>CP092723.1:10212680-11412680 GCA_030273425.1 Microplitis manilae
AACTACAGTTTTTAACTATTGTTTCGCGAATATAAAATGCAGGATATCTTTGAAATATCCTAGGAAGGACCTGTGGTGATTTTCATATTTTTCCGATCATACTACCGGTCACCAGACAGAAAAAATAAAGAAATATCGATTTATTAGTCTACCTGTTCAGGTGAACTACAGTTTAAAATTATTTTTTTGCGGGTATGGACTCCAGGTTATCTTTACAATATCTGAGAAAGGTTCTGTAACGATTTTCATATTTATCCGAGCATGCTACCGGTCACCAGACAGAAAAGACTCAAGAAATTATGACTTTTTCCCTTACCTGTTCAGGTAAACTACAGTTTGTAATAATTGTTCCACGGATATGAAATGCAGGATATTTTCGAAATATTCTAGGAAGGAACTGTGGTAATTTTCATATTTTTCCGCGCATGCTACCGGTCACCAGACAGAAAAAACTTAAAAAATTTCGATTTTTTTGACTACCTGGTCAGGTAAACTACAGTTTCTTATTATTGTTCTGCGAATATTAAATGCGGTATATCTCCAAGATATCTTTGAAAGGTTTTGTGGGAATTTCCATATTTTTTCAAGCAAGCTACCGGTCACCAGAGAGAAGAGACTCAAGAAATTATGACTTTTTCCCTTTCCTGTTCAGGTAAACTACAGTTGGTAATTATTGTTTCACGGATATAAAATGCAAGATATCTGCCAAATATCCTAGAAAGAAACTGTGGTGATTTTCATATTTTTCCGAGCATGCTACCGGTCACTAGACGGAAAAAACTTAAGAAATTATGATTTTTCCCCTACTTGATCCGTTAAACTACAGTTTGTAATTATTGTTTCGCGGATATAACATGCAGGATATCTTCAAAATATCCTAGGAAGGACCTGTAGTGATTTTCATGTTTTTCCGAGCATGCTACTGGTCACCAGAAAGAAAAAACTTGAAAAATTTCGATTTTTTTGACTACCTGTTCAGGTAAACTACAGTTTCTTAGTATTGTTCTGCGAATATTAAATGCAGTATATCTTCAAGATATCTTTGAAAGGTTCTGTGGCGATTTTCATATTTTTCCGATCATTCTACCGGTCACCAGACAGAAAAAAATTAAGAAATTTCGATTTATTAGTCTACCTGTTCAGGTGAACTACGGTTTTAAATTATTTTTTCGCAGGTATGGACTCCAGGTTATCTTTAAGATATCTTAGAAAGGTCCTGTGGCAATTTTTATATTTTTCCGAGCATGCTACCGGTCACCGGAAAGAATAAACTTAAGAAATTTCGATTTTTTTGTCTACCTGTTTAGGTAAACTACAGTTTCCAATCATTTTTACGCGAATATTGAATGCAGGATATCTCCAAAATATCTTTGGAAGGTTCTGTAGCGATTTTTTTATTTTTCCAAGCATGCTACCGTCCAACAGACAGAGAAAACTTAAAAAATTTCGATTTTTTGTCTACCTGTTCAGGTAAACTACAGTTTTTAATTATTGTTCCGCAGACATGAAATGAAGGATAGCTCCAAATTATCCTAAAAAAAACCTGTGGTGAATTTCATATTATTTTGAGCACGCTACCGGTCACCAGACAGAAAAAACTCAAGAAATTATGATTTATTTGTCTCCCTATTTAGTTAAACTACAGTTTTCAATCATTAATCCGCAGGTATGGACTGCAGGATATTTCGAAGATATCTTAGAAAAGTTCCGTAGCGATTCACACATTCATCCGAGTATGCTACCAGTCACCAGACAGGAAAAACTTAAGAAATTTCGATTTTTCTGTCTACCTGTTCAGGTAAACTACAGTTTTCAATTTTTGTTCCGCGGGTATGGACTGCAGGATATTTTTAAGATATCATAGAAAGGTTCTGTGGCGATTTTCATATTTTTTCGAAAATGCTATTGGCCTTCAGACAGAAAAAACTTGAGAAATATCGATTTTTCGTCTACTTGTTCAGGTAAACCACAGTTTGTCATTATTGCTCCGCGAATAATAAATAAGGATATATCTGAGATATAAGAAAATGGTCCCGTGGTGATTTTCATATTTTTCCGAGCATGCTACCGGTCTCCAGACAGAAACAACTTAGGAAATTGGGATTTTTCAGTCTACCGGTCCTGGTAAATTACAGTTTTTAATAATTGTTCCGCGGATATGAAATGCAAGATATTTCCGAAATATCCTCGGAAAAACCTGTAGTGATTTTCATATTTTTTCGAGCATGCTACTGGTCACCAGACAGAAAAAACAAAAAATTTCGGTTTATTAGTCTGACTGTTCAGGTGAACTATAGTTTGTAATTATTGTTCCACGGGTATGGACTTTAGGTTATCTTCTTGATATCTTAGAAAGGTCCTGTGGCAATTTTTATATTTTTCCGAGCATGCTACCGGTCACCAGATAGAAAAAACTTAAGAAATTTCGTTTTATTAGACTACCTGTTCAGGTAAACTACATTTTCCAATTATTTTTCGGCGGGTATAGACTGCAGGTTAATTTCAAGATATCTGAGGCAGGTTTTGTGGCAATTTTCATATTTTGTCGAGCATGCTACCGGTCACCGGACAGAACAAACTTAGGAAATTATGATTTTTTCGTCTACCTGTTCAGGTAAACTACAGTTTTTAATTATCGATCCGCGATTATGAAAAGCAGGATATCTCAAAAATATCTTAGAAAAAACCTGTGGTGATTTTCATATTTTTTTGTGCATACTACCGGACACCAGACAGAAAAAACTTAGGAAATTTCAATTTTTTCGTCTACTTGTTCAGCAAAACTACAGTTTTCAATTATTGTTCCGTGGGAATGGACTTCAGAATATCTACAAGATATCGTTGGAATGTTCTGTGGTGATTTTCGGATTTTTTTTGAGCATGCTACCAGTCACTAGACAGAAAAAACTTAAGAAATTTCGATTTTTTTGACTACCTGTTCAGGTAAACTACAGTTTCTTATTATTGTTCTGCGAATATTAAATGCAGTATATCTTCAAGATATCTTTAAAAGGTTCTGTGGCGATTTTCACATTCATCCGAGCATGCTACCGGTCACTAGACAAAAAAAACTCAAGAAATTATGATTTTTTCCCTACCTGTTCCTGTAAACTACAGTTTGTAATTATTGTTTCGTGGATATAAAATGCAGGATATCTTTGAAATATCCAAGGAAGGACCTGTAGTGATTTTCATGTTTTTCCGAGCATGCTCCTGGTAACCAGAAAGAAAAAACTTAAGAAATGTCGATTTTTTTGACTACCTGTTCAGGTGAACTACAGTTTTAAATTATTTTTTCGCGATTATGGACGCCAGGTTATTTTTAAGATATCTTAAAAAGGTCCTGTGGCAATTTTTATATATTTCTCCGAGCATGCTACCGGTCACCAGACAGAATAAACTTAAGAAATTTCGATTTTTTTGTCTACCTGTTTGGGTAAACTACAGTTTCCAATCATTTTTCCGCGAATATTGGACGCAGGATATCTCTAAGATATCTTTGGAAGGTTCTGTAGCGATTTTTCTATTGTTCCAAGCATGCTACCGGTCACCAGATAGAAAAAACTCAAGAATTGATGATTTTTTCCCCTACCTGTTCAGGTAAACTACAGTTTTTAATTATTGATCCGTCGTTATGAAATGCAGGATATCTCTAAAATATTCCAGGAAGGACGTGTGGTGATTTTCATATTTTTTTGAGCATGCTAACGGTCACCAGACAGAGAAAACTGAAAAAATTTTGATTTTTTGTCTACCTGTTCGGGTAAACTACAGTTTTTAAATATTGTTTCGCGGATATAAAATGCAGGATATCTTTGAAATATCCTAGTATGGACCTGTGATGATTTTCATATTTTTCCTAGCATGCTACTGGTCACCAGAAAAAAAAAACTTAAGAAATGTCGATTTTTTTGACTACCTGTTTAGGTAAACTACAGTTTGTTATTATTGTTTCGCGAACATTAAGTGTAGAATATCTTTAAGATATTTTTGAAAGGTTCTGTGGCGAATTTCATATTTTTCCGATCATACTACCGGTCACCAGACAGAAAAAAATTAAAAAATTTCGATTTATTAGTCTACCTGTTCAGGTGAACTACAGTTCTAAATTATTTTTTCGCGGGTATGGACTCCAGGTTATCTTTAAGATATTTAAGAAAGGTTCTGTAACGATTTTCATATTTATCCGAGCATGCTACCGGTCACCAGACAGAAAAGACTCAAGAAATTATGACTTTTTCCCTTACCTGTTCAGGTAAACTACAGTTTGTAATAATAGTTCCACGGATATAAAATGCAGGATATTTTCGAAATATTCTAGGAAGGAACTGTGGTGATTTTCATATTTTTCCGCGCATGCTACCGGTCACCAGACAGAAAAAACTTAAAAAATTTCGTTTTTTTTGACTACCTGTTCAGGTAAACTACAGTTTTTAGTTATTGTCCCACGAATATTGAATGCAGGCTATCTTCAAGATATCTTTAGAGGGTTTTGTGGTGATTTCCATATTCATTCGAGCACGCTACCTGTCACCAGACAGAAAAAACGTAAGAAATTTCGATTTTTTTTGTCTACCTGGTTAGGTAATTTACAGTTTGTAGACATTGTTCCGCAAATAATGAATTCAGGATATCTCCAAGATATCTCTGGGAGGTTCTGTGACGATTTTAATCTTGATCCGAGCATGCTACCGGTCACCAGATAGCAAAAACTTAGGAAATTTCGATTTTTTTGTCTACCTGTTCAGGTCAACTACAGTTTTCAGTGATGGTTTTGCGGGTGTGAAATACAGGATATATTGAAGGTACCCTAGGAAGGTACTGTGGTATTTTCAATATTTTTCCGAGCATACTACCGGACACCAGACAGAAAAAACTTAGGAAATTTCAATTTTTTCGTCTACCTGTTCAGCAAAACTACAGTTTTCAATTATTGTTCCGTGGGAATGGACTGCAGATTATCTACAAGATATCGTTGGAATGTTCTGTGGCGGTTTTCGGATTTTTTTTGAGCATGCTACCAGTCACTAGACAGATAAAACTTAAGAAATTTCGATTTTTTTGACTACCTGTTCAGGTAAACTACAGTTTCTTATTATTGTTCTGCGAATATTAAATGCAGTATATCTTCAAGATATTTTTAAAAGGTTTTTGTGGCGATTTTCATATTTTTTCGATCATTCTGTTACGTCCTGGTTGATGTTTTGGCGCTGGCGTAGTTGAGCGGTCGATTTAAATTGGACGTAGTGAAAACTTATACATAATTATAAATAATAATTAAGTATGGGTTGAACAGCCACCATTTGGTGGTTGCAATAAACTGGTCGTTTGATTATATATATCATTTCATATATCTAAATCCGATTTATTCAATTATAAGGATATAATTTTGATTGATGTGAAAATATACAGTTGAATTAATTTATAAATTGTTATTGTTCTCTTAACAATAACTTCGAGTGGGTGAGAACGAAGTTAAGTATTTAAAGTTGAGCCTGATCGCTCTCAATGATTCTATATTTCAGACTGATTTCTCTTGGTCGAGAAAAACTAGAGTAAGTCTCTTATCAATACGAGGCGCTTGGGCATCAGGCCCGCGCATCGTTCGATATAGAGGGGTGGATCGAGATAAGCAATATTCTCGAATGATCCATTCTCCGTTCTCACGCTTTCTCCGTTTTTGTTATTAACAAATGAGTCACTTATCTATGAACAAAAGTTATCTTAGAACAAAATAGATGTTTGTGCAGCTGCACGTCTCGAGGATTTACTCGAGGCGTCAGCGTTTATTTGTACATAACAAATATTAAGAGCAAAATAACTTTATCAATATGTTTTAAATATTCTAAATAATATTATACTATTTTATATTCTATTACTTTATATCATTATATTATATTATTATATTGAATTATGTTATTATATTATATTACTATATTAAATTATTATATTAAATTATGTTCTATAATATAGGGTGACTTATCAATTATGCCACTTATCAATATACATCTTAATTAATTAGTTAGGTCTCAGATCGGTCTCTCAATAATTAGTATTTAAAAATAATCAGAGACATCTGCCGAGCAGGCTGGGACGTAACACCTCCCCACCCGGTAGACAAGCGCCCCGCTTGTTTTGGGCCTTAGCTCTTGTTGAAAATGTAATTTTTTTATTCTAGACAATTGTTTTTATTTTATCTATTTTAACGCTTTGAAATCTATATACCGATCTGTAGCCTATCATCTAAATGCTTATTCTAAACAGAAAACATTATGCTACTGTTTAGTTTTCAAATGCTTATGTGTTAATATTAGCAAATTAGTTTATAGTTCCGATTCTGGCTGGAGATTCGAAAAGATCATGTGTTATTTTAGAGATAAATTTCGTATCATTTGAATTATTGAAGTTACTTGATTGTTTATTGCATTTCTATTATTTGTATTCAGTAAATTATAAGATATGAATGAATCGACAAGATCGTCGTTAGCTAAAACTAGTGGTTTCCGAGTTTCGGATGTCTTGATAGAAACAAATTTTGTTCCCTTCTATAATTTTTTTCATATTTTAATTGATATCCATTTGTATGTAAAATTTATTTATAAATTTTTCATTATCCTTTTTTCTATTCAGTACATATTTACAATTATATTTTTTTGTTAGTTTTTGCTCCTGTTTTTACTTCATTTACTTTTTTTGTTTAATATGTGATTTAAATTATAACTATCTATATTTCGTTTTTATACATTTTTGCTGTCTTATTATGGAAGAAAAACAAATTGTATCTTATTTTCCTTTATACTATATAATACTATTCTAAATGTTATATAAAACACAAAATTTCACTATTTTTGAATTTCCACTGAAGTTTATCAAGATAAATTTAAAAAAAAATTGGATTAGCGTTTACCATTAGTCAAAGTCATAAGTTCATATTTGCTAGAAGAAAAAAAACTTATTCTACATTTTTCTTAAGTCTATTTGTTACGTTTCTATTTGAGTCTTTATATTGTTAAAAAAAAATTATTTTTCTGTCTTCTTTTTTTTTTTTTTTTTTTTTTTTTTTACTTAATTTTTCATGAAAATTTTATCGTTAGAAGGATTATTTTTCAAAATTTCTTAGCATCATTACTCAATTCCAATTAATAGCATTCTTTTTCTAATAATTTATTTGTGTGTATTTATATTGTTATTTATTTATTAATTTAAAATTTTTTTTCTGAAATTTATATTAGTAATTTAAAACATTTGAAAGAAAAGTTGTCTCGGCTCCTTTTCATAAATTTTTATGGTGTTTGCTTGGATAGTCTTGTAAGTTTAGAATGAAGGTTAGAAGTAAGGTAGATAAAGAGAGGTGGTAGAAAAAAAAATTCCGATTCTAATGCGCTATTTTTGCTCTGTCGCAATGAATTATTTTTCTTTTTCCCGGTTTATATTCGATTTCTATGTCATTTTTATCAGGAAATATTTCTGTAACTTTATACGGACCTAAATAATTATCATCAAATTTACCATCTCTCTGATTCTTTACTAAGAATATATTTTGACCTATTTTGAAATTTACTGGATTAATTTTTTTATCATACCGTACTTTGGATCTTTGCTTTGAATTTTGTAAATTTTGTCTTGCTTCTTTTCGTGATTCTAATAATCTAGTTGCGAGTTCCTTAACAAAATCTGCGTATGTAGGAATCTCGTCTAGATAGGAAAATTCTGATGGTAATCGTGCTTCTTTACCAAAAACTAATTTATACGGCGTGAATTTCGTACCTTCATGTACACTTGTGTTGTAAGCAAAAGTGGCATGAGGTAACCATTTATCCCAATCATAGTGACTTGTAAAATGTTTAATATAGTCAGTTAAAACTTGATGGCTTCTCTCGAGAGAACCATTTGATTGAGGATGAAAAGCTGTTGTCTTAATTTGTTTCATTTTGAAAATTTTGGCTACGCAACCCATTACTTTGCCTATAAAAGCTTGACCTTGGTCTGTTAAAATTACTTTCGGGCAACCGTGTTTTAATATAAAATTCTCGACTAATGCTATCGCGATATCTTTAGCCGTCATTGACACTAAAGGTATTGCAAAACAATATTTTGAAAGATCGTCTTGCATCGTTAAAATATATGAATATCCGTTAGCTGAAGTTTTATTCGGTACTACTATATCTAATGCTAATTTGTCCCATACTTCTGCGGATGTGTCTGTAATGACCATCGGCTGTTTTGTTTTTATCCTAACTAATTTCTTTTTCTGGCAACTAATACATTTCCTAACGAAATCTTCAACATGCTTTTTGATATTATCCCAAAAATATTTTTGTCTAATTCTATTATAAGTTTTAGTTACTCCTTTATGTCCTGCTATTGAAGTTTCGTGATTTTCGGCTATTATTTTTTCTCTTTCCTCTACTGGAGGTATTATTATTTCATCTTTACAAATAATTATCTTTAAATCACTACCTTTGAAAATTTTAGCAATAATATTTTTAATTTTTGTCCAAATTGTTTTTGATAAATTGCTTCTACCTTGAGAAATACTAACTGATTTTATTTTTGATTTTTCCATATATAACTTTAAATTTTTGAAAGTTTTACAATAATCTTTTTCCGTTGGTGTATCTCGACTATCACGTTGAGTTACTAACGCAAGTACTTTTTTTTTTGATGTTCCCATTTTAATTACTTGACCTGTTTTATAATTATTTAAAGGGCTTAATTTTAAGTATCCTGACACTAAAAACTGTTTTCCGATTTCGCTTGGTACGGTACCATCTGCGTTAATAAAACATAAAAAACAATTTTTCTGCATTTCTAAGTTATCTCTTGTTTCGTGTACATTCTCGTTACTGTAGTCGTTTGAAGTGTTTGAAATTATAGATATATTACCGTCAGAGTCTATTTCCTCGTTAGATAAATTTTCGTTTGCTATTATGATCGCATTGTCGTTTGATTTGTTTTGATTTCTGTCTGAATTTAATTGTATTGAATTTTGTTGTATGTCTATTTCATTATCAGATGAGTTTATCTGTTCGATTTGGTCAAAATTTTGGTCATTAAATGAATTTATTTGTTCTATCTGTTCGAAATTTTGGTCGTCAGTTGAATTTATCTGTTGATCGAAGTTCAGGTCGTTGAATGAATTTATTCGTTCGGGCGATTTTGAATTTCGATCAACAGGTGAATTTAGTGTAGGGTTTTGTGATTCTCTGCGAGATGTAGTTTGTTGTGAATTTACTGGGCTTGTATTTTCGTTTATTATTGACAATCTATTATTAGTTCGTTTATTATTTAAATTTTGTTGACGTTTAATTGCTTTTAGAGTAACCATTATGTCTGGTAATTTGGGTTGTGAATTTTTATTTTTTGGCTTTTTCGTTTTATTTTTAAAATTTTCCGCAAGGTGTTGTATTTTATTTGGAATCTGTTTTTGTGTATGTGTATGTTCGTCGTAGTCTGTACAGCATGAACATGTTTTGATTTTACGTTTTCTAGTCGATCTACGTAGTTCCGGTGTAATTTTATTAGTATGTGTTTGTTCTGCATCAGTACCGTAAGGTCTGTTCTTGTCTGCGTCTGTTAAATTTGGATTTATTTTTGTAGTATTTGTTTTTGTCTTTTCTGTATTTTTATTGGCTATTTTTTTCTGTGTTATTGTGTTAGATTTTATGGTTGTTGTTTCGTCAGGTGATTCTACTGTCATGGGTTCAATTACAAAAGAATTTTCTCCTATGTCGTTAATTGACATGTTTATGTTATTTTCTGGTTCGTTATGAATTACCGCAGAGACGTCCATAATTTTTGGATTATCGCCTCCTTCGTCAGAAGACCAAGGGATTGCACCTCCCATGTCTTTTTTATTCACGGATTCGGGTTTGATTGGAGTTCTTGGAGTGATAGGGATTGTTTCGATAGGTGATTCAGTACTAATGTCATTTGAATTTTCTGAATATATTTTTGAATAAGTCATTTCTGTCTCGTCAGTGTTTGATTCGTCGTCAGAAGTTTCTGGAATAATTATTTTTTCAATTTTCTTATTTTGTTTATTTATTTTTCTACGTGAACGTATTGTAGGAGAGGGTGTAAACTCCGCCATTTTAGTTGTTCTTTTGATTTGAGAAGGATTAAATTTATTTTTATTAATTTTTGCATTTTTCTTATCTATCTGTATTTTTGGATTTGGATGTGTAGATGTAGCTTGTGTTCGTACGTTGGGTGATAAAGTTAATGGAGTATTCGTGGTTTTACCACTTTCAGGTCTCTGTGGGTTTGGAGACTGAGGTGATGGTGTTAAATTACGTGAATTTTTATGTTTTGGAGAGTTTACAGAATTATTAGAAATATAAGACAAACCGAAATCTGTCATATCAGATTCGTCACTAAAATACGAAGGGTTGTCTTTAATGAGTTTTTTTCTCAGAGTTACAGCATCGTACATGTTTCCTGATGACGACGATCCGTCAGAATAATCAGGAAGAGTAATTGATTTATCTGGTTCTGGATTTGATACAACTTTGCATTTAGAATTTTTATTTAATTTTGCATTTTCGTTAGATTTACGTATGCGATTTGAATTTTCGTTAGAATTTAATTTATTTTTATTATTTTCATTTTGATTTTTAGAATTGAAGTTTTTATTTATCGAATTTGAATTTAGTTCTTGAGGATTATTTGTTTCCAAGTTTGTAAATATTTTATTATTTTTATTTTTACTTAAATCATCTTCGCTTAGTGATTCAGTACTCGAAAATTTTTTATATGGATTATATCGTCTGAGCTCAGATTTTTTCTTTTTTAAATTTTTATTTTTACCGATATATCCGTTTTTATTATTTTTAACTAACCGTTGGTCGATAGGGTGATCAGTCCTATTGCCATCGCTAGCGGGTTTGACGACTGGGTCTGTAGTATTGTTACCGACTGGCCCAACCGCTTGAGTTTTTCGCTCAAGAATTTGACGTTTTTCGACCGAATCTTGTAGACCGACCGCTTGAGTATTTTGCTCAAGATTTTGAATTTTCGAATTTATTTTTCTAACTCCGTCGACTGAGTTAGTCGCATTTTTATTTTTATCGCGAATTATTTTATTACTTGGAGTGATTTCCTCTGAACTTGAATTATTATTTCTGTTAAAATTTGTAGGTAATTTATTTTTATCATTATTCGAGCTAATTGACTCTGAATTAGTTTTGTATTTAGGTTTCTTTTTTAAGACTTTACCATCGTCTGAAGGATCTGAAGTCCTCAACCTAGCGATTCCGGGTTTTCCAGGTCGCCATTTAATTTTAATTGGATAAACTTCGCGGTTTTCAATTATTGGGTTACGCGATAATGCGTCCGCGTTTGTGTTTATTTTTCCTGCCTTATATAACACGGTATATTCGAACTCTTTAAGCCGTTCTCTCCATCTCATTACACGCGATGTTGGATCATTCATATTATTTACCCACACCAGCGGTCTGTGATCGGTGACAAGAGTAAACTCTCTGCCATAGAGATACGGTCTAAATGTTTTCATACCAAATAAGGCTGCAACCATCTCTTTTTCGGTGGTCGAATAATTTTTTTCGTGTTTGTTGAGCACACGAGAAGCTGCTGCAACAATTGTGTCCTCGCCAATTTTGCCTTGTGAGAGAATTGCTCCAACTGCATAGCCCGAAGCATCGGTCGTTAAAATAAAAGGTTTCGAAAAATCTGGATACTGCAATATCGGAGCTGTACATAGTTTATCGCGCAAGGTTTCAAAAGCTACCTGATGTTCAGGCGCCCATGAAAATCTTGCGTTTTTGCTTGTAAGATCAGATAAGCACTTAGAGATCCTTGCGAAATCCTTGATAAATCGCCGATAGTAACCAGCAAGTCCAAGAAATTCTCTCACTTGTGTTGTGTTTTTAGGTGTTTTAAAACATTTGATCGCTTTGATTTTATCGGGATCAGGCTTGACACCGTCGGCAGATATAAGATGACCTAAATAAATTACTTCCCTTTTTAGGAATTCACATTTATCGGCTTGTAGAGTTAAATTCGCACTTCGCAAACGTTCAGCTAATTTTTCGAATTTAGTGTTATGTTCTTCTAGAGAACGTGCGTAAATGACTATATCGTCTAAGTAAACAAAGAGATCTGCTCCTTGTAACCCGCGTAACACCAAATCCATTAACCTTTGGAACGTTGCTGGAGCATTTTTAAGTCCAAATGGCATTCTATTAAATTGATAATGACCATGAGGAGTTGTAAATGCTGTTTTGTGCTTATCTTTAGGATCTACTTTTAATTGATGAAAACCCGATTTTAGATCAAATACTGAAAAATAAATCGCACCACCTAATTGATCAAGAATATCATTTATCAACGGTAGTGGATATGCATCTTTAACAGTTTTATCATTTAATTTGCGATAATCTATAACTAAACGCCATCTTTTATTGCCTTTTGAATCAGCCTTTTTAGGTACAATCCATAAGGGGGAATTATATGGTGAGGTCGAAGGTTCAATAATATCCATTAACATTAGTTCTGTTATCTGTTTTTCTATTTCGTCTTTCTGTGCTGGAGGGTGTCTGTATTGTCGAGTATTTACGGGAACGTCATCGGTAGTGGGTATAGTATGAGTCGCAGTATCTGTAGCGCGCAGTGGTTCTCCCGGAATGTGGAATAGGTCAGCGTATTTCTCTACTAGAGAAACTATTGCTTTACGCTCTTCCTCATTCAGATGTTCTAAACGCAAAAGTTTTAACACTTGGTCAACACGATTTTCCCGGGCCCTGGTACTGTTATCGTATTTATCTGTGTCGCCTTGCGTCAAAGTAGTATCCTCGTCTTCGCTTGTTCCGAATGGGTACAGAGGAATTACGGGTACTTTTACTTTTACATCTTTGTCAAGAGTATTTATTGCGTACAAATAAGCGATTCCGTTATTATTACTCACTAAGGCTTCGCCCGCGTAAATACCGTTTTCAAATTCGATACGAGGTGTATAACCCTCTTTAAGTTTACTATCTACTCGAACAAACATTGCCGTTTTTGTTCGAGCTTTTAAAACGAAATATTCTCCTTCTGTTAATGATATTTGTAAATTATTTAAATATTTAAATGTTACCGTATTGTCTACTAAATTTATTATTCCGCCGTGTTCTCGTAAAAATTCCATGCCAAGTATGCCCGTATAATCTAAAGGAAATTCATCTGGTATTACATGAAAATAAGTATCTTTATTAAAAATTTCTATCTTTATTCTACCCAAAGTGATAGCTTCAGAGACACCATTTAATTTATAACAATATGATTCATCGATTAATTTTTTATATTTTACTTCCCCGTATTTTATTAAATTTAAATTACATCCGGTGTCTACTAAAATTTTCCCATAGCTAGATATTATATCTTTGGATCTGAACATAATTGACGTAGGTTTATAATCAATTGACATGGCACCCACGGAATAAGTTTCTGTCGGTATTCTTAGTTTTTGTTTAAATTTTGGCGCTGAATTGCTACGTTTCCCATCGGAGCGCCGACTCGAGGGAACGCTTGGTCGTTTCCCGTACCTGTACTCGGTTTTGCATTTAAACCGTCGCGTTTTCCTTCATTATAAATTTTTTTACGACAATTATTTACTGAATGACCGTTCATTTTACAATAATCACATTGAAGAATATTTTTGTTTAAAATTCGATTAGATTCAATATTCTTTCTTTGAATTAAAATTCTACATTCCTCGATATTATGATTGTTTCTTTTGCAAAAACTACAAAACTTATTTGGGTTGTTTCGATTTTGATTATTAACCTGTTCCGATTTTTCACGACTGTTTCTGTTATAATTTTTATTAACTTGCTGATAAGGATTCAAATTTCGAATTTGATGATTATTTTGGTTAATTGTGTTGTGTGGGTTTGGATCTTGGATTGCGAAACAATTTTTATTTGAATTATTATCGATTGGCTTGAAAAGTTTATTTATATTTTTCATTTGCTGTAATTTTTGTTCCGCTTTAATTGCTGCAGTAGCGGCTGTAGCGAGATCCGCAAATTCGTCGTTGTGTAAAAATAAAGCAAGTCTTGGTTCTAAACCCGAAATAAATGCTTGTACCGCGGTTTCTTTAGCTAAAACTATTTTTTCATCTTTACTATTACCGCCTGTATCCGCGATTTCTGAGCAAGTGTCCTGTAAATGTTTATTCACCCTATGGTAAAAGTCCATTACGCGTTCGCTCGATTTTTGCTCTAAGTCATTAAATTCTTTTAACCAAACTGAAACTTGTTTGCTTAATCTAAAATTTAAATTTAAAAATGCAATAAATTCGTCTATTGTTTTTACGTTTGACCCGCTTACTCTAATTAAAGGTTCGCCTTTACATTTTGATTTTAATATTCTAACGAGCGCGTCCTCGTTTATTTCTCTTAGATATTCTTTCGCGTCTTTGCATGCCTGTATGAATGATTCTACTGGATAACTTATACCATCAAAATCTGGTATAGTTTTGAAAAATTCTTTGTAATCGAATTTGTTATTTGTAGTTAAATTATTCGTTAAATTAAGATTGGGAGGTAATTGGTGTGAAGTACCCACGGGTGGATTTCTTTCGAAATGCGTTTTTAATTGTTGAGCAATAGCTGCTTGACAATTTTCTTCAAATTTATTTTTCATTTCAAGTTTTTCTGCTAGTAAGTGTTGAATTTGAGTTTTTAACGCTGTAACTTCATTTTGGGTTTCCGTCAGGGAAATTTCCATTTGCTCGAGACTCATTTTTATTTCTATAAATATTTTAAAAGACAGAAAGAAAAATTTTAACAATATAATTGACTTACTACTTAGTTGTTTACAGGTTTGAATTTCAGATGAATCGGTAGTTGTAGTTGATATGGACATCTTCGTTGCCGTCGGAAGGTCGATGGAAACACGTTGAGTAGAAGTATGCGATGACTGTAGATTTCTCAGCTGTAGTTGTTAAACTGCGTCCGTCGGGCGTCGTGAATGATATTGGTAGTTTTAATTTATTTTAAATTTTAATTCTTCATTAACTTCACTCACTTGACTTTTATTATGAATTTTATTTTTAATTCACAAAATTTTTATTTTTTTTTTTGATATATCTGACTTTATAAATTTGTATAATTTTTTTTTTTTTTTTATAATTAATTATTTTGTTTGGGAGCAGAGAAAAAAAAATTTTCGATTTTCAATTTAAATGTTCGACGTAAAAAAAAATTTGTTATTTTTTATTTTAATTATTTTGGAATTTTTTTCACTTCAATTATTTAGATTTTATTATTATTTATTTCACTCACTTCAATTCTCACTTAAATTTTCACTTTTGTTTCACAATTTTGCTTCTTTTTTTTATTATGTAGAAAGAAAAAAATTTCCGATGTCGACAAAAAAAATTGGTAATATTTTTTTTTGTGTTGCTCAATTTCACTTTGAGAACTTGATGTTAATTTTGTAAAAAAAAATTTTCGGATTTTTGAGATTTTACCAGTCTATTCGGGGGCTGTTCGAATCCGTCGCTGCCACCAATTTTAATTATATAATAAGTTGTTACGTCCTGGTTGATGTTTTGGCGCTGGCGTAGTTGAGCGGTCGATTTAAATTGGACGTAGTGAAAACTTATACATAATTATAAATAATAATTAAGTATGGGTTGAACAGCCACCATTTGGTGGTTGCAATAAACTGGTCGTTTGATTATATATATTATTTCATATATCTAAATCCGATTTATTCAATTATAAGGATATAATTTTGATTGATGTGAAAATATACAGTTGAATTAATTTATAAATTGTTATTGTTCTCTTAACAATAACTTCGAGTGGGTGAGAACGAAGTTAAGTATTTAAAGTTGAGCCTGATCGCTCTCAATGATTCTATATTTCAGACTGATTTCTCTTGGTCGAGAAAAACTAGAGTAAGTCTCTTATCAATACGAGGCGCTTGGGCATCAGGCCCGCGCATCGTTCGATATAGAGGGGTGGATCGAGATAAGCAATATTCTCGAATGATCCATTCTCCGTTCTCACGCTTTCTCCGTTTTTGTTATTAACAAATGAGTCACTTATCTATGAACAAAAGTTATCTTAGAACAAAATAGATGTTTGTGCAGCTGCACGTCTCGAGGATTTACTCGAGGCGTCAGCGTTTATTTGTACATAACAAATATTAAGAGCAAAATAACTTTATCAATATGTTTTAAATATTCTAAATAATATTATACTATTTTATATTCTATTACTTTATATCATTATATTATATTATTATATTGAATTATGTTATTATATTATATTACTATATTAAATTATTATATTAAATTATGTTCTATAATATAGGGTGACTTATCAATTATGCCACTTATCAATATACATCTTAATTAATTAGTTAGGTCTCAGATCGGTCTCTCAATAATTAGTATTTAAAAATAATCAGAGACATCTGCCGAGCAGGCTGGGACGTAACAATTCCACGGTCACCAGACAGAAAAAAATCGGTCTGTCGGTTGACCCTGCAGGCCAGCCCCAAAACTTCCCGCCCATTTCGAGCTCCTTGAGCTCGGAAATATTGTCAGAAATACAGCTTCGAGCTCAAAGAGCTCGAAAAAACTTTTGCATGCCGTTGTTTTTGAAAAAAATGTTTTTTACCATTTCTTTCTCTCACAATATTTCATTGACAAATGATTTGATTTTCATGTTAAAAGCAGCAATCGACCCGTTTTGATAAAGTTTGAAACTGATCAGACTTTGAAATCGTTTGGCTTAGTTATTTTAAAGATATTTGCAAAAAACCGTTTTTCACCGTTTCTTTTTTTCACGATACTTAGAAAAATAACCCGATTTTGATGGTTGAGCTAGCAATCGACGCCTTTTAATAATTTCTGAAGCTGATCAGGTTTTAGAATCGTTTCCTTCAAGTGTTTCAAAGATATTCGGAAAAAACTGTTTTTTATCGTTTCTTTCTCCCACGATAACTCTGAGACAAATGATCCTATTTCGATAGTTGAGGTGGCAATCGACGCGTTTTAATAAACTTCAAAGCTGATCAAATTTCGAAATTGTTCCGTTCAGTTGTTTCAAATATATTCGCAAAAAACCATTTTTCACCATTTCTATTTCCCACGATAACTCTAGAACGAATTATCCGATTGAGACGGCTAAGGACGAAATCGACGCGTCTTATTAAGCCCGAGAGCTGATTAGATTTTGGAGTCAATCGTTAGACTCGTTTCTGAGAAATCAATAAAAAACTAAAAAAAAAAAAAATTTTTTTTTCGTAATTCGTCAATATTTTCGAGTCTACGTAATGAAATGATCTAAAATTTTCAGAAAAGTTGATGGCCATCAAGCCTTTTCGATTGCCGCCTCAACCATCCAAATCGATTCATTAGTTAAAAAGTTATAGCCCGGTCACATACACACACACACACACACACATACATACATACAGACACTCGGACATCATTCTAAAAACAGTCAGAATAGCTTCCTAAGACCTCAAAACGTCGACATCTGATGAAATTTCGATTTTCGCAAATCGGGGTGAAAACAATAACTTCCCGAAATTTTTGAAAATCATCGATTTTCTTAGCGGGAAGTTAAAAATTAAGAAATTTCGATTTATTAGTCTACCTGTTCAGGTAAACTACAGTTTTAAATTATTTTTTCGCGGGTATGGACTCCAGGTTATCTTTAAGATATCTTAGAAAGGTCCTGTGGCAATTTTTATATTTTTCCGATTATGCTACCGGTCACCGGACAGAATAAACTTAAGAAATTTCGATTTTTTGTCTACCTGTTCAGGTAAACTACAGTTTTTAATTATTGTTCCGCAGATATGAAATAAAGGATAGCTCCAAATTATCCTAGAAAAAACCTGTGGTGAATATCATATTATTTTGAGCATGCTACCGGTCACCAGACAGAAAAAACTCAAGAAGTTATGATTTTTTTGTCTCCCTATTTAGGTAAACTACAGTTTTCAATCATTAATCCGCAGGTATGGACTGCAGGATATTTTGAAGATATCTTAGAAAGGTTCTGTGGCAATTTTCATATTTTTCCGAGCATGCTACCGGTCACCAGACAGAAAAACTTAGGAAATTGGGATCTTTCAGTCTACCGGTCCAGGTAAATTACAGTTTTTAATCATTGTTCCGCAAATATTGAATGCAAGATATTTCCAAGATATCTTTGGAAAGTTTCGTAGCGATTTACGTATTCATCCGAGTATGCTACCAGTCACCAGACAGAAAAAACTTAAGAAATTTCAATTTTTCTGTCTACCTGTTCAGGTAAACTACAGTTTTCAATTATTGTTCCGCGGGTATGGACTAAAGGATATTTTTAAGATATCATAGAAAGGTTCTGTAGTGATTGTCATATTTTTCCGAGCATGCTAACGGTCTCCAGACAAAAAAAACTTGAGAAATTTCGATTTATCGTCTCCTTGTTCAGGTAAACTACAGTTTGTCATCATTGCTCCGCGGTTAATAAATAAGGATATATCTGAGATATAAGGAAATGGTCCCGTGGTGATTTTTATATTTTTCCGAGCATGCTACTGGTCTCCAGACAGAAAAAACTTAGGAAATTGGGATTTTTCAGTCTACCGGTCCAGGTAAATTACAGTTTTTAATAATTGTTCCGCGGATATGAAATGCAAAATATTTCCGAAATATCCTAAGAAAAACCTGTAGTGATTTTCATATTTTTCCGAGCATGCTACTGGTCACCAGACAGAAAAAACAGAAAATTTCGGTTTATTAGTCTACCTGTTCAGGTGAACTATAGTTGGTAATTATTGTTCCACGGGTATGGACTTCAGGTTATCTTCATAATATCTTAGAAAGGTCCTGTGGCAATTTTTATATTTTTCCGAGCATGCTACCGGTCACCAGATAGAAAGAACTTAAGAAATGTCGATTTATTAGACTACCTGTTCAGGTAAACTACAGTTTTCAATTATTTTTCGGCGGGTATAGACTGCGGGTGATTTTGAAGATATCTTAGGCAGGTTCTGTGGCAATTTTCATATATTCTCGAGCATGCTACCGGTCACCGGACAGAACAAACTTAGGAAATTATGATTTTTTCGTCTACCTGTTCAGGTAAACTACAGTTTTTACTTATTGATCCGCGATTATGAAAAGCAAGATATCTCAAAAATATCTTAGAGAGAACCTGTGGTGATTTTCATATTTTTTTGTGCATGCTCCTGGTCACCGGACAGAAAAAACTTAAGAAATTTCGATTTTTTTGTCTACCTGTTCAGGTAAACTACGGTTTTCAATTATTCTTCTGCGAATATTGAATGCAGGCTATCTCCAAAATATCTTGAGAGGGTGTGGTGGTGATTTTCATATTCATCCGAGCAAGCTACCTGTCACCAGACAGAAAACACTTAAGAAATTTCGAATTTTTTTGTCTACCTGGTTAGGTAAACTACAGTTTGTACACATTGTTTCGCGAAGAATGAATGCAGAATATCTCCAAAATATCTTTAGTAGGTTCTGTGACGATTTTCATATCTATCCGAGCATGCTTCCGGTCACCAGTTAGAAAAAATTAAGAAATTTCGATTTATTAGTCTACCTGTTCAGGTAAACTACAGTTTTCAATTATTTTTTCGCGGGTATGGACTCCGGGTTATCTTTAAGAGATCTTAGAAAGATCCTGCGGCAATTTTTCTAATGTTCCGAATAAGCTACCGGTCACCAGACAGGAAAAACTTAAGAAATTTCGATTTTTTTGTCTACCTGTTTAGGTAAACTACAGTTCTAAATTATTTTTTCGCGGGTTTGGACTCCAGGTTATCTTTAAGATATTTGAGAAAGGTTCTGTAACGATTTTCATATTTATCCGAGCATGCTACCGGTCACCAGACAGAAAAGACTCAAGAAATTATGACTTTTTCCCTTACCTGTTCAGGTAAACTACAGTTTGTAATAATAGTTCCACGGATATAAAATGCAGGATATTTTTGATTATTGTTCTCCGAATGTTAAATGCAGGATATCTCCAAGATATCTCTGGGAGGTTCTGTGACGATTTTCATATTTATCCGAGCATGCTACCGGTCACCAGATAGCAAAAACTTAGGAAATTTCGATTTTTTTGTCTACCTGTTCAGGTCAACTACAGTTTTCAATTATTGTTCCATGGGAATGGACTGCAGAATATCTACAAGATATCGTTGGAATGTTCTGTGGCGATTTTCGGATTTTTTTTGAGCATGCTACCAGTCACTAGACAGAAATAACTTAAGAAATTTCGATTTTTTTGACTACCTGTTCAGGTAAACTACAGTTTCTAATTATTGTTCTGCGAATATTAAATGCGGTATATCTCCAAGATATCTTTGAAAGGTTTTGTGGGAATTTCCATATTTTTTCAAGCATGCTACCGGTCACCACACAGAAAAGACTCAAGAAATTATGACTTTTTTCCTTTCCTGTTCAGGTAAACTACAGTTGGTAATTATTGTTCCATGGATATAAAATGCAAGATATCTGCCAAATATCCTAGGAAGAAACTGTGGTGATTTTCATATTTTTCCGAGCATGCTACCGGTCACCAGACGGAAAAAACTTAAAAAATTTCGTTTTTTTTGACTACCTGTTTAGGTAAACTACAGTTTCTTATTATTGTTCTGAGAATATTAAATGCAGTATATCTTTCAAATATCTTCAAAAGGTTCTGTAGTGATTTTCATATCCATCCGAGCATGCTACCGGTCACTAGACAAAAAAAACTCAAGAAATTATGATTTATCCCCTACCTGTTCCGGCAAACTACAGTTTGTGATTATTGTATCGCGGATATAAAATGCAGGATATCTTTAAAATATCCTAGGAAGGACCTGTAGTGATTTTCATGTTTTTCCGAGCATGCTACTGGTCACCAGAAAGAAAAAACTCAAGAAATGTCGATTTTTTTGACTACCTGTTCAGGTAAACTACAGTTTGTTATTATTGGTTTGCGAATATTGAATGTAGGATATCTTCACGATATCTTTAAAAGGTTCTGTGGCGATTTTCATATTCGTCCGATTATTCTACCGGTCACCAGACAGAAAAAAATTAAGAAATTTTGATTTATTAGTCTACCTGTTCAGGTGAACTACAGTTTTAATTTATTTTTTCGCGGGTATGGACTCCAGGTTATCTTTAAGATATCTTGAAAAGGTCCTGTGGCAATTTTTATATTTTTCCGATCATGCTACCGGTCACTAGACAGAATAAACTTTAGAAATTTCGATTTTTTTGTCTACCTGTTTAGGTAAACTACAGTTTTCAACCATTTTTCCGCGAATATTGGATGCAGGATATCTCCAAGATATCTTAGAAAGGTTCTGTAGCGATTTTTCTATTTTTCCAAGCATGCTACCGGTCACCAGATAGGAAAAACTCAAGAATTTATGATTTTTTGCCCTACCTGTTCAGGTAAACTACAGTTTTTAATTATTGATCCGTCGTTATGAAATGCAGGATATCTCTAAAATATTTTAGAAAGGACGTGTGATGATTTTCATATTTTTTTGAGCATGCTACCGGTCACCAGAAAGAGAAAACTGAAAAAATTTCGATTGTTTGTCTACCTGTTCAGGTAAACTACAGTTTTTAACTATTGTTTCGCGGATATAAAATGCAGGATATCTTCGAAATATCCTAGAAAGGACCTAAGGTGATTTTCATATTTTTCCTAGCATGCTACTGGTCACCAGAAAGAAAAAACTTAAGATATGTCGATGTTTTTGACTACCTGTTCAGGTAAACTACAGTTTGATATTATTGTTCTGCGAATATTGAGTGTAGGATATTTTTAAGATATTTTTGGAAGGTCCTGTGGCGATTTTCATATTTTTCCGATCATACTACCGGTCACCAGACAGAAAAAAATTAAGAAATTTCGATTTATTAGTCTACCTGTTCAGGTGAACTACAGTTTTAAATTATTTTTTCGCGGGTATGGACTCCAGGTTATCTTTACGATATCTGAGAAAGGTTCAGTAACGATTTTCATATTTATCCGAGCATGCTACCGGTCACCAGACAGAAAAGACTCAAGAAATTATGACTTTTTCCCTTACCTGTTCAGGTAAACTACAGTTTGTAATAATTGTTCCACGGATATGAAATGCAGGATATTTTCGAAATATTCTAGGAAGGAACTGTGGTAATTATCATATTTTTCCGCGTATGCTTCCGGTCACCAGACAGAAAAAACTTAAAAAATTTCGTTTTTTTTGACTACCTGTTCAGGTAAACTACAGTTTTTAGTTATTGTCCCACGAATATTGAATGCAGGCTATCTCCAAGATATCTTTAGAGGGTTTTGTGGTGATTTCCATATTTATCCGAGCACGCTACCTGTCACCAGAAAGAAAAAACGTAAGAAATTTCGATTTATTTTGTCTACCTGGTTAGGTAAACTACAGTTTGTAGACATTGTTCCGCAAATAATGAATGCAGGATAGCTCCAAGATATCTCTAGGAGGTTCTGTGACGATTTTTATATTGATCCGAGCATGCTACCGGTCACCAGATAGCAAAAACTTAGGAAATTTCGATTTTTTCGTCTACCTGTTCAGGTAAACTACAGTTTTCAGTGATGGTTTTGCGGGTGTGAAATACAGGATATATTAAAAGTACCCTAGGAAGGTACCGTGGTATTTTCAATATTTTTCCGAGCATACTACCGGACACTAGACAGAAAAAACTTAAGAAATTTCGATTTTTTTGACTACCTGTTCAGGTAAACTACAGTTTCTTATTATTGTTCTGCGAATATTAAATGCAGTATATCTTCAAGATATCTTTGGAAGGTTCTGTGGCGATTTTCATATTTTTCCGATCATTCTACCGGTCACCAGACAGAAAAAAATTAAGAAATTTCGATTTATTAGTCTACCTGTTCAGGTGAACTACAGTTTTAAATTATTTTTTCGCGGGTATGGACTCCAGGTTATCTTTAAGATATCTTATAAAGGTCCTGTGGCAATTTTTCTATTTTCCCGAGCATGCTACCGGTCACCGGACAGAATAATCTTAAGAAATTTCGATTTTTTTGTCTACCTGTTTAGGTAAACTACAGTTTCCAATCATTTTTTCGCGAATATTGGATGCAGGATATCTCCAAAATATCTTTAGAAGGTTCTGTAGCGATTTTCCTATTTTTCCAAGCATGCTACCGGTCACCAGATAAAAAAAAATTAAGAATTGATGATTTATTCCCCTACCTGTTCAGGTAAACTACAGTTTTTAATTATTGATCCGTCGTTATGAAATGCAGGATATCTCTTAAATATTCTAGGAAGGACGTGTGGTGATTTTCATATTTTTTTGAGCATGCTACCGTCCACCAGACAGAGAAAACTCAAAAAATTTTGATTTTTCGTCTACCTGTTCAGGTAAACTACAGTTTTTAATTATTGTTCCGCAGATAAAAATAAAGGATAGCTCCAAATTATCCTAGAAAAAACCTGTGGTGAATTTCATATTATTTTGAGCATGCTACTGGTCACCAGACAGAAAAAACTCAAGAAATTATGATTTTTTTGTCTCCCTATTTAGGTAAACTACAGTTTTCAATCATTAATCCGCAGGTATTGACTGCAGGATATTTTGAAGGATTCTTAGAAAGGCTCTGTGGCAATTTTCATATTTTTCCGAGCATGCTACCGGTCACCAGACAGAAAAACTTAGGAAATTGGGATCTTTCAGTCTACCGGTCCAGGTAAATTACAGTTTTTAATCATTTTTCCGCAAATATTGAATGCAAGATATCTCCAAGATATCTTTGGAAAGTTTCGTAGCGATTTACGTATTCATCCGAGTGTGCTACCAGTCACCAGACAGAAAAAAACCTAAGAAATTTCAAATTTTCTGTCTACCTGTTCAGGTAAACTACAGTTTTCAATTATTGTTCCGCGGGTATAGACTGCAGGATATTTTGAAAATATCATAGAAAGGTTCTGTGGCGATTTTCATATTTTTTCGAGCATGCTAACGGTCTCCAGACAGAAAAAACTTGAGAAATTTCGAATTTTCGTCTACTTGTTCAGGTAAACTACAGTTTGTCATTATTGCTCCGCGGATAATAAATAAGGATATATCTGAGATATAAGGAAATGGTCCCGTGGTGATTTTTATATTTTTCCGAGCATGCTACCGGTCTCCAGACAGAAAAAACTTAGGAAATTGGGATTTTTCAGTCTACCGGTCCAGGTCAATTACAGTTTTTAATAATTGTTCCGCGGATATAAAATGCAAAATATTTCCGAAATATCCTAGGAAAAACCTGTAGTGATTTTCATATTTTTCCGAGCATGCTACTGGTCACCAGACAGAAAAAACAGAAAATTTCGGTTTATTAGTCTACCTGTTCAGGTGAACTATAGTTTGTAATTATTGTTTCACGGCTATGGACTTCAGGTTATCTTCATTATATCTTAGAAAGGTCCTGTGGCAATTTTTATATTTTCTCGAGCATGCTACCGGTCACCGGACAGAACAAACTTAGGAAATTATGATTTTTTCGTCTACCTGTTCAGGTAAACTACAGTTTTTAATCATTGATCCGCGATTATGAAAAGCAGGATATCTCAAAAATATCTTAGAAAGAACCTGTGGTGATTTTCATATTTTTTTGTGCATGCTCCTGGTCACCGGACAGAAAAAACTTACGAAATTTCGATTTTTTTTGTCTACCTGGTTAGGTAAACTACAGTTTGTAGACATTGTTCCGCGAATAATGAATGCAGAATATCTCCAAAATATCTTTAGTAGGTTCTGTAAAGATTTTCATATCTATCCGAGCATGCTTTCGGTCACCAGTTAGAAAAAAATTAAGAAATTTCGATTTATTAGTCTACCTGTTCTGGTAAACTACAGTTTTCAATTATTTTTTCGCGGGTATGGACTCTAGGATATCTTCAAGATATCTTAGAGAGGTTCTGTAGCGATTTTTCTATTTTTCCAAGCATGCTACCGGTCACCAGATAGAAAAAACTCAAGAATTGATGATTTTTTCCCCTACCTGTTCAGGTAAACTACAGTTTTAAATTATTGATCCGTCGTTATGAAATGCAGGATATCTCTGAAATATTCTAGGAAGGACGTGTGGTGATTTTCATATATTTTTGAGCATGCTACCGGTCACCAGACAGAGAAAACTGAAAAAATTTCGATTGTTTGTCTACCTGTTCAGGTAAACTACAGTTTTTAACTATTGTTTCGCGGATATAAAATGCAGGATATCTTTGAAATATCCTAGGAAGGACCTGTGGTGATTTTCAGATTTTTCCTAGCATGCTACTGGTCACCAGAAAGAAAAAACTGAAGAAATGTCGATGTTTTTGACTACCTGTTCAGGTAAACTACAGTTTGATATTATTGTTTTGCGAATATTGAGTGTAGGATATCTTTAAGATATTTTTGAAAGGTTCTGTGGCGATTTTTATATTTTTCCGATCATACTACCGGTCACCAGACAGAAAAGACTCAAGAAATTATGACTTTTTCCCTTAGCTGTTCAGGTAAACTACAGTTTGTAATAATTGTTCCACGGATATGAAATGCAGGATATTTTCGAAATATTCTAGGAAGGAACTGTGGTAATTTTCATATTTTTCCGCGCATGCTACCGGTCACCAGACAGAAAAAACTTAAAAAATTTCGTTTTTTTTGACTACCTGTTCAGGTAAACTACAGTTTTTAGTTATTGTCCCACGAATATTGAATGCAGGCTATCTCCAAGATATCTAAAGAGGGTTTTGTGGTGATTTCCATATTTATCCGAGCACGCTACCTGTCACCAGACAGAAAACACTTAAGAAATTTCGAATTTTTTTGTCTACCTGGTTAGGTAAACTACAGTTTGTACACATTGTTTCGCGAAGAATGAATGCAGAATATCTCCAAAATATCTCTGGGAGGTCCTGTGACGATTCTCATATTTATCCGAGCATGCTAACGGTCTCCAGACAAAAAAAACTTGAGAAATTTCGATTTATCGTCTCCTTGTTCAGGTAAACTACAGTTTGTCATCATTGCTCCGCGGTTAATAAATAAGGATATATCTGAGATATAAGGAAATGGTCCCGTGGTGATTTTTATATTTTTCCGAGCATACTACCGGTCACCAGACAGAAAAAAATTAAGAAATTTCGATTTATTAGTCTACCTGTTCAGGTGAACTACAGTTTTAAATTATTTTTTCGCGGGTATGGACTCCAGGTTATCTTTACGATATCTGAGAAAGGTTCAGTAACGATTTTCATATTTATCCGAGCATGCTACCGGTCACCAGACAGAAAAGACTCAAGAAATTATGACTTTTTCCCTTACCTGTTCAGGTAAACTACAGTTTGTAATAATTGTTCCACGGATATGAAATGCAGGATATTTTCGAAATATTCTAGGAAGGAACTGTGGTAATTATCATATTTTTCCGCGTATGCTTCCGGTCACCAGACAGAAAAAACTTAAAAAATTTCGTTTTTTTTGACTACCTGTTCAGGTAAACTACAGTTTTTAGTTATTGTCCCACGAATATTGAATGCAGGCTATCTCCAAGATATCTTTAGAGGGTTTTGTGGTGATTTCCATATTTATCCGAGCACGCTACCTGTCACCAGAAAGAAAAAACGTAAGAAATTTCGATTTATTTTGTCTACCTGGTTAGGTAAACTACAGTTTGTAGACATTGTTCCGCAAATAATGAATGCAGGATAGCTCCAAGATATCTCTAGGAGGTTCTGTGACGATTTTTATATTGATCCGAGCATGCTACCGGTCACCAGATAGCAAAAACTTAGGAAATTTCGATTTTTTCGTCTACCTGTTCAGGTAAACTACAGTTTTCAGTGATGGTTTTGCGGGTGTGAAATACAGGATATATTAAAAGTACCCTAGGAAGGTACCGTGGTATTTTCAATATTTTTCCGAGCATACTACCGGACACTAGACAGAAAAAACTTAAGAAATTTCGATTTTTTTGACTACCTGTTCAGGTAAACTACAGTTTCTTATTATTGTTCTGCGAATATTAAATGCAGTATATCTTCAAGATATCTTTGGAAGGTTCTGTGGCGATTTTCATATTTTTCCGATCATTCTACCGGTCACCAGACAGAAAAAAATTAAGAAATTTCGATTTATTAGTCTACCTGTTCAGGTGAACTACAGTTTTAAATTATTTTTTCGCGGGTATGGACTCCAGGTTATCTTTAAGATATCTTATAAAGGTCCTGTGGCAATTTTTCTATTTTCCCGAGCATGCTACCGGTCACCGGACAGAATAAACTTAAGAAATTTCGATTTTTTTGTCTACCTGTTTAGGTAAACTACAGTTTCCAATCATTTTTTCGCGAATATTGGATGCAGGATATCTCCAAAATATCTTTAGAAGGTTCTGTAGCGATTTTCCTATTTTTCCAAGCATGCTACCGGTCACCAGATAAAAAAAAATTAAGAATTGATGATTTATTCCCCTACCTGTTCAGGTAAACTACAGTTTTTAATTATTGATCCGTCGTTATGAAATGCAGGATATCTCTTAAATATTCTAGGAAGGACGTGTGGTGATTTTCATATTTTTTTGAGCATGCTACCGTCCACCAGACAGAGAAAACTCAAAAAATTTTGATTTTTCGTCTACCTGTTCAGGTAAACTACAGTTTTTAATTATTGTTCCGCAGATAAAAATAAAGGATAGCTCCAAATTATCCTAGAAAAAACCTGTGGTGAATTTCATATTATTTTGAGCATGCTACTGGTCACCAGACAGAAAAAACTCAAGAAATTATGATTTTTTTGTCTCCCTATTTAGGTAAACTACAGTTTTCAATCATTAATCCGCAGGTATTGACTGCAGGATATTTTGAAGGATTCTTAGAAAGGCTCTGTGGCAATTTTCATATTTTTCCGAGCATGCTACCGGTCACCAGACAGAAAAACTTAGGAAATTGGGATCTTTCAGTCTACCGGTCCAGGTAAATTACAGTTTTTAATCATTGTTCCGCAAATATTGAATGCAAGATATCTCCAAGATATCTTTGGAAAGTTTCGTAGCGATTTACGTATTCATCCGAGTGTGCTACCAGTCACCAGACAGAAAAAAACCTAAGAAATTTCAAATTTTCTGTCTACCTGTTCAGGTAAACTACAGTTTTCAATTATTGTTCCGCGGGTATAGACTGCAGGATATTTTGAAAATATCATAGAAAGGTTCTGTGGCGATTTTCATATTTTTTCGAGCATGCTAACGGTCTCCAGACAGAAAAAACTTGAGAAATTTCGAATTTTCGTCTACTTGTTCAGGTAAACTACAGTTTGTCATTATTGCTCCGCGGATAATAAATAAGGATATATCTGAGATATAAGGGAATGGTCCCGTGGTGATTTTTATATTTTTCCGAGCATGCTACCGGTCTCCAGACAGAAAAAACTTAGGAAATTGGGATTTTTCAGTCTACCGGTCCAGGTCAATTACAGTTTTTAATAATTGTTCCGCGGATATAAAATGCAAAATATTTCCGAAATATCCTAGGAAAAACCTGTAGTGATTTTCATATTTTTCCGAGCATGCTACTGGTCACCAGACAGAAAAAACAGAAAATTTCGGTTTATTAGTCTACCTGTTCAGGTGAACTATAGTTTGTAATTATTGTTTCACGGCTATGGACTTCAGGTTATCTTCATTATATCTTAGAAAGGTCCTGTGGCAATTTTTATATTTTCTCGAGCATGCTACCGGTCACCGGACAGAACAAACTTAGGAAATTATGATTTTTTCGTCTACCTGTTCAGGTAAACTACAGTTTTTAATCATTGATCCGCGATTATGAAAAGCAGGATATCTCAAAAATATCTTAGAAAGAACCTGTGGTGATTTTCATATTTTTTTGTGCATGCTCCTGGTCACCGGACAGAAAAAACTTACGAAATTTCGATTTTTTTTGTCTACCTGGTTAGGTAAACTACAGTTTGTAGACATTGTTCCGCGAATAATGAATGCAGAATATCTCCAAAATATCTTTAGTAGGTTCTGTAAAGATTTTCATATCTATCCGAGCATGCTTTCGGTCACCAGTTAGAAAAAAATTAAGAAATTTCGATTTATTAGTCTACCTGTTCTGGTAAACTACAGTTTTCAATTATTTTTTCGCGGGTATGGACTCTAGGATATCTTCAAGATATCTTAGAGAGGTTCTGTAGCGATTTTTCTATTTTTCCAAGCATGCTACCGGTCACCAGATAGAAAAAACTCAAGAATTGATGATTTTTTCCCCTACCTGTTCAGGTAAACTACAGTTTTAAATTATTGATCCGTCGTTATGAAATGCAGGATATCTCTGAAATATTCTAGGAAGGACGTGTGGTGATTTTCATATATTTTTGAGCATGCTACCGGTCACCAGACAGAGAAAACTGAAAAAATTTCGATTGTTTGTCTACCTGTTCAGGTAAACTACAGTTTTTAACTATTGTTTCGCGGATATAAAATGCAGGATATCTTTGAAATATCCTAGGAAGGACCTGTGGTGATTTTCAGATTTTTCCTAGCATGCTACTGGTCACCAGAAAGAAAAAACTGAAGAAATGTCGATGTTTTTGACTACCTGTTCAGGTAAACTACAGTTTGATATTATTGTTTTGCGAATATTGAGTGTAGGATATCTTTAAGATATTTTTGAAAGGTTCTGTGGCGATTTTTATATTTTTCCGATCATACTACCGGTCACCAGACAGAAAAGACTCAAGAAATTATGACTTTTTCCCTTAGCTGTTCAGGTAAACTACAGTTTGTAATAATTGTTCCACGGATATGAAATGCAGGATATTTTCGAAATATTCTAGGAAGGAACTGTGGTAATTTTCATATTTTTCCGCGCATGCTACCGGTCACCAGACAGAAAAAACTTAAAAAATTTCGTTTTTTTTGACTACCTGTTCAGGTAAACTACAGTTTTTAGTTATTGTCCCACGAATATTGAATGCAGGCTATCTCCAAGATATCTAAAGAGGGTTTTGTGGTGATTTCCATATTTATCCGAGCACGCTACCTGTCACCAGACAGAAAACACTTAAGAAATTTCGAATTTTTTTGTCTACCTGGTTAGGTAAACTACAGTTTGTACACATTGTTTCGCGAAGAATGAATGCAGAATATCTCCAAAATATCTCTGGGAGGTCCTGTGACGATTCTCATATTTATCCGAGCATGCTAACGGTCTCCAGACAAAAAAAACTTGAGAAATTTCGATTTATCGTCTCCTTGTTCAGGTAAACTACAGTTTGTCATCATTGCTCCGCGGTTAATAAATAAGGATATATCTGAGATATAAGGAAATGGTCCCGTGGTGATTTTTATATTTTTTCGAGCATGCTACCGGTCTCCAGACAGAAAAAACTTAGGAAATTGGGATTTTTCAGTCTACCGGTCCAGGTAAATTACAGTTTTTAATAATTGTTCCGCGGATATGAAATGCAAAATATTTCCGAAATATCCTAGGAAAAACCTGTAGTGATTTTCATATTTTTCCGAGCATGCTACTGGTCACCAGACAGAAAAAACAGAAAATTTAAGTTTATTAGTCTACCTGTTCAGGTGAACTATAGTTGGTAATTATTGTTCCACGGGTATGGACTTCAGGTTATCTTCATAATATCTTAGGAAGGTCCTGTGGCAATTTTTATATTTTTCCGAGCATGCTACCGGTCACCAGATAGAAAGAACTTAAGAAATGTCGATTTATTAGACTACCTGTTCAGGTAAACTACAGTTTTCAATTATTTTTCGGCGGGTATAGACTGCGGGTGATTTCAAAGATATCTTAGGCAGGTTCTGTGGCAATTTTCATATATTCTCGAGCATGCTACCGGTCACCGGACAGAACAAACTTAGGAAATTATGATTTGTTCGTCTACCTGTTCAGGTAAACTACAGTTTTTACTTATTGATCCGCGATTATGAAAAGCAAGATATCTCAAAAATATCTGAGAGAGAACCTGTGGTGATTTTCATATTTTTTTGTGCATGCTCCTGGTCACCGGACAGAAAAAACTTAAGAAATTTCGATTTTTTTGTCTACCTGTTCAGGTAAACTACGGTTTTCAATTATTCTTCTGCGAATATTGAATGCAGGCTATCTCCAAAATATCTTGAGAGGGTGTGGTGGTGATTTTCATATTCATCCGAGCAAGCTACCTGTCACCAGACAGAAAACACTTAAGAAATTTCGAATTTTTTTGTCTACCTGGTTAGGTAAACTACAGTTTGTACACATTGTTTCGCGAAGAATGAATGCAGAATATCTCCAAAATATCTTTAGTAGGTTCTGTGACGATTTTCATATCTATCCGAGCATGCTTCCGGTCACCAGTTAGAAAAAAATTAAGAAATTTCGATTTATTAGTCTACCTGTTCAGGTAAACTACAGTTTTCAATTATTTTTTCGCGGGTATGGACTCCGGGTTATCTTTAAGAGATCTTAGAAAGATCCTGCGGCAATTTTTCTAATGTTCCGAATAAGCTACCGGTCACCAGACAGGAAAAACTTAAGAAATTTCGATTTTTTTGTCTACCTGTTTAGGTAAACTACAGTTCTAAATTATTTTTTCGCGGGTTTGGACTCCAGGTTATCTTTAAGATATTTGAGAAAGGTTCTGTAACGATTTTCATATTTATCCGAGCATGCTACCGGGCACCAGACAGAAAAGACTCAAGAAATTATGACTTTTTCCCTTACCTGTTCAGGTAAACTACAGTTTGTAATAATAGTTCCACGGATATGAAATGCAGGATATTTTTGATTATTGTTCTCCGAATGTTAAATGCAGGATATCTCCAAGATATCTCTGGGAGGTTCTGTGACGATTTTCATATTTATCCGAGCATGCTACCGGTCACCAGATAGCAAAAACTTAGGAAATTTCGATTTTTTTGTCTACCTGTTCAGGTCAACTACAGTTTTCAATTATTGTTCCATGGGAATGGACTGCAGAATATCTACAAGATATCGGTGGAATGTTCTGTGGCGATTTTCGGATTTTTTTTGAGCATGCTACCAGTCACTAGACAGAAATAACTTAAGAAATTTCGATTTTTTTGACTACCTGTTCAGGTAAACTACAGTTTCTAATTATTGTTCTGCGAATATTAAATGCGGTATATCTCCAAGATATCTTTGAAAGGTTTTGTGGGAATTTCCATATTTTTTCAAGCATGCTACCGGTCACCACACAGAAAAGACTCAAGAAATTATGACTTTTTTCCTTTCCTGTTCAGGTAAACTACAGTTGGTAATTATTGTTCCACGGATATAAAATGCAAGATATCTGCCAAATATCCTAGGAAGAAACTGTGGTGATTTTCATATTTTTCCGAGCATGCTACCGGTCACCAGACGGAAAAAACTTAAAAAATTTCGTTTTTTTTGACTACCTGTTTAGGTAAACTACAGTTTCTTATTATTGTTCTGCAAATATTAAATGCAGTATATCTTTCAAATATCTTTAAAAGGTTCTGTAGTGATTTTCATATCCATCCGAGCATGCTACCGGTCACTAGACAAAAAAAACTCAAGAAATTATGATTTATCCCCTACCTGTTCCGGCAAACTACAGTTTGTGATTATTGTATCGCGGATATAAAATGCAGGATATCTTTAAAATATCCTAGGAAGGACCTGTAGTGATTTTCATGTTTTTCCGAGCATGCTACTGGTCACCAGAAAGAAAAAACTCAAGAAATGTCGATTTTTTTGACTACCTGTTCAGGTAAACTACAGTTTGTTATTATTGGTTTGCGAATATTGAATGTAGGATATCTTCACGATATCTTTAAAAGGTTCTGTGGCGATTTTCATATTTTTCCGATCATACTACCGGTCACCAGACAGAAAAAAATTAAGAAATTTCGATTTATTAGTCTACCTGTTCAGGTGAACTACAGTTTTAAATTATTTTTTCGCGGGTATGGACTTCAGGTTATCTTTACGATATCTGAGAAAGGTTCAGTAACGATTTTCATATTTATCCGAGCATGCTACCGGTCACCAGACAGAAAAGACTCAAGAAATTATGACTTTTTCCCTTACCTGTTCAGGTAAACTACAGTTTGTAATAATTGTTCCACGGATATGAAATGCAGGATATTTTCGAAATATTCTAGGAAGGAACTGTGGTAATTATCATATTTTTCCGCGTATGCTTCCGGTCACCAGACAGAAAAAACTTAAAAAATTTCGTTTTTTTTGACTACCTGTTCAGGTAAACTACAGTTTTTAGTTATTGTCCCACGAATATTGAATGCAGGCTATCTCCAAGATATCTTTAGAGGGTTTTGTGGTGATTTCCATATTTATCCGAGCACGCTACCTGTCACCAGAAAGAAAAAACGTAAGAAATTTCGATTTATTTTGTCTACCTGGTTAGGTAAACTACAGTTTGTAGACATTGTTCCGCAAATAATGAATGCAGGATAGCTCCAAGATATCTCTAGGAGGTTCTGTGACGATTTTTATATTGATCCGAGCATGCTACCGGTCACCAGATAGCAAAAACTTAGGAAATTTCGATTTTTTCGTCTACCTGTTCAGGTAAACTACAATTTTCAGTGATGGTTTTGCGGGTGTGAAATACAGGATATATTAAAAGTACCCTAGGAAGGTACCGTGGTATTTTCAATATTTTTCCGAGCATACTACCGGACACTAGACAGAAAAAACTTAAGAAATTTCGATTTTTTTGACTACCTGTTCAGGTAAACTACAGTTTCTTATTATTGTTCTGCGAATATTAAATGCAGTATATCTTCAAGATATCTTTGGAAGGTTCTGTGGCGATTTTCATATTTTTCTGATCATTCTACCGGTCACCAGACAGAAAAAAATTAAGAAATTTCGATTTATTAGTCTACCTGTTCAGGTGAACTACAGTTTTAAATTATTTTTTCGCGGGTATGGACTCCAGGTTATCTTTAAGATATCTTATGAAGGTTCTGTAGCGATTTTCCTATTTTTCCAAGCATGCTACCGGTCACCAGATAAAAAAAAATTAAGAATTGATGATTTATTCCCCTACCTGTTCAGGTAAACTACAGTTTTTAATTATTGATCCGTCGTTATGAAATGCAGGATATCTCTTAAATATTCTAGGAAGGACGTGTGGTGATTTTCATATTTTTTTGAGCATGCTACCGTCCACCAGACAGAGAAAACTCAAAAAATTTTGATTTTTCGTCTACCTGTTCAGGTAAACTACAGTTTTTAATTATTGTTCCGCAGATAAAAATAAAGGATAGCTCCAAATTATCCTAGAAAAAACCTGTGGTGAATTTCATATTATTTTGAGCATGCTACTGGTCACCAGACAGAAAAAACTCAAGAAATTATGATTTTTTTGTCTCCCTATTTAGGTAAACTACAGTTTTCAATCATTAATCCGCAGGTATTGACTGCAGGATATTTTGAAGGATTCTTAGAAAGGCTCTGTGGCAATTTTCATATTTTTCCGAGCATGCTACCGGTCACCAGACAGAAAAACTTAGGAAATTGGGATCTTTCAGTCTACCGGTCCAGGTAAATTACAGTTTTTAATCATTGTTCCGCAAATATTGAATGCAAGATATCTCCAAGATATCTTTGGAAAGGTTCGTAGCGATTTACGTATTCATCCGAGTGTGCTACCAGTCACCAGACAGAAAAAAACCTAAGAAATTTCAATTTTTCTGTCTACCTGTTCAGGTAAACTACAGTTTTCAATTATTGTTCCGCGGGTATAGACTGCAGGATATTTTGAAAATATCATAGAAAGGTTCTGTGGCGATTTTCATATTTTTTCGAGCATGCTAACGGTCTCCAGACAGAAAAAACTTGAGAAATTTCGAATTTTCGTCTACTTGTTCAGGTAAACTACAGTTTGTCATTATTGCTCCGCGGATAATAAATAAGGATATATCTGAGATATAAGGAAATGGTCCCGTGGTGATTTTTATATTTTTCCGAGCATGCTACCGGTCTCCAGACAGAAAAAACTTAGGAAATTGGGATTTTCAGTCTACCGGTCCAGGTCAATTACAGTTTTTAATAATTGTTCCGCGGATATAAAATGCAAAATATTTCCGAAATATCCTAGGAAAAACCTGTAGTGATTTTCATATTTTTCCGAGCATGCTACTGGTCACCAGACAGAAAAAACAGAAAATTTCGGTTTATTAGTCTACCTGTTCAGGTGAACTATAGTTTGTAATTATTGTTTCACGGCTATGGACTTCAGGTTATCTTCATTATATCTTAGAAAGGTCCTGTGGCAATTTTTATATTTTCTCGAGCATGCTACCGGTCACCGGACAGAACAAACTTAGGAAATTATGATTTTTTCGTCTACCTGTTCAGGTAAACTACAGTTTTTAATCATTGATCCGCGATTATGAAAAGCAGGATATCTCAAAAATATCTTAGAAAGAACCTGTGGTGATTTTCATATTTTTTTGTGCATGCTCCTGGTCACCGGACAGAAAAAACTTACGAAATTTCGATTTTTTTTGTCTACCTGGTTAGGTAAACTACAGTTTGTAGACATTGTTCCGCGAATAATGAATGCAGAATATCTCCAAAATATCTTTAGTAGGTTCTGTGAAGATTTTCATATCTATCCAAGCATGCTTTCGGTCACCAGTTAGAAAAAAATTAAGAAATTTCGATTTATTAGTCTACCTGTTCTGGTAAACTACAGTTTTCAATTATTTTTTCGCGGGTATGGACTCTAGGATATCTTCAAGATATCTTAGAAAGGTTCTGTAGCGATTTTTCTATTTTTCCAAGCATGCTACCGGTCACCAGATAGAAAAAACTCAAGAATTGATGATTTTTTCCCCTACCCGTTCAGGTAAACTACAGTTTTAAATTATTGATCCGTCGTTATGAAATGCAGGATATCTCTGAAATATTCTAGGAAGGACGTGTGGTGATTTTCATATATTTTTGAGCATGCTACCGGTCACCAGACAGAGAAAACTGAAAAAATTTCGATTGTTTGTCTACCTGTTCAGGTAAACTACAGTTTTTAACTATTGTTTCGCGGATTTAAAATGCAGGATATCTTTGAAATATCCTAGGAAGGACCTGTGGTGATTTTCAGATTTTTCCTAGCATGCTACTGGTCACCAGAAAGAAAAAACTGAAGAAATGTCGATGTTTTTGACTACCTGTTCAGGTAAACTACAGTTTGATATTATTGTTTTGCGAATATTGAGTGTAGGATATCTTTAAGATATTTTTGAAAGGTTCTGTGGCGATTTTTATATTTTTCCGATCATACTACCGGTCACCAGACAGAAAAGACTCAAAAAATTATGACTTTTTCCCTTAGCTGTTCAGGTAAACTACAGTTTGTAATAATTGTTCCACGGATATGAAATGCAGGATATTTTCGAAATATTCTAGGAAGGAACTGTGGTAATTTTCATATTTTTCCGCGCATGCTACCGGTCACCAGACAGAAAAAACTTAAAAAATTTCGTTTTTTTTGACTACCTGTTCAGGTAAACTACAGTTTTTAGTTATTGTCCCACGAATATTGAATGCAGGCTATCTCCAAGATATCTAAAGAGGGTTTTGTGGTGATTTCCATATTTATCCGAGCACGCTACCTGTCACCAGAAAGAAAAAACGTAAGAAATTTCGATTTTTTTTGTCTACCTGGTTAGGTAAACTACAGTTTGTAGACATTGTTCCGCAAATAATGAATGCAGGATATCTCCAAGATATCTCTGGGAGGTCCTGTGACGATTCTCATATTTATCCGAGCATGCTACCGGTCACTAGACAAAAAAAAAAACTCAAGAAATTATGATTTTTCCCGTACCTGTCCGGTAAACTACAGTTTGTAATTATTGTTTCGCGGATATAAAATGCAGGATATCTTTAAAATATCCTAGGAAGGTCCTGTAGTGATTGTCATGTTTTTCCGAGCATGCGTCTGGTCACCAGAAAGAAAAAACTTAAGAAATGTCGATTTTTTTGACTACCTGTTCAGGTAAACTACAGTTTGTTATTATTGTTTTGCGAATTTTAGAACTTATTTTATTTTAGAACTAATCTTTAGAACGTTCTGTAGCGATTTTTTTATTTTTCCAAGCATGCTACCGGTCACCAGATAGAAAAAACTTAAGAATTCATGATTTTTTCCCCTACCTGTTCAGGTAAACTACAGTTTTTAATTATTGATCCGTCGTTATGAAATGCAGGATATCTCTTAAATATTCTAGGAAGGACGTGTGGTGATGTTCATATTTTTTTGAGCATGCTACCGTCCACCAGACAGAGAAAACTCAAAAAATTTCGATTTTTTGTCTACCTGTTCAGGTAAACTACAGTTTTCAATCATTTTTCCGCGAATATTGGATGCAGGATATCTCCAAGATATCTTAGAAAGGTTTTGTAGCGATTTTTCTATTTTTCTAAGCATGTTACCGGTCACCAGATAGAAAATCTCAAGAATTGATGATTTTTTCCCCTACCTGTTCAGGTAAACTACAGTTTTTGACTATTGTTTCGCGGATATAAAATGCAGGATATCTTTGAAATATCCTAGAAAGGAACTGTGGTGATTTTCATATTTTTCCTAGCATGCTCCTGGTCACCAGAAAGAAAAAACTTAAGAAATGTCGATGTTTTTGACTACCTGTTCAGGTAAACTACAGTTTGATATTATTGTTTTGCGAATATTGAGTGTGGGATATCTTCAAGATATCTTTAGAGGGTTTTGTGGTGATTTACATATTTATCCGAGCACGCTACCTGTCACCAGAAAAAAAAAACGTAAGAAATTTCGATTTTTTTTGTCTACCTGGTTAGGTAAACTACAGTTTGTAGACATTGTTCCGCAAATAATGAATGCAGGATATCTCCAAGATATCTCTGGGAGGTTCTGTGACGATTTTTATATTGATTCGAGCATGCTACCGGTCACCAGATAGCAATAACTTAGGAAATTTCGATTTTTTTGTCTACCTGTTCAGGTAAACTACAGTTTTCAATTATTGTTCCGTGGGGATGGACTGCAGAATATCTACAAGATATCGTTGGAATGTTCCGTGGCGATTTTCGGATTTTTTTTGAGCATGCTACCAGTCACTAGACAGAAAAAACATAAGAAATTTCGATTTTTTTGACTACCTGTTCAGGTAAACTACAGTTTCTTATTATTGTTCTGCGAATATTAAATGCAGTATACCTTCAAAATATCTTTGAAAGGTTCTGTGGTGATTTTCATATTTTTCCGATCATTCTACCGGTCACCAGACAGAAAAAAATTAAGAAATTTCGATTTATTAGTCTACCTGTTTAGGTAAACTACAGTTTCCAATCATTTTTCCGCGAATATTGAATGCAGGATATCTCCAAAATATGTTTGGAAGGTTCTGTAGCGATTTTTTTATTTTGCCAAGCATGCTACCGGTCACCAGATAGAAAAAACTTAAGAATTGATGATTTTTTCCCCTACCTGTTCAGGTAAACTACAGTTTTTAATTATTGATCCGTCGTTATGAAATGCAGGATATCTCTAAAGTATTCTAGGAAGGACGTGTGGTGATTTTCATATTTTTTTGAGCATGCTACCGTCCACCAGACAGAGAAAACTCAAGAAATTATGATTTTTTTGTCTCCGTATTTAGGTAAACTACAGTTTTCAATCATTAATCCGCAGGTATGGACTGCAGGATATTTCGAAGATATCTTAGAAAGGTTCCGTAGCGATTTACACATTCATCCGAGTATGATACCAGTCACCAGACAGAAAAAACTTAAGAAATTCCGATTTTTCTGTCTACCTGTTCAGGTAAACTACAGTTTTCAATTATTGTTCCGCGGGTATGGACTGCAGGATATTTTAAAGATATCATAGAAAGGTTCTGTGGCGATTTTCATATCTTCTCGAAAATGCTATTGGCCTCCAGACAGAAAAAACTTGAGAAATTTCGATTTTTCGTAGACTTGTTCAGGTAAACTACAGTTTGTCATTATTGCTCCGCGGATAATAAATCTGGATATATCTGAGATATATGAAAATGGTCCCGTGGTGATTTTCATATTTTTCCGAGCATGCTACCGGTCTCCAGACAGAAACAACTTAGGAAATTGGGATTTTTTAGTCTACCGGTCCAGGTAAATTACAGTTTTTAATCATTGATCCGCGATTATGAAAAGCAGGATATCTCAAAAATATCTTAGAAAGAACCTGTGGTGATTTTCATATTTTTTTGTGCATGCTCCTGGTCACCGGACAGAAAAAACTTACGAAATTTCGATTTTTTTTGTCTACCTGGTTAGGTAAACTACAGTTTGTAGACATTGTTCCGCGAATAATGAATGCAGAATATCTCCAAAATATCTTTAGTAGGTTCTGTGAAGATTTTCATATCTATCCAAGCATGCTTTCGGTCACCAGTTAGAAAAAAATTAAGAAATTTCGATTTATTAGTCTACCTGTTCTGGTAAACTACAGTTTTCAATTATTTTTTCGCGGGTATGGACTCTAGGATATCTTCAAGATATCTTAGAAAGGTTCTGTAGCGATTTTTCTATTTTTCCAAGCATGCTACCGGTCACCAGATAGAAAAAACTCAAGAATTGATGATTTTTTCCCCTACCTGTTCAGGTAAACTACAGTTTTAAATTATTGATCCGTCGTTATGAAATGCAGGATATCTCTGAAATATTCTAGGAAGGACGTGTGGTGATTTTCATATATTTTTGAGCATGCTACCGGTCACCAGACAGAGAAAACTGAAAAAATTTCGATTGTTTGTCTACCTGTTCAGGTAAACTACAGTTTTTAGTTATTGTCCCACGAATATTGAATGCAGGCTATCTCCAAGATATCTAAAGAGGGTTTTGTGGTGATTTCCATATTTATCCGAGCACGCTACCTGTCACCAGAAAGAAAAAACGTAAGAAATTTCGATTTTTTTTGTCTACCTGGTTAGGTAAACTACAGTTTGTAGACATTGTTCCGCAAATAATGAATGCAGGATATCTCCAAGATATCTCTGGGAGGTCCTGTGACGATTCTCATATTTATCCGAGCATGCTACCGGTCACTAGACAAAAAAAAAAACTCAAGAAATTATGATTTTTCCCGTACCTGTCCGGTAAAATACAGTTTGTAATTATTGTTTCGCGGATATAAAATGCAGGATATCTTTAAAATATCCTAGGAAGGTCCTGTAGTGATTGTCATGTTTTTCCGAGCATGCGTCTGGTCACCAGAAAGAAAAAACTTAAGAAATGTCGATTTTTTTGACTACCTGTTCAGGTAAACTACAGTTTGTTATTATTGTTTTGCGAATTTTAGAACTTATTTTATTTTAGAACTAATCTTTAGAACGTTCTGTAGCGATTTTTTTATTTTTCCAAGCATGCTACCGGTCACCAGATAGAAAAAACTTAAGAATTCATGATTTTTTCCCCTACCTGTTCAGGTAAACTACAGTTTTTAATTATTGATCCGTCGTTATGAAATGCAGGATATCTCTTAAATATTCTAGGAAGGACGTGTGGTGATGTTCATATTTTTTTGAGCATGCTACCGTCCACCAGACAGAGAAAACTCAAAAAATTTCGATTTTTTGTCTACCTGTTCAGGTAAACTACAGTTTTCAATCATTTTTCCGCGAATATTGGATGCAGGATATCTCCAAGATATCTTAGAAAGGTTTTGTAGCGATTTTTCTATTTTTCTAAGCATGTTACCGGTCACCAGATAGAAAATCTCAAGAATTGATGATTTTTTCCCCTACCTGTTCAGGTAAACTACAGTTTTTGACTATTGTTTCGCGGATATAAAATGCAGGATATCTTTGAAATATCCTAGAAAGGAACTGTGGTGATTTTCATATTTTTCCTAGCATGCTCCTGGTCACCAGAAAGAAAAAACTTAAGAAATGTCGATGTTTTTGACTACCTGTTCAGGTAAACTACAGTTTGATATTATTGTTTTGCGAATATTGAGTGTGGGATATCTTCAAGATATCTTTAGAGGGTTTTGTGGTGATTTACATATTTATCTGAGCACGCTACCTGTCACCAGAAAAAAAAAACGTAAGAAATTTCGATTTTTTTTGTCTACCTGGTTAGGTAAACTACAGTTTGTAGACATTGTTCCGCAAATAATGAATGCAGGATATCTCCAAGATATCTCTGGGAGGTTCTGTGACGATTTTTATATTGATTCGAGCATGCTACCGGTCACCAGATAGCAATAACTTAGGAAATTTCGATTTTTTTGTCTACCTGTTCAGGTAAACTACAGTTTTCAATTATTGTTCCGTGGGGATGGACTGCAGAATATCTACAAGATATCGTTGGAATGTTCCGTGGCGATTTTCGGATTTTTTTCGAGCATGCTACCAGTCACTAGACAGAAAAAACATAAGAAATTTCGATTTTTTTGACTACCTGTTCAGGTAAACTACAGTTTCTTATTATTGTTCTGCGAATATTAAATGCAGTATACCTTCAAAATATCTTTGAAAGGTTCTGTGGTGATTTTCATATTTTTCCGATCATTCTACCGGTCACCAGACAGAAAAAAATTAAGAAATTTCGATTTATTAGTCTACCTGTTTAGGTAAACTACAGTTTCCAATCATTTTTCCGCGAATATTGAATGCAGGATATCTCCAAAATATCTTTGGAAGGTTCTGTAGCGATTTTTTTATTTTGCCAAGCATGCTACCGGTCACCAGATAGAAAAAACTTAAGAATTGATGATTTTTTCCCCTACCTGTTCAGGTAAACTACAGTTTTTAATTATTGATCCGTCGTTATGAAATGCAGGATATCTCTAAAGTATTCTAGGAAGGACGTGTGGTGATTTTCATATTTTTTTGAGCATGCTACCGTCCACCAGACAGAGAAAACTCAAGAAATTATGATTTTTTTGTCTCCGTATTTAGGTAAACTACAGTTTTCAATCATTAATCCGCAGGTATGGACTGCAGGATATTTCGAAGATATCTTAGAAAGGTTCCGTAGCGATTTACACATTCATCCGAGTATGATACCAGTCACCAGACAGAAAAAACTTAAGAAATTCCGATTTTTCTGTCTACCTGTTCAGGTAAACTACAGTTTTCAATTATTGTTCCGCGGGTATGGACTGCAGGATATTTTAACGATATAATAGAAAGGTTCTGTGGCGATTTTCATATCTTCTCGAAAATGCTATTGGCCTCCAGACAGAAAAAACTTGAGAAATTTCGATTTTTCGTAGACTTGTTCAGGTAAACTACAGTTTGTCATTATTGCTCCGCGGATAATAAATCTGGATATATCTGAGATATATGAAAATGGTCCCGTGGTGATTTTCATATTTTTCCGAGCATGCTACCGGTCTCCAGACAGAAACAACTTAGGAAATTGGGATTTTTTAGTCTACCGGTCCAGGTAAATTACAGTTTTTAATAATTGTTCCGTGGATATGAAATGCAAAATATTTCCGAAATATCCTAGGAAAAACCTGTAGTGATTTTCATATTTTTCCGAGCATGCTACTGGTCACAAGACAGAAAAAAACAGAAAATTTCGGTTCATTAGTCTACCTGTTCAGGTGAACTATAGTTTGTGATTATTGTTCTACGGGTATGGACTTCAGGTTATCTTCTTGATATCTTAGAAAGGTCCTGTGGCAATTTTTATATTTTTCCGAGCATGCTACCGGTCACCAGATAGAAAAAACTTAAGCAATTTCGATTTATTAGACTACCTGTTCAGGTAAACTACAGTTTCCAATTATTTTTCGGCGGGTATAGACTGCAGGTTATTTTCAAGATATCTGAGGCAGGTTCTGTGGCAATTTTCATATTTTCTCGAGCATGCTACCGGTCACCGGACAGAACAAACTTAGGAAATTATGATTTTTTCGTCTACCTGTTCAGGTAAACTACAGTTTTTAATCATTGATCCGCGATTATGAAAAGCAGGATATCTCAAAAATATCTTAGAAAGAACCTGTGGTGAGTTTCATATTTTTGTGCGCATGCTCCTGGTCACCGGACAGAAAAAACTTAAGAAATTTCAATTTTTTTTGTCTACCTGGTTAGGTAAACGAGAGTTTGTAGACATTGTTCCGCGAATAATGAATGCAGAATATCTCCAAAATATCTTTGGTAGGTTTTGTGACGATTTTCATATCTATCCGAGCATGCTTTCGGTCACCAGTTAGAAAAAAATTAAGAAATTTCGATTTATTAGTCTACCTGATCTGGTAAACTACAGTTTTCAATTATTTTTTCGCGGGTATGGACTCTAGGATATCTTCAAGATATCTTAGAAAGGTTCTGTAGCGATTGCTCTATTTTTCCAAGCATGCTACCGGTCACCAGATAGAAAAAACTCAAGAATTGATGATTTTTTCCCCTACCTGTTCAGGTAAACTACAGTTTTAAATTATTGATCCGTCGTTATGAAATGCAGGATATCTCTGAAATATTCTAGGAAGGACGTGTGGTGATTTTCATATTTGTTTGAGCATGCTACCGGTCACCAGACAGAGAAAACTGAAAAAATTTCGATTGTTTGTCTACCTGTTCAGGTAAACTACAGTTTATAACTATTGTTTCGCGGATATAAAATGCAGGATATCTTTGAAATATCCTAGAAAGGACCTGTGGTGATTTTCATATGTTTCCTAGCATGCTACTGGTCACCAGAAAGAAAAAACTTAAGAAATGTCGATGTTTTTGACTACCTGTTCAGGTAAACTACAGTTTGATATTATTGTTTTGCGAATATTGAGTGTCGGATATCTTTAAGATATTTTTGAAAGGTTCTGTGGCGATTTTTATATTTTTCCGATCATACTACCGGTCACCAGACAGAAAAGACTCAAGAAATTATGACTTTTTCCCTTACCTGTTCAGGTAAACTACAGTTTGTAATAATTGTTCCACGGATATGAAATGCAGGATATTTTCGAAATATTCTAGGAAGGAACTGTGGTAATTTTCATATTTTTCCGCGCATGCTACCGGTCACCAGACAGAAAAAACTTAAAAAATTTCGTTTTTTTTGACTACCTGTTCAGGTAAACTACAGTTTATAGTTATTGTCCCACGAATATTGAATGCAGGCTATCTCCAAGATATCTTTAGAGGGTTTTGTGGTGATTTCCATATTTATCCGAGCACGCTACCTGTCACCAGAAAGAAAAAACGTAAGAAATTTCGATTTTTTTTGTCTACCTGGTTAGGTAAACTACAGTTTGTAGACATTGTTCCGCAAATAATGAATGCAGGATATCTCCAAGATATCTCTGGGAGGTTCTGTGACGATTCTCATATTTATCCGAGCATGCTACCGGTCACTAGACAAAAAAAACTCAAGAAATTATGATTTTTCCCCTACTTGATCCGATAAACTACAGTTTGTAATCATTGTTTCGCGGATATAAATTGCAGGATATCTTTGAAATATCCTAGGAAGGACCTGTGGTGATTTTCATATTTTTCCGAGCATGATACTGGTCAGCGGAAAGAAAAAACTTAAGAAATGTCGATTTTTTTGACTACCTGTTCAGGTTAACTACAGTTTGTTATTATTGTTTTGCGAATATTGAATGTAGGATATCTTTACAATATCTATAAAAGGTTCTGTGGCGATTTTCATATTTGTCCGATTATTCTACCGGTTACCAGACAGAAAAAAATTAAGAAATTTTGATTTATTAGTCTACCTGTTCAGGTAAACTACAGTTTTAAATTATTTTTTCGCGGGTATGGACTCCAGGTTATCTTTAAGATATCTTAGAAAGGTCCTGTGGCAATTGTTATATTTTTCCGAGCATGCTACCGGTTACCGGACAGAATAAACTTAAGAAATTTCGATTTTTTTGTCTGTCTGTTTAGGTAAACTACAGTTTTCAATCATTTTTCCGCGAATATTAAAAGCAGGATATCTCCAAAATATCTTTAGAACGTTCTGTAGCGAATTTTTTATTTGTCCAAGCATGCTACCGGTCACCAGATAGAAAAAACTTAAGAATTCATGATTTTTTCCCCTACCTGTTCAGGTAAACTACAGTTTTTAATTATTGATCCGTCGTTATGACATGCAGGATATCTCTTCAATATTCTAGGAAGGACGTGTGGTGATTTTCATATTTTTTTGAGCATGCTACCGTCCACCAGACAGAGAAAACTCAAAAAATTTCGATTTTTTGTCTACCTGTTCAGGTAAACTACAGTTTTTAATCATTGTTCCGCAGATATGAAATGAAGGATAGCTCCAAATTATCCTAGAAAAAACCTGTGGTGAATTTCATATTATTTTGAGCATGCTACCGGTCACCAGACAGAAAAAACTCAAGAAATTATGATTTTTTTGTCTCCCTATTTAGGTAAACTACAGTTTTCAATCATTAATCCGCAGGTATGGACTGCAGGATATTTCGGAGATATCTTAGAAAGGTTCCGTAGCGATTTACATATTCATCCGAGCATGCTACCAGTCACCAGACAGATAAAACTTAAGAAATTTCGATTTTTCTATCTACGTGTTCAGGTAGACTACAGTTTTCAATTATTGTTCCGCGGGTATGGACTGCTGGATATTTTGAAGATATCATAGAAAGGTTCTGTGGCAATTTTCATATTTTTTCGAACATGCTATTGGTCTCCAGACAGAAAAAACTTGAGAAATTTCGATGTTTCGTCTACTTGTTCAGGTAAACTACAGTTTGTCATTATTGCTCCGCGGATAATAAATAAGGATATATCTGAAATATAAGGAAATGGTTCCGTGGTGATTTTCATATTTTTCCGAGCATGCTACCGGTCTCCAGACAGAAAAAACTTAGGAAGTTGGGATTTTTCAGTCTACCGGTCCAGGTAAATTACAGTTTTTAATAATTGTTCCGCGGATATGAAATGCAAAATATTTCCGAAATATCCTAGGAAAAACCTGTCGTGATTTCCATATTTTTCCGAGCATGCTACTGGTCACCAGACAGGAAAAACAGAAAATTTCGGTTTATTAGTCTACCTGTTTAGGTGAACTATAGTTTGTAATTATTGTTCCACGGGTATGGACTTCAGGTTATCTTCTTGATATCTTAGAAAGGTCCTGGGGCAATTTTTATATTTTTCCGAGCATGCTACCGGTCACCAGATAGAAAATACTTAAGAAATTTCGATTTATTAGACTACCTGTTTAGGTAAACTACAGTTATCAATTATATTTCGGCGGGTATAGACTGCAGGTTATTTTCAAGATATCTGAGGCAGGTTCGGAGGCAATATTCATATTTTCTCGAGCATGCTACCGGTCACCGGACAGAACAAACTTAGGAAATTATGATTTTTTCGTCTACCTGTTCAGGTAAACTACAGTTCTTAATTATTGATTTGTGATTATGAAAAGCAGGATATCTCAAAAATATCTTAGAAAGAACCTGTGACGATTTTCATATTTATCCGAGCATGCTACCGGTCACCAGATAGCAAAAACTTAGGAAATTTCGATTTTTTTGTCTACCTGTTCAGGTAAACTACGGTTTTCAATTATTGTTCCGTGGGAATAGACTGCAGAATATCTCCAAGATATCTCTGGGAGGTTCTGTGACGATTTTCATATCTATCCGAGCATGCTACCGGTCACCAGATAGCAAAAACTTAAGAAATTTCGATTTTTTTGACTACCTGTTCAGGTAAACTACAGTTTCTAATTATTGTTTTGCGAATGTTAAATGCGGTATATCTCCAAGATATCTTTAAAAGGTTTTGGGGGAATTTCCATATTTTTTCAAGCATGCTACCGGTCACCAGACAGAAAAGACTCAGGAAATTATGACTTTTTCCCTTTCCTGTTCAGGTAAACTACAGTTGGTAATTATTGTTCCACGGATATAAAATGCAAGATATCTGCCAAATATCCTAGGAAGAAACTGTGGTGATTTTCATATTTTTCCGAGCATGCTACCGGTCACCAGACGGAAAAAACTTAAAAAATTTCGTTTTTTTTGACTACCTGTTTAGGTAAACTACAGTTTCTTATTATTGTTCTGCGAATATTAAATGCAGTATATCTTTAAGATATCTTTAAAAGGTTCTGTAGCGATTTTCATATTCATCCGAGCATGCTACCGGTCACTAGACAAAAAAAAACTCAAGAAATTATGATTTTTCCCCTACTTGATCCGATAAACTACAGTTTGTAATTATTGTTTCGCGGATATAAAATGCAGGATATCTTTGAAATATCCGAGGAAGGACCTGTGGTGATTTTCATATTTTTCCGAGCATGCTACTGGTCACCAGAAAGAAAAAACTTAAGAAATGTCGATTTTTTTGACTACCTGTTCAGGTAAACTACAGTTTGTTATTATTGTTTTGCGAATATTGAATGTAGGATATCTTTAAGATATCTTTAAAAGGTTCTGTGGCGATTTTCAAATTTGTCCGATTATTCTACCGGTCACCAGACAGAAAAAATTAAGAAATTTTGATTAATTAGTCTACCTGTTCAGGTGAACTACAGTTTTAAATTATTTTTTCGCGGGTATAGACTCCAGGTTATCTTTAAGATATCTTAAAAAGGTCCTGTGGCAATTTTTATATTTTTCCGAGCATGCTACCAGTCACCAGACAGAATAAACTCAAGAAATTTCGATTTTTTTGTCTACCTGTTTAGGTAAACTACAGTTTTCAATCATTTTTCCGCGAATATTGGATGCAGGATATCTCCAAGATATCTTAGAAAGGTTTTGTAGCGATTTTTCTATTTTTCTAAGCATGCTACCGGTCACCAGATAGAAAATCTCAAGAATTGATGATTTTTTTCCCTACCTGTTCAGGTAAACTACAGTTTTTGACTATTGTTTCGCGGATATAAAATGCAGGATATCTTTGAAATATCCTAGAAAGGAACTGTGGTGATTTTCATATTTTTCCTAGCATGCTACTGGTCACCAGAAAGAAAAAACTTAAGAAATGTCGATGTTTTTGACTACCTGTTCAGGTAAACTACAGTTTGATATTATTGTTTTGCGAATATTGAGTGTGGGATATCTTCAAGATATCTTTAGAGGGTTTCGTGGTGATTTACATATTTATCCGAGCACGCTACCTGTCACTAGAAAAAAAAAACGTAAGAAATTTCGATTTTTTTTGTCTACCTGGTTAGGTAAACTACAGTTTGTAGACATTGTTCCGCAAATAATGAATGCAGGATATCTCCAAGATATCTCTGGGAGGTTCTGTGACGATTTTTATATTGATCCGAGCATGCTACCGGTCACCAGATAGCAATAACTTAGGAAATTTCGATTTTTTTGTCTACCTGTTCAGGTAAACTACAGTTTTCAATTATTGTTCCGTGGGGATGGACTGCAGAATATCTACAAGATATCGTTGGAATGTTCCGTGGCGATTTTCGGATTTTTTTTGAGCATGCTACCAGTCACTAGACAGAAAAAACTTAAGAAATTTCGATTTTTTTGACTACCTGTTCAGGTAAACTACAGTTTCTTATTATTGTTCTGCGAATATTAAATGCAGTATACCTTCAAAATATCTTTGAAAGGTTCTGTGGTGATTTTCATATTTTTCCGATCATTCTACCGGTCACCAGACAGAAAAAATTAAGAAATTTCGATTTATTAGTCTACCTGTTTAGGTAAACTACAGTTTCCAATCATTTTTCCGCGAATATTGAATGCAGGATATCTCCAAAATATCTTTGGAAGGTTCTGTAGCGATTTTTTTATTTTGCCAAGCATGCTATTGGTCACCAGATAGAAAAAACTTAAGAATTGATGATTTTTTCCCCTACCTGTTCAGGTAAACTACAGTTTTTAATTATTGATCCGTCGTTATGAAATGCAGGATATCTCTAAAGTATTCTAGAAAGGACGTGTGGTGATTTTCATATTTTTTTGAGCATGCTACCGTCCACCAGACAGAGAAAACTCAAGAAATTATGATTTTTTTGTCTCCGTATTTAGGTAAACTACAGTTTTCAATCATTAATCCGCAGGTATGGACTGCAGGATATTTCGAAGATATCTTAGAAAGGTTCCGTAGCGATTCACACATTCATCCGAGTATGATACCAGTCACCAGACAGAAAAAACTTAAGAAATTCCGATTTTTCTGTCTACCTGTTCAGGTAAACTACAGTTTTCAATTATTGTTCCGCGGGTATGGACTGCAGGATATTTTAAAGATATCATAGAAAGGTTCTGTGGCGATTTTCATATCTTCTCGAAAATGCTATTGGCCTCCAGACAGAAAAAACTTGAGAAATTTCGATTTTTCGTAGACTTGTTCAGGTAAACTACAGTTTGTCATTATTGCTCCGCGGATAATAAATCAGGGTATATCTGAGATATAAGAAAATGGTCCCGTGGTGATTTTCATATTTTTCCGAGCATGCTACCGGTCTCCAGACAGAAACAACTTAGGAAATTGGGATTTTTTAGTCTACCGGTCCAGGTAAATTACAGTTTTTAATAATTGTTCCGTGGATATGAAATGCAAAATATTTCCGAAATATCCTAGGAAAAACCTGTAGTGATTTTCATATTTCTCCGAGCATGCTACTGGTCACAAGACAGAAAAAAACAGAAAATTTCGGTTCATTAGTCTACCTGTTCAGGTGAACTATAGTTTGTGATTATTGTTCCACGGGTATGGACTTCAGGTTATCTTCTTGATATCTTAGAAAGGTCCTGTGGCAATTTTTATATTTTTCCGAGCATGCTACCGGTCACCAGATAGAAAAAACTGAAGCAATTTCGATTTATTAGACTACCTGTTCAGGTAAACTACAGTTCCAATTATTTTTCGGCGGGTATAGACTGCAGGTTATTTTCAAGATATCTGAGGCAGGTTCTGTGGCAATTTTCATATTTTCTCGAGCATGCTACCGGTCACCGGACAGAACAAACTTAGGAAATTATGATTTTTTCGTCTACCTGTTCAGGTAAACTACAGTTTTTAATCATTGATCCGCGATTATGAAAAGCAGGATATCTCAAAAATATCTTAGAAAGAACCTGTGGTGATTTTCATATTTTTGTGTGCATGCTCCTGGTCACCGGACAGAAAAAACTTAAGAAATTTCAATTTTTTTTGTCTACCTGTTCAGGTAAACTACGGTTTTCAATTATTGTTCCGTGGGAATAGACTGCAGAATATCTCCAAGATATCTCTGGGAGGTTCTGTGACGATTTTCATATCTATCCGAGCATGCTACCGGTCACCAGATAGCAAAAACTTAAGAAATTTCGATTTTTTTGACTACCTGTTCAGGTAAACTACAGTTTCTAATTATTGTTCTGCGAATGTTAAATGCGGTATATCTCCAAGATATCTTTAAAAGGTTTTGGGGGAATTTCCATATTTTTTCAAGCATGCTACCGGTCACCAGACAGAAAAGACTCAGGAAATTATGACTTTTTCCCTTTCCTGTTCAGGTAAACTACAGTTGGTAATTATTGTTCCACGGATATAAAATGCAAGATATCTGCCAAATATCCTAGGAAGAAACTGTGGTGATTTTCATATTTTTCCGAGCATGCTACCGGTCACCAGACGGAAAAAACTTAAAAAATTTCGTTTTTTTGACTACCTGTTTAGGTAAACTACAGTTTCTTATTATTGTTCTGCGAATATTAAATGCAGTATATCTTTAAGATATCTTTAAAAGGTTCTGTAGCGATTTTCATATTCATCCGAGCATGCTACCGGTCACTAGACAAAAAAAACTCAAGAAATTATGATTTTTCCCCTACTTGATCCGATAAACTACAGTTTGTAATTATTGTTTCGCGGATATAAAATGCAGGATATCTTTGAAATATCCGAGGAAGGACCTGTGGTGATTTTCATATTTTTCCGAGCATGCTACTGGTCACCAGAAAGAAAAAACTTAAGAAATGTCGATTTTTTTGACTACCTGTTCAGGTAAACTACAGTTTGTTATTATTGTTTTGCGAATATTGAATGTAGGATATCTTTAAGATATCTTTAAAAGGTTCTGTGGCGATTTTCAAATTTGTCCGATTATTCTACCGGTCACCAGACAGAAAAAAATTAAGAAATTTTGATTAATTAGTCTACCTGTTCAGGTGAACTACAGTTTTAAATTATTTTTTCGCGGGTATAGACTCCAGGTTATCTTTAAGATATCTTAAAAAGGTCCTGTGGCAATTTTTATATTTTTCCGAGCATGCTACCAGTCACCAGACAGAATAAACTCAAGAAATTTCGATTTTTTTGTCTACCTGTTTAGGTAAACTACAGTTTTCAATCATTTTTCCGCGAATATTGGATGCAGGATATCTCCAAGATATCTTAGAAAGGTTTTGTAGCGATTTTTCTATTTTTCTAAGCATGCTACCGGTCACCAGATAGAAAATCTCAAGAATTGATGATTTTTTTCCCTACCTGTTCAGGTAAACTACAGTTTTTGACTATTGTTTCGCGGATATAAAATGCAGGATATCTTTGAAATATCCTAGAAAGGAACTGTGGTGATTTTCATATTTTTCCTAGCATGCTACTGGTCACCAGAAAGAAAAAACTTAAGAAATGTCGATGTTTTTGACTACCTGTTCAGGTAAACTACAGTTTGATATTATTGTTTTGCGAATATTGAGTGTGGGATATCTTCAAGATATCTTTAGAGGGTTTCGTGGTGATTTACATATTTATCCGAGCACGCTACCTGTCACTAGAAAAAAAAAACGTAAGAAATTTCGATTTTTTTTGTCTACCTGGTTAGGTAAACTACAGTTTGTAGACATTGTTCCGCAAATAATGAATGCAGGATATCTCCAAGATATCTCTGGGAGGTTCTGTGACGATTTTTATATTGATCCGAGCATGCTACCGGTCACCAGATAGCAATAACTTAGGAAATTTCGATTTTTTTGTCTACCTGTTCAGGTAAACTACAGTTTTCAATTATTGTTCCGTGGGGATGGACTGCAGAATATCTACAAGATATCGTTGGAATGTTCCGTGGCGATTTTCGGATTTTTTTTGAGCATGCTACCAGTCACTAGACAGAAAAAACTTAAGAAATTTCGATTTTTTTGACTACCTGTTCAGGTAAACTACAGTTTCTTATTATTGTTCTGCGAATATTAAATGCAGTATACCTTCAAAATATCTTTGAAAGGTTCTGTGGTGATTTTCATATTTTTCCGATCATTCTACCGGTCACCAGACAGAAAAAAATTAAGAAATTTCGATTTATTAGTCTACCTGTTTAGGTAAACTACAGTTTCCAATCATTTTTCCGCGAATATTGAATGCAGGATATCTCCAAAATATCTTTGGAAGGTTCTGTAGCGATTTTTTTATTTTGCCAAGCATGCTATTGGTCACCAGATAGAAAAAACTTAAGAATTGATGATTTTTTCCCCTACCTGTTCAGGTAAACTACAGTTTTTAATTATTGATCCGTCGTTATGAAATGCAGGATATCTCTAAAGTATTCTAGAAAGGACGTGTGGTGATTTTCATATTTTTTTGAGCATGCTACCGTCCACCAGACAGAGAAAACTCAAGAAATTATGATTTTTTTGTCTCCGTATTTAGGTAAACTACAGTTTTCAATCATTAATCCGCAGGTATGGACTGCAGGATATTTCGAAGATATCTTAGAAAGGTTCCGTAGCGATTCACACATTCATCCGAGTATGATACCAGTCACCAGACAGAAAAAACTTAAGAAATTCCGATTTTTCTGTCTACCTGTTCAGGTAAACTACAGTTTTCAATTATTGTTCCGCGGGTATGGACTGCAGGATATTTTAAAGATATCATAGAAAGGTTCTGTGGCGAATTTTCATATCTTCTCGAAAATGCTATTGGCCTCCAGACAGAAAAAACTTGAGAAATTTCGATTTTTCGTAGACTTGTTCAGGTAAACTACAGTTTGTCATTATTGCTCCGCGGATAATAAATCAGGGTATATCTGAGATATAAGAAAATGGTCCCGTGGTGATTTTCATATTTTTCCGAGCATGCTACCGGTCTCCAGACAGAAACAACTTAGGAAATTGGGATTTTTTAGTCTACCGGTCCAGGTAAATTACAGTTTTTAATAATTGTTCCGTGGATATGAAATGCAAAATATTTCCGAAATATCCTAGGAAAAACCTGTAGTGATTTTCATATTTCTCCGAGCATGCTACTGGTCACAAGACAGAAAAAAACAGAAAATTTCGGTTCATTAGTCTACCTGTTCAGGTGAACTATAGTTTGTGATTATTGTTCCACGGGTATGGACTTCAGGTTATCTTCTTGATATCTTAGAAAGGTCCTGTGGCAATTTTTATATTTTTCCGAGCATGCTACCGGTCACCAGATAGAAAAAACTGAAGCAATTTCGATTTATTAGACTACCTGTTCAGGTAAACTACAGTTTCCAATTATTTTTCGGCGGGTATAGACTGCAGGTTATTTTCAAGATATCTGAGGCAGGTTCTGTGGCAATTTTCATATTTTCTCGAGCATGCTACCGGTCACCGGACAGAACAAACTTAGGAAATTATGATTTTTTCGTCTACCTGTTCAGGTAAACTACAGTTTTTAATCATTGATCCGCGATTATGAAAAGCAGGATATCTCAAAAATATCTTAGAAAGAACCTGTGGTGATTTTCATATTTTTGTGTGCATGCTCCTGGTCACCGGACAGAAAAAACTTAAGAAATTTCAATTTTTTTTGTCTACCTGGTTAGGTAAACGAGAGTTTGTAGACATTGTTCCGCGAATAATGAATGCAGAATATCTCCAAAATATCTTTGGTAGGTTTTGTGACGATTTTCATATCTATCCGAGCATGCTTTCGGTCACCAGTTAGAAAAAAATTAAGAAATTTCGATTTATTAGTCTACCTGTTCTGGTAAACTACAGTTTTCAATTATTTTTTCGCGGGTATGGACTCTAGGATATCTTCAAGATATCTTAGAAAGGTTCTGTAGCGATTTTTCTATTTTTCCAAGCATGCTACCGGTCACCAGATAGAAAAAACTCAAGAATTGATGATTTTTTCCACTACCTGTTCAGGTAAACTACAGTTTTAAATTATTGATCCGTCGTTATGAAATGCAGGATATCTCTGAAATATTCAAGGAAGGACGTGTGGTGATTTTCATATTTGTTTGAGCATGCTACCGGTCACCAGACAGAGAAAACTGAAAAAATTTCGATTGTTTGTCTACCTGTTCAGGTAAACTACAGTTTATAACTATTGTTTCGCGGATATAAAATGCAGGATATCTTTGAAATATCCTAGGAAGGACCTGTGGTGATTTTCATATGTTTCCTAGCATGCTACTGGTCACCAGAAAGAAAAAACTTAAGAAATGTCGATGTTTTTGACTACCTGTTCAGGTAAACTACAGTTTGATATTATTGTTTTGCGAATATTGAGTGTAGGATATCTTTAAGATATTTTTGAAAGGTTCTGTGGCGATTTTTATATTTTTCCGATCATACTACCGGTCACCAGACAGAAAAGACTCAAGAAATTATGACTTTTTCCCTTACCTGTTCAGGTAAACTACAGTTTGTAATAATTGTTCCACGGATATGAAATGCAGGATATTTTCGAAATATTCTAGGAAGGAACTGTGGTAATTTTCATATTTTTCCGCGCATGCTACCGGTCACCAGACAGAAAAAACTTAAAAAATTTCGTTTTTTTTGACTACCTGTTCAGGTAAACTACAGTTTATAGTTATTGTCCCACGAATATTGAATGCAGGCTATCTCCAAGATATCTTTAGAGGGTTTTGTGGTGATTTCCATATTTATCCGAGCACGCTACCTGTAACCAGAAAGAAAAAACGTAAGAAATTTCGATTTTTTTTGTCTACCTGGTTAGGTAAACTACAGTTTGTAGACATTGTTCCGCAAATAATGAATGCAGGATATCTCCAAGATATCTCTGGGAGGTTCTGTGACGATTCTCATATTTATCCGAGCATGCTACCGGTCACTAGACAAAAAAAACTCAAGAAATTATGATTTTTCCCCTACTTGATCCGATAAACTACAGTTTGTAATGATTGTTTCGCGGATATAAAATGCAGGATATCTTTGAAATATCCTAGGAAGGACCTGTGGTGATTTTCATATTTTTCCGAGCATGCTACTGGTCAGCAGAAAGAAAAAACTTAAGAAATGTCGATTTTTTTGACTACCTGTTCAGGTTAACTACAGTTTGTTATTATTGTTTTGCGAATATTGAATGTAGGATATCTTTAAAATATTTATAAAAGGTTCTGTGGCGATTTTCATATTTGTCCGATTATTCTACCGGTTACCAGACAGAAAAAAAATAAGAAATTCTGATTTATTAGTCTACCTGTTCAGGTGAACTACAGTTTTAAATTATTTTTTCGCGGGTATGGACTCCAGGTTATCTTTAAGATATCTTAGAAAGGTCCTGTGGCAATTGTTATATTTTTCCGAGCATGCTACCGGTTACCGGACAGAATACACTTAAGAAATTTCGATTTTTTTGTCTGTCTGTTTAGGTAAACTACAGTTTTCAATCATTTTTCCGCGAATATTAAAAGCAGGATATCTCCAAAATATCTTTAGAACGTTCTGTAGCGATTTTTTTATTTGTCCAAGCAAGCTACCGGTCACCAGATAGAAAAAACTTAAGAATTCATGATTTTTTCCCCTACCTGTTCAGGTAAACTACAGTTTTTAATTATTGATCCGTCGTTATGAAATGCAGGATATCTCTTAAATATTCTAGGAAGGACGTGTGGTGATTTTCGTATTTTTTTGAGCATGCTACCGTCCACCAGACAGAGAAAACTCAAAAAATTTCGATTTTTTGTCTACCTGTTCAGGTAAACTACAGTTTTTAATCATTGTTCCGCAGATATGAAATGAAGGATAGCTCCAAATTATCCTAGAAAAAACCTGTGGTGAATTTCATATTATTTTGAGCATGCTACCGGTCACCAGACAGAAAAAACTCAAGAAATTATGATTTTTTTGTCTCCCTATTTAGGTAAACTACAGTTTTCAATCATTCATCCGCAGGTATGGACTGCAGGATATTTCGGAAATATCTTAGAAAGGTTCCGTAGCGATTTACATATTCATCCGAGCATGCTACCAGTCACCAGACAGATAAAACTTAAGAAATTTCGATTTTTCTATCTACGTGTTCAGGTAGACTACAGTTTTCAATTATTGTTCCGCGGGTATGGACTGCAGGATATTTTGAAGATATCATAGAAAGGTTCTGTGGCAATTTTCATATTTTTTCGAACATGCTATTGGTCTCCAGACAGAAAAAACTTGAGAAATTTCGATTTTTCGTCTACTTGTTCAGGTAAACTACAGTTTGTCATTATTGCTCCGCGGATAATAAATAAGGATATATCTGAGATATAAGGAAATGGTCCCGTGGTGATTTTTATATTTTTCCGAGCATGCTACCGGTCTCCAGACAGGAAAAACTTAGGAAATTGGGATTTTTCAGTCTACCGGTCCAGGTCAATTACAGTTTTTAATAATTGTTTCGCGGATATAAAATGCAAAATATTTCCGAAATATCCTAGGAAAAACCTGTAGTGATTTTCATATTTTTCCGAGCATGCTACTGGTCACCAGACAGAAAAAGCAGAAAATTTCGGTTTATTAGTCTACCTGTTCAGGTGAACTATAGTTTGTAATTATTGTTCCACGGCTATGGACTTCAGGTTATCTTCATTATATCTTAGAAAGGTCCTGTGGCAATTTTTATATTTTCTCGAGCATGCTACCGGTCACCGGACAGAACAAACTTAGGAAATTATGATTTTTTCGTCTACCTGTTCAGGTAAACTACAGTTTTTAATTATTGATCCGCGATTATGAAAAGCAGGATATCTCAAAAATATCTTAGAAAGAACCTGTGGTGATTTTCATATTTTTTTGTGCATGCTCCTGGTCACCGGACAGAAAAAACTTAAGAAATTTCGATTTTTTTGTCTACCTGTTCAGGTAAACTACAGTTTTCAATTATTCTTTTGCGAATATTGAATGCAGGCTATCTTCAAAATATCTTTAGAGGGTTTGGTGGTGATTTTCATATTCATCCGAGCACGCTACCTGTCACCAGACAGAACACACTTAGGAAATTTCGATTTTTTTTGTATACCTCGTTAGGTAAACTACAGTTTGTAGACATTGTTCTGCGAATAATAAATGCAGAATATCTCCAAAATATCTTTAGTAGGTTCTGTGACGATTTTCATATCTATCCGAGCATGCTTCCGGTCACCAGTTTGAAAAAAATTAAGAAATTTCGATGTATTAGTCTACCTGTCCAGGTAAACTACAGTTTTCAATTATTTTTTCGCGGGTATGGACTCCAGGTTATCTTCAAGATATCTTCGAAAAATCCTGCAGCAATTTTTCTATCATTCCGAATAAGCTACCGGTCACCAGACAGGAAAAACGTAAGAAATTTCGATTTTTTTGTCTACCTGTTCAGGTAAACTACAGTTTAAATTATTGTACTCCGAATGTTAAATGCAGGATATCTCCAAGATATCTCTAGGAGGTTCTGTGACGATTTTCATATTTATCCGAGCATGCTACCGGTCACCAGATAGCAAAAACTTAGGAAATTTCGATTTTTTTGTCTACCTGTTCAGGTAAACTACGGTTTTCAATTATTGTTCCGTGGGAATGGACTGCAGAATATCTCCAAGATATCTCTGGGAGGTTCTGTGACGATTTTCATATCTATCCGAGCATGCTACCGGTCACCAGATAGCAAAAACTTAAGAAATTTCGATTTTTTTGACTACCTGTTCGGGTAAACTACAGTTTCTAATTATTGTTCTGCGAATGTTAAATGCGGTATATCTCCAAGATATCTTTAAAAGGTTTTGGGGGAATTTCCATATTTTTTCAAGCATGCTACAGGTCACCAGACAGAAAAGACTCAGGAAATTATGACTTTTTCCCTTTCCTGTTCAGGTAAACTACAGTTGGTAATTATTGTTCCACGGATATAAAATGCAAGATATCTGCCAAATATCCTAGGAAGAAACTGTGGTGATTTTCATATTTTTCCGAGCATGCTACCGGTCACCAGACGGAAAAAACTTAAAAAATTTCGTTTTTTTTGACTACCTGTTTAGGTAAACTACAGTTTCTTATTATTGTTCTGCGAATATCAAATGCAGTATATCTTTAAGATATCTTTAAAAGGTTCTGTAGCGATTTTCATATTCATCCGAGCATGCTACCGGTCACTAGACAAAAAAAAACTCAAGAAATTATGATTTTTCCCCTACTTGATCCGATAAACTACAGTTTGTAATTATTGTTTCGCGGATATAAAATGCAGGATATCTTTGAAATATCCGAGGAAGGACCTGTGGTGATTTTCATATTTTTCCGAGCATGCTACTGGTCACCAGAAAGAAAAAACTTAAGAAATGTCGATTTTTTTGACTACCTGTTCAGGTAAACTACAGTTTGTTATTATTGTTTTGCGAATATTGAATGTAGGAAATCTTTAAGATATCTTTAAAAGGTTCTGTGGCGATTTTCAAATTTGTCCGATTATTCTACCGGTCACCAGACAGAAAAAAATTAAGAAATTTTGATAAATTAGTCTACCTGTTCAGGTGAACTACAGTTTTAAATTATTTTTTCGCGGGTATAGACTCCAGGTTATCTTTAAGATATCTTAAAAAGGTCCTGTGGCAATTTTTATATTTTTCCGAGCATGCTACCAGTCACCAGACAGAATAAACTCAAGAAATTTCGATTTTTTTGTCTACCTGTTTAGGTAAACTACAGTTTTCAATCATTTTTCCGCGAATATTGGATGCAGGATATCTCCAAGATATCTTAGAAAGGTTTTGTAGCGATTTTTCTATTTTTCTAAGCATGCTACCGGTCACCAGATAGAAAATCTCAAGAATTGATGATTTTTTCCCCTACCTGTTCAGGTAAACTACAGTTTTTGACTATTGTTTCGCGGATATAAAATGCAGGATATCTTTGAAATATCCTAAAAAGGAACTGTGGTGATTTTCATATTTTTCCTAGCATGCTACTGGTCACCAGAAAGAAAAAACTTAAGAAATGTCGATGTTTTTGACTACCTGTTCAGGTAAACTACAGTTTGATATTATTGTTTTGCGAATATTGAGTGTGGGATATCTTCAAGATATCTTTAGAGGGTTTCGTGGTGATTTACATATTTATCCGAGCACGCTACCTGTCACCAGAAAAAAAAAACGTAAGAAATTTCGATTTTTTTTGTCTACCTGGTTAGGTAAACTACAGTTTGTAGACATTTTTCCGCAAATAATGAATGCAGGATATCTCCAAGATATCTCTGGGAGGTTCTGTGACGATTTTTATATTGATCCGAGCATGCTACCGGTCACCAGATAGCAATAACTTAGGAAATTTCGATTTTTTTGTCTACCTGTTCAGGTAAACTACAGTTTTCAATTATTGTTCCGTGGGGATGGACTGCAGAATATCTACAAGATATCGTTGGAATGTTCCGTGGCGATTTTCGGATTTTTTTTGAGCATGCTACCAGTCACTAGACAGAAAAAACTTAAGAAATTTCGATTTTTTTGACTACCTGTTCAGGTAAACTACAGTTTCTTATTATTGTTCTGCGAATATTAAATGCAGTATACCTTCAAAATATCTTTGAAAGGTTCTGTGGTGATTTTCATATTTTTCCGATCATTCTACCGGTCACCAGACAGAAAAAATTAAGAAATTTCGATTTATTAGTCTACCTGTTTAGGTAAACTACAGTTTCCAATCATTTTTCCGCGAATATTGAATGCAGGATATCTCCAAAATATCTTTGGAAGGTTCTGTAGCGATTTTTTTATTTTGCCAAGCATGCTATTGGTCACCAGATAGAAAAAACTTAAGAATTGATGATTTTTTCCCCTACCTGTTCAGGTAAACTACAGTTTTTAATTATTGATCCGTCGTTATGAAATGCAGGATATCTCTAAAGTATTCTAGAAAGGACGTGTGGTGATTTTCATATTTTTTTGAGCATGCTACCGTCCACCAGACAGAGAAAACTCAAGAAATTATGATTTTTTTGTCTCCGTATTTAGGTAAACTACAGTTTTCAATCATTAATCCGCAGGTATGGACTGCAGGATATTTCGAAGATATCTTAGAAAGGTTCCGTAGCGATTCACACATTCATCCGAGTATGATACCAGTCACCAGACAGAAAAAACTTAAGAAATTCCGATTTTTCTGTCTACCTGTTCAGGTAAACTACAGTTTTCAATTATTGTTCCGCGGGTATGGACTGCAGGATATTTTAAAGATATCATAGAAAGGTTCTGTGGCGATTTTCATATCTTCTCGAAAATGCTATTGGCCTCCAGACAGAAAAAACTTGAGAAATTTCGATTTTTCGTAGACTTGTTCAGGTAAACTACAGTTTGTCATTATTGCTCCGCGGATAATAAATCAGGGTATATCTGAGATATAAGAAAATGGTCCCGTGGTGATTTTCATATTTTTCCGAGCATGCTACCGGTCTCCAGACAGAAACAACTTAGGAAATTGGGATTTTTTAGTCTACCGGTCCAGGTAAATTACAGTTTTTAATAATTGTTCCGTGGATATGAAATGCAAAATATTTCCGAAATATCCTAGGAAAAACCTGTAGTGATTTTCATATTTCTCCGAGCATGCTACTGGTCACAAGACAGAAAAAAACAGAAAATTTCGGTTCATTAGTCTACCTGTTCAGGTGAACTATAGTTTGTGATTATTGTTCCACGGGTATGGACTTCAGGTTATCTTCTTGATATCTTAGAAAGGTCCTGTGGCAATTTTTATATTTTTCCGAGCATGCTACCGGTCACCAGATAGAAAAAACTGAAGCAATTTCGATTTATTAGACTACCTGTTCAGGTAAACTACAGTTCCAATTATTTTTCGGCGGGTATAGACTGCAGGTTATTTTCAAGATATCTGAGGCAGGTTCTGTGGCAATTTTCATATTTTCTCGAGCATGCTACCGGTCACCGGACAGAACAAACTTAGGAAATTATGATTTTTTCGTCTACCTGTTCAGGTAAACTACAGTTTTTAATCATTGATCCGCGATTATGAAAAGCAGGATATCTCAAAAATATCTTAGAAAGAACCTGTGGTGATTTTCATATTTTTGTGTGCATGCTCCTGGTCACCGGACAGAAAAAACTTAAGAAATTTCAATTTTTTTGTCTACCTGTTCAGGTAAACTACGGTTTTCAATTATTGTTCCGTGGGAATAGACTGCAGAATATCTCCAAGATATCTCTGGGAGGTTCTGTGACGATTTTCATATCTATCCGAGCATGCTACCGGTCACCAGATAGCAAAAACTTAAGAAATTTCGATTTTTTTGACTACCTGTTCAGGTAAACTACAGTTTCTAATTATTGTTCTGCGAATGCTAAATGCGGTATATCTCCAAGATATCTTTAAAAGGTTTTGGGGGAATTTCCATATTTTTTCAAGCATGCTACCGGTCACCAGACAGAAAAGACTCAGGAAATTATGACTTTTTCCCTTTCCTGTTCAGGTAAACTACAGTTGGTAATTATTGTTCCACGGATATAAAATGCAAGATATCTGCCAAATATCCTAGGAAGAAACTGTGGTGATTTTCATATTTTTCCGAGCATGCTACCGGTCACCAGACGGAAAAAACTTAAAAAATTTCGTTTTTTTTGACTACCTGTTTAGGTAAACTACAGTTTCTTATTATTGTTCTGCGAATATTAAATGCAGTATATCTTTAAGATATCTTTAAAAGGTTCTGTAGCGATTTTCATATTCATCCGAGCATGCTACCGGTCACTAGACAAAAAAAAACTCAAGAAATTATGATTTTTCCCCTACTTGATCCGATAAACTACAGTTTGTAATTATTGTTTCGCGGATATAAAATGCAGGATATCTTTGAAATATCCGAGGAAGGACCTGTGGTGATTTTCATATTTTTCCGAGCATGCTACTGGTCACCAGAAAGAAAAAACTTAAGAAATGTCGATTTTTTTGACTACCTGTTCAGGTAAACTACAGTTTGTTATTATTGTTTTGCGAATATTGAATGTAGGATATCTTTAAGATATCTTTAAAAGGTTCTGTGGCGATTTTCAAATTTGTCCGATTATTCTACCGGTCACCAGACAGAAAAAAATTAAGAAATTTTGATTAATTAGTCTACCTGTTCAGGTGAACTACAGTTTTAAATTATTTTTTCGCAGGTATAGACTCCAGGTTATCTTTAAGATATCTTAAAAAGGTCCTGTGGCAATTTTTATATTTTTCCGAGCATGCTACCAGTCACCAGACAGAATAAACTCAAGAAATTTCGATTTTTTTGTCTACCTGTTTAGGTAAACTACAGTTTTCAATCATTTTTCCGCGAATATTGGATGCAGGATATCTCCAAGATATCTTAGAAAGGTTTTGTAGCGATTTTTCTATTTTTCTAAGCATGCTACCGGTCACCAGATAGAAAATCTCAAGAATTGATGATTTTTTCCCCTACCTGTTCAGGTAAACTACAGTTTTTGACTATTGTTTCGCGGATATAAAATGCAGGATATCTTTGAAATATCCTAGAAAGGAACTGTGGTGATTTTCATATTTTTCCTAGCATGCTACTGGTCACCAGAAAGAAAAAACTTAAGAAATGTCGATGTTTTTGACTACCTGTTCAGGTAAACTACAGTTTGATATTATTGTTTTGCGAATATTGAGTGTGGGATATCTTCAAGATATCTTTAGAGGGTTTCGTGGTGATTTACATATTTATCCGAGCACGCTACCTGTCACTAGAAAAAAAAACGTAAGAAATTTCGATTTTTTTTGTCTACCTGGTTAGGTAAACTACAGTTTGTAGACATTGTTCCGCAAATAATGAATGCAGGATATCTCCAAGATATCTCTGGGAGGTTCTGTGACGATTTTTATATTGATCCGAGCATGCTACCGGTCACCAGATAGCAATAACTTAGGAAATTTCGATTTTTTTGTCTACCTGTTCAGGTAAACTACAGTTTTCAATTATTGTTCCGTGGGGATGGACTGCAGAATATCTACAAGATATCGTTGGAATGTTCCGTGGCGATTTTCGGATTTTTTTCGAGCATGCTACCAGTCACTAGACAGAAAAAACTTAAGAAATTTCGATTTTTTTGACTACCTGTTCAGGTAAACTACAGTTTCTTATTATTGTTCTGCGAATATTAAATGCAGTATACCTTCAAAATATCTTTGAAAGGTTCTGTGGTGATTTTCATATTTTTCCGATCATTCTACCGGTCACCAGACAGAAAAAAATTAAGAAATTTCGATTTATTAGTCTACCTGTTTAGGTAAACTACAGTTTCCAATCATTTTTCCGCGAATATTGAATGCAGGATATCTCCAAAATATCTTTGGAAGGTTCTGTAGCGATTTTTTTATTTTGCCAAGCATGCTATTGGTCACCAGATAGAAAAAACTTAAGAATTGATGATTTTTTCCCCTACCTGTTCAGGTAAACTACAGTTTTTAATTATTGATCCGTCGTTATGAAATGCAGGATATCTCTAAAGTATTCTAGAAAGGACGTGTGGTGATTTTCATATTTTTTTGAGCATGCTACCGTCCACCAGACAGAGAAAACTCAAGAAATTATGATTTTTTTGTCTCCGTATTTAGGTAAACTACAGTTTTCAATCATTAATCCGCAGGTATGGACTGCAGGATATTTCGAAGATATCTTAGAAAGGTTCCGTAGCGATTCACACATTCATCCGAGTATGATACCAGTCACCAGACAGAAAAAACTTAAGAAATTCCGATTTTTCTGTCTACCTGTTCAGGTAAACTACAGTTTTCAATTATTGTTCCGCGGGTATGGACTGCAGGATATTTTAAAGATATCATAGAAAGGTTCTGTGGCGATTTTCATATCTTCTCGAAAATGCTATTGGCCTCCAGACAGAAAAAACTTGAGAAATTTCGATTTTTCGTAGACTTGTTCAGGTAAACTACAGTTTGTCATTATTGCTCCGCGGATAATAAATCAGGGTATATCTGAGATATAAGAAAATGGTCCCGTGGTGATTTTCATATTTTTCCGAGCATGCTACCGGTCTCCAGACAGAAACAACTTAGGAAATTGGGATTTTTTAGTCTACCGGTCCAGGTAAATTACAGTTTTTAATAATTGTTCCGTGGATATGAAATGCAAAATATTTCCGAAATATCCTAGGAAAAACCTGTAGTGATTTTCATATTTCTCCGAGCATGCTACTGGTCACAAGACAGAAAAAAACAGAAAATTTCGGTTCATTAGTCTACCTGTTCAGGTGAACTATAGTTTGTGATTATTGTTCCACGGGTATGGACTTCAGGTTATCTTCTTGATATCTTAGAAAGGTCCTGTGGCAATTTTTATATTTTTCCGAGCATGCTACCGGTCACCAGATAGAAAAAACTGAAGCAATTTCGATTTATTAGACTACCTGTTCAGGTAAACTACAGTTTCCAATTATTTTTCGGCGGGTATAGACTGCAGGTTATTTTCAAGATATCTGAGGCAGGTTCTGTGGCAATTTTCATATTTTCTCGAGCATGCTACCGGTCACCGGACAGAACAAACTTAGGAAATTATGATTTTTTCGTCTACCTGTTCAGGTAAACTACAGTTTTTAATCATTGATCCGCGATTATGAAAAGCAGGATATCTCAAAAATATCTTAGAAAGAACCTGTGGTGATTTTCATATTTTTGTGTGCATGCTCCTGGTCACCGGACAGAAAAAACTTAAGAAATTTCAATTTTTTTTGTCTACCTGGTTAGGTAAACGAGAGTTTGTAGACATTGTTCCGCGAATAATGAATGCAGAATATCTCCAAAATATCTTTGGTAGGTTTTGTGACGATTTTCATATCTATCCGAGCATGCTTTCGGTCACCAGTTAGAAAAAAATTGAGAAATTTCGATTTATTAGTCTACCTGTTCTGGTAAACTACAGTTTTCAATTATTTTTTCGCGGGTATGGACTCTAGGATATCTTCAAGATATCTTAGAAAGGTTCTGTAGCGATTTTTCTATTTTTCCAAGCATGCTACCGGTCACCAGATAGAAAAAACTCAAGAATTGATGATTTTTTCCCCTACCTGTTCAGGTAAACTACAGTTTTAAATTATTGATCCGTCGTTATGAAATGCAGGATATCTCTGAAATATTCAAGGAAGGACGTGTGGTGATTTTCATATTTGTTTGAGCATGCTACCGGTCACCAGACCGAGAAAACTGAAAAAATTTCGATTGTTTGTCTACCTGTTCAGGTAAACTACAGTTTATAACTATTGTTTCGCGGATATAAAATGCAGGATATCTTTGAAATATCCTAGGAAGGACCTGTGGTGATTTTCATATGTTTCCTAGCATGCTACTGGTCACCAGAAAGAAAAAACTTAAGAAATGTCGATGTTTTTGACTACCTGTTCAGGTAAACTACAGTTTGATATTATTGTTTTGCGAATATTGAGTGTAGGATATCTTTAAGATATTTTTGAAAGGTTCTGTGGCGATTTTTATATTTTTCCGATCATACTACCGGTCACCAGACAGAAAAGACTCAAGAAATTATGACTTTTTCCCTTACCTGTTCAGGTAAACTACAGTTTGTAATAATTGTTCCACGGATATGAAATGCAGGATATTTTCGAAATATTCTAGGAAGGAACTGTGGTAATTTTCATATTTTTCCGCGCATGCTACCGGTCACCAGACAGAAAAAACTCAAAAAATTTCGTTTTTTTTGACTACCTGTTCAGGTAAACTACAGTTTATAGTTATTGTCCCACGAATATTGAATGCAGGCTATCTCCAAGATATCTTTAGAGGGTTTTGTGGTGATTTCCATATTTATCCGAGCACGCTACCTGTCACCAGAAAGAAAAAACGTAAGAAATTTCGATTTTTTTTGTCTACCTGGTTAGGTAAACTACAGTTTGTAGACATTGTTCCGCAAATAATGAATGCAGGATATCTCCAAGATATCTCTGGGAGGTTCTGTGACGATTCTCATATTTTTCCGAGCATGCTACTGGTCAGCAGAAAGAAAAAACTTAAGAAATGTCGATTTTTTTGACTACCTGTTCAGGTTAACTACAGTTTGTTATTATTGTTTTGCGAATATTGAATGTAGGATATCTTTAAAATATCTATAAAAGGTTCTGTGGCGATTTTCATATTTGTCCGATTATTCTACCGGTTACCAGACAGAAAAAAAATAAGAAATTCTGATTTATTAGTCTACCTGTTCAGGTGAACTACAGTTTTAAATTATTTTTTCGCGGGTATGGACTCCAGGTTATCTTTAAGATATCTTAGAAAGGTCCTGTGGCAATTGTTATATTTTTCCGAGCATGCTACCGGTTACCGGACAGAATACACTTAAGAAATTTCGATTTTTTTGTCTGTCTGTTTAGGTAAACTACAGTTTTCAATCATTTTTCCGCGAATATTAAAAGCAGGATATCTCCAAAATATCTTTAGAACGTTCTGTAGCGATTTTTTTATTTGTCCAAGCAAGCTACCGGTCACCAGATAGAAAAAACTTAAGAATTCATGATTTTTTCCCCTACCTGTTCAGGTAAACTACAGTTTTTAATTATTGATCCGTCGTTATGAAATGCAGGATATCTCTTAAATATTCTAGGAAGGACGTGTGGTGATTTTCGTATTTTTTTGAGCATGCTACCGTCCACCAGACAGAGAAAACTCAAAAAATTTCGATTTTTTGTCTACCTGTTCAGGTAAACTACAGTTTTTAATCATTGTTCCGCAGATATGAAATGAAGGATAGCTCCAAATTATCCTAGAAAAAACCTGTGGTGAATTTCATATTATTTTGAGCATGCTACCGGTCACCAGACAGAAAAAACTCAAGAAATTATGATTTTTTTGTCTCCCTATTTAGGTAAACTACAGTTTTCAATCATTCATCCGCAGGTATGGACTGCAGGATATTTCGGAGATATCTTAGAAAGGTTCCGTAGCGATTTACATATTCATCCGAGCATGCTACCAGTCACCAGACAGATAAAACTTAAGAAATTTCGATTTTTCTATCTACGTGTTCAGGTAGACTACAGTTTTCAATTATTGTTCCGCGGGTATGGACTGCAGGATATTTTGAAGATATCATAGAAAGGTTCTGTGGCAATTTTCATATTTTTTCGAACATGCTATTGGTCTCCAGACAGAAAAAACTTGAGAAATTTCGATTTTTCGTCTACTTGTTCAGGTAAACTACAGTTTGTCATTATTGCTCCGCGGATAATAAATAAGGATATATCTGAGATATAAGGAAATGGTCCCGTGGTGATTTTTATATTTTTCCGAGCATGCTACCGGTCTCCAGACAGGAAAAACTTAGGAAATTGGGATTTTTCAGTCTACCGGTCCAGGTCAATTACAGTTTTTAATAATTGTTTCGCGGATATAAAATGCAAAATATTTCCGAAATATCCTAGGAAAAACCTGTAGTGATTTTCATATTTTTCCGAGCATGCTACTGGTCACCAGACAGAAAAAGCAGAAAATTTCGGTTTATTAGTCTGCCTGTTCAGGTGAACTATAGTTTGTAATTATTGTTCCACGGCTATGGACTTCAGGTTATCTTCATTATATCTTAGAAAGGTCCTGTGGCAATTTTTATATTTTCTCGAGCATGCTACCGGTCACCGGACAGAACAAACTTAGGAAATTATGATTTTTTCGTCTACCTGTTCAGGTAAACTACAGTTTTTAATTATTGATCCGCGATTATGAAAAGCAGGATATCTCAAAAATATCTTAGAAAGAACCTGTGGTGATTTTCATATTTTTTTGTGCATGCTCCTGGTCACCGGACAGAAAAAACTTAAGAAATTTCGATTTTTTTGTCTACCTGTTCAGGTAAACTACAGTTTTCAATTATTCTTTTGCGAATATTGAATGCAGGCTATCTTCAAAATATCTTTAGAGGGTTTGGTGGTGATTTTCATATTCATCCGAGCACGCTACCTGTCACCAGACAGAACACACTTAGGAAATTTCGATTTTTTTTGTATACCTCGTTAGGTAAACTACAGTTTGTAGACATTGTTCTGCGAATAATAAATGCAGAATATCTCCAAAATATCTTTAGTAGGTTCTGTGACGATTTTCATATCTATCCGAGCATGCTTCCGGTCACCAGTTTGAAAAAAATTAAGGAATTTCGATGTATTAGTCTACCTGTCCAGGTAAACTACAGTTTTCAATTATTTTTTCGCGGGTATGAACTCCAGGTTATCTTCAAGATATCTTAGAAAGATCCTGTGGCAATTTTTCTATCATTCCGAATAAGCTACCGGTCACCAGACAGAAAAAACTTAAGAAATTTCGATTTTTTTGTCTACCTGTTCAGGTAAACTACAGTTTTAATCATTGTACTCCGAATGTTAAATGCAGGATATCTCCAAGATATCTCTAGGAGGTTCTGTGACGATTTTCATATTTATCCGAGCATGCTACCGGTCACCAGATAGCAAAAACTTAGGAAATTTCGATTTTTTTGTCTACCTGTTCAGGTAAACTACGGTTTTCAATTATTGTTCCGTGGGAATGGACTGCAGAATATCTCCAAGATATCTCTGGGAGGTTCTGTGACGATTTTCATATCTATCCGAGCATGCTACCGGTCACCAGATAGCAAAAACTTAAGAAATTTCGATTTTTTTGACTACCTGTTCGGGTAAACTACAGTTTCTAATTATTGTTCTGCGAATGTTAAATGCGGTATATCTCCAAGATATCTTTAAAAGGTTTTGGGGGAATTTCCATATTTTTTCAAGCATGCTACAGGTCACCAGACAGAAAAGACTCAGGAAATTATGACTTTTTCCCTTTCCTGTTCAGGTAAACTACAGTTGGTAATTATTGTTCCACGGATATAAAATGCAAGATATCTGCCAAATATCCTAGGAAGAAACTGTGGTGATTTTCATATTTTTCCGAGCATGCTACCGGTCACCAGACGGAAAAAACTTAAAAAATTTCGTTTTTTTTGACTACCTGTTTAGGTAAACTACAGTTTCTTATTATTGTTCTGCGAATATTAAATGCAGTATATCTTTAAGATATCTTTAAAAGGTTCTGTAGCGATTTTCATATTCATCCGAGCATGCTACCGGTCACTAGACAAAAAAAAACTCAAGAAATTATGATTTTTCCCCTACTTGATCCGATAAACTACAGTTTGTAATTATTGTTTCGCGGATATAAAATGCAGGATATCTTTGAAATATCCGAGGAAGGACCTGTGGTGATTTTCATATTTTTCCGAGCATGCTACTGGTCACCAGAAAGAAAAAACTTAAGAAATGTCGATTTTTTTGACTACCTGTTCAGGTAAACTACAGTTTGTTATTATTGTTTTGCGAATATTGAATGTAGGAAATCTTTAAGATATCTTTAAAAGGTTCTGTGGCGATTTTCAAATTTGTCCGATTATTCTACCGGTCACCAGACAGAAAAAAATTAAGAAATTTTGATAAATTAGTCTACCTGTTCAGGTGAACTACAGTTTTAAATTATTTTTTCGCGGGTATAGACTCCAGGTTATCTTTAAGATATCTTAAAAAGGTCCTGTGGCAATTTTTATATTTTTCCGAGCATGCTACCAGTCACCAGACAGAATAAACTCAAGAAATTTCGATTTTTTTGTCTACCTGTTTAGGTAAACTACAGTTTTCAATCATTTTTCCGCGAATATTGGATGCAGGATATCTCCAAGATATCTTAGAAAGGTTTTGTAGCGATTTTTCTATTTTTCTGAGCATGCTACCGGTCACCAGATAGAAAATCTCAAGAATTGATGATTTTTTCCCCTACCTGTTCAGGTAAACTACAGTTTTTGACTATTGTTTCGCGGATATAAAATGCAGGATATCTTTGAAATATCCTAAAAAGGAACTGTGGTGATTTTCATATTTTTCCTAGCATGCTACTGGTCACCAGAAAGAAAAAACTTAAGAAATGTCGATGTTTTTGACTACCTGTTCAGGTAAACTACAGTTTGATATTATTGTTTTGCGAATATTGAGTGTGGGATATCTTCAAGATATCTTTAGAGGGTTTCGTGGTGATTTACATATTTATCCGAGCACGCTACCTGTCACCAGAAAAAAAAAACGTAAGAAATTTCGATTTTTTTTGTCTACCTGGTTAGGTAAACTACAGTTTGTAGACATTGTTCCGCAAATAATGAATGCAGGATATCTCCAAGATATCTCTGGGAGGTTCTGTGACGATTTTTATATTGATCCGAGCATGCTACCGGTCACCAAATAGCAATAACTTAGGAAATTTCGATTTTTTTGTCTACCTGTTCAGGTAAACTACAGTTTTCAATTATTGTTCCGTGGGGATGGACTGCAGAATATCTACAAGATATCGTTGGAATGTTCCGTGGCGATTTTCGGATTTTTTTTGAGCATGCTACCAGTCACTAGACAGAAAAAACTTAAGAAATTTCGATTTTTTTGACTACCTGTTCAGGTAAACTACAGTTTCTTATTATTGTTCTGCGAATATTAAATGCAGGATACCTTCAAAATATCTTTGAAAGGTTCTGTGGTGATTTTCATATTTTTCCGATCATTCTACCGGTCACCAGACAGAAAAAAATTAAGAAATTTCGATTTATTAGTCTACCTGTTTAGGTAAACTACAGTTTCCAATCATTTTTCCGCGAATATTGAATGCAGGATATCTCCAAAATATCTTTGGAAGGTTCTGTAGCGATTTTTTTATTTTGCCAAGCATGCTACCGGTCACCAGATAGAAAAAACTTAAGAATTGATGATTTTTTCCCCTACCTGTTCAGGTAAACTACAGTTTTTAATTATTGATCCGTCGTTATGAAATGCAGGATATCTCTAAAGTATTCTAGGAAGGACGTGTGGTGATTTTCATATTTTTTTGAGCATGCTACCGTCCACCAGACAGAGAAAACTCAAGAAATTATGATTTTTTTGTCTCCGTATTTAGGTAAACTACAGTTTTCAATCATTAATCCGCAGGTATGGACTGCAGGATATTTCGAAGATATCTTAGAAAGGTTCCGTAGCGATTTACACATTCATCCGAGTATGATACCAGTCACCAGACAGAAAAAACTTATGAAATTCCGATTTTTCTGTCTACCTGTTCAGGTAAACTACAGTTTTCAATTATTGTTCCGCGGGTATGGACTGCAGGATATTTTAAAGATATCATAGAAAGGTTCTGTGGCGATTTTCATATCTTCTCGAAAATGCTATTGGCCTCCAGACAGAAAAAACTTGAGAAATTTCGATTTTTCGTAGACTTGTTCAGGTAAACTACAGTTTGTCATTATTGCTCCGCGGATAATAAATCAGGATATATCTGAGATATAAGAAAATGGTCCCGTGGTGATTTTCATATTTTTCCGAGCATGCTACCGGTCTCCAGACAGAAACAACTTAGGAAATTGGGATTTTTTAGTCTACCGGTCCAGGTAAATTACAGTTTTTAATAATTGTTCCGTGGATATGAAATGCAAAATATTTCCGAAATATCCTAGGAAAAACCTGTAGTGATTTTCATATTTTTCCGAGCATGCTACTGGTCACAAGACAGAAAAAAACAGAAAATTTCGGTTCATTAGTCTACCTGTTCAGGTGAACTATAGTTTGTGATTATTGTTCCACGGGTATGGACTTCAGGTTATCTTCTTGATATCTTAGAAAGGTCCTGTGGCAATTTTTATATTTTTCCGAGCATGCTAGCGGTCACCAGATAGAAAAAACTTAAGCAATTTCGATTTATTAGACTACCTGTTCAGGTAAACTACAGTTTCCAATTATTTTTCGGCGGGTATAGACTGCAGGTTATTTTCAAGATATCTGAGGCAGGTTCTGTGGCAATTTTCATATTTTCTCGAGCATGCTACCGGTCATTGGACAGAACAAACTTAGGAAATTATGATTTTTTCGTCTACCTGTTCAGGTAAACTACAGTTTTTAATCATTGATCCTCGATTATGAAAAGCAGGATATCTCAAAAATATCTTAGAAAGAACCTGTGGTGATTTTCATATTTTTGTGTGCATGCTCCTGGTCACCGGACAGAAAAAACTTAAGAAATTTCAATTTTTTTTGTCTACCTGGTTAGGTAAACGAGAGTTTGTAGACATTGTTCCGCGAATAATGAATGCAGAATATCTCCAAAATATCTTTGGTAGGTTTTGTGACGATTTTCATATCTATCCGAGCATGCTTTCGGTCACCAGTTAGAAAAAAATTAAGAAAGTTCGATTTATTAGTCTACCTGTTCTGGTAAACTACAGTTTTCAATTATTTTTTCGCGGGTATGGACTCTAGGATATCTTCAAGATATCTTAGAAAGGTTCTGTAGCGATTTTTCTATTTTTCCAAGCATGCTACCGGTCACCAGATAGAAAAAACTCAAGAATTGATGATTTTTTCCCCTACCTGTTCAGGTAAACTACAGTTTTAAATTATTGATCCGTCGTTATGAAATGCAGGATATCTCTGAAATATTCAAGGAAGGACGTGTGGTGATTTTCATATTTGTTTGAGCATGCTACCGGTCACCAGACAGAGAAAACTGAAAAAATTTCGATTGTTTGTCTACCTGTTCAGGTAAACTACAGTTTATAACTATTGTTTCGCGGATATAAAATGCAGGATATCTTTGAAATATCCTAGGAAGGACCTGTGGTGATTTTCATACGTTTCCTAGCATGCTACTGGTCACCAGAAAGAAAAAACTTAAGAAATGTCGATGTTTTTGACTACCTGTTCAGGTAAACTACAGCTTGATATTATTGTTTTGCGAATATTGAGTGTAGGATATCTCTAAGATATTTTTGAAAGGTTCTGTGGCGATTTTTATATTTTTCCGATCATACTACCGGTCACCAGACAGAAAAGACTCAAGAAATTATGACTTTTTCCCTTACCTGTTCAGGTAAACTACAGTTTGTAATAATTGTTCCACGGATATGAAATGCAGGATATTTTCGAAATATTCTAGGAAGGAACTGTGGTAATTTTCATATTTTTCCGCGCATGCTACCGGTCACCAGACAGAAAAAACTTAAAAAATTTCGTTTTTTTTGACTACCTGTTCAGGTAAACTACAGTTTATAGTTATTGTCCCACGAATATTGAATGCAGGCTATCTCCAAGATATCTTTAGAGGGTTTTGTGGTGATTTCCATATTTATCCGAGCATGCTACCTGTCACCAGAAAGAAAAAACGTAAGAAATTTCGATTTTTTTTGTCTACCTGGTTAGGTAAACTACAGTTTGTAGACATTGTTCCGCAAATAATGAATGCAGGATATCTCCAAGATATCTCTGGGAGGTTCTGTGACGATTCTCATATTTATCCGAGCATGCTACCGGTCACTAGACAAAAAAAACTCAAGAAATTATGATTTTTCCCCTACTTGATCCGATAAACTACAGTTTGTAATCATTGTTTCGCGGATATACAATGCAGGATATCTTTGAAATATCCTAGGAAGGACCTGTGGTGATTTTCATATTTTTCCGAGCATGCTACTGGTCAGCAGAAAGAAAAAACTTAAGAAATGTCGATTTTTTTGACTACCTGTTCAGGTTAACTACAGTTTGTTATTATTGTTTTGCGAATATTGAATGTAGGATATCTTTAAAATATCTATAAAAGGTTCTGTGGCGATTTTCATATTTGTCCGATTATTCTACCGGTTACCAGACAGAAAAAAATTAAGAAATTTTGATTTATTAGTCTACCTGTTCAGGTGAACTACAGTTTTAAATTATTTTTTCGCGGGTATGGACTCCAGGTTATCTTTAAGATATCTTAGAAAGGTCCTGTGGCAATTGTTATATTTTTCCGAGCATGCTACCGGTTACCGGACAGAATAAACTTAAGAAATTTCGATTTTTTTGTCTGTCTGTTTAGGTAAACTACAGTTTTCAATCATTTTTCCGCGAATATTAAAAGCAGGAGATCTCCAAAATATCTTTAGAACGTTCTGTAGCGATTTTTTTATTTGTCCAAGCATGCTACCGGTCACCAGATAGAAAAAACTTAAGAATTCATGATTTTTTCCCCTACCTGTTCAGGTAAACTACAGTTTTTAATTATTGATCCGTCGTTATGAAATGCAGGATATCTCTTAAATATTCTAGGAAGGACGTGTGGTGATTTTCATATTTTTTTGAGCATGCTACCGTCCACCAGACAGAGAAAACTCAAAAAATTTCGATTTTTTGTCTACCTGTTCAGGTAAACTACAGTTTTTAATCATTGTTCCGCAGATATAAAATGAAGGATAGCTCCAAATTATCCTAGAAAAAACCTGTGGTGAATTTCATATTATTTTGAGCATGCTACCGGTCACCAGACAGAAAAAACTCAAGAAATTATGATTTTTTTGTCTCCCTATTTAGGTAAACTACAGTTTTCAATCATTAATCCGCAGGTATGGACTGCAGGATATTTCGGAGATATCTTAGTAAGGTTCCGTAGCGATTTACATATTCATCCGAGCATGCTACCAGTCACCAGACAGATAAAACTTAAGAAATTTCGATGTTTCTATCTACGTGTTCAGGTAGACTACAGTTTTCAATTATTGTTCCGCTGGTATGGACTGCAGGATATTTTGAAGATATCATAGAAAGGTTCTGTGGCAATTTTCATATTTTTTCGAACATGCTATTGGTCTCCAGACAGAAAAAACTTGAGAAATTTCGATGTTTCGTCTACTTGTTCAGGTAAACTACAGTTTGTCATTATTGCTCCGCGGATAATAAATAAGGATATATCTGAAATATAAGGAAATGGTTCCGTGGTGATTTTCATATTTTTCCGAGCATGCTACCGGTCTCCAGACAGAGAAAACTTAGGAAGTTGGGATTTTTCAGTCTACCGGTCCAGGTAAATTACAGTTTTTAATAATTGTTCCGCGGATATGAAATGCAAAATATTTCCGAAATATCCTAGGAAAAACCTGTCGTGATTTCCATATTTTTCCGAGCATGCTACTGGTCACCAGACAGGAAAAACAGAAAATTTCGGTTTATTAGTCTACCTGTTTAGGTGAACTATAGTTTGTAATTATTGTTCCACAGGTATGGACTTCAGGTTATCTTCTTGATATCTTAGAAAGGTCCTGTGGCAATTTTTATATTTTTCCGAGCATGCTACCGGTCACCAGATAGAAAATACTTAAGAAATTTCGATTTATTAGACTACCTGTTTAGGTAAACTACAGTTATCAATTATTTTTTGCGGGTATAGACTGCAGGTTATTTTCAAGATATCTGAGGCAGGTTCGGAGGCAATTTTCATATTTTCTCGAGCATGCTACCGGTCACCGGACAGAACAAACTTAGGAAATTATGATTTTTTCGTCTACCTGTTCAGGTAAACTACAGTTCTTAATTATTGATTTGTGATTATGAAAAGCAGGATATCTCAAAAATATCTTAGAAAGAACCTGTGGTGATTTTCATATTTTTTTGTGCATGCTCCTGGTCACTGGACAGAAAAAACTTAAGAAATTTCGATTTTTTTGTCTACCTGTTCAGGTAAACTACAGTTTTCAATTATTCTTCTGCGAATATTGAATGCAGGCTATCTCAAAGATATCCTCAGAGGGTTTGGTGGTGATTTTCATATTCATCCGAGCACGCTACCTGTCACCAGACAGAAAAAACTTAAGAAATTTCGATTTTTTTTGTCTACCTGGTAAGGTAAACTACAGTTTGTTGACATTGTTCCGCGAATAATGAATGCAGAATATCTCCAAAATATCTTTAGTAGGTATTGTGACGATTTTCATATCTATCCGAGCATGCTTCCGGTCACCAGTTAGAAAGAAATTAAGAAATTTCGATTTATTAGTCTACCTGTTCAGGTAAACTACAGTTTGTAATTATTGTTCCACGTATATAAAATGCAAGATATCTACCAAATATCCTAGGAAGAAACTGTGGTGATTTTCATATTTTTCCGGGCATGCTACCGGTCACCCGACGGAAAAAACTTAAAAAATTTCGTTTTTTTTGACTACCTGTTCAGGTAAACTACAGTTTCTTATCATTGTTCTGCGAATATTGAATGCAGTATATCTTCAAGATATCTTTAAAAGGTTCTGTGGCGATTTTCATATTCATCCGAGCATGCTACCGGTCACTAGACAAAAAAAACTCAAGAAATTATGATTTTTCCCCTACCTGTTCCGGTAAACTACAGTTTGTAATTATTGTTACGCGGATATAAAATGCAGGATATCTTTGGAGTATCCTAGGAAGGACCTGTGGAGATTTTCATATTTTTCCGAGCATGCTACCGGTCACCGGACAGAATAAACTTAAGAAATTTCGATTTTTTTGTCTGTCTGTTTAGGTAAACTACAGTTTTCAATCATTTTTCCGCGAATATTGGATGCAGGATAACTCCAAAATATCTTTAGAACGTTCTGTAGCGATTTTTTTATTTTTCCAAGCATGCTACCGGTCACCAGATAGAAAAAACTTAAGAATTCATGATTTTTTCCCCTACCTGTTCAGGTAAACTACAGTTTTTAATTATTGATCCGTCGTTATGAAATGCAGGATATCTCTTAAATATTCTAGGAAGGACGTGTGGTGATTTTCATATTTTTTTGAGCATGCTACCGTCCACCAGACAGAGAAAACTCAAAAAATTTCGATTTTTTGTCTACCTGTTCAGGTAATTTACAGTTTTTGATCATTGTTCCGCAGATATGAAATGAAGGATAGCTCCAAATTATCCTAGAAAAAACCTGTGGTGAATTTCATATTATTTTGAGCATGCTACCGGTCACCAGACAGAAAAAACTCAAGAAATTATGATTTTTTTGTCTCCCTATTTAGGTAAACTACAGTTTTTAATTATTAATCCGCAGGTATGGACTGCAGGATATTTCGAAGATATCTTAGAAAGGTTCCGTAGCGATTTACATATTCATCCGAGCATGCTACCAGTCACCAGACAGAAAAAACTTAAGAAATTTCGATTTTTCTATCTACCTGTTCAGGTAGACTACAGTTTTCAATTATTGTTCCGCGGGTATGGACTTCAGGATATTTTGAAGATATCATAGAAAGGTTCTGTGGCAATTTTCATATTTTTTCGAACATGCTATTGGTCTCCAGACAGAAAAAACTTGAGAAATTTCGATGTTTCGTCTACTTGTTCAGGTAAACTACAGTTTGTCATTATTGCTCCGCGGATAATAAATAAGGATATATCTGAAATATAAGGAAATGGTTCCGTGGTGAATTTCATATTTTTCCGAGCATGCTACCGGTCTCCAGACAGAAAAAACTTAGGAAATTGGGATTTTTTTTGTCTACCTGGTTAGGTAAATTACAGTTTTTAATGATTGTTCCGCGGATATGAAATGCAAAATATTTCCGAAATATCCTAGGAAAAACCTGTAGTGGTTTTCATATTTTTCCGAGCGTAATACTGGTCACCAGACAGGAAAAACAGAAAATTTCGGTTTATTAGTCTACCTGTTTAGGTAAACTATAGTTTGTAATTATTGTTCCACGGGTATGGACTTCAGGTTATCTTCTTGATATCTTAGAAAGGTCCTGTGGCAATTTTTATATTTTTCCGAGCATGCTACCGGTCACCAGATAGAAAATACTTAAGAAATTTCGATTTATTAGACTACCTGTTTAGGTAAACTACAGTTTTCAATTATTTTTCGGCGGGTATAGACTGCAGGTTATTTTCAAGATATCTGAGGCAGGTTCTGTGGCAATTTTCATGGTTTCTCGAGCATGCTACCGGTCACCGGACAGAACAAACTCAGGAAATTATGATTTTTTCGTCTACCTGTTCAGGTAAACTACAGTTCTTAATTATTGATTTGTGATTATGAAAAGCAGGATATCTCAAAAATATCTTAGAAAGAACCTGTGGTGATTTTCATATTTTTTTGTGCATGCTCCTGGTCACTGGACAGAAAAAACTTAAGAAATTTCGATTTTTTTGTCTACCTGTTCAGGTAAACTACAGTTATCAATTATTCTTCTGCGAATATTGAATGCAGGCTATCTCCAAGATATCCTTAAAGGGTTTGGTGGTGATTTTCATATTCTTCCGAGCACGCTACCTGTCACCAGACAGAAAAAACTTAAGAAATTTCGATTTTTTTTGTCTTCCTGGTTAGGTAAACTACAGTTTGTTGACATTATTCCGCGAATAATAAATGCAGAATATCTCCAAAATATCTTTAGTAGGTATTGTGACGATTTTCATATCTATCCGAGCATGCTTCCGGTCTCCAGTTAGAAAAAAATTGAAAAATTTCGATTTATTAGTCCACCTGTTCAGGTTAACTACAGTTTGTAATTATTGTTCCACGTATATAAAATGCCAGATATCTACTAAATATCCTAGGAAGAAGCTGTGGTGATTTTCATATTTTTCCGGGCATGCTACCGGTCACCAGACGGAAAAAACTTAAAAAATTTCGTTTTTTTTGACTACCTGTTCAGGTAAACTACAGTTTCTTATCATTGTTCTGCGAATATTAAATGCAGTATATCTTCAAGATATCTTTAAAAGGTTCTGTGGCGATTTTTATATTCATCCGAGCATGCTACCGGTCACTAGACAAAAAAAACTCAAGAAATTATGATTTTTCCCCTACCTGTTCCGGTAAACTACAGTTTGTCATTATTGTTACGCGGATATAAAATGCAGGATATCTTTGGAGTATCCTAGGAAGGACCTGTGGAGATTTTCATATTTTTCCGAGCATGCTACCGGTCACCGGACAGAATAAACTTAAGAAATTTCGATTTTTTTGTCTGTCTGTTTAGGTAAACTACAGTTTTCAATCATTTTTCCGCGAATATTGGATGCAGGATATCTCCAAAATATCTTTAGAACGTTCTGTATTGATTTTTTTATTTTTCCAAGCATGCTACCGGTCACCAGATAGAAAAAATTTAAGAATTCATGATTTTTTCCCCTACCTGTTCAGGTAAACTACAGTTTTTAATTATTGATCCGTCGTTATGGAATGCAGGATATCTCTTAAATATTCTAGAAAGGACGTGTGGTGATTTTCATATTTTTTTGAGCATGCTACCGTACACCAGACAGAGAAAACTCAAAAAATTTCGATTTTTTGTCTACCTGTTCAGGTAAACTACAGTTTTTAATTATTGTTTCGCAGATATGATATGAAGGATAGCTCCAAATTATCCTAGAATAAACCTGTGGTGAATTTCATATTATTTTGAGCATGCTACCGGTCACCAGACAGAAAAAACTCAAGAAATTATGATTTTTTTGTCTCCCTATTTAGGTAAACTACAGTTTTCAATCATTAATCCGCAGGTATGGACTGCAGGATATTTCGAAGATATCTTAGAAAGGTTCCGTAGCGATTTACATATTCATCCGAGCATGCTACCAGTCACCAGACAGAAAAAACTTAAGAAATTTCGATTTTTCTATCTACCTGTTCAGGTAGACTACAGTTTTCAATTATTGTTCCGCGGGTATGGACTGCAGGATATTTTGAAGATATCATAGAAAGGTTCTGTGGCAATTTTCATATTTTTTCGAACATGCTATTGGTCTCCAGACAGAAAAAACTTGAGAAATTTCGATGTTTCGTCTACTTGTTCAGGTAAACTACAGTTTGTCATTATTGCTCCGCGGATAATAAATAAGGATATATCTGAAATATGAGGAAATAGTTTCGTGGTGATTTTCATATTCTTCCGAGCATGCTACCGGTCTCCAGACAGAAAAAACTTAGGAAATTGGGATTTTTCAGTCTACCGGTCCAGGTAAATTACAGTTTTTAATAATTGTTCCGCGGATATGAAATGCAAAATATTTCCGAAATATCCTAGGAAAAACCTGTAGTGATTTTCATATTTTTCCGAGCATGCTACTGGTCACCAGACAGGAAAAACAGAAAATTTCGGTTTATTAGTCTACCTGTTTAGGTGAACTATAGTTTGTAATTATTGTTCCACGGGTATGGACTTCAGGTTATCTTCTTGATATCTCAGAAAGGTCCTATGGCAATTTTCATATTTTTCCGAGCATGCTACAAGTCACCAGAAAGAAAAAACTTATGAAATGTCGATTTTTTTGACTACCTGTTCAGGTAAACTACAGTTTGTTATTATTGTTCCACGTATATAAAATGCAAGATATCTACCAAATATCCTAGAAAGAAACTGTGGTGATTTTCATATTTTTCCGGGCATGCTACCGGTCACCAGACGGAAAAAACTTAAGAAATTATGATTTTTTCCCTACCTGTTCCGGTAAACTACAGTTTGTAATTATTGTTACGCGGATATAAAATGCAGGATATCTTTGGAGTATCCTAGGAAGGACCTGTGGAGATTTTCATATTTTTCCGAGCATGCTACCGGTCACCAGAAAGAAAAAACTTAAGAAATTTCGATTTATTAGACTACCTGTTTAGGTAAACTACAGTTTTCAATTATTTTTCGGCGGGTATAGACTGCAGGTTATTTTCAAGATATCTGAGGCAGGTTCTGTGGCAATTTTCATATTTTCTCGAGCATGCTACCGGTCACCGGACAGAACAAACTTAGGAAATTATGATTTTTTCGTCTACCTGTTCAGGTAAACTACAGTTCTTAATTATTGATTTGTGATTATGAAAAGCAGGATATCTCAAAAATATCTTAGAAAGAACCTGTGGTGATTTTCATATTTTTTTGTGCATGCTCCTGGTCACTGGACAGAAAAAACTTAAGAAATTTCGATTTTTTTGTCTACCTGTTCAGGTAAATTACAGTTATCAATTATTCTTCTGCGAATATTGAATGCAGGCTATCTCCAAGATTGCCTCAGAGGGTTTGGTGGTGATTTTCATATTCTTCCGAGCACGCTACCTGTCACCAGACAGAAAAAACTTAAGAAATTTCGATTTTTTTTGTCTTCCTGGTTAGGTAAACTACAGTTTGTTGACATTATTCCGCGAATAATGAATGCAGAATATCTCCAAAATATCTTTAGTAGGTATTGTGACGATTTTCATATCTATCCGAGCATGCTTCCGGTCTCCAGTTAGAAAAAAATTGAAAAATTTCGATTTATTAGTCCACCTGTTCAGGTTAACTACAGTTTGTAATTATTGTTCCACGTATATAAAATGCAAGATATCTACTAAATATCCTAGGAAGAAACTGTGGTGATTTTCATATTTTTCCGGGCATGCTACCGGTCACCAGACGGAAAAAACTTAAAAAATTTCGTTTTTTTTGACTACCTGTTCAGGTAAACTACAGTTTCTTATCATTGTTCTGCGAATATTGAATGCAGTATATCTTCAAGATATCTTTAAAAGGTTCTGTGGCGATTTTTATATTCATCCGAGCATGCTACCGGTCACTAGACAAAAAAAACTCAAGAAATTATGATTTTTCCCCTACCTGTTCCGGTAAACTACAGTTTGTAATTATTGTTACGCGGATATAAAATGCAGGATATCTTTGGAGTATCCTAGGAAGGACCTGTGGAGATTTTCATATTTTTCCGAGCATGCTACCGGTCACCGGACAGAATAAACTTAAGAAATTTCGATTTTTTTGTCTGTCTGTTTAGGTAAACTACAGTTTTCAATCATTTTTCCGCGAATATTGGATGCAGGATATCTCCAAAATATCTTTAGAACGTTCTGTATTGATTTTTTTATTTTTCCAAGCATGCTACCGGTCACCAGATAGAAAAAACTTAAGAATTCATGATTTTTTCCCCTACCTGTTCAGGTAAACTACAGTTTTTAATTATTGATCCGTCGTTATGAAATGCAGGATATCTCTTAAATATTCTAAAAAGGACGTGTGGTGATTTTCATATTTTTTTGAGCATGCTACCGTCCACCAGACAGAGAAAACTCAAAAAATTTCGATTTTTTGTCTACCTGTTCAGGTAAACTACAGTTTTTAATCATTGTTCCGCAGATATGAAATGAAGGATAGCTCCAAATTATCCTAGAATAAACCTGTGGTGAATTTCATATTATTTTGAGCATGCTACCGGTCACCAGACAGAAAAAACTCAAGAAATTATGATTTTTTTGTCTCCCTATTTAGGTAAACTACAGTTTTCAATCATTAATCCGCAGGTATGGACTGCAGGATATTTTGAAGATATCTTAGAAAGGTTCCGTAGCGATTTACGTATTCATCCGAGCATGCTACCAGTCACCAGACAGAAAAAACTTAAGAAATTTCGATTTTTCTATCTACCTGTTCAGGTAGACTACAGTTTTCAATTATTGTTCCGCGGGTATGGACTGCAGGATATTTTGAAGATATCATAGAAAGGTTCTGTGGCAATTTTTATATTTTTTCGAACATGCTATTGGTCTCCAGACAGAAAAAACTTGAGAAATTTCGATGTTTCGTTTACTTGTTCAGGTAAACTACAGTTTGTCATTATTGCTCCGCGGATAATAAATAAGGATATATCTGAAATATAAGGAAATGGTTTCGTGGTGATTTTCATATTCTTCCGAGCATGCTACCGGTCTCCAGACAGAAAAAACTTAGGAAATTGGGATTTTTCAGTCTACCGGTCCAGGTAAATTACAGTTTTTAATAATTGTTCCGCGGATACGAAATGCAAAATATTTCCGAAATATCCTGGGAAAAACCTGTAGTGATTTTCATATTTTTCCGAGCATGCTACTGGTCACCAGACAGGAAAAACAGAAAATTTCGGTTTATTAGTCTACCTCTTTAGGTGAACTATAGTTTGTAATTATTGTTCCACGGGTATGGACTTCAGGTTATCTTCTTGATATCTTAGAATGGTCCTATGGCAATTTTCATATTTTTCCGAGCATGCTACAAGTCACCAGAAAGAAAAAACTTATGAAATGTCGATTTTTTTGACTACCTGTTCAGGTAAACTACAGTTTTAAATTATTCTTTCGCAGACATGAAATGAAGAATAGCTCCGAAATATCCTAGAGAAAACCTGTGGCGATTTTCATATTAAATTGAGCATGCTACCGGTCACCAGACAGAATAAAATTAAGAAATTTCGATTTATTAGTCTACCTGTTCCGGTAAACTACAGTTTGTAATTATTGTTACGCGGATATAAAATGCAGGATATCTTTGGAGTATCCTAGGAAGGACCTGTGGGGATTTTCATATTTTTCCGAGCATGCTACCGGTCACCAGAAAGAAAAAACTTAAGAAATGTCGATTTTTTTAACTACCTGTTCAGGAAAACTACAGTTTGTTATTATTGTTTTGCGAATATTGAACGTAGGATATCTTAAAGATATCTCCAAAAGTTTCTGTGGCTATTTTCATATTTTTCTGATCATACTTCCGGACACTAGACAGAAAAAAACTCAGGAAATTTCGATTTTTTTGTGTACCTGTTAAGGTAAACTACAGTTTCCAATTATTGTTCCGCGGGTATGGACTGCAGAATATCTCCAAGATATCATTGGAATGTTCTGTGGCGATTTTCGGATTTTTTCGAGCATGCCACCGGTCTCCTTACAGAAAATACTTAGGAAATATCAATTTTTTCGTCTACCTGTTCAGGTAAACTGCAGTTTCCAATTATTGTTCCGTGGGTATGGACTGCAGAATATCTCCAAGATATCATTGGAATGTACTGTAGCGATTTTCGGATTTTTTTTGAACATGCTACCGTCCACTAGACAAAAAAAACTTATGAAATTTCGATTTTTCTGACTACCTGTTCAGGTAAACTACAGTTTCTAATTATTGTTCTGCGAATATTAAATCCAGTATATCTCCAAGATATTTTTGAAAGGTTCTGTGGAAATTTCCATATTTTTCCAAGCACGCTACCGGTCACCAGACAGAAAAAACTTAAAAAATTTTGTTTTTTTTGACTACCTGTACAGGTAAACTACAGTTTTTAGTTATTGTCCCGAGAATATTGAATGCAGAATATCTTCAAAATATCATTGGTCGGTCCTGTGACGATTTTTATATCTATCCGAGCATGCTTCCGGTCACCAGTTAAAAAAAAATTAAGAAATTTCGATTTATTAGTCTACCTGTTCAGGTAAACTACAGTTTTCAATTATTTTTTCGCGGGTATGGACTCCAGGTTATCTTTAAGACATCTGAGAAAGGTCCTGTGGCAATTATCTATTATTCCGAATATGCTACCGGTCACCAGACAGGAAAAACTTAAGAAATTTCGATTTTTTTGTCTACTTGTTCAGGTAAACTACAGTTTTAATTATTGTATTCCGAATGTTAAATGCAGGATATCTCTAAGATATCTCTGGGAGATTCTGTGACGATTGTCATATTTATCGAAGCATGCTACCGGTCACCAGATAGCAAAAACTTGAGAAGTTTCGATTTTTTTGACTACCTGTTCAGGTAAACTACAGTTTCTAATTATTGTTCTGCGAATATTAAATGTGGTATATCTCCAAGATATCTTTGAAAGGTTCTGTGGGAATTTCCATATTTTTTCAAGCATGCTACCGGTCACCAGACAGAAAAGACTCAGGAAATTATGACTTTTTCCCTTACTCGTTCAGGTTAACTACAGTTTGTAATTATTGTTCCACGGATATAAAATGCACGATATCTCCGAAATATCCTAGGAAGAAACTGTGGTGATTTTCATATTTTTTCGAGCATGCTACCGGTCACCAGACAGAAAAAAACTTGAAAAATTTCGTTTTTTTTGACTACCATTTCAGGTAAACTACAGTTTCTTATTATTGTTCTGCGAATATCAAATGCAGTATATCTTCAAGATATTTTTAAAAGGTTCTGCGGCGATTTTTATATTTATCCGAGCATGCTACCGGTCACTAGGCAAAAAAAACTCAAGAAATTATGATTTTTTCCCTACCTGTTCCGGTAAACTACAGTTTGTAATTATTGTTTCGAGGATATAAAATGCAGGATATCTTCGAAATATTCTAGGAAGGACCTGTGGTGATTTTCATATTTTTCCGAGCATGCTACAAGTCACCAGAAAGAAAAAACTTATGAAATGTCGATTTTTTTGACTACCTGTTCAGGTAAACTACAGTTTGTTATTATTGTTTTGCGGATATTGAATGTAGGATATCTTTAAAATATCTTTGAAAGGTTCTGTGGCGTTTTTCATATTTTTCCGATCATACTACCGGTCACCAGACAGAATAAAATTAAGAAATTTCGATTTATTAGTCTACCTGTTTAGGTAAACTACAGTTTTCAATCATTTTTCCGCGAATATTGGATGCAGGATATCTCTAAGATATCTTTGGAAGGTTCTGTAGCGATTTTTATATTTTTCCAAGCATGCTACCGGTCACCAGATAGAAAAAACTCAAGAATCGATGATTTTTTCCCCTACCTGATCAGGTAAACTACAGTTTTTAATCATTGATCCGTCGTTATGGTATGCACGATACCTCCAAAATATCCTAGAAAGGACGTGTGGTGATTTTCATATTTTATTAAGCATGCTACCGGTCACCAGACAGAGAAAACTTAAAAAATTTCGATTTTTTGTCTACCTGTTCAGGTAAACTACAGTTTTTTATTATTGTTCCGCTGATATAAAATGAAGGATAGCTCCGAAATATCCTAGAAAAAACCTGTGGTAATTTTCATATAATTTTGAGCATGCTACCGGTCACCAGACAGAAAAAACTCAAGAAATTATGATTTATTAGAATACCTGTTCAGGTAAACTACAGTTTTCAATTATTTTTCGGCGGGTATAGACTGCAGGTTATTTCCAAGATATCTTAGGCAGGTTCTGTGGCAATTTTCATATTTTTTCGAAAATGCTACCGGTCACCGGACAGAACAAACAGAAAATTATGATTTTTTCGTCTACCTGTTCAAGTAAACTACAGTTTTTAATTATTGATCCGCGATTATGAAAAGCAGGATATTTCAGAAATATCTTAGAAAGAACCTGTGGCGATTTCCATATTTATTTGTGCATGCTTCTGGTCACCGGACAGAAAAAACTTAAGAAATTTCGATTTTTTTGTCTACCTTTTCAGGTAAACTACAGTTTTCATTCGTTCTTCCGCGAATATTGAATGCAGGATATCTTCAAGATATCTTTAATGGGTTTTTCGTTGATTCTCATATTTTTCCGAGCATTCTACCGGTCACCAGACAAAAAAAACTCAAGAAATTATGATTTTTTCCTACCTTTTCAGGTAAACTACAGTTTTAAATTATTCTTTCGCAGACATGAAATGAAGAATAGCTCCGAAATATCCTAGAGAAAACCTGTGGCGATTTTCATATTAAATTGAGCATGCTACCGGTCACCAGACAGAAAAAACTCAAGAAATTATGATTTTTTTGTCTCCCTGTTTAGGTAAACTACAGTTTTCAATTATTGTTCCGCGGGTATGGACTGCAGGATATTTTGAAAATATCTCAGGAAGATTCTGTGGCAATTTTCATATTTTTTCGAGCATGCTCCCGGTCTCCAGACAAAAAACACTTGAGAAATTCCGATTTTTCGTCTACTCATTCAGGTAAACTACAGTTTGTTATTATTGCTCCGCAGATATTAAATAAGGATATATCTGAAATATAAGGAAATGATCCCGTGGTGATTTTCATATTTTTCCGAGCATGCTACTGGTCACCAGACAAAAAAATCAGGAAATTTCGGTTTATTAGTCTACCTGTTCAGGTGAACTACAGTTTCTAATTATTGTTCTGCGAATATTAATTGCAGTTTATCTCCAAGATATCTTTGAAAGGTTCTGTGGTGATTTTCATATTTATCCGAGCATGCTACCGGTCACTAGACAAAAAAAACTCAAGAAATTATGATTTTTCCCCTACCTGTTCCGGTAAACTACAGTTTGTAATTATTGTTCCGCGGATATAAAATGCAGGATATCTTTGAAGTATCCTAGAAAGGACCTGTGGTGATTTTCATATTTTTCCGAGCATGCTACCGGTTACCAGAAAGAAAAAAACTCAAGAAATTTCGATTTTTTTGTCTACCTGTTCAGGTAAACTACAGTGTTTAATTATGGTTCCGCGCATATTGAATGCAGGATATTTTTAAGATATCTTTCGGAGGGTCTGTGGCAATTTTTATATTTTTTCGAGCATGCCACCGGTATCCAGATAGAAAATACTTAGAAAATTCCAATTTTTTCGTCTACCTCTTCAGGTAAACTACAGTTTCCAATTATTGTTTCGTGGGTATGGACTGCAGAATATCTCTAAGATATCATTGGAATGTTCTGTGGCGATTTTCGGATTTTTTTTGAGCATGCTACCGGTCACTAGACAGAAAAAACTTAAGAAATTTCGATTTTTCTGACTACCTGTACAGGTAAACCTTGGTTTCTAATTATTGTACTGCGAATATTAAATGCAGTATATCTCCAAGATATCTTTGAAAGGTTTTGTGGGAATTTGCATATTTTTCCACGCATGCTACCGGTCACCAGACAGAAAAGACTCAAGAAATTATGACTTTTTCCCTTACCTGTTCAGGTAAACTACAGTTTGTAATTATTGTTCCACGGCTATAAAATGTAGGATATCTTTAAAATATCCTAGGAAGCAACTGTGGTGATTTTCATATTTTTTCGAGCATGCTACCTACCACCAGACAGAAAAAACTCAAGAAATTTCGATTTCTGTGTTTACCTGTCCAGGTAAACTACAGTTTGTAATTATTGTCCCGCTGATATTAGATGCAGGATATCATCGAAATATCCTAGGAAAGACCTGTGATGATTTTCATATTTCTCCGAGCATGCTACCGGTCTCCAGACAGAAAAAACTTAGGAAATTTCAATTTTTTCGTCTACCTGTTCAGGTAAATTACAGTTTTCAATTATTGTTCCGTAGGAATGGACTGCAGAATATCTCCAAGATATCATTAGAATGTTCTGTGGCGATTTACATATCTTTCTTTACCATGCTACCGGTCACTAGACAAAAAAAAATTAGAAAATTTCGATTTATTAGTCTACCTGTTTAGGAAAACTTCAGTTTTCAATTATTGTTTCGCGAATATATAATGGTAGATATATCGGAGATATCCTAGGATGGTCCCGTGGCCATTTTCATATTTTGTCGTGCATGCTACCGGACACTAGACAGAAAAAACTTAAGAAATTTCGATTTTTTTCTCTACCTGTTCAGTTAAACTACAGTTTGTAATTGTTATTCCGCGGATATGAAGTGCAGGATATCTTCGAAATATCCTAGGAAGGACCTGTGGTGATTTCAATTTTTTTCCGATTATGCTACCGGTCACCAGACAGAAAGAACTTAATAAATTTTGAGTTTTTTGTCTACCTGTTCAGGCAAACTACAGTTTCCAATTATTGTACCGTGGAAATGGACTGCAGGATATCTTTAGGATATCTTAGAAAGGTTCTATTGCAATTTTCATATTTTACCGAGCATGCCACCGGTCTCCCGACAGAAAAAACTTAGGAAATTATGATTTTTTCGTCTACCTGTTCAGGTGACGTACAGTTTTTAATTATTGTTTCGCGGATATGAAATGCAAGACATCTTTGACATGTCCTAGAAAGAACCTGTGGTGAATTTCATATTTCTCCGAGCATGCTAACGGTCACCAGACAGAAAAAACTCAAGGAATTATGATTTTATCGTCTACCTGCTCAGGTAAACTACAGTTTTTAATTATTGATCCTCACTTATAAAAAGCAGGATATCTCAGAAATATCTTAGAAAAGACCTGTGGTGATTTTCAGATTCTTTTTGTGCATGCTACTGGTCACCGGACAAAAAAAACTCAAGAAATTATAATTTTTTTGTCTCCCTGTGTAGCTTAACTACAGTTTTCAATAATTATTCCGCGAACATTGAATGCAGAATATCTCCAAAATATCTTTGGAAGGTTTTGTGGCGATTTTCATATTTTTCCGAGCATAGCACCGGTCACCAGCCTAAAAAAACTCAAGAAATTATGATTTTTTCCCCTACCTTTTAAGGTATACTATAGTTTTTAATTAATGTTCCGCAGATATAAAATAAAGGATAGCTCCGAAATATCCTAGAAGAACCTGTGGTGATTTTCATATTATTTTGAGCATGCTACCGGTCACCAGACAGAAAAAACTCAAGAAATTATAATTTTTTTGTCTCCCTGCTTTGGTAAACTACAGTTTTCGATTATTGTTCCGCAGGTATAGACTGCAGGATATTTTAAAGATATCTTAGAAAGGTTCTGTGGCAATTCGCATATTTTTCCGAGCATGCTACCGGTCTCCAGACAGAAAAAACTTGAGAAATTTCAATTTTCCTTCAACTTGTTCAGGTAAACTACAGTTTGTTATTATTGCTCCGCGGATAATAAATAAGGATATATCTGAGATATAAGGAAATGGTGATTTTCATGTGATTTTCATATTTTTCCGAGTATGCTACCGGTCTCCAGACAGGAAAAACTTAGGAAATGGGGATTTTTCAGTCTACCTGTCCAGGTAATTTACAGTTATTAATTATTGTTCCGCGGATATGAAATGCAAAATATTTCCGAAATATCCTAGGAAAAACCTGTAGTGATTTTTATATTTTTCCGATTATGCTACCGGTCACCAGACAAAAAAAACAGGAAATTTTGGTTTATTAGTCTACCTGTTCAGGTGAACTACAGTTTGTAATTATTGTTCCACGGGTATGGACTTCAGGTTATCTTCATAATATTTCAGAAAGGTTCTGTGGCAATTTTGATATTTTTCCGAGCATGCTACTGGTCACCAGACAGAATAAACTTAAGAAATTTCGATTTTTCGTCTGCCTGTTTAGGTAAACTACAGTTTTTAAACATCGTTCCGCGAATATTGATTGCAGGATATCTTTAAAATATTAAAAAAAGGTTATGTGGCGATTTTCGTACTTATCCGAGCATGCTACCGGTCACCAGACTGGAAAAACTTAAGGAATTTCGATTTATTAGACTACCTGTTCCGGTAAACTACAGTTTTCAATTATTCTCCGGCGGCTATGGACTCCAGGTTATCTTTACGATATCTAAGACTGGTCCTGTGGCAATTTTTGTATTTTTCCGAGCATGCTACCGGTCACCAGACAAAAAACTTAATAAATTTCGATTTTTTTGTATACCTGTCAAGGTAAACTACAGTTATCAATTATTGTTTCGCGAATATCGAACGCAGGATATTTCGAAGATATCTTTGGAAGGTTCTGTGGCGATTTTCATATTTTTGCGAGCGTGCTATCAGTCACCAGACAGAAAAAACTCAAGCAATTATGACTTTTTGCTTTACCTGTTCAGGTAAACTACAGTTTGTAATTATTGTTCCGCGGATATCAAATGGAGGATATCATCAAAATATTCTAGGAAGGACCTGTGGTGACTTTCATATTTTTCCGAGCATGCTACCGGTAACTAGACAAAAGAAACTTAAAAAATTTCGTTTTTTTTGTCTAACTGCTCAGGAGAACTACAGTTTGTAGATGTTGTTCCGCGAATATTGAATGCAAAATATCTCCAAGATATCTTTGGTAGGTTCTGTGGCGATTTCGATATTTATCCGAGCATGCTACCGGTCGCCAGACAGAAAAAAATTAAGAAATTTCGATTTATTAGTCTACCTGTTCAAGTAAACTACAGTTTTCGATTATTTTTTTGCGGGTATGGACTCCAGGTTATCTTCAAGATATCTTAGAAAGGTCCTGTGGCAATTTTTATATTTTTCCGAGCATGCTACCGGTCACCAGACAGAAAAAACTTAAGAAATTTCGATTTTTTTGTCTGCCTGTTTAGGTAAACTACAGTTTTCAATCATTGTTCCGCAAATTTTGAATGCAGGATATCTTCAAGATATCTTTGGAAGGTCCTTTGACGATTTTTATATTTTTCCGAGCATGCTACCGGTCACCAGACAGAGAAAACTTAAAAAATTTCGATTTTTTGTCTACCTGTTCTAGTAAACTATAGTTATTAATTATTGTTCCGCAAATATTGAATGCAGGATATCTCCACGATATATTTGGAAAGTTCCGTAGCGATTTTCAGATTCATCCGAGTATGCTACCAGTCACCAGACAGAAAAAACTTAAGAAATTTCGATTTTTTGTCTACTTGTTCAGGTAAACTACAGTTTGAAATTATTGCTCCGCGGATAATGAATAAGGATATATCTGAGAAATAAGGAAATGGTCCTATGGTGATTTTCATCTTTTTCCGAGCATGCGACCGGTCTCCAGACAGGAAAAACTTAGGAAATTGGGATTTTTCAGTCTACCGGTCCACGCAAATTACAGTTTTTAATTATTGTTCCGCGGATATGAAATGCAAAATATCTCCGAAATATCCTAGGAAAAACCTGTAGTGATTTTTATATTTTTCCGAGCATGCTCCCGGTCACCAGACAGAAAAAACAGGAAATTTCGGTTTATTAGTGTACCTGTTCCGGTCAACTACAGTTTTTATACATCGTTCCGCGAATATTGATTGCAGGATATTTCCAAGATATCTGAAAAAGGTCATGTGGCGATTTTTATATTTTTCCGAGCATGCTACCGGTCACCAGACAGAAAAAACTTAAGAAATTTCGATTTATTAGACTACCTATTCCGGTAAACTACAGTTTTCAATTATTGTTCCGCGGGTATAGACTGCAGGATATCTTGAAAATATCTTATGAAGGTTCTGTGGCAATTTTCATATTTTCCCGAGCATGCTACTGGTCTCCAGACAGAAAAAACTTGAGAAATTTCGATTTTTTTGTCTACTTGTTCAGGTAATCTACAGTTTGTTATTATTGCTCCGCGGATAATAAATGAGGATATATTCGAGATATCAGAAAAAGGTCCCGTGGTGATTTTCATATTTTTCCGAGCATGTTACCGGTCTCCAAACAGAAATACTCGAGAAATTATGATTTTTTTCCCCTACCTGTTCAGGTAAACTACAGTTTTCGATTATTCTTTCGCGGGAATGGACTCTAAATTATCTTTAAGATATCGATGACAGGTCCTGTGGCAATTTTCATATTTTTCCGAGCATGCTTTCGGTCACCATACAGAACAAACTTAGAAAATTATGTTTTTTTCGCCCACCTGATCAGGTACACTACAGTTTTTAATTATTGATCTGCGGATATGAAATGCAAAATATCTTCGAAATATCCTAGGAACGACCTGTAGTCATTTTCATATTTTTCCGAGCATGCTACCGGTTACCAAACAGAAAAAACTTAGGAAATTTCGATTTTTTAGTCTACCTGTCCAGGTAAACTACAGTTTTCAATTATTTTTCCGCGGGTATTGACTCCAGGTTATCTTCGAGATATATGAGACAGGTCCTGTGGCAATTTTCATATTCTTCCGAGCATGCTACCAGACACCAGACAGAAAACACTTGAGAAGTTTCGATTTTTTTGTCTCCCTGTTTAGGTAAACTACAGTTATCAATTATTGTTCCGCGAATATCGAATGCAGGATATCTTGAAGATATCTTTGAAAAGTTTCGTAGCGATTTTCATATTTTTCCGAGCATGCTACCGGTCACCAGACAAAAAAAACTTAATAAATTTCGATTTTTTTTGGTCTACCTGTTCAGGTAAACCACAGTTTTCAATCATTTTTTCGCGGGTATGGACTCCAGGTTATCGTTAAGATATCTAAGAAAGGTCCTGTGGCAATTTTTATATTTTCCAAGCATGCTACCGTTCACCAGACAAAAAACTTAATAAATTTCGATATTTTTGTATACCTGTCAAGGTGAACTACAGTTTTCAATTATTGTTTCGCGAATATCGAACGCAGGATATTTCGAAGATATCTTTGGAAGGTTCTGTGGCGATTTTCATATTTTTGCGAGCGTGCTACCAGTCACCAGACAGAAAAAACTCAAGAAATTATGACTTTTTGCTTTACCTGTTCAGGTAAACTACAGTTTGTAATTATTGTTCCGCGGATATCAAGAGGAGGATATCATCAAAATATTCTAGGAAGGACCTGTGGTGACTTTCATATTTTTCCAAGCACGCTACCGGTCACCAGACAGAAAAAACTTAAAAAATTTTGTTTTTTTTGACTACCTGTACAGGTAAACTACAGTTTTTAGTTATTGTCCCGAGAATATTGAATGCAGAATATCTTCAAAATATCTTTGGTCGGTCCTGTGACAATTTTTATATCTATCCGAGCATGCTTCCGGTCACCAGTTAGAAAAAAATTAAGAAATTTCGATTTATTAGTCTACCTGTTCAGGCAAACTACAGTTTTCAATTATTTTTTCGCGGGTATGGACTCCAGGTTATCATTAAGACATCTTAGAAAGGTCCTGTGGCAATTACCTATTATTCCGAATACGCTACCGGTCACCAGACAGGAAAAACTTAAGAAATTTCGATTTTTTTGTCTACCTGTTCAGGTAAACTACAGTTTTAATTATTGTATTCCGAATGTTAAATGCAGGATATCTCTAAGATATCTCTGGGAGATTCTGTGACGATTGTCATATTTATCCAAGCATGCTACCGGTCACCAGATAGCAAAAACTTGAGAAATTTCGATTTTTTTGACTACCTGTTCCGGTAAACTACAGTTTCTAATTATTGTTCTGCGAATATTAAATGTGGTATATCTCCAAGATATCTTTGAAAGGTTCTGTGGGAATTTCCATATTTTTTCAAGCATGCTACCGGTCACCAGACAGAAAAGACTCAGGAAATTATGACTTTTTCCCTCTCTCGTTCAGGTAAACTACAGTTTGTAATTATTGTTCCACGGATATAAAATGCACGATATCTCCGAAATATCCTAGGAAGAAACTGTGGTGATTTTCATATTTATTCGAGCATGCTACCGGTCACCAGACAGAAAAAAACTTAAAAAATTTCGTTTTTTTTGACTACCTGTTTATGTAAACTACAGTTTCCAATCATTTTTCCGCGAATATTGGATGCAGGATATCTCCAAGATATCTTTGGAAGGTTCTGTAGCGATTTTTATATTTTTCCAAGCATGCTACCGGTCACCAGATAGAAAAAACTCAAGAATCGATGATTTTTTCCCATACCTGATCAGGTAAACTACATTTTTTAATCATTGATCCGTCGTTATGGTATGCACGATACCTCCAAAATATCCTAAAAAGGACGTGTGGTGATTTTCATATTTGTTTAAGCATGCTTCCGGTCACCAGACAGAGAAAACTTAAAAAATTTCGATTTTTTGTCTACCTGTTCAGGTAAACTACAGTTTTTTATTATTGTTCCGCAGATATGAAATGAAGGATAGCTCCGAAATATCCTAGAAAAAACCTGTGGTAATTTTCATATAATTTCGAGCATGCTACCGGTCACCAGACAGAAAAAACTCAAGAAATTATGATTTATTAGAATACCTGTTCAGGTAAACTACAGTCTCCAATTATTTTTCGGCGGGTATAGACTGCAGGTTATTTCCAAGATATCTTAGGCAGGTTCTGTGGCAATTTTTTATATTTTTCCGAGCATGTTACCGGTTACCAAACAGAAAAAACTTAGGAAATTTTGATTTTTTAGTCTACCTGTCCAGGTAAACTACAGTTTTTAATTATTTTTCCGCGGGTATGGACTCCAGGTTATCTTCGAGATATATGAGACAGGTCCTGTGGCAATTTTTATATTTTTCCGAGCATGCTACCGGTCACCAGACAGAAAAAACTTAAGAAATTTCGATTTTTTTGTCTGCCTGTTTAGGTAAACTACAGTTTTCAATCATTGTTCCGCAAATTTTGAATGCAGAATATCTTCAAGATATCTTTGGAAGGTCCTTTGACGATTTTCATATTTTTCCGAGCATGCTACCGGTCACCAGACAGAGAAAACTTAAAAAATTTCGATTTTTTGTCTACCTGTTCTAGTAAACTATAGTTATTAATTATTGTTCCGCAAATATTGAATGCAGGATATCTCCACGATATCTTTGGAAAGTTCCGTAGCGATTTTCAAATTCATCCGAGTATGCTACCAGTCACCAGACAGAAAAAACTTAAGAAATTTCGATTTTTTGTCTACTTGTTCAGGTAAACTACAGTTTGAAATTATTGCTCCGCGGATAATAAATAAGGATATATCTGAGAAATAAGGAAATGGTCCTATGGTGATTTTCATCTTTTTCCGAGCATGCTACCGGTCTCCAGACAGGAAAAACTTAGGAAATTGGGATTTTTCAGTCTACCGGTCCACGCAAATTACAGTTTTTAATTATTGTTCCGCGGATATGAAATGCAAAATATCTCCGAAATATCCTAGGAAAAACCTGTAGTGATTTTTATATTTTTTCGAGCATGCTACCGGTCACCAGACAGAAAAAACAGGAAATTTCGGTTTATTAGTGTACCTGTTCCGGTAAACTACAGTTTTTATACATCGTTTCGCGAATATTGATTGCAGGATATTTCCAAGATATCTGAAAAAGGTCATGTGGCGATTTTTATATTTTTCCGAGCATGCTACCGGTCACCAGACAGAAAAAACTTAAGAAATTTCGATTTATTAGACTACCTATTCCGGTAAACTACAGTTTTCAATTATTGTTCCGCGGGTATAGACTGCAGGATATCTTGAAAATATCTTATGAAGGTTCTGTGGCAATTTTCATATTTTCCTGAGCATGCTACTGGTCTCCAGACAGAAAAAACCTGAGAAATTTCGATTTTTTTGTCTACTTGTTCAGGTAATCTACAGTTTGTTATTATTGCTCCGCGGATAATAAATGAGGATATATTCGAGATATCAGAAAAAGGTCCCGTGGTGATTTTCATATTTTTCCGAGCATGTTACCGGTCTCCAAACAGAAATACTCGAGAAATTATGATTTTTTTCCCCTACCTGTTCAGGTAAACTACAGTTTTCGATTATTCTTCCGCGGGTATGGACTCTAAATTATCTTCAAGATATCGATGACAGGTCCTGTGGCAATTTTCATATTTTTCCGAGCATGCTTTCGGTCACCATACAGAACAAACTTAGAAAATTATGTTTTTTTCGCCCACCTGATCAGGTTAACTACAGTTTTTAATTATTGATCTGCGGATATGAAATGCAAAATATCTTCGAAATATCCTAGGAACGACCTGTAGTCATTTTCATATTTTTCCGAGCATGCTACCGGTTACCAAACAGAAAAAACTTAGGAAATTTCGATTTTTTAGTCTACCTGTCCAGGTAAACTACACTTTTCAATTATTTTTCCGCTGGTATTGACTCCAGGTTATCTTCGAGATATATGAGACAGGTCCTGTGGCAATTTTCATATTCTTCCGAGCATGCTACCAGACACCAGACAGAAAACACTTGAGAAGTTTCGATTTTTTTGTCTCCCTGTTTAGGTAAACTACAGTTATCAATTATTGTTCCGCGAATATCGAATGCAGGATATCTTGAAGATATCTTTGAAAAGTTTCGTAGCGATTTTCATATTCATCCAAGCATGCTACCGGTCACCAGACAGAAAAAACTTAAGAAATTTCGATTTTTTCGTCTACCCGTTCAGGTAAACAACAGTTTTCAACGATTTCCCGCGGGTATGGACTGAAGGATATTTTTTGAATATAATAGGAATCTTCTGTGGCAATTTTTAAATTTTTCCGAGCATGCTACCGGTCACCAGATAATAATAAATTCAAGGATTCATGATTTTTTCCCCTACCTGTTCAGGTAAACTACAGTTTTTAATTATTGATCCGTCGTTATGGAATGCAGGATATCTCCAAAATATTATAGAAAGGACCTGTGGTGATTTTTATATTTTTTTGAGCATGCTACCGTCCACCAGACAGAGAATACTTAAAAAATTTCGATTTTTTGTCTACCTGTTCCGGTAAACTACAGTTTTCAATTATTGTACCCCGAGTGTTAAATGCAGGATATCTCCAAGATATTTCTGAAAGGTTCTGTGGCGATTTTCATATTTTTCCGAGCATGCTACCGGTCACCAGACAAAAACAACTTAATAAATTTCGATTTTTTTTGGTCTACCTGTTCAGGTAAACCACAGTTTTCAATCATTTTTTCGCAGTGTTATGTCCGGATGACATAACTAATTAATTAATTAAATATTAATTAATTAGAATGAAATATTTTTACCCTGGCGGTTAAACCAATAGGTAGGGAGTCAAGGCTAGGAAAAACAACCACATCCATGAATATTCTCAATAATAAAAAAAAATTGAATATTGGTTTCAACTCACAAACTGTATTCTGAATTATTACATAGATGTTTAGTACTGGTACAATTTATAAAATAACAAGACTTACATTAGTGAAGAGCGCTCCATATTTTCGCTGCCGATATTAAAACCAGAAAAATGCTAAGGATCTGGAAGGTAACCTTTTAAGGAAACTAGGAAAACAAAACTCAAGTTGAGTCAATAACGTTGAAACTGTAACTAACTAAACTACTCTTAGCACTTCTTGGCTCCCACATCAACAGAAAAATATGGGCGTTTTAACCCATGAAAACCCTGGGGTTGGGGAAAATTCGAGCCAATAGAAATTTTCCCGGGGCTGGAAATTCCCCCTCCCGTTAGGGCCCAACGTTTCGGGAGTCGCACTAGTCTCCCTCCACGTTGGTCCAGACCATTATTTATCTAGATATTTTTTTTGTTTATTTAATTATTTATTTAATCCCTTCTTATTTGTTTATTTAATTATTTATTTAACCCTTTTTATTTGTTTACTTAATTATTTATTTAACCCTGTTTATTTGTTTACTTAATTATTTATTTAACTCTTTTTATTTGTTTATTTAATTATTTATTTAACCCTTTTTATTTGTTTACTTAGTTATTTATTTAACCATTTACGGAGCTATTTATTTAACTAAGATTTGATTTAAATTATTTCTATAAAGTTAATTTCTATAAAGTTAATTTCTAACTTCATTTTATTTTAATTATTTTATTTACGCTTTTATATATTTTTTCTTTATTAATTTTTTGTTTAGTTAGAACTAAGTGAAACCTTCATTTTTCTATTCTTTGAAATATAATACTCAAGTATAAACCTCGGTAATTCTTAAAAGACTCTTAGTTAAATGTATTTTTAAAGTATATTTTTTTTTTTCATTTTTACTTAGGTCTAGTTATTGTAGAGAACCTTCCTTTTAAAAGTGTAGTGGGTAATAAAATTGGACAATTTACGAGCCTGGGCCTGCGGTTGCTTAGGACCCACGTTAACTTTAGTCTATACCGATGCACGGTGTGCAGTCGGATTCCGAGAAAAACAAGCGATAAAAACTAAACGATAATACAGTTGGAGAAAATATCTCCGAATCTATAAATTTCCAGGCCGGAAATGCATCATAAAATAGAGACTAAAAAAAAAAGGTTCTCACAAATATTTCTTTAGAAAAGACAAAGTTATTTTCGAAAGTCCGACAAGATATAATGCGTCTGTACTAGAACTAAAATAAAATATCAAAAGAATATAAAAAAAAATGGTGCATATGAGAAAAGGAAATTAATTTTGTCGGCGGTGTACGCCCGACATAACACCCCCATCCTTTGATGGAAGTGCGAGTATTCGACGAGTACGACATTAAACAACTAAGCGTTATGACTGTACCGTTGAATTCCTATCAGATGAACACTGGTTTAATTGATGAAAACTCTGGTTCCTGGAGTCGTCTCTGCTGGTGCTTGGTTCCCTGGGGGGGAAGTGGTAGGCGGCAGTTTGGGATAGAGGTCAGAGGTAATTAAAGGTACAGTTGGTCCGTCTCCTTGTTCCAAATCTGTTAGTCGAATTGTAGTTGATGGTTCTTCTGGCTTGGCCAACTGTAGTAGCAAGTGCGTAACTGAGTCCCACAAGGCTCCGACCAACTTGATCGACCATCCATATACGGTGTGGAGAGTGTATCCATGGATTACTGTGTCTGCGATGGCTTTGCAAATTCGCAGTATGACATAGATTCCAATAACGCCGGCGCTGGCCGTCCCAAATTTCAAAAATTTGCCCCAAGTCTTTTCCCAGGCATTATCCGCTAATTTCTCCAGAGCCTCCTCATCCAGTAAATTCATTATTGATGGTTGACTGCTGTGTTTACCGCTTGAAATTTTCTGAATAACATTAGCAACGACCGCACTTTGTTCCATAGTGAACATTATGCGGTTCTTCATCTCATCAAGTTCTTTTTCGGTGTACACGCCGCTGGTGGCCAAATGGTGCGGATTTCTGTAAGTCCAGGATACCTTGGTGCTGGGTTTTAAGCGCATCGGTGCTACAGTCTCCACCGGATTGGGCATTAGTTTATACCAGGTCTGTCCCACGAGATAATACTGGAGCAGTAGAGAATTGCATGGTACTTCGGTCGCCTGTGTGGTGATGACGTGAGTGCGAGGCGTAAGGAAGAGCGTTTGATTTCCCCTTTTTACCGGGAGGCGATTGTAACACCTCTCCGATGGTGCTAGCTTTAATTCCACGGGGATACATTTGACTAAATGAATGACCTCACCCGCCAAAACTGCCATGTAACCGGGCCCCCCCATAAATCGGAAAGCAAACTCGTCTGGTTGTGTAGAGGCGATGGCGAGGCTATTTCGTAGAACCTCCTTCTCTAACTTACAACGGTATGTCATAACATCTTTATATAAGTCACGGATCTGAGACCTAATGTAACGCTCCACATAAATAAATTTGGTATTTATATACAGGAATATATCCATATTATCTGGATGCATTGTAACAACATTATCCCTTTCCAACATTCCCAAGCTAGTCCCCTGAACTATAAATAGTTTAGGGTGCTCAGTTCTAAACAATGGTTGGCCACATGAGGTCTCATCACCGGTTACAATTAATGAGAAGCTAGTGTCCCTTACATTTACTGAGAAAATAACTTCTTGTTCTCGTTTAAGCTTAGTTGCTCCCCCTTTATATAATACCGAATAGGTATTCGTTTTACAAAAGTTTTTCGGTAATGGGTTCCAAAACGTATAACCTCCTTCGGGGTCAATACAGGATCCTGCTTCTAGTTTGCAAGGATGACCCGAAGGTAGGTGGATCCTTCCAGATTCTACCTTTACCCTAGCCCAAGAAGATTGGATCGTGATCGTTACGCTTCCTGTAACAACAACATTGTCCCAGGTACCGTAAGGATCAGAATATTGGGTCCCTTTACATGATCCATCGGGACCTGCCCTTCCGGCAAAGGTTATACTACGCGTAGTAGTAGTGTTTGGAACTAAACCATCTATAATTGCGGTGCCGAGACGAAACGTGCCATGATCGTGCGCTATCTGGCACGCCTCGCGCGAAGTCGTGTGGACATATTCCATATAGGCGTTATTAACTATATAAGAATCTTGCCAATAACCGCAATAATAAACTAATCTATTAATTTCAATTTTGCATTGTAGAATCTCGGTATGTTCGAAATCATTTATTTGTAACAAATACATATCCACAAGAGACATGTCCACACGGTCCGCCTCGACTTCGCATTCCTCTATGTCCACCAAGGAAATGGTGGTCATGTTAGTTATCTTGTTACTACAATCGTTACCAATAATCGCGTTACCAGAATTTACCACGAACAGTAATAAATGCAAGTACGAAATAGCCTTCAAGATCCCCATATCTTTCCTGTAAAACAAACATTTGTTAATATTTTCTAAATCCTGAAATCAGGATCTGTATCTTTGTTCTTGCCCTTCCCCTTTACTTTTGATTTTAATTGCTTTTTGACTTCTGAATCTGAGATCTTAGTTAATTTTAAACGGTTAGGATGTATTGTCTTAACCTGATTTTTGATTTTTAGTTTAATGTTCCCATTGGGTAAAACTTCCAAAACTTGATAAGGCCCATCATAATGGTTGCCAAATTTGTTGGGTTTGGGCCCCCGCAATAAGAATACCAAATCAGTTTCTTTAAACTCGGTTACCTTTAAATTTTGGTCATAATGAATTTTTGATTTTTCCTTCGCCGTTATTAGATTTTCCCTAGCAAGCTTACGAATATCTATCAATCGCTTCACCAAATCACAAATATAGTTATCATAAGTAGAGAGGCGATCCAAGTCATGCAAAGGTTCTTCCGTAGGCACGCGGGCAATACGGCCGTATACTAGTTCAAAGGGGGTGTATTTGGTCCCCTCATGCATAGAAGTATTATACGAAAACGTCGCTATTTCCAACCAGTCATCCCAATCTTCCTCTTTTTCTACGTATTGTTTTAAAAACTCCCCCAGTACATGATGAGATCTTTCTAAAGACCCATTAGACTGGGGTCGAAACGCTGTAGTCTGAATTTTTTTAATTCTAAAACGCTTAGCTATTCTTTGCATAAATGTACTGACGAAATTACGTCCCTGGTCTGTAAGAAGGGCCTTAGGAGCTCCGTACAGACAAATAAAACGTTTGATAAAAACGTCGGCTATAGTTATGGCCAACATATTTTGAATTGGTACAGCAATACAAAATTTAGATAATAAATCCTGCATGGTTAAAATATACTCGTTTCCCTTATTTGAGACCGGCAATGGACCAACTATGTCCATTGCTATTTTCTCAAATACAGTCCCCGGAGTATCAGTAATTAACATAGGCTGTCTTGTTTTAATTCTTACTAGTTTTTTCAACTGACAATCCAAACATTGCTGAATGCGACGTTGAATGTCATCTTTCAGGTTTTCCCAAAAATAATTATTTTTAATTCGTTGATAAGTTTTAGAAACCCCTTTATGCCCTCCCAAGGGTGAATCGTGAGACTCAAAAAATATTCTATCCCGTTCCTCAGGAGGAACATATCGTATCTTTCCTAAACATATTATTACTTTTATATCTGCATGCTCAAAAACATCCACCAACATTTTCAGAACTTCAACCCAGGGCACATTAGCAATGTATTCGGAGAATGCTATTGAGAATGTTTTTAAACTTTTATCCCTCAGGATACCTTTTAATTTTACCAGGGTTTTTCCTATATTACTCTGAATACGTATGGAGGATTCCCCACTGGTGTTCAGTATTACTAACCCGAAATAATGTTTTTTATTAATGCTAGACCAGGTGACTTGTCCAGTCTCCGTGGCCTTTACTACTGGTAGTTTATTTAATCTTTTTAAAGCTTGGGAACCGTTATCACGAGGACAACCGTTCGAGTCAAGGAAATACACTAGACTATCCGGTCTATATTGAAATAATTCTCGCGACGTTACTATATTAGGAGGTTTTGAATGTACCTCATTTTCCCTTAGTCCTACCGTATCTTGTACTACTGGACTCTGTAACTCGACATCGGATGAAGATTCATCCTCTGTATAGGAGTCGCTACCCTGTGAAGTTTCTGAGTCTGAAGAAGAATTTTCAGCCCATATCGCTTCCCTAGAATTCTCAGAATCGATCACCACTTTACGTGGTCTACCCCTTGAATTTTTAGACGGTCCGATAATACTATCCTGTATTTTCCCGGGGACCATCTCCGGACTTCCCGCCCTGTCAGGTACCTGTGACAAGTGGGGGTCAGGGTTTATCAATTCTTTTGAACAAGACGACCCGCCAATTAACGAATTCCCGTTTACTGGATCCGAGTCAAGTTCGGGGGAGTTACTTACCATCTTTCGTGGTCTACCCCTCCCTCTCTTAGGCGGTTCCACAACACTATCCTGTGTTGTTTTCTGAACCGTTTCTACTTTTTCCACACTATCTATTATCTTTTGGAGTCGATTATCCAGAGATTCTTGTTCCCTAAATTTTTCCTGAGCGCGAGTGGTCACGTTTACATTTTCGATTGGATTTCTAGATAAAGCATCTGCATTTAAGTTTATTTTCCCTGGCTTATGAACTACTGCATATTCGTATTCCGCTAACCGTAATCGCCATTTAAGGACTCTAGCATTACCGTCTTTTGCAGTTCTAAACCAAACTAGTGGCTTATGATCGGTTACTATAGTAAAAGCTCGACCGTACACATAGGGTCGGAAATTCTTAACAGCCTGGACTATTGCTAGGGCTTCCTTTTCGTAGGTGTCATAACGCAGTTCGGCCCCCCGTAAGACTCTAGAGTAATACGCGATGGGTCGATCTTTACCTATTTCTCCCTGAGACAACACTGCGCCTACAGCAATTCCGGAAGCATCTGTTGTAATGATGAACGGCTTGGAGAAATCAGGGTATTGTAGCACTGGTGCAGTACACAAAGATTCCTTTAAAACTTCAAATGAGTTCTGAGCCTCGGGAGTCCAAACAAAATCGGCATCTTTTTCCAAAAGCTTAGTCAACGGTTTAGCCGTTTGAGAAAAGTTTTTAATAAATCGTCTATAATAACCCGTTAAACCTAGGAACTCCCTAATATTTTTCTGTTTTTTTGGAACTGGGAATCTCTGAACAGCTTCTAATTTCAGTGGATCGGGCTTAAGGCCCTCCCTACCGATTACATGTCCCAAATAATTAACTTCCGGGCGAAGAAAGTTGCATTTATCGGGCTGTAGTTGTAAATTAGCTTTCCTCAATCTTTCCATTAAGTCATCTATGCGCTTCTCATGCTCATCCAGATCTTTAGCAAATACAATAATATCATCAAGATATACAAACATTGAAACACCTTGTAATCCGGATAGCACCGTATCCATCAATCTTTGAAACGTGGCCGGGGCATTCTTCAGTCCAAAAGGCATACGGGAAAATTCCCAATGTCCTTGTGGCGTGGAGAACGCTGTTTTGCAACTGTCTCTCGGATCCATTTCAATCTGATGATATCCTGATGCCAGGTCGAAAACAGAGAAGTACCTCGACCCTCCCAATTGATCAAGAATTTCTACTATATTGGGCAAAGGATATGCATCTGTTATAGTTCTTTCATTTAGAGTTCTAAAATCGATTACTACGCGCCAACGCTTGTTCCCGTGAGAATCACATTTTTTTGGTACTACCCAGATGGGGCTATTGTAGGGAGACTCCGAAGGTTTCATGATACCTGATTGGAGTCCCTCTATTATTTGTTTATCTACTTCAGCTTTTAAAGAATGAGGCAAGCGATATTGTTTGGTAGTAAATGGAATATCATAAGTTGTCGGAATTCTATGTTTATAATAACTTGTGGAACCTAACGGTTCACCTGGAATATGGAAACAATCGGAATATTTTTTTACCAATCTTTCAACGTGATTTTTTTCTTCTACATTTAGGTATTCTAAATTCAAAAGGGGTTTTAACTTTTCAAATCTATTTTCATTAATATTACTTTTGGTTACTGAAAAAATCTTATTGGTAACTCCCAAACCTTTTATAATATTACTGTAAGACATTTCTTGATCAATTGTACGTGGTGAGTAAAACTTCTCTATCTCTTGGATAGCTAAAGTTGGAATTCTTACTCCTATCTCATCATTAGTGGTATTATAGATTTGCATGTAAGCTCGGTTATCTCTAACACGAACCAAACAATCTCCCGCATAAACACCCTTGCAAATTTTTAAACGAGGAATATAACCCTCCCTAATATCTGGGTTCCCAATTTTAACAAAAAATGTTGATTCGCTGCGAGGGGGTATATACATAACCCCGTTCTCAATTTTGTTGGTTTTTTTAAAAGGGTATTTTTTATCGTTTATTTCTAATACTCTATTTTTATAATCAATTTTCGCCCCATGAGATGAGAAAAATTGGGAGCCAACAAGACCAGCATGAGGAATCGCCATATCGTCCGGTACGACATGACAAGTGGCTTCCTCCCCAAACAAATTTAAATTAATGCTTCCTATGGTTGATACTGGTACGTCTGCTATTCCTTGTAATTCTATGATATCGTTAGTATCTATTTTCGAAAATGTATCTATATTTTTGAGTTTAATTAGATTTGGAGAAGCTCCAGAGTCCAGCATCATAATAATATCTTTATTTTGGGCCGACTTGCCTACAACCGCGTACGGCAGGTCGTCCCAATCTTTATTTATTTCTACTTTCATTAATTTGAATTGTCGTCCACCGTGACGTCCTGGACAATGTTGACCGGGCGCACCTGACGATTGTCTGTCCCCGCGCCCGTTGGGTGAGACAAATCCCTGTTTCCCTGACTGTAATTTACCGCCCTTAACCATCGGCAATCTTTTTCGTGATGCGAACTATTTTGGCAAAAGTTACAATATTTCCCAGTATTATTAGGGATAGAGATTGGACTTAAATTGTTCTTTAAGGAATTACAATTCTTCGCTGCGTGTCCCCTCGTCCCACATAACTGGCAACGGACAGCTACCCCATTACTATTTTGACCATTATTTCTCACTACCTGCGGACAAGCTTTCGCTGTATGTCCGAGCATCTCACAAACTTGACATTTACTCTGAGGACAGGTCCTCGTGGTGTGACCCGGAGCGTTGCAACGATAACAAACTATTTCCTGATTTCTATTATGGTTAGACACTACTCGCGTTTGATTATCATTATTACTTTTCGTATTACCATTTTTACTGTTACTATTGTCATTACTATTATTACCATTGGTATTATTACTATTGTTAAATTTACTCGCTGGGTTATTATTTACTGAAGTGTTTGGAGGAGCTTTTGAACTGGTGTTAACAGTGAAATTTACCCCCTTGGTGTTGGCTCCTTTCTTTTTATCATCCCCTGTGGCAGAATCCCGTTTTAATTCCCTCCGAGCACTTAATTTTTTTTCAATTTGAATTGCATTTTGCAATGCCTCCTCTACCGTAGCAGAAGGTGGCATTCGTTGATCTATTTCATTTATTAAATTATTTGTAAAACAATCAGCTATATTTTTATCAACTCCATCTTTAAACTCTTGTAATTGTGCAGGGGTCGCTTCGGCATTTTGGGACTGATAGCAGTCGACAATTTCTCTCGCCTTTTTCCTCAACCTGTTTACATAATTAATTACAGACTCATTTTCCCCTTGAAAAATACGACCCAACTCTCCTTGTAGTTGAAAAAGCGATTTAGTTGGAATGAAATTTTTCTTTAAGTTTTTAACTAGATCCGCGATTGTAGCAGGGATTGCATTATTTAACGAATCTTTAACATTTGAACTCAACTTACTACCGTAAATTAATTTGACCAAGTTAGCTTCCGCGGCTTCGGGAAGCATTCCCTTCGCCTCCTTACAACAAGTTGCAAAATCTATCAGATCACTCGGGACACCATCAAACCGAGGAACACAAACTAAAGCGTCATTTAATGATATGGACTGATTTGCTGGAAGAGCCATTATTTCTACGTTTTCAGGGTTGTTACCGTTCTCTTGATTATTAATATTTGGGTTATTATTATTCTGATTATTATTGTTTTGATTATTATCTCGATTATTATTAATTTGATTATTATTGTTTTGATTATTATCTCGATTATTATTAATTTGATTATTATTGTTTTGATTATTATCTCGATTATTATTAATTTGATTATTATTGTTTTGATTATTATCTCGATTATTATTAATTTGATTATTATTTTGACTATTATTTTGACTACTATTATCTTGATCCTTATTATTATTATTATTTGTTGTCGGGTGTTGAGTTTCGTCTCTCTCGTCTGGCGAACTCTCGTCGTCAGTGAGATCAGGGATGCCGGTCGTTCCAAGACCCGAATCGACAAAAGTTAAATTTCGTTTCCTACGCGTAGGTAGGGGTAACCCACTCACAAGACCTTCATCCCCCTTACTTCTCAAGGAATATGGACGTTGCTCATCGGACATTTATCAGCACCATTTAATCACTCTGCATTTAAACCTCCCAAAAACGAAATAATTCTTATGGTCAGGTTTAGTCAACAATGACTAAAGGCTAATTAAAATGTTTCGATGCTACAAACCGTCGAAATTTTTGAGGGCAAAGATAAATAAATCGCATCATTAAAACCAGAAATTCATTATGACACCAAAATTAAGCACAATTTTTAATTTACTAATTATTCTTACTCAAATCTAAAGAACCCAAACCATACTTGCGGCTGATATAATCAATTGGACCACACTTTGTTCCCCTAAACCAAAATAATGATACCTTCAAAGCTTTATATAAAGATTTTCCCAAAGTTTCTTTTGGTTCAAAAAAAAAAAAAAATTTTATTTTTTTTTTTTTTTTTTTTTTTTCACCACAACAAAGAAAATTTATTTTCCCTTCACGATGCAAGTTATACTTCTCAAGAACAATTTTAGATTCAAATTCATTAATTTCCTTCCAAATTTTAATATTCCTTCCACAATTTAATTTATTTTTCCCAAAATTTTATTTTATTTTCAAAATTTATTAATTTCCTCTAAAAATTCAATATTCATTTCACAATTTAATTTATTTTTCCAAAAATTTATTTTACTTTCAAAATTTATTAATTTCCTCTAAAAATTCAATATTCATTTCACAATTTAATTTATTTTTCCAAAAATTTATTTTATTTTCAAAATTTATTTATTTCTCTAAAAATTCAATATTCATTTCACAACTTAATTTATTTTTCCAAAAATTTAATTTATTTTCCAAATTTATTAATTTTCTCTAAAAATTCAAAATTCATTTCACAATTTAATTTATTTTTCCAAAAATTTATTTTATTTTCAAAATTTATTAATTTTCTCTAAAAATTCAAAATTCATTTCACAATTTAATTTATTTTTCCAAAAATTTATTTTATTTTCAAAATTTATTAATTTTCTCTATAAATTCAATATTCATTTCTTTTTCAAATTTTGCTTAAATTTTTGCAATTTTCTACATATATATTTATTTATATATTTTTTTGGTCATTCATAAAAGTGTTTAGCCCTTCCATTTGCCTATCATCCCGGCTGAGCCCCCAAAAATGTTATGTCCGGATGACATAACTAATTAATTAATTAAATATTAATTAATTAGAATGAAATATTTTTACCCTGGCGGTTAAACCAATAGGTAGGGAGTCAAGGCTAGGAAAAACAACCACATCCATGAATATTCTCAATAATAAAAAAAAATTGAATATTGGTTTCAACTCACAAACTGTATTCTGAATTATTACATAGATGTTTAGTACTGGTACAATTTATAAAATAACAAGACTTACATTAGTGAAGAGCGCTCCATATTTTCGCTGCCGATATTAAAACCAGAAAAATGCTAAGGATCTGGAAGGTAACCTTTTAAGGAAACTAGGAAAACAAAACTCAAGTTGAGTCAATAACGTTGAAACTGTAACTAACTAAACTACTCTTAGCACTTCTTGGCTCCCACATCAACAGAAAAATATGGGCGTTTTAACCCATGAAAACCCTGGGGTTGGGGAAAATTCGAGCCAATAGAAATTTTCCCGGGGCTGGAAATTCCCCCTCCCGTTAGGGCCCAACGTTTCGGGAGTCGCACTAGTCTCCCTCCACGTTGGTCCAGACCATTATTTATCTAGATATTTTTTTTGTTTATTTAATTATTTATTTAATCCCTTCTTATTTGTTTATTTAATTATTTATTTAACCCTTTTTATTTGTTTACTTAATTATTTATTTAACCCTGTTTATTTGTTTACTTAATTATTTATTTAACTCTTTTTATTTGTTTATTTAATTATTTATTTAACCCTTTTTATTTGTTTACTTAGTTATTTATTTAACCATTTACGGAGCTATTTATTTAACTAAGATTTGATTTAAATTATTTCTATAAAGTTAATTTCTATAAAGTTAATTTCTAACTTCATTTTATTTTAATTATTTTATTTACGCTTTTATATATTTTTTCTTTATTAATTTTTTGTTTAGTTAGAACTAAGTGAAACCTTCATTTTTCTATTCTTTGAAATATAATACTCAAGTATAAACCTCGGTAATTCTTAAAAGACTCTTAGTTAAATGTATTTTTAAAGTATATTTTTTTTTTTTCATTTTTACTTAGGTCTAGTTATTGTAGAGAACCTTCCTTTTAAAAGTGTAGTGGGTAATAAAATTGGACAATTTACGAGCCTGGGCCTGCGGTTGCTTAGGACCCACGTTAACTTTAGTCTATACCGATGCACGGTGTGCAGTCGGATTCCGAGAAAAACAAGCGATAAAAACTAAACGATAATACAGTTGGAGAAAATATCTCCGAATCTATAAATTTCCAGGCCGGAAATGCATCATAAAATAGAGACTAAAAAAAAAAGGTTCTCACAAATATTTCTTTAGAAAAGACAAAGTTATTTTCGAAAGTCCGATAAGATATAATGCGTCTGTACTAGAACTAAAATAAAATATCAAAAGAATATAAAAAAAAATGGTGCATATGAGAAAAGGAAATTAATTTTGTCGGCGGTGTACGCCCGACATAACAGCAGGTATGGACTCCAGGTTATCGTTAAGATATCTAAGAAAGGTCCTGTGGCAATTTTTATATTTTCCGAGCATGCTACCGTTCACCAGACAGAAAAAACTCAATAAATTTCGATTTTTTTGTATACCTGTTAAGGTAAACTACAGTTTTCAATTATTGTTTCGCGAATATCGAATGCAGGATATTTCCAAGATATCTTTGGAAGGTTCTGTGGCGATTTTCATATTTTTGCCACCTTGCTACCAGTCACCAGACAGAAAAAACTCAAGAAATTATGACTTTTTGCTTTACCTGTTCAGGTAAACTACAGTTTGTAATTATTGTTCCGCGGATATCAAATGGAGGATATCATCAAAATATTCTAGAAAGGACCTTCGGTGACTTTCATATTTTTCCGGGCATGCTACCGGTCACCAGACGGAAAAAACTCAAGAAATTATGATTTTTCCCCTACCTGTTCCGGTAAACTACAGTTTGTAATTATTGTTACGCGGATATAAAATGCAGGATATCTTTGGAGTATCCTAGGAAGGACCTGTGAAGATTTTCATATTTTTCCGAGCATGCTACCGGTCACCAGACAGAAAAAACTTGAGAAATGTCGATTTTTTTGACTACCTGTTCGGGAAAACTACAGTTTGTTATTATTGTTTTGCGAATATTGAACGTAGGATATCTTTAAGATATCTCCAAAAGTTTCTGTGGCTATTTGCATATTTTTATGATCATACTTCTGGACACTAGACAGAAAAAAACTCAGGAAATTTCGATTTTTTTGTGTACCTGTTCAGGTAAACTACAGTTTCCAATTATTTTTCCGCGGGTATGGACTGCAGAATATCTCCAAGATATCATCGGAATGTTCTGTGGCAATTTTCGGATTTTTTCGAGCATGCCACCGGTCTCCTTACAGAAAATACTTAGGAAATTTCAATTTTTTCGTCTACCTGTTCAGGTAAACTGCAGTTTCCAATTATTGTTCCGTGGGTATGGACTGCAGAATATCTCCAAGATATCATTGGAATGTACTGTAGCGATTTTCGAATTATTTTTGAGCATGCTACCGTTCACTAGACAAAAAAAACTTATGAAATTTCGATTTTTCTGACTACCTGTTCAGGTAAACTACAGTTTCTAATTATTGTTCTGCGAATATTAAATCCAGTATATCTCCAAGATATTTTTCAAAGGTTCTGTGGAAATTTTTATATTTTTCCAAGCACGCTACCGGTCACCAGACAGAAAAAACTTAAAAAATTTTGTTTTTTTTGACTACCTGTACAGGTAAACTACAGTTTTTAGTTATTGTCCCGAGAATATTGAATGCAGAATATCTTCAAAATATCTTTGGTCGGTCCTGTGACAATTTTTATATCTATCCGAGCATGCTTCCGGTCACCAGTTAGAAAAAAATTAAGAAATTTCGATTTATTAGTCTACCTGTTCAGGCAAACTACAGTTTTCAATTATTTTTTCGCGGGTATGGACTCCAGGTTATCATTAAGACATCTTAGAAAGGTCCTGTGGCAATAACCTATTATTCCGAATACGCTACCGGTCACCAGACAGGAAAAACTTAAGAAATTTCGATTTTTTTGTCTACCTGTTCAGGTAAACTACAGTTTTAATTATTGTATTCCGAATGTTAAATGCAGGATATCTCTAAGATATCTCTGGGAGATTCTGTGACGATTGTCATATTTATCCAAGCATGCTACCGGTCACCAGATAGCAAAAACTTGAGAAATTTCGATTTTTTTGACTACCTGTTCCGGTAAACTACAGTTTCTAATTATTGTTCTGCGAATATTAAATGTGGTATATCTCCAAGATATCTTTGAAAGGTTCTGTGGGAATTTCCATATTTTTTCAAGCATGCTACCGGTCACCAGACAGAAAAGACTCAGGAAATTATGACTTTTTCCCTTTCTCGTTCAGGTAAACTACAGTTTGTAATTATTGTTCCACGGATATAAAATGCACGATATCTCCGAAATATCCTAGGAAGAAACTGTGGTGATTTTCATATTTATTCGAGCATGCTACCGGTCACCAGACAGAAAAAAACTTAAAAAATTTCGTTTTTTTGACTACCTGTTTATGTAAACTACAGTTTTCAATCATTTTTCCGCGAATATTGGATGCAGGATATCTCCAAGATATCTTTGGAAGGTTCTGTAGCGATTTTTATATTTTTCCAAGCATGCTACCGGTCACCAGATAGAAAAAACTCAAGAATCGATGATTTTTTCCCATACCTGATCAGGTAAACTACATTTTTTAATCATTGATCCGTCGTTATGGTATGCACGATACCTCCAAAATATCCTAAAAAGGACGTGTGGTGATTTTCATATTTGTTTAAGCATGCTTCCGGTCACCAGACAGAGAAAACTTAAAAAATTTCGATTTTTTGTCTACCTGTTCAGGTAAACTACAGTTTTTTATTATTGTTCCGCAGATATGAAATGAAGGATAGCTCCGAAATATCCTAGAAAAAACCTGTGGTAATTTTCATATAATTTCGAGCATGCTACCGGTCACCAGACAGAAAAAACTCAAGAAATTATGATTTATTAGAATACCTGTTCAGGTAAAATACAGTCTCCAATTATTTTTCGGCGGGTATAGACTGCAGGTTATTTCCAAGATATCTTAGGCAGGTTCTGTGGCAATTTTCATATTTTTCCGAGCATGTTACCGGTTACCAAACAGAAAAAACTTAGGAAATTTTGATTTTTTAGTCTACCTGTCCAGGTAAACTACAGTTTTTAATTATTTTTCCGCGGGTATGGACTCCAGGTTATCTTCGAGATATATGAGACAGGTCCTGTGGCAATTTTCATATTCTTCCGAGCATGCTACCAGACACCAGACAGAAAACACTTGAGAAGTTTCGATTTTTTTGTCTCCCTGTTTAGGTAAACTACAGTTATCAATTATTGTTCCGCGAATATCGAATGCAGGATATCTTGAAGATATCTTTGAAAAGTTTTGTAGCGATTTTCATATTCATCCAAGCATGCTACCGGTCACCAGACAGAAAAAACTTAAGAAATTTCGATTTTTTTGTCTACCCGTTCAGGTAAACAACAGTTTTCAACGATTTCTCGCGGGTATGGACTGAAGGATATTTTTTGAATATAATAGGAATCTTCTGTGGCAATTTTCAAATTTTTCCGAGCATGCTACCGGTCACCAGATAATAATAAATTCAAGGATTCATGATTTTTTCCCCTACCTGTTCAGGTAAACTACAGTTTTTAATTATTGATCCGTCGTTATGGAATGCAGGATATCTCCAAAATATTATAGAAAGGACCTGTGGTGATTTTTATATTTTTTTGAGCATGCTACCGTCCACCAGACAGAGAATACTTAAAAAATTTCGATTTTTTGTCTACCTGTTCCGGTAAACTACAGTTTTCAATTATTCTTCCGCGGGTATGGACTCCAGGTTATCTTTACGATATCTAAGACTGGTCCTGTGGCAATTTTTGTATTTTTCCGAGCATGCTACCGGTCACCAGACAAAAAACTTAAGAAATTTCGATTTTTTTGTCTACCTGTTCAGGTAAACTACAGTTTTTAATTATTGTACCCCGAGTGTTAAATGCAGGATATCTCCACGATATTTCTGAAAGGTTCTGTGGCGATTTTTATATTTTTCCGAGCATGCTACCGGTCACCAGACAAAAAAAACTTAATAAATTTCGATTTTTTTTGGTCTACCTGTTCAGGTAAACCACAGTTTTCAATCATTTTTTCGCAGGTATGGACTCCAGGTTATCGTTAAGATATCTAAGACAGGTCCTGTGGCAATTTTTATATTTTCCGAGCATGCTACCGTTCACCAGACAGAAAAAACTCAATAAATTTCGATTTTTTTGTATACCTGTTAAGGTAAACTACAGTTTTCAATTATTGTTTCGCGAATATCGAATGCAGGATATTTCCAAGATATCTTTGGAAGGTTCTGTGGCGATTTTCATATTTTTGCCACCTTGCTACCAGTCACCAGACAGAAAAAACTCAAGAAATTATGACTTTTTGCTTTACCTGTTCAGGTAAACTACAGTTTGTAATTATTGTTCCGCGGATATCAAATGGAGGATATCATCAAAATATTCTAGAAAGGACCTTCGGTGACTTTCATATTTTTCCGGGCATGCTACCGGTCACCAGACGGAAAAAACTCAAGAAATTATGATTTTTCCCCTACCTGTTCCGGTAAACTACAGTTTGTAATTATTGTTACGCGGATATAAAATGCAGGATATCTTTGGAGTATCCTAGGAAGGACCTGTGAAGATTTTCATATTTTTCCGAGCATGCTACCGGTCACCAGACAGAAAAAACTTGAGAAATGTCGATTTTTTTGACTACCTGTTCGGGAAAACTACAGTTTGTTATTATTGTTTTGCGAATATTGAACGTAGGATATCTTTAAGATATCTCTAAAAGTTTCTGTGGCTATTTGCATATTTTTATGATCATACTTCTGGACACTAGACAGAAAAAAACTCAGGAAATTTCGATTTTTTTGTGTACCTGTTCAGGTAAACTACAGTTTCCAATTATTTTTCCGCGGGTATGGACTGCAGAATATCTCCAAGATATCATCGGAATGTTCTGTGGCAATTTTCGGATTTTTTCGAGCATGCCACCGGTCTCCTTACAGAAAATACTTAGGAAATTTCAATTTTTTCGTCTACCTGTTCAGGTAAACTGCAGTTTCCAATTATTGTTCCGTGGGTATGGACTGCAGAATATCTCCAAGATATCATTGAAATGTACTGTAGCGATTTTCGAATTATTTTTGAGCATGCTACCGTTCACTAGACAAAAAAAACTTATGAAATTTCGATTTTTCTGACTACCTGTTCAGGTAAACTACAGTTTCTAATTATTGTTCTGCGAATATTAAATCCAGTATATCTCCAAGATATTTTTCAAAGGTTCTGTGGAAATTTTCATATTTTTCCAAGCACGCTACCGGTCACCAGACAGAAAAAACTTAAAAAATTTTGTTTTTTTTGACTACCTGTACAGGTAAACTACAGTTTTTAGTTATTGTCCCGAGAATATTGAATGCAGAATATCTTTAAAATATCTTTGGTCGGTCCTGTGACAATTTTTATATCTATCCGAGCATGCTTCCGGTCACCAGTTAGAAAAAAATTAAGAAATTTCGATTTATTAGTCTACCTGTTCAGGCAAACTACAGTTTTCAATTATTTTTTCGCGGGTATGGACTCCAGGTTATCATTAAGACATCTTAGAAAGGTCCTGTGGCAATTACCTATTATTCCGAATACGCTACCGGTCACCAGACAGGAAAAACTTAAGAAATTTCGATTTTTTTGTCTACCTGTTCAGGTAAACTACAGTTTTAATTATTGTATTCCGAATGTTAAATGCAGGATATCTCTAAGATATCTCTGGGAGATTCTGTGACGATTGTCATATTTATCCAAGCATGCTACCGGTCACCAGATAGCAAAAACTTGAGAAATTTCGATTTTTTTGACTACCTGTTCCGGTAAACTACAGTTTCTAATTATTGTTCTGCGAATATTAAATGTGGTATATCTCCAAGATATCTTTGAAAGGTTCTGTGGGAATTTCCATATTTTTTCAAGCATGCTACCGGTCACCAGACAGAAAAGACTCAGGAAATTATGACTTTTTCCCTTTCTCGTTCAGGTAAACTACAGTTTGTAATTATTGTTCCACGGATATAAAATGCACGATATCTCCGAAATATCCTAGGAAGAAACTGTGGTGATTTTCATATTTATTCGAGCATGCTACCGGTCACCAGACAGAAAAAAACTTAAAAAATTTCGTTTTTTTTGACTACCTGTTTATGTAAACTACAGTTTTCAATCATTTTTCCGCGAATATTGGATGCAGGATATCTCCAAGATATCTTTGGAAGGTTCTGTAGCGATTTTTATATTTTTCCAAGCATGCTACCGGTCACCAGATAGAAAAAACTCAAGAATCGATGATTTTTTCCCATACCTGATCAGGTAAACTACATTTTTTAATCATTGATCCGTCGTTATGGTATGCACGATACCTCCAAAATATCCTAAAAAGGACGTGTGGTGATTTTCATATTTGTTTAAGCATGCTTCCGGTCACCAGACAGAGAAAACTTAAAAAATTTCGATTTTTTGTCTACCTGTTCAGGTAAACTACAGTTTTTTATTATTGTTCCGCAGATATGAAATGAAGGATAGCTCCGAAATATCCTAGAAAAAACCTGTGGTAATTTTCATATAATTTCGAGCATGCTACCGGTCACCAGACAGAAAAAACTCAAGAAATTATGATTTATTAGAATACCTGTTCAGGTAAAATACAGTCTCCAATTATTTTTCGGCGGGTATAGACTGCAGGTTATTTCCAAGATATCTTAGGCAGGTTCTGTGGCAATTTTCATATTTTTCCGAGCATGTTACCGGTTACCAAACAGAAAAAACTTAGGAAATTTTGATTTTTTAGTCTACCTGTCCAGGTAAACTACAGTTTTTAATTATTTTTCCGCGGGTATGGACTCCAGGTTATCTTCGAGATATATGAGACAGGTCCTGTGGCAATTTTCATATTCTTCCGAGCATGCGACCAGACACCAGACAGAAAACACTTGAGAAGTTTCGATTTTTTTGTCTCCCTGTTTAGGTAAACTACAGTTATCAATTATTGTTCCGCGAATATCGAATGCAGGATATCTTGAAAATATCTTTGAAAAGTTTCGTAGCGATTTTCATATTCATCCAAGCATGCTACCGGTCACCAGACAGAAAAAACTTAAGAAATTTCGATTTTTTTGTCTACCCGTTCAGGTAAACAACAGTTTCCAACGATTTCCCGCGGGTATGGACTGAAGGATATTTTTTGAATATAATAGGAATCTTCTGTGGCAATTTTCAAATTTTTCCGAGCATGCTACCGGTCACCAGATAATAATAAATTCAAGGATTCATGATTTTTTCCCCTACCTGTTCAGGTAAACTAAAGTTTTTAATTATTGATCCGTCGTTATGAAATGCAGGATATCTCCGAAATATTATAGGAAGGACCTGTGGTGATTTTTATATTTTTTTGAGCATGCTACCGTCCACCAGACAGAGAATACTTAAAAAATTTCGATTTTTTGTCTACCTGTTCCGGTAAACTACAGTTTTCAATTATTCTTCCGCGGGTATGGACTCCAGGTTATCTTTACGATATCTAAGACTGGTCCTGTGGCAATTTTTGTATTTTTCCGAGCATGCTACCGGTCACCAGACAAAAAACTTAAGATATTTCGATTTTTTTGTCTACCTGTTCAGGTAAACTACAGTTTTTAATTATTGTACTCCGAGTGTTAAATGCAGGATATCTCCAAGATATTTCTGAAAGGTTCTGTGGCGATTTTCATATTTTTCCGAGCATGCTACCGGTCACCAGACAAAAAAAACTTAATAAATTTCGATTTTTTTGGTCTACCTGTTTAGGTAAACTACAGTTTTTAAACATCGTTCCGCGAATATTGATTGCAGGATATCTTTAAAATATCAAAAAAAGGTTATGTGGCGATTTTCATACTTATCCGAGCATGCTACCGGTCACCAGACAGGAAAAACTTAAGAAATTTCGATTCATTAGACTACCTGTTCCGGTAAACTACAGTTTTCAATTATTCTTCCGCGGCTATGGACTCCAGGTTATCTTTACGATATCTAAGACTGGTCTTTGGCAATTTTTGTATTTTTCCGAGCATGCTACCGGTCACCAGACAAAAAACTTAATAAATTTCGATTTTTTTGTATACCTGTCAAGGTAAACTACAGTTTTCAATTATTTTTTCGCGAATATCGAACGCAGGATATTTCGAAGATATCTTTGGAAGGTTCTGTGGCGATTTTCATATTTTTGCGAGCGTGCTACCAGTCACCAGACAGAGAAAACTCAAGAAATTATGACTTTTTGCTTTACCTGTTCAGGTAAACTACAGTTTGTAATTATTGTTCCGCGGATATCAAATGGAGGATATCATCAAAATATTCTAGGAAGGACCTGTGGTGACTTTCATATGATTCCGAGCATGCTACCGGTAACTAGACAAAAGAAACTTTAAAAATTTCGTTTTTTTTGTCTAACTGCTCAGGAGAACTACAGTTTGTAGATGTTGTTTTGCGAATATTGAATGCAAAATATCTCCAAGATATCTTTGGTAGGTTCTGTGGCGATTTCGATATTTATCCGAGCATGCTACCGTTCGCCAGACAGAAAAAAATTAAGAAATTTCGATTTATTAGTCTACCTGTTCAAGTTAACTACAGCTTTCGATTATTTTTTTGCGGGTATGGACTCCAGGTTATCTTCAAGATATCTTAAAAAGGTCCTGTGGCAATTTTTATATTTTTCCGAGCATGCTACCGGTCACCAGACAGAAAAAACTTAAGAAATTTCGATTTTTTTGTCTGCCTGTTTAGGTAAACTACAGTTTTCAATCATTGTTCCGCAAATTTTGAATGCAGGATATCTCCAAGATATCTTTGGAAGGTCCTTTGACGATTTTCATATTTTTCCGAGCATGCTACCGGTCACCAGACAGAGAAAACTTAAAAAATTTCGATTTTTTGTCTACCTGTTCTAGTAAACTATAGTTATTAATTATTGTTCCGCAAATATTGAATGCAGGATATCTCCACGATATCTTTGGAAAGTTCCGTAGCGATTTTCAAATTTATCCGAGTATGCTACCAGTCACCAGACAGAAAAAACTTAAGAAATTTCGATTTTTTTGTCTACCTGTTCAGGTAAACTACAGTTTTCAACTATTTTTCCGCGGGCATGGACTGCAGGATATTTTTAAGATATCTTAGAAAGGTTCTGTGGCGATTTTCATGTTTATCCGAGCATGCTACTGGTAACCAGACAAAAACAACTTGAGAAATTTCGATTTTTTGTCTACTTGTTCAGGTAAACTACAGTTTGAAATTATTGCTCCGCGGATAATAAATAAGGATATATCTGAGAAATAAGGAAATGGTCCTATGGTGATTTTCATCTTTTTTCGAGCATGCGACCGGTCTCCAGACAGGAAAAACTTAGGAAATTGGGATTTTTCAGTCTACCGGTCCAGGCAAATTACAGTTTTTAATTATTGTTCCGCGGATATGAAATGCAAAATATCTCCGAAATATTCTAGGAAAAACCTGTAGTGATTTTTATATTTTTCCGAGCATGCTACCGGTCACCAGACAAAAAAAACAGGAAATTTCGGTTTATTAGTGTACCTGTTCCGGTAAACTACAGTTTTTATACATCGTTTCGCGAATATTGATTGCAGGATATTTCCAAGATATCTGAAAAAGGTCATGTGGCGATTTTTATATTTTTCCGAGCATGCTACCGGTCACCAGACAGAAAAAACTTAAGAAATCTCGATTTATTAGACTACCTATTCCGGTAAACTACAGTTTTCAATTATTGTTCCGCGGGTATAGACTGCAGGATATCTTGAAAATATCTTATGAAGGTTCTGTGGCAATTTTCATATTTTCTCGAGCATGCTACTGGTCTCCAGACAGAAAAAACCTGAGAAATTTCGATTTTTTTGTCTACTTGTTCAGGTAATCTACAGTTTGTTATTATTGCTCCGCGGATAATAAATGAGGATATATTCGAGATATCAGAAAAAGGTCCCGTGGTGATTTTCATATTTTTCCGAGCATGTTACCGGTCTCCAAACAGAAATACTCGAGAAATTATGATTTTTTTCCCCTACCTGTTCAGGTAAACTACAGTTTTCGATTATTCTTCCGCGGGTATGGACTCTAAATTATCTTCAAGATATCGATGACAGGTCCTGTGGCAATTTTCATATTTTTCCGAGCATGCTTTCGGTCACCATACAGAACAAACTTAGAAAATTATGTTTTTTTTGCCCACCTGATCAGGTAAACTACAGTTTTTAATTATTGATCTGCGGATATGAAATGCAAAATATCTTCGAAATATCCTAGGAACGACCTGTAGTCATTTTCATATTTTTCCGAGCATGCTACCGGTTACCAAACAGAAAAAACTTAGGAAATTTCGATTTTTTAGTCTACCTGTCCAGGTAAACTACACTTTTCAATCATTTTTCCGCGGGTATTGACTCCAGGTTATCTTCGAGATATATGAGACAGGTCCTGTGGCGATTTTCATATTTTTCCGAGCATGCTACCGGTCACCAGACAAAAAAAACTTAATAAATTTCGATTTTTTTTGGTCTACCTGTTCAGGTAAACCACAGTTTTCAATCATTTTTTCGCGGGTATGGACTCCAGGTTATCGTTAAGATATCTAAGAAAGGTCCTGTGGCAATTTTTATATTTTCCGAGCATGCTACCGTTCACCAGACAAAAAAAAACTCAATAAATTTCGATTTTTTTGTATACCTGTTAAGGTAAACTACAGTTTTCAATTATTGTTTCGCGAATATCGAATGCAGGATATTTCCAAGATATCTTTGGAAGGTTCTGTGGCGATTTTCATATTTTTGCCACCTTGCTACCAGTCACCAGACAGAAAAAACTCAAGAAATTATGACTTTTTGCTTTACCTGTTCAGGTAAACTACAGTTTGTAATTATTGTTCCGCGGATATCAAATGGAGGATATCATCAAAATATTCTAGAAAGGACCTTCGGTGACTTTCATATTTTTCCGGGCATGCTACCGGTCACCAGACGGAAAAAACTCAAGAAATTATGATTTTTCCCCTACCTGTTCCGGTAAACTACAGTTTGTAATTATTGTTACGCGGATATAAAATGCAGGATATCTTTGGAGTATCCTAGGAAGGACCTGTGAAGATTTTCATATTTTTCCGAGCATGCTACCGGTCACCAGACAGAAAAAACTTGAGAAATGTCGATTTTTTTGACTACCTGTTCAGGAAAACTACAGTTTGTTATTATTGTTTTGCGAATATTGAACGTAGGATATCTTTAAGATATCTCTAAAAGTTTCTGTGGCTATTTGCATATTTTTCTGATCATACTTCTGGACACTAGACAGAAAAAAACTCAGGAAATTTCGATTTTTTTGTGTACCCGTTCAGGTAAACTACAGTTTCCAATTATTGTTCCGCGGGTAAGGACTGCAGAATATCTCCAAGATATCATCGGAATGTTCTGTGGCGATTTTCGGATTTTTTCGAGCATGCCACCGGTCTCCTTACAGAAAATACTTAGGAAATTTCAATTTTTTCGTCTACCTGTTCAGGTAAACTGCAGTTTCCAATTATTGTTCCGTGGGTATGGACTGCAGAATATCTCCAAGATATCATTGGAATGTACTGTAGCGATTTTCGGATTTTTTTTGAGCTTGCTACCGTTCACTAGACAAAAAAAACTTATGAAATTTCGATTTTTCTGACTACCTGTTCAGGTAAACTACAGTTTCTAATTATTGTTCTGCGAATATTAAATCCAGTATATCTCCAAGATATTTTTCAAAGGTTCTGTGGAAATTTCCATATTTTTCCAAGCACGCTACCGGTCACCAGACAGAAAAAACTTAAAAAATTTTGTTTTTTTTGACTACCTGTACAGGTAAACTACAGTTTTTAGTTATTGTCCCGAGAATATTGAATGCAGAATATCTTCAAAATATCTTTGGTCGGTCCTGTGAGAATTTTTATATCTATCCGAGCATGCTTCCGGTCACCAGTTAGAAAAAAATTAAGAAATTTCGATTTATTAGTCTACCTGTTCAGGCAAACTACAGTTTTCAATTATTTTTTCGCGGGTATGGACTCCAGGTTATCATTAAGACATCTTAGAAAGGTCCTGTGGCAATTACCTATTATTCCGAATACGCTACCGGTCACCAGATAGGAAAAACTTATGAAATTTCGATTTTTTTGTCTACCTGTTCAGGTAAACTACAGTTTTAATTATTGTATTCCGAATGTTAAATGCAGGATATCTCTAAGATATCTCTGGGAGATTCTGTGACGATTGTCATATTTATCCAAGCATGCTACCGGTCACCAGATAGCAAAAACTTGAGAAATTTCGATTTTTTTGACTACCTGTTCCGGTAAACTACAGTTTCTAATTATTGTTCTGCGAATATTAAATGTGGTATATCTCCAAGATATCTTTGAAAGGTTCTGTGGGAATTTCCATATTTTTTCAAGCATGCTACCGGTCACCAGACAGAAAAGACTCAGGAAATTATGACTTTTTCCCTTTCTCGTTCAGGTAAACTACAGTTTGTAATTATTGTTCCACGGATATAAAATGCACGATATCTCCGAAATATCCTAGGAAGAAACTGTGGTGATTTTCATATTTTTTCGAGCATGCTACCGGTCACCAGACAGAAAAAAACTTAAAAAATTTCGTTTTTTTTGACTACCTGTTTAGGTAAACTACAGTTTTCAATCATTTTTCCGCGAATATTGGATGCAGGATATCTCCAAGATATCTTTGGAAGGTTCTGTAGCGATTTTTATATTTTTCCAAGCATGCTACCGGTCACCAGATAGAAAAAACTCAAGAATCGATGATTTTTTCCCATACCTGATCAGGTAAACTACATTTTTTAATCATTGATCCGTCGTTATGGTATGCACGATACCTCCAAAATATCCTAAAAAGGACGTGTGGTGATTTTCATATTTGTTTAAGCATGCTTCCGGTCACCAGACAGAGAAAACTTAAAAAATTTCGATTTTTTGTCTACCTGTTCAGGTAAACTACAGTTTTTTATTATTGTTCCGCAGATATGAAATGAAGGATAGCTCCGAAATATCCTAGAAAAAACCTGTGGTAATTTTCATATAATTTCGAGCATGCTACCGGTCACCAGACAGAAAAAACTCAAGAAATTATGATTTATTAGAATACCTGTTCAGGTAAAATACAGTCTCCAATTATTTTTCGGCGGGTATAGACTGCAGGTTATTTCCAAGATATCTTAGGCAGGTTCTGTGGCAATTTTCATATTTTTCCGAGCATGTTACCGGTTACCAAACAGAAAAAACTTAGGAAATTTTGATTTTTTAGTCTACCTGTCCAGGTAAACTACAGTTTTTAATTATTTTTCCGCGGGTATGGACTCCAGGTTATCTTCGAGACATATGAGACAGGTCCTGTGGCAATTTTCATATTCTTCCGAGCATGCGACCAGACACCAGACAGAAAACACTTGAGAAGTTTCGATTTTTTTGTCTCCCTGTTTAGGTAAACTACAGTTATCAATTATTGTTCCGCGAATATCGAATGCAGGATATCTTGAAAATATCTTTGAAAAGTTTCGTAGCGATTTTCATATTCATCCAAGCATGCTACCGGTCACCAGACAGAAAAAACTTAAGAAATTTCGATTTTTTTGTCTACCCGTTCAGGTAAACAACAGTTTCCAACGATTTCCCGCGGGTATGGACTGAAGGATATTTTTTGAATATAATAGGAATCTTCTGTGGCAATTTTCAAATTTTTCCGAGCATGCTACCGGTCACCAGATAATAATAAATTCAAGGATTCATGATTTTTTCCCCTACCTGTTCAGGTAAACTAAAGTTTTTAATTATTGATCCGTCGTTATGAAATGCAGGATATCTCCGAAATATTATAGGAAGGACCTGTGGTGATTTTTATATTTTTTTGAGCATGCTACCGTCCACCAGACAGAGAATACTTAAAAAATTTCGATTTTTTGTCTACCTGTTCCGGTAAACTACAGTTTTCAATTATTCTTCCGCGGGTATGGACTCCAGGTTATCTTTACGATATCTAAGACTGGTCCTGTGGCAATTTTTGTATTTTTCCGAGCATGCTACCGGTCACCAGACAAAAAACTTAAGATATTTCGATTTTTTTGTCTACCTGTTCAGGTAAACTACAGTTTTTAATTATTGTACTCCGAGTGTTAAATGCAGGATATCTCCAAGATATTTCTGAAAGGTTCTGTGGCGATTTTCATATTTTTCCGAGCATGCTACCGGTCACCAGACAAAAAGAACTGAATAAATTTCGATTTTTTTTGGTCTACCTGTTTAGGTAAACTACAGTTTTTAAACATCGTTCCGCGAATATTGATTGCAGGATATCTTTAAAATATCAAAAAAAGGTTATGTGGCGATTTTCATACTTATCCGAGCATGCTACCGGTCACCAGACAGGAAAAACTTAAGAAATTTCGATTCATTAGACTACCTGTTCCGGTAAACTACAGTTTTCAATTATTCTTCCGCGGCTATGGACTCCAGGTTATCTTTACGATATCTAAGACTGGTCTTTGGCAATTTTTGTATTTTTCCGAGCATGCTACCGGTCACCAGACAAAAAACTTAATAAATTTCGATTTTTTTGTATACCTGTCAAGGTAAACTACAGTTTTCAATTATTTTTTCGCGAATATCGAACGCAGGATATTTCGAAGATATCTTTGGAAGGTTCTGTGGCGATTTTTATATTTTTGCGAGCGTGCTACCAGTCACCAGACAGAAAAAACTCAAGAAATTATGACTTTTTGCTTTACCTGTTCAGGTAAACTACAGTTTGTAATTATTGTTCTGCGGATATCAAATGCAGGATATCATCAAAATATTCTAGGAAGGACCTGTGGTGACTTTCATATGTTTCCGAGCATGCTACCGGTAACTAGACAAAAGAAACTTAAAAAATTTCGTTTTTTTTGTCTAACTGCTCAGGAGAACTACAGTTTGTAGATGTTGTTCCGCGAATATTGAATGCAAAATATCTCCAAGATATCTTTGGTAGGTTCTGTGGCGATTTCGATATTTATCCGAGCATGCTACCGGTCGCCAGACAGAAAAAAATTAAGAAATTTCGATTTATTAGTCTACCTGTTCAAGTAAACTACAGTTTTCGATTATTTTTTTGCGGGTATGGACTCCAGGTTATCTTCAAGATATCTTAGAAAGATCCTGTGGCAATTTTTATATTTTTCCGAGCATGCTACCGGTCACCAGACAGAAAAAACTTAAGAAATTTCAATTTTTTTGTTTGCCTGTTTAGGTAAACTACAGTTTTCAATCATTGTTCCGCAAATTTTGAATGCAGGATATCTCCAAGATATCTTTGGAAGGTCCTTTGACGATTTTCATATTTTTCCGAGCATGCTACCGGTCACCAGACAGAGAAAACTTAAAAAATTTCGATTTTTTGTCTACCTGTTCTAGTAAACTATAGTTATTAATTATTGTTCCGCAAATATTGAATGCAGGATATCTCCACGATATCTTTGAAAAGTTCCGTGGCGATTTTCAAATTTATCCGAGTATGCTACCAGTCACCAGACAGAAAAAACTTAAGAAATTTCGATTTTTTTGTCTACCTGTTCAGGTAAACTACAGTTTTCAACTATTTTTCCGCGGGCATGGACTGCAGGATATTTTTAAGATATCTTAGAAAGGTTCTGTGGCGATTTTCATGTTTATCCGAGCATGCTACTGGTAACCAGACAAAAACAACTTGAGAAATTTCGATTTTTTGTCTACTTGTTCAGGTAAACTACAGTTTGAAATTATTGCTCCGCGGATAATAAATAAGGATATATCTGAGAAATAAGGAAATGGTCCTATGGTGATTTTCATCTTTTTTCGAGCATGCTACCGGTCTCCAGACAGGAAAAACTTAGGAAATTGGGATTTTTCAGTCTACCGGTCCAGGCAAATTACAGTTTTTAATTATTGTTCCGCGGATATGAAATGCAAAATATCTCCGAAATATCCTAGGAAAAACCTGTAGTGATTTTTATATTTTTCCGAGCATGCTACCGGTCACCAGACAGAAAAAACAGGAAATTTCGGTTTATTAGTGTACCTGTTCCGGTAAACTACAGTTTTTATACATCGTTCCGCGAATATTGATTGCAGGATACTTCCAAAATATCTGAAAAAGGTCATGTGGCGATTTTTATATTTTTCCGAGCATGCTACCGGTCACCAGACAGAAAAAACTTAAGAAATTTCGATTTATTAGACTACCTATTCCGGTAAACTACAGTTTTCAATTATTGTTCCGCGGGTATAGACTGCAGGATATCTTGAAAATATCTTATGAAGGTTCTGTGGCAATTTTCATATTTTCCCGAGCATGCTACTGGTCTCCAGACAGAAAAAACTTGAGAAATTTCGATTTTTTTGTCTACTCGTTCAGGTAATCTACAGTTTGTTATTATTGCTCCGCGGAGAATAAATGAGGATATATTCGAGATATCAGAAAAAGGTCCCGTGGTGATTTTCATATTTTTCCGAGCATGCTACCGGTCTCCAGACAGAAATACTCGAGAAATTATGATTTTTTTCCCCTACCTGTTCAGGTAAACTACAGTTTTCGATTATTCTTCCGCGGGTATGGACTCTAAATTATCTTCAAGATATCGATGACAGGTCCTGTGGCAATTTTCATATTTTTCCGAGCATGCTTTCGGTCACCATACAGAACAAACTTAGAAATTTATGATTTTTTCGCCCACCTGATCAGGTAAACTACAGTTTTTAATTATTGATCTGCGGATATGAAATGCAAAATATCTTCGAAATATCCTAGGAACGACCTGTAGTCATTTTCATATTTTTCCGAGCATGCTACCGGTTACCAAACAGAAAAAACTTAGGAAATTTCGATTTTTTAGTCTACCTGTCCAGGTAAACTACACTTTTCAATCATTTTTCCGCGGGTATTGACTCCAGGTTATCTTCGAGATATATGAGACAGGTCCTGTGGCAATTTTCATATTCTTCCGAGCATGCTACCAGACACCAGACAGAAAACACTTGAGAAGTTTCGATTTTTTTGTCTCCCTGTTTAGGTAAACTACAGTTATCAATTATTGTTCCGCGAATATCGAATGCAGGATATCTTGAAGATATCTTTGAAAAGTTTCGTAGCGATTTTCATATTCATCCAAGCATGCTACCGGTCACCAGACAGAAAAAACTTAAGAAATTTCGATTTTTTTGTCTACCCGTTCAGGTAAACAACAGTTTTCAACGATTTCCCGCGGGTATGGACTGAAGGATATTTTTTAAATATAATAGGAATCTTCTGTGGCAATTTTCAAATTTTTCCGAGCATGCTACCGGTCACCAGATAATAATAAATTCAAGGATTCATGATTTTTTCCCCTACCTGTTCAGGTAAACTACAGTTTTTAATTATTGATCCGTCGTTATGAAATGCAGGATATCTCCAAAATATTATAGGAAGGACCTGTGGTGATTTTTATATTTTTTTGAGCATGCTACCGTCCACCAGACAGAGAATACTTAAAAAATTTCGATTTTTTGTCTACCTGTTCCGGTAAACTACAGTTTTCAATTATTCTTCCGCGGGTATGGACTCCAGGTTATCTTTACGATATCTAAGACTGGTCCTGTGGCAATTTTTGTATTTTTCCGAGCATGCTACCGGTCACCAGACAAAAAACTTAAGAAATTTCGATTTTTTTGTCTACCTGTTCAGGTAAACTACAGTTTTTAATTATTGTACTCCGAGTGTTAAATGCAGGATATCTCCAAGATATTTCTGAAAGGTTCTGTGGCGATTTTCATATTTTTCCGAGCATGCTACCGGTCACCAGACAAAAAAAACTTAATAAATTTCGATTTTTTTTGGTCTACCTGTTTAGGTAAACTACAGTTTTTAAACATCTTTCCGCGAATATTGATTGCAGGATATCTTTAAAATATCAAAAAAAGGTTATGTGGCGATTTTCATACTTATCCGAGCATGCTACCGGTCACCAGACAGGAAAAACTTAAGAAATTTCGATTCATTAGACTACCTGTTCCGGTAAACTACAGTTTTCAATTATTCTTCCGCGGCTATGGACTCCAGGTTATCTTTACGATATCTAAGACTGGTCTTTGGCAATTTTTGTATTTTTCCGAGCATGCTACCGGTCACCAGACAAAAAACTTAATAAATTTCGATTTTTTTGTATACCTGTCAAGGTAAACTACAGTTTTCAATTATTTTTTCGCGAATATCGAACGCAGGATATTTCGAAGATATCTTTGGAAGGTTCTGTGGCGATTTTCATATTTTTGCGAGCGTGCTACCAGTCACCAGACAGAGAAAACTCAAGAAATTATGACTTTTTGCTTTACCTGTTCAGGTAAACTACAGGTTGTAATTATTGTTCCGCGGATATCAAATGGAGGATATCATCAAAATATTCTAGAAAGGACCTTCGGTGACTTTCATATTTTTCCGAGCATGCTACCGGTCACTAGACAAAAGAAACTTAAAAGATTTCGTTTTTTTTGTCTACCTGCTCAGAAGAACTACAGTTTCTAGATATTGTTCCGCGAATATTGAATGCAGAATATCTCCAAGATATCTTTGGTAGGTTCTGTGGCGATTTCGATATTTATCCGAGCATGCTACCGGTCGCCAGACAGAAAAAAATTAAGAAATTTCGATTTATTAGTCTACCTGTTCAAGTAAACTACAGTTTTCAATTATTTTTTTGCGGGTATGGACTCCAGGTTATTTTCAAACTATCTTAGAAAGGTCCTGTGGCAATTTTTATATTTTTCCGAGCATGCTACCGGTCACCAGACAGAAAAAACTTAAGAAATTTCGATTTTTTCGTCTGCCTGTTTAGGTAAACTACAGTTTTTAATCATTGTTCCGCAAATATTGAATGCAGGATATCTCCAAGATATCTTTGGAAGGTCCTTTGACGATTTTCATATTTTTCCGAGCATGCTACCGGTCACCAGACAGAGAAAACTTAAAAAATTTCGATTTTTTGTCTACCTGTTCTAGTAAACTACAGTTATTAATTACTGTTCCGCAAATATTGAATGCAGGATATCTCCACGATATCTTTGGAAAGTTCCGTAGCGATTTGATATTCATCCGAGTATGCTACCAGTCACCAGACAGAAAAAACTTAAGAAATTTCGATTTTTTTGTCTACCTGTTCAGGTAAACTACAGTTTTTAACTATTTTTCCGCGGGCGTGGACTGCAGGATATTTTGAAGATATCTTAGAAAGGTTCTGTGGCGATTTTCATATTTTTCCGAGCATGAAACCGGTCACCAGACAAAAACAACTTGAGAAATTTCGTTTACTTGTTCAGGTAAACTACAGTTTGTCATTATTGCTCCGCGGATAATAAATAAGGATATATCTGAGAAATAAGGAAATGGTCCTATGGTGATTTTCATATTTCTCCGAGCATGCTACCGGTCTCCAGACAGGAAAAACTTAGGAAATTGGGATTTTTCAGTCTACCGGTCCAGGCAAATTACAGTTTTTAATTACTGTTCCGCGGATATGAAATGCAAAATATCTCCGAAATATCCTAGGAAAAACCTGTAGTGATTTTTATATTTTTCCGAGCATGCTACCGGTCACCAGACAGAAAAAACAGGAAATTTCGGTTTATTAGTCTACCTGTTCCGGTAAACTACAGTTTTTATACATCGTTCCGCGAATATTGATTGCAGGATATCTCCAAGATATCTGAAAAAGGTCATGTGGCGATTTTTATATTTTTCCGAGCATGCTACCGGTCACCAGACAGAAAAAACTTAAGAAATTTTGATTTATTAGACTACCTTTTTCGGTAAACTACAGTTTTCAATTATTGTTCCGTGGGTATAGACTGCAGGATATCTTGAAAATATCTTATGAAGGTTCTGTGGCAATTTTCATATTTTCCCGAGCATGCTACTGGTCTCCAGACAGAAAAAACTTGAGAAATTTCGATTTTTTTGTCTACTTGTTCAGGTAAACTACAGTTTGTTATTATTGCTCCGCGGATAATAAATAAGGATATAATCGAGATATCAGAAAAAGGTCCCGTGGTGATTTTCATAAGTTTCCGAGCATGCTACCGGTCTCCAGACAGAAATACTCGAGAAATTATGATTTTTTTTCCCTACCTGTTCAGGTAAACTACAGTTTTCGGTTATTCTTCCGCGGGTATGGACTCTAGGTTTTCTTTAAGATATCTAAGACAGGTCCTGTGACATTTTTCATATTTTTCCGAGCATGCTTTCGGTCACCATACAGAACAAACTTAGAAAATAATGATTTTTTCGTCCACCTGTCCAGGTAAACTACAGTTTTCAATTATTTTTCCGCGGGAATGGACTCCAGGATCTTCAAGATATCTAAAACAGGTCCTGTGACAATTTTTATATTTTTCCGAGCATGCTACCGGTCACCAGACAGAAAAATCTTAAGAAATTTCGATTTTTTTGTCTACCTGTTGAGGTAAACTACAGTTATTGATTATTGTTCCGCAAATATTGAATGCAGGATATCTCCAAGATATCATGAATGGTTCTGTGGCAATTTTCATAGTTTTCCGAGCATGCCACCGGTCACCAGTCAGAAAAAACTCAAAAAATTATGATTTTTTCGTCTACCTGTTTAGGTAAACTACAGTTTTCAATTATTGTTCCGCGGGTATAGACTGCAAGATATCTTGAAAATATCTTATGAAGGTTCTGTGGCAATTTCCATATTTTCCCGAGCATGCTTCCGGTCTCCAGATAGAAAAAACTTGAGAAATTTCGGATTTTTTGTCTACTTGTTCAGGTAAACTACAGTTTGTTAGTATTGCTCCGCGGATGAAAAATAAGGATATATTTAAGATATTAGAAAAGGTCCGGTGGTGATTTTTATGTTTTTCCGAGCATGCTACCGTCCCCAGACAGATATACTCGAGAAATTATGATTTTTTCCCCTACCTGTTCAGGTAAACTACAGTTTTCAATTATTCTTCCGCGGGTATGGACTCCATGTTATCTTCAAGATATCTAAGACAGGTCCTGTTGCAGTTTTCATATTTTTCCGAGCATGCTACCGGTCACCAGACAGAAAAATTCAAGAACTTTCGATTTTTTTTGTCTACCTGTTCAGGTAACTTACGGTTTGTAGATATTGTTCTGCGAATATTGAATGCAAAATATCTCCAAGATATCTTTGGTAGGTTCTGTTGCGATTTTCATATTCATCCGAGCATGCTATCGGTCACCAGACAGAAAGAAATTAAGAAATTTCGATTTTTTAGTCTACCTGTTCAGGTAAACTACAAATTTCAATTATTTTTTCGTGAGTATGGACTCCAGGTTATCTTTAAGATATTTTAAAAAGGTTCTGTGGCAATTTTTATATTTTTCCGAGCATGCTACCGGTCACCAGACAGAAAAAACTTAAGAAATTTCGGTTTTTATGTCTACCTTTTTAGGTAAACTACAGTTTTTAATTACTGTTCCGCAAATATTGAATGCAGGATATCTCCAAGATAACTTTGGAAGGTTCTGTGGTGATTTTCATATTTTTCCGAGCATTTTACCGGTCATTAGACAGAAAAAACTTAAGAAATTTCGATTTATTAGACTACCTGTTCCGGTAAACTACAGTTTCCAATTATTCTCTTGCGGGTATGGACTACAGGTTATCTTCAAGATATCTAAAACAGGTCCTGTGGCAATTTTCATATTTTTCCGAGCATGCTACCGGTCACCAGACAGAAAAATCTTAAGAAATTTCGATTTTTTTGTCTACTTGTTCAGGTAAACTACAGTTTGTTATTATTGCTCCGCGGATAATAAATAAGGATATTTCCGAGATATTAGGAAAAGGTCCCGTGGTGATTTTCATATTTTTCCGAGCATGCTACCGGTTTCCAGACAGAAATAGGGCAGGGCGGGGCTAGTTGATCAGCGGGGTAAGTTGTGCAATCGAAATATCTCGAAAACTAAGCAACTTACAAAAAAAGTTTAAATGGTGAAAAGAAGGGGTTACGGGAGGAAACGCAGAGCGTGACTGTCAATTGCCGTCCGGTGCTCAGATTAATTGACAGAACGTTTTGTTTTTTTTTGGAGTCAAAAAAAAAAAAAAAAAGGTCTTTAGAATTTTTCTTCTGTACTCGCATGAAAATACTTTTTTGTGATTACGTGAGTATTCAAAGATACTTTAATTATTGCTCTTTCGATTATATATGGTTATTTATTTTTAACTCTTATCATTTTTTTATAATCTAACTTTTATTTTGCTGTCTCAAATAGGGCTAGTTGTGCAAGGCGCGCTGAATGCTTGCTCAACTAGCCCCACTAGATTTTCATTATAAAAAATTAAATTTTTCTTTACTAAATTAATAATCATCATTTAATTTGTACATGTGATGATTCAATATAATGTTTAATAATTAAAATAACCCATATTGATACTATATTAATAATTATTATTACTGGTTTGTTATGAACAATTTTCTGAGAGCATACACTGAAAAAAAAAAATACTGTTTTCAAGTATCTGCATGCTTGAATCGTACCGAGTAAATATTTGATTAATTATAGTAAAAATATACTCCAACCAAGTAATATTTTCTTGATTTAAGAATTTTTATACTTATTTTAAGAAAATATTCTTGGTTGAAGTACATTATTACTAAGATTAAACAATTAATTTTCTCGGTACGATTCAAGCACGCAGATACTTGAAAACAGTATTTTTTTTTCTCAGTGTACCTGGAGAAGACTGGATTTAGTGCCAAATTTGCAAACAATGGTCCCACGTTACATGTGTGTCGAACGTTGGCTTAACCTATGTTTGCATGAATTGTGATAGTGACAAAAATGATTAATAATTTACAATTATTAATCATCTAGCAATATTTTTGATCTCATAATTAGTCACTACTTTAATTTAATATTTATTTACTCAATAATTATTCTTAAATATATAATTTTTAATACAAAAAGTGTGATAATGATTCAAAGATTGGAAAATTGTGACTTTGATTTTATGTTAAATATCAGAGTTATAATAATAATATAAGTAAATTATAATCATAATAAATAAATATTTGCTTGGTAATTATAATTTTATTTTGTATCCATATCATTTTGTCTAGCAGTTCCGTCTATTTGAGCCATTGCACAACTAGCCCCATCTCATGCACAACGTGCCCCACTAGTGGGGCACGTTGAGCAATTTGGAGCGCTAGCGCATTTCCGGGAATAACTTGTAAATTTTCACTCGGATCGTTTTTGTGTCGCTAGACCGTTTGAAGAAGACTAAATAACGAACCTAACAGCACATGAATTAATTGAATCAGATGCATCGTCTTAAAGTTATGGCAGATCAAACCAAAAAGTGATCAACTAGCCCCGCCCTGCCCTACTCGAGAAATTATGATTTTTTCCCCTACCTGTTCAGGTAAACTACAGTTTTCGATTATTCTTCCGCGGGTAAGGACTCTAGGTTATCTTCAAGATATCTAGGAAAGGTCATGTGGCAATTTTCATATTTTTCCGAGCATGCTACTGGTCACCAAACAGAAAAAACTTGAGAAATTTCCATTTTTCTGTCTACTTGTTCCGGTAAACTACAGTTTGTTATAAATAAGGATATATACGAGATATTAGAAGAAGATCCGTGGTGATTTTCATATTCTACCGAGCACGCTACCGGTCACCAGCCAGAAAAAACTTGAAAAATTTCGATTTTTTTTCTTCCTGTTCAGGTAAACTACAGTTTTCAATCATTTTTCGGCGGGTATTAAATTTCGGTCATCTTTGATATATCCTAGAAAGGACCTGTGGTAAATTTTATTCGTTTCTGAGCATGCTACTGGTCACCAGACAGAAAAAACTCAAGAAATTATAATTTTATCGTCTACCTGATCAGGTAAACTACAGTTTTTAATAATTGATCTGCCGAGATAAAAAGCAGGATATCTCCAAAATATCTTAGAAAGGACCTGTGGTGATTTTCATATTTTTTTGTGCATGCTACCGGTCACCAGACAGAAAAACCTCGAGAAATTATGATTTTATCATCCACCTGTTTAGGTAAACCACAGTTTTCAATTATTGTTCCGCGAATATTGAATGCAGGATATTTCCAAGATATCTTTGGAAGGTTCTGTGGCGATTTTGATATTTTTCCGAACATGCTACCGGTCGCCAGATGAAAATAAACTCAAGAATTCATGATTTTTTCCCCTACCTGTTCAGGAGAACTACAGTTTTTAATTATTGATCCGTCGTTAGTATGCAGGATATCTTAAAAATATTATAGGAAGGACCTGTGGTGATTTTTATATTTTTTTGAGCATGCTACCGTCCACCAGACAGAGAAAACTTGAAAAATGTCGATTTTTTGTCTACCTTTTTAGGTCAACTGCACTTTTCAATTATTGTTCCGCGAATATTGAATGCAGAATATCTCCCAGTTATCTATGGAAGGTCCTGTGGCAATTTTCATATTTATCCGAGCATGCTACCGGCCACCAGACAGGAAATACTTAAAAAATTTCGATTTATTAGTCTACCTGTTCAGGTAAACTACAGTTGTCAATAATTCTTCTGCGGGTATGGACTCTAGGATCTCCGAGATATCTAAGACAGGTCCTGTGACGATTCTTATATATTTCCGCGCATGCTACCGGTCACCAGACAGAAAAAACTTAAGAAATTTCGATTTTTTTGTCTCCCTGTTTAGGTAAACTACAGTTTTCAATTATTGTTCCGCGAATATTGAATGCAGGATGTCTCGAAAATATCTTTGAAAAGTTTCGTAGCGATTTTCATATTCATGCGAGCAAGCTACCGGTCACCAGACAGAAAAAACTTAGTAAATTATGATTTTTTCGTCTACCTGTTCAGGTAAACTGCAGTTATTAATTATTGTCCTGCGGATGTGAAATGCGAAATATCTTCGAAATATCCGGGAAAAGACCTGAAGTCATTTGCATATTTTTCCGAGCATGCTACCGGTCACTAGACAGAAAAAACTTAGGAAATTTTAATTTTTTAGTCTACCTGTTCATTTAAACTACAGTTTTTAAACATTGTTCCGCTAACATTGAATGCAACATATTTTTAAGACATATATTCGGAAGGTTCCGTGGCAATTTTCATATTCTCCCGAGCATGCTACCGGTCCCCAGACAGAAGAAACTTGAGAAATTTCTATTTCTTTGTCTACTTGTTAAGGTAAACTACAGTTTGTTATTATCGCACCGCGGATATTAAATAAGGACATATCCCAAATATTAGAAAAAGGTACCGTGGTGATTTTCATATTTTACCGAGCACGCTACCGGTCACCCAACAGAAAAAATTTGAAAAATTTCGATTTTTTTTCTTCCTGTTCAGGTAAACTACAGTTTTCAGTAATTTTTTGGCGGTTATAGACTGCAGGATATTGTCATGATATCTAAGGCAGGTTCTGTGGTAATTTTTATGTTTTTTTGAGCATGCTACCGGTCATCAGACAGAAAAAACTCAAGAAATTATGATTTTATCGTCTACCTGTTCAGGTAAACTACAGTTATTGATTATTGATCCGCGAATATTGAATGCAGGATATCTCCAAGATATCTATAATAAGTCATGTGGCGATTTTTATTTTTATTCGAGCATGCTACCGGTCACCAGACAGGAAAAACTTAAGAAATTTCGATTTTTGTGTCTACCTGTTTAGGTAAACTACAGTTTTTAAAGATTGTGCCGCAGATATAAAATGAAGGATAGCTCCAACATATCATAGGAAGGACCTGTGATGATTTTCATATTTTTTCGAGCATGCTACCGGTCACCAGACAGAAATAACTTAAAAATTTTCTTCCTGTTCAGGTAAACTACAGTTTTCAATTATTTTTCCGCGGGTATGGACTGCAGGATATTTTTCAGATATCTTAAGAAGGTTCTCTGGCAATTTTCATATTTTTCCAAGCATGGCACTGGTCTCCAGACAGAAAAAACTCAAGAAATTATGATTTCTTCGTCTACCTGTTCAGGTAAACTACAGTTTTCAATTATTGTTTTGTGAAAATGCACTGCAGGATATTTTTAAGATATCTTAGGAAGGTTCTCTGGCGATTTTCATATTTTTTCAAGCATGGCACCGGTCTCCAGACAGAAAAAACTCAATAAATTATGTTTTTTTCGTCTACCTGTTCAGGTAAACTACAGTTTTTAATTATAAATCCGTGGTTATAAAATGCAGCATATCTTGAAAATATCCTAGAAAGGAACCTTGGTGATTTTCATATTTTTTTGAGCATGCTACCGGTCACTAGACAGAGAAAACTTAAGAAATTTCGTTTTTTTGTCTACCTGTTCAGGTAAACTACAGTTTTTAATCATTGCTCCGCAAATATTGAATGCAGGATATCTCCAAGATATCTTTGGGAAGTTCTGGAGAGATTTTCATATTTCTCCAAGCATGCTCTCGGTCACTAGACAGAAAAAACTTTGGAAATTTAGATTTTTTAGTCTACCTGCTCCGGTAAACTACAGTTTTCAATTATTCTTTCGCGGGTATGGACTGCAGGTTATTTTTAAGATATGTAAGAAAGGTCCTGTGTAAATTTTCATGTTTTTCCGAGGATGCTACCGATCACCAGACAGAAAAAACTTAGGAAATTTCGATTTATGAGTCTACCTGTTCAGGTAAACTACAGTTTTCAATTATTGTTCTGTGGGAATGGACTGCAGGATATTTTTAAGATATCTCAGAAAGGTTTTTTGGCAATTTTCATATTTTTCCAAGCATGGCACCGGTCTTCGGACGTAAAAAAATTTAGAAATTATGATTTTTTCGTCTACCTGTTCAGGTATACTACAGTTTTTAATTATGGATCCGTGGTTATAAAATGTAGGATATCTCCAAATTATCCTAGGAAGGAACTGTGGTGATTTTCATATTTTTTTGAGCATGCTACCGGTCACCAGACAGAGAATACTTAAGAAATTTCGATTTTTTGTCTACCTGTTCAGGTAAACTACAGTTTTTAATTCTTGTTCCACGAACTTAAAATGCAAGGTATCTCTAAGATTTTTTTAGAAGGTTCTGTGGCAATTTTGATATTTTTCCGAGCATGCCACCGGTCACCAGACAAAAAAAACTCAAGATATCATGAATTTTTCCCCCACTCGATCAGGTAAACTACAGTTTTTGATTATTGTTCCACAGATATAAAATAAAGGGTAAATCCGAAATATCCTAGGAAGGACCTGTGGTGATTTTCATATTTTATGAGGCATGCTACCGGTCACCAGACAGAAAAAACTTAAGAAATTTCGATTTTTTGTCTACCCGTTTAGGTAAACTACAGTTTTTAATCATTCATCCGCGAATATTGATTGCAGGATATCTCTAAGCTATCTTTGGAAGGTTCTGTAATGATTTCCATATATTTCCAAGCATGCTACCGGTCACCAGATAGAAAAAACTCAAGAATTCATGAATTTTTCCCCAACCTGGTCAGGTAAACTACAGTTATTAATTATTGATCCGTCGTTATGAAATGCAGGATATCTCCAAAATATTCTAGGAAGGACCTGTAATGATTTTTATATTTTTTTGAGCATGCTACCGGTTACCAGACAGAGAAAACTTAAAAAATTTCGATTTTTTGTCTACCTGTTCAGCTAAACTACAGTTTTTAATTATTGTTCAGCAAATATTGAATGTAGGATATCTCCAAGATATCTTTGAAAAGTTCCGTAGCGATTTTCATATTCATCCGAGCAGAATACCAGTCACCAGACAGAAAAAACTTGAGAAATTTCGATTTTTTTGTCTACTGGTTTAGGTAAACTACAGTTTTCGATTATTTTTCGGCGGGTATAGACTGCAGGTTATTTTCAAGATTTCTTAGGCAGGTTCTGTGGCAATTTTTAAATTTTTCCGAGCATGCTACCGGTCACTAGACAGAACAAACTTAGGAAATTATGATTTTTTCGTCTACCTCTTCAGGTGACGTACAGTTTTTAATTATTGTTTCGCGGATATGAAATGCAAGACATCTTTGACATGTCCTAGTAAGAACCTGTGGTGAATTTCATATTTTTCCGAGCATGCTAACGGTCACCAGACAGAGAAACCTCAAGGAATTATCATTTTTTCGTCTACCTGTTCAGGTCAACTACGGTTATTAATTATTGATCCGCGATTGTAAACAGCAGGATATCTCAGAAATATCTTAGAAAAGACCTGTGGTGATTTTCATATTTTTTTTGTGCATGCTACTGGTCACCGGACAGAAAAAACTAAAGAAATTTCGATTTTTTTGTCTACCTGTTTAGGTAAACTACAGTTTTCAATTATTCTTCCGCGGGTATGGACTTCAGGATCTCCAAGATATCTTTGGAAGTTTTTGCGGCGATTTTCATATTTTTCCGAGCATGGCACCGGTCACCAGACAAAAAAAACTTAAGAAATTATGATTTTTTCCCCTACCTTTTCAGGTAAACTACAGTTTTTAATTAATGTTCCGCAGATATAAAATAAAGTATAGCTCCGAAATATCCTAGAAAAAACCTGTGGTGATTTTCATTTTATTTTGAGCATGCTACCGGTCACTAGACAGAAAAAACTCAAGAAATTGTAATTTTTTTGTCTCCCTGCTTAGGTAAACTACAGTTTTCAATTATTGTTCCGCGGGTATGGACTGCAGGATATTTTGAAGATATCTTAGAAAGGTTCTGTGGCAATTTGCATATTTTTCCGAGCATGCTACCGGTCTCCAGACAGAAAAAACTTAGTAAATTATGATTTTTTCGTCTGCCTGTTCAGGTAAACTGCAGTTATTAATTATTGTCCTGCGGATGTGAAATGCGAAATATCTTCGAAATATCCGAAGAAAGACCTGAAGTCATTTGCATATTTTTCCGAGCATGCTACCGGTCACTAGACAGAAAAAACTTAGGAAATTTTAATTTTTTAGTCTACCTGTTCATTTAAACTACAGTTTTTAAACATTGTTCCGCTAACATTGAATGCAACATATTTTTAAGACATATATTCGGAAGGTTACGTGGCAATTTTCATATTCTCCCGAGCATGCTACTGGTCCCCAGACAGAAGAAACTTGAAAAATTTCTATTTCTTTGTCTACTTGTTAAGGTAAACTACAGTTTGTTATTATCGCACCGCGGATATTAAATAAGGACATATCCCAAATATCAGAAAAAGGTACCGTGGTGATTTTCATATTTTACCGAGCACGCTACCGGTCACCCAACAGAAAAAATTTGAAAAATTTCGATTTTTTTTCTTCCTGTTCAGGTAAACTACAGTTTTCAGTAAGTTTGGCGGTTATAGACTGCAGGATATTTTCATGATATCTAAGGCAGGTTCTGTGGTAATTTTTATGTTTTTTTGAGCATGCTACCGGTCATCAGACAGAAAAAACTCAAGAAATTATGATTTTATCGTCTACCTGTTCAGGTAAACTACAGTTATTGATTATTGATCCGCGAATATTGAATGCAGGATATCTCCAAGATATCTATAATAAGTCATGTGGCGATTTTTATTTTTATTCGAGCATGCTACCGGTCACCAGACAGGAAAAACTTAAGAAATTTCGATTTTTGTGTCTACCTGTTTAGGTAATCTACAGTTTTTAAAGATTGTGCCGCAGATATAAAATGAAGGATAGCTCCAACATATCCTAGGAAGGACCTGTGATGATTTTCATATTTTTTCGAGCATGCTACCGGTCACCAGACAGAAATAACTGAAAAATTTTCTTCCTGTTCAGGTAAACTACAGTTTTCAATTATTTTTCCGCGGGTATGGACTGCAGGATATTTTTCAGATATCTTAAGAAGGTTCTCTGGCAATTTTCATATTTTTCCAAGCATGGCACTGGTCTCCAGACAGAAAAAACTCAAGAAATTATGATTTCTTCGTCTACCTGTTCAGGTAAACTACAGTTTTCAATTATTGTTTTGTGAAAATGCACTGCAGGATATTTTTAAGATATCTTAGGAAGGTTCTCTGGCAATTTTCATATTTTTCCAAGCATGGCACCGGTCTTCGGACGTAAAAAAATTTAGAAATTATGATTTTTTCGTCTACCTGTTCAGGTATACTACAGTTTTTAATTATGGATCCGTGGTTATAAAATGTAGGATATCTCCAAAATATCCTAGGAAGGAACTGTGGTGATTTTCATATTTTTTTGAGCATGCTACCGGTCACCAGACAGAGAAAACTTAAGAAATTTCGATTTTTTGTCTACCTGTTCAGGTAAACTACAGTTTTTAATCATTCATCCGCGAATATTGATTGCAGGATATCTCTAAGCTATCTTTAGAAGGTTCTGTAATGATTTTCATATTCATCCGAGCAGAATACCAGTCACCAGACAGAAAAAACTTGAGAAATTTCGATTTTTTTGTCTACTGGTTTAGGTAAACTACAGTTTTCGATTATTTTTCGGCGGGTATAGACTGCAGGTTATTTTCAAGATTTCTTAGGCAGGTTCTGTGGCAATTTTTAAATTTTTCCGAGCATGCTACCGGTCACTAGACAGAACAAACTTAGGAAATTATGATTTTTTCGTCTTCCTCTTCAGGTGACGTACAGTTTTTAATTATTGTTTCGCGGATATGAAATGCAAGACATCTTTGACATGTCCTAGAAAGAACCTGTGGTGAATTTCATATTTTTCCGAGCATGCTAACGGTCACTAGACAGAGAAACCTCAAGGAATTATCATTTTTTCGTCCACCTGTTCAGGTCAACTACGGTTATTAATTATTGATCCGCGATTATAAACAGCAGGATATCTCAGATATATCTTAGAAAAGACCTGTGGTGATTTTCATATTTTTTTTGTGCATGCTACTGGTCACCGGACAGAAAAAACTAAAGAAATTTCGATTTTTTTGTCTACCTGTTTAGGTAAACTACAGTTTTCAATTATTCTTCCGCGGGTATGGACTTCAGGATCTCCAAGATATCTTTGGAAGTTTTTGTGGCGATTTTCATATTTTTCCGAACATGGCACCGGTCACCAGACAAAAAAAACTTAAGAAATTATGATTTTTTCCCCTACCTTTTCAGGTATACTATAGTTTTTAATTAATGTTCCGCAGATATACAATAAAGTATAGCTCCGAAATATCCTAGAAAAAACTTGTGGTGATTTTCATTTTATTTTGAGCATGCTACCGGTCACTAGACAGAAAAAACTCAAGAAATTATAATTTTTTTGTCTCCCTGCTTAGGTAAACTACAGTTTTCAATTATTGTTCCGCGGGTATGGACTGCAGGATATTTTGAAGATATCTTAGAAAGGTTCTGTGGCAATTTGCATATTTTTCCGAGCATGCTACCGGTCTCCAGACAGAAAAAACTCAAGAAATTATGATTTTTTCGTCAACTTGTTCAGGTAAACTACAGATTGTTATTATTGCTCCGCGGATAATAAATAAGAATATATCTGAAATATAAGGAAATAGTCCCATGGTGATTTTTTATATTTTTCCGAGTATGCTACTCGTCTCCAGACAGAAAAAACTTAGGAAATTGGGAGTTTCCAGTCTACCAGTCCAGGTAAATTACAGTTGTTAATTATTGTTCCGCGGATATGAAATGCAAAATATCTCCGAAATATCCTAGGAAACACCTGTAGTGATTTTCATAATTTTCCGAGCATGCTACCGGTCACCAGACAAAAAAAACAGGAAATTTTGGTTTATAAGACTACCTGTTCAGGTGAACTACAGTTTGTAATTATTGTTCCACGGGTATGGACTTCAGGTTATCTTCATGATATTTCAGACAGGTTCTGTGGAAATTTTTATATTTTTCCGAGCATGCTACCGGTCACCAGACCGAAAAAACTTAAGAAATTTCGATTTTTTGTCTACCTGTTTAGGTAAACTACAGTTTTTAATTATTTTTCCGCAGAGAGTCAAAAGAATAGCTCCAAAATATCCTAGAAAGGACCTGTGGTGATTCTCATATATTTCCGAGCATGCTACCGGTCACCAGACAGAAAAAACTTAAGAAATTATGATTTTTTCGTCAACTTGTTCAGGAAAACTACAGTTTTTAGTTATTGTTCCGCAGATATTTAATGCAGGATATCTTCAAGATATCTTTAAAACGTTTTGTGGTGATTTTAATATTTATCTGAGCATGCTACTAATCACCACACAGAAAAAACTTAAGAAATTTCGATTTTTTTGTTTACCTGTTTAGGTAAACTACAGTTTGTAGATATTGTTCCGTGAATATTGAATGCAGAATATTTCTAAAATATCTTTGGTAGATTCTGTGGCTATTTTCATATTTATCCGAGCATGCTACCGGTCATCAGACAGAGAAAAATTAAGAGATTTCGATTTATTAGTCTACCTGATCAGGTAAACCACAATTTTCAATTATTTTTTCGCGGGTATAGACTCCAGGTTAATTTTAAGATATCTTAGAAATGTGCTGTGGCAATTTTTATATTTTTCCAAGCATGCTACCGGTCACCGGACAAAAAAAACTTAATAAATTTCGATTTTTTTGTATACCTGTTAAGGTAAACTACAGTTTTTAATTATTGTTCCGCGAATTTTGAATGCAGGATATCTCCATGATATCTTAGAAAGGTCCTGTGGCAATTTTTATATTTTTTCGAGCATAGCACCGGTCTCCAGACAGAAAAAACTCATGAAATTATCATTCTTTTCCCTTCCTGTTCAGGTAAACTAACGTTTTTAATTGATGATCCGCAGATATGAAGTGAAGGATAGCTCTAAAGTATTCGAGGAAAGTCCTGTGGTGTTTTTCATATTTTTTTGAGCAGGCTACCGGTCACCAGACAGAAAAAACTCAAGAAATTTCGATTTTTTTGTTTACTTGTTCAGGTAAACTACAGTTTGTTATTATTGCTCCGCGGATATTAAACAAGGATATATCCGAAATATGATAATAAGGTCCCGTGGAGATTTTTATATTTCACCGAGCGCGCTACCGGTCACCAGACAGAAAAAACTTAAAAATTTTCTTCCTGTTCAGGTTAACTACAGTTTTCAATTATTTTTCCGCGGGTATGGACTGCAGACAGAAAAAACTCAAGAAATTATGATTTCTTCGTCTACCTGTTCAAGTAAACTACAGTTTTCAATTATTGTTCCGTGAAAATGGACTGCAGGATATTTTTAAGATATCTTAGGAAGGTTCTCTGGCAATTTTCATATTTTTCCAAGCATTGCACTGGTCTCCAGACAGAAAAAACTCAAGAAATTATGATTTTTTCGTCTACAAGTTCAGGTAAACTACAGTTCTTAATTATTAATCTGTGGTTATAAAATGCAGGATATCTTAAAAATATCCTAGGAAAAAACTGTGGTGATTTTCATATTTTTTTGAGCATGCTACCGGTCACCAGACAGAAAAAACTCAAGAAATTATGATTTTTTTCCCTACCTGTTCAGGTAAACTACAGTTTTTGATTAGTGTTCCGCAGATATGAAATAAAGGATAGCTCCAAAATATCCTAGGAAGGACCTGTGGTTATTTTCATATTTTTTCGAGCACGCTACCGGTCACCAGACAGAAATAACTTAAGAAATTGTGCTTTTTTTGTTTACTTGTTCAGGTAAACTACAGTTTTCAATTATTGTTCCGCGGGTATGGACTGCAGGATATTTTGTAGATATCTTAGGAAGGTTCTGTGGCAATTTTCATATTTTTCCGAGCATGCTACCGGTCTCCAGACAGAAAAAACTCAAGAAATTATTATTTTATCGTCAACTTGTTCAGGTAAACTACAGATTGTAATTATTGTTCCGCGGATAATAAATGCAGGATATATCTGAAATATAAGGAAATAGTCCCATGGCAATTTTCATATTTTTCCGAGCATTGCTACTCGTCTCCAGACAGAAAAAACTTAGGAAATTGGGAGTTTCCAGTCTACCAGTCCAGGTAAATTACAGTTGATAATTATTGTTCCGCGGATATGAAATGCAAAATATCTCCGAAATATCCTAGGAAACACCTGTAGTGATTTTCATAATTTTCCGAGCATGCTACCGGTCACCAGACAGAAAAAACTTAGTAAATTATGATTTTTTCGTCTGCCTGTTCAAGTAAACTGCAGTTATTAATTATTGTCCTGCGGATGTGAAATGCGAAATATCTTCGAAATATCCGGGGAAAGACCTGAAGTCATTTGCATATTTTTCCGAGCATGCTACCGGTCACTAGACAGAAAAAACTTAGGAAATTTTAATTTTTTAGTCTACCTGTTCAGGTAAACTACAGTTTTTAAACATTGTTCCGCTAACATTGAATGCAACATATTTTTAAGACATATATTCGGAAGGTTCCGTGGCAATTTTCATATTCTCCCGAGCATGCTACCGGTCCCCAGACAGAAGAAACTTAAGAAATTTCGATTTCTTTGTCTACTTGTTAAGGTAAACTCCAGTTTGTTATTATCGCACCGCGGATATTAAATGCAGGATATATCCCAAATATCAGAAAAAGGTACCTGTGGTGATTTTCATATTTTACCGAGCATGCTACCGGTCATTAGACAGAAAAAATTTGAAAAATTTCGATTTTTTAGTCTACCTGTTCAGGTAAACTACAGTTTTCAATTATTTTATGGCGGTTATAGACTGCAGGATATTTTCATGATATCTAAGGCAGGTTCTGTGGTAATTTTTATGTTTTTTTGAGCATGCTACCGGTCATCGGACAGAAAAAACTCAAGAAATTATAATTTTATCGTCTACCTGTTCAGGTAAACTACAGTTATTGATTATTGATCCGCGAATATTGAATGCAGGATATCTCCAAGATATCTATAATAAGTCATGTGGCGATTTTTATTTTTATTCGAGCATGCTACCGGTCACCAGACAGGAAAAACTTAAGAAATTTCGATTTTTTTGTCTACCTGTTTAGGTAAACTACAGTTTTTAAATATTGTGCCGCAGATATAAAATGAAGGATAGCTCCAAAATATCCTAGGAAGGACCTGTGATGATTTTCATATTTTTTCGAGCATGCTACCGGTCACCAGACAGAAAAAACTCAAGAAATTTCGATTTTTTTGTCTACCTGTTCAGGGAAACAACAGTTTTCAATTATTTTTCCGCGGGTATGGACTGCAGGATATTTTCTAGGAATCTTAAGAAGGTTCTATAGCAATTTTCAGATTTTTCCGAGCATGGCACCGGTCTCCAGACAGAAAAAACTCGAGAAATTATGATTGTTTCGTCTACCTGTTCAGGTAAACTACAGTTTTTAATTATTGTTTTGTAAAAATGCACTGCAGGATATTTTTAAGATATCTTAGGAAGGTTCTATAGCAATTTTCAGATTTTTCCGAGCATGGCACCGGTCTCCAGACAGAAAAAACTCGAGAAATTATGATTGTTTCGTCTACCTGTTCAGGTAAACTACAGTTTTTAATTATTGTTACGCGGATATCGAATGCACGATATTTCCGAAATATCCTAGGATAGACCTGTGGTGATTTTCATATTTTTCCTAGCATGCTACCGGTCACCAGACAGAAAAAACTTAAGAAATTTCGTTTTTTTGTCTACCTGTTCAGGTAAACTACAGTTATTGATTATTGATCCGCGAATATTGAATGCAGGATATCTCCAAGATATCTATAATAAGTCATGTGGCGATTTTTATTTTTATTCGAGCATGCTACCGGTCACCAGACAGGAAAAACTTAAGAAATTTCGATTTTTTTGTCTACCTGTTTAGGTAAACTACAGTTTTTAAATATTGTGCCGCAGATATAAAATGAAGGATAGCTCCAAAATATCCTAGGAAGGACCTGTGATGATTTTCATATTCTTTCGAGCATGCCACCGGTCTTCGGACAGAAAAAACTTCGAAAATTATAATTTTTTCGTCTATCTGTTTAGGTAAACAATAGTTTTTTATTATTGTTCCGCAGGTATATAATGTAGGATATATCCGAGTTATCTTTGAATGGTCCCCTGGTGATTTTCATATTTTTCCGAGCATGCTACCGGTCACTAGACAGAAAAAACTCAAGAAATTATGATTTATTAGTCTACCTGTTCAGGTAAACTACAGTTTTCAATTATTGTTTTGTGAAAATGGACTGCAGAATATTTTTAAGATATCTTAGGAAGGTTTTTTGGCAATTTTTATATTTTCTTGAGCATGCTACCGGTCTCCAGACAGAGAAAACTTAAGAGATTTCGTTTTTTTGTCTACCTGTTCAGGTAAACGACAGTTTTTAATTATTGTTTCGCGGATATAAAATGCAAAATATTTCCGAAATATCCTAGAACAGACCTGTAGAGATTTTCATATTTCTCCAAGCATGCTACCGGTCACTAGACAGAAAAAACTTTGGCAATTTAGATTTTTTAGTCTACCTGTTCCGGTAAACTACAGTTTTCAATTATTCTTTCGCGGGTATGGACTGCAGGTTATTTTTAAGATATGTAAGAAAGGTCCTGTGTAAATTTTCATGTCTTTCCGAGGATGCTACCGGTCACCAGACAGAAAAAACTTAAGAAATTTCGATTTATTAGTCTACCTGTTCAGGTATTCTACAGTTTTCAATTATTGTTTTGTGAAAATGGACTGCAGAATATTTTTAAGATATCTTAGGAAGGTTTTTTGGCAATTTTTATATTTTTCCAAGCATGGCACCGGTCTTCAGACAGAAAAAACTCAAGAAATTATGATTTTTTCGTCTACCTGTTCAGGTATACTACAGTTTTTAATTATGGATCCGTGGTTATTAAATGCAGGATATCTCCAAAATATCCTAGGAAGGTACTGTGGTGATTTTCATATTTTTTTGAGCATGCTACCGGTCACCAGACAGAGAATACTTAAGAAATTTCGATTTTTTTCCCTACCTGTTCAGGTAAACTACAGTTTTTGATTATTGTTCCGCAGATATGAAATTAAGGATAGCTCCAAAATATCCTAGGAAGGACCTGTGGTTATTTTCATATTTTTTCGAGCACGCTACCGGTCACCAGACAGAAATAACTTAAGAAATTGTGCTTTTTTTGTTTACTTGTTCAGGTAAACTACAGTTTCTTATTATTGCTCCGCGGACATTAAACAAGGGTATATCCGATATATGAGAATAAGGTCCCGTGGAGATTTTCATATTCCACCGAGCGCGCTACCGTTCACCAGACAGAAAAAACTTGAAAATTTTCTTCCTGTTCAGGTAAACTACGGTATTCAATCATTTTTCCGCGGGTATGGACTGCAGGATATTTTTCAGATATCTTAAAAAGGTTCTTTGGCAATTTTCATATTTTTTCGAGCATGGCACTTGTCTCCAGACAGAAAAAACTCAAGAAATTATGATTTCTTCGTCTACCTGTTCAAGTAAACTACAGTTTTCAATTATTGTTCCGTGAAAATGGACTGCAGGATATTTTTAAGATATCTTAGGAAGGTTCTCTGGCAATTTTCATATTTTTCCGAGCATGCCACCGGTCACCAGACAAAAAAAACTCAAGATATCATGAATTTTTCCCCTACTTGATCAGGTAAACTACAGTTTTTAGTTATTGTTCCACAGATATGAAATAAAGGGTAAATATGAAATATCCTAGGAAGGACCTGTGGTGATTTTCATATTTCATCGAGCGCGCTACCGGTCACGGGACAGAAAAAACTTAAAAATTTTCTTCTTGTTCAGGTAAACTACAGTTTTCAATTATTTTTCCGCAGGTATGGACTGCAGGATATTTTTCAGATATCTTAATAAGGTTCTTTGGCAATTTTCATATTTTTTCGAGCATGGCACCGGTCTCCAGACAGAAAAAACTCAAGAAATTATGATTTTTTCGTCTACCTGTTCAGGTAAACTACAGTATTTAATTATTAATCCGTGGTTATGGAATGCAGGATATCTCAAAAATACCCTAGAAAGGACCTGTGGTGATTTTTATATTTTTTTGAGCATGCTACCGGTCATTAGACAGAAAAAACTTAGGGCAATTAGATTTTTTAGTCTACCTGTTCAGGTAAACTACAGATTTCAATTATTTTTACGCAGATATCGACTGCAGGTTATTTTAAAGATATCTAAGAACGGTCCTGTGAAAATTTTCATGTTTTTCCGAGCATGCTGCGGTCACCAGACAGAAAAAACTTAAGAAATTTCGATTTATTAGTCTACTTGTTCAGGTAAACTACAGTTTTCAATTATTGTTCCTTGAGAATGGACTGCAGGATATTTTTAAGATATCTCAGGAAGGTTCTCTGGCAATTTTCATATTTTTCCAAGCATGGCACCGGTCTCCAGACAGAAAAAACTCAAGAAATTATGATTTTTTCGTCTACTTGTTCAGGTAAACTACAGTTTTTAATTATTAATCCGTGGTTATAAAATGCAGGATACCTCCAAAATATCCTAGGGAGGAACTGTGGTGATTTTTATATTTTCTTGAGCATGCTACCGGTCACCAGACAGAGAAAACTTAAGAGATTTCGTTTTTTTGTCTACCTGTTCAGGTAAATTACAGTTTTTAATTATTGCTCACCAAATATTGAATGCAGGATATCTCCAAAATATCTTCGGAAAGTTCTGTAGCGATTTTCATATTTATCCGAGCATGCCTCCGGTCACCAGACAGAAAAAACTTAAGAAATTTCGATTTTTTCGATTACCTGTTCAGGTAAACAACAGTTTTCAATTATTTTTTCGCGGGTATGGACTTAAGGATATTTTTCAGATATTTTAAGAAGAAGCTATGAAAATTTTCATATTTTTCCGAGCATGGCACCGGTCTCGAGACAGAAAAAACTCAAGAAATTATGATTGTTTCGTCTACCTGTTCAGGTAAACTACAATTTTTAATTATTTTTCCGCGGATATTAAATGCAAGATATCTCCGAAATATCCTGGGATAGACCTGTGGTGATTTTCATATCTTTCCGAGCATGCTACCGGTTACCAGACAGAAAAAACTCAAGAAAATATGATTTTTTCCCCTACTTGTTCAGGTAAACTACAGTTTTCAATTATTGTTTCGCAGATATGAAGTAAAGGATAGCTCCGAAATATCCTAGAAAGGACCTGTGGTGATTTCCATATTTTTTCAATCATGCTACCGGTCACCAGACAGAAATAACTTAAGAAATTTCGATTTTTTGTCTACCTTTTCAGGTAAACTACAGTTTTCAATTATTCTTCCGCGGCTATGGACTCCAGGTTATCTTCAAGATATTTAAGAAAGGTCCTGTGGCAATTTTCATATTTTTCCGAGCATGCTACCGGTTACCAGACAGAAAAAACTCAAGAAATTATGATTTTTTCCCCTACTTGTTCAGGTAAACTACAGTTTTCAATTATTTTTCCGCGGGTATGGACTGCAGGATATTTTTCAGATATCTCAAGAAGGTTCTATGGCAATTTTCATATTTTTTCGAGCATGGCACCGGTCTCCAGACAGAAAAAACTACTGATCTCTATATAACTCGATAGAGCATCCATATGGCGTTAATTAAAAAAAATAATATTCATTGAAGCATACACTAGCGCCGCTAAATGAGTGGTTAGGAACTAAATAAAGGGAATGAGCGCTTGCGCGATTTGTAGCTGTATTAGTAGAGATGGTTATTTTACCGTAACGAAATTAAAAAAAAAAAAATCCGGGCATCGGTTGACCCTGCGGGCCAGCCCCAAAACTTCCCGCTGTTTTCGAGCTCAAGGAGCTCAAAAACATCGTTGTGAATACATGTTCCAGCTCTTCGAGCTCGAAAATACTTTTGCATACCATTATTTTTGAAAAAAACAGTTTTTAGCATTTCTTTCTCTCGTGATAACTCTCAAACGAATTATCCGATTTTGATGTTTAAGGTGGCAATCGACGTGTTTCAATAAAGTCTAAAGCTGATTAGTTTTTAGGATTGTTTGGTTGAGTTGTTTCAAAGATATTCGCAAAAAACTGTTTTTTACCATTTCTTTCTCCAACGATAACTCTCGAACGAATTATTCGATTTAGATGTTTGAGGTGGCAATCGACGCATTTCATTGAGTTCTAGAGCTGATTAGATTTTGAACTCGATCGTATAAGTCGTTTTCGAGAAATCAATAAAAAACTAAAAAAAAAAAATTTTTTTTTTTCGTAATTGGCCAATATCTTCGAGTCTACTTGGTCAAATGATCTGAAATTTTCAGAAAAGTTGATGGCCAAAAAACTCTTTCGATTGCCGCCTTAACCATCCAAATCGGTTTATTAGTTAAAAAGTTATAAAGAGTTTACATACATACATACACACACACACACACACACACACACACACACACACACACACACATACATACAGACACTCGGACATCATTCTAAAAATAGTCAGAATAGCTTCCTAGGACCTCAAAACGTCGACATCTGATGAAAACTCGATTTTTGAAAATCGGGGTGAAAACAATAACTTCCCGAAATTTTTGAAAATCATCGATTTTCTAAGCGGGAAGTTAAAAAAATATTTTTGTAAACATAACCATAATTTACTAAGAACTATCAAAATATTTTAGTAATATAATTAAAATGTAATTTCGTATGAGTTATTTTATGATGTTCAAGTTAGCGGACATCTGACAATTTAAAAAATTTTGAAATAATGAATCTAAATGTTTATAAAATAAAAAAATAAAATTTACGTTTAGAAAAACCTAAATTTAGTACATACATTTTTCTTAATTGTATTGTATCAATTATTTCATTTTTTTAAATATCTTAAATAACTTGCCGTATTTCTATTACATTTGCAATCTGATTTTTTTGTGCACTGAGCAAACAAAAGTGTTCTCAATTTTTATAACAAACGCAAATTTCAAAATTCAATAAATGCCGTGTTTGAATTTTCATGATGAAAAAATTTTTTTTTTTAGTATTAATACAAACTAGAAAAAAATTATAAAGAATTGAAAGAATGAAAGAATCTTGAAAGACAAATACAGGATTAGTGAAACGAAACATGATCTGTTTACTCTTTATAATTTATTATAAAAATTAATTTATGTTATAAACAATTAGTATGGGTCATTAATTAACTAATTTTATTGTTTTAACAATGAAAAATGTACAATTTACGTAAATACATTCCGCCTTGAAAATATTAAACGGCAAATTGATTTCGTGATTTTCGTTCCTCCTACAAACACATTGAAGATTCTGAATCCTCAGCTTCCAAAATTGTGATTAATGTGGCTGTATGGTCTGCAATGAAAATTAGAAAATTAGAAAAATGTACAAATGTAATGAAAAATTTCTATTAAGAAAAGTAGAGCTGCGAGTGGAGTACATTAGACCTCGATCAGGATCCTATAGTTTCAAGTCGAAAATTGGAATCGAAAAAAATAATGGCAATTTATCATATTAAATTAACTGATAATAATAATAAAAAATAGTAATGAGTATAATTTAAATTCCATATTAGCTTCTTTTTCAAATATAACTAGTTAAGTTGTTTCTATCGTAAAAATTATAATGAATTTTTCATAAATATTAATACGTTAATAGAATTCATTCAATTTTGTCTCTTTTGGGAATTCAAATAATTAAGCAGATAATAATTTTGATTCAAAATATATTTCACTATGATAAAATTTTTTCAAACGATGATATTGTTTAAAATATCAAAAAACAATATGATTTATAAATCTGTGTTCCTGAGTGTAAATAAAAACTTTTCAATTACATCAATAACAACGAGCCTTACTCTATTCAAACAAAATTATATTTTTTAAAAATCACAGCCGTACATATAAGATATTGACTGAACTATGTCAAATCACAGAAAATAAGAGCAATAAATACTTAAACATGAATAAGCAAACAAACATAAAATCATCAATAAAACTAATCAACAGCATGTAAACATACAAAATTTTTTCGAAAACTGTTAAATCAGTTTAACGTCTATAATAATCATTTGATATAAAATACTATAAATATTGATCATCAATAAAACTAATTAACAACGAGCATGTAAACATATAAAATTTTTCAATAATTGCTGAGGCGCTTCAAGCGTCCAAATACAAAAATATAAAATATGGCAAATAATTAATCATCAATAAAACTAATTAACAACAAGCATGTAAACATACAAAATTTTTTCAAAAACTGTTAAATCAGTTCAACGTCTAAATACAAAAAATAGTTATTTAATATAAAATACAATAAATATTTGATCATCAATAAAACTAATTAACAACGAGCATGTAAACATAAAATTTGTCAATAATTGTTGAGGCGCTTCAAGCGTTCAAATACGAAAAATAATCTTTTGATATAAAATATAATAAATATTTGATCATCAATAAAACTAGTCAACAACGAGCATGTAAACATACAAAATATTTTAGATGATTGTTCAATCAATAAACCGCAACTGTCAAAGTACAAAAGTAGAAATGCAATAATCGATAAAAACTACAAGATACGAAGCTCAAATATTATTGGTGGGCCCAGACTATTTGGCACGTTAAAAAGTGCCGAACACTCTTCCCTGTAATCGTAAGGGCAAGGTTTTTGGTGGTTGCAAACATTTGAATTTCAATATAGTTAAAAAGAATTTGCTTGGAAAGTGAATAAAAATGATCTACGCAACTATCTGCGATGAAACTATCACGAAAATGTTCAGAAAAATCTGGAAACAGTTTGTGACGAGATGTTACTAACTTTTTGTAAGCTGTGTTACATAATACAGCAGGAAAGTTCTTCTCTACTGGTGGTTTGCCCATATTGGCATTAATTGCTTTTCTAAAAAGTTCCTCAGCAGTTTTACAAATTATAATAACACTCTCTGAGGGCATGATTAATCCACCTCGGTTTTTGAATTTTATCAGATTTGTACTACAATTTTGATCATAGTCCACGTTTTGATGAGTTGACAAGATCCCATGACAAGCGCTGATACAAAGCGGACACTTGATGTTTTTTTCTAGTTTCCTCACTACGAAACCTGCAATGTACACAACAACATTACACGCGAATTCACTGAGATTGTTGGGTGAAGACCAAGCAAAAGCTATATATTCCTTAAGCTCGTCTAAAATTACATCAGAATTATTATCACAGTTCAAGTCATATTTTTCAACAGTCTGCTGATTCTCCACAGTACTATAAACAGACAAATCATAGCGCTCAATCCTTGCTACTTTTTTTTTTTGTTGTGGTAACATGTAAAATTTTAGTATTATCCATTATTGCTGTGTTTCCTGTTGCAACTTTCACATCATGTCGAATGAGTAATCTTTTGAATGCCGAAATAAATTGAGCGACTGTCGGATTAGGACACCAACCACTCCTAGCTCGAATGGCGGCGAAAAATAACTCAAGATGATCTTGGCTCATTTTATATGACAGCAAATAAGACAATTGGGAGTTATCAGGTTTTACGTATCTGTCGTATATCCTGATGGTAGCTAGTACGGCAGTATATAAACCAATAAATCCAGTTTTTCTTTGGCTATGGAAAATTAGCTGTCCATTATGTCGTTTCAGCCTACGTAAGTAATTTAACTCGTCTAAAACTCTTGTACGCCAAACATGTTCATTATTTTGCCTTAAAGGGCTTTTGAATCCTTTTCCCCAAGGATTACGGACGTTTAAAAAGTCAAAAAGGCAGTCTATACAGCGTATAAACCTTACTGTCGCTTCACAGCCTTTAAATTGTGGCAAACGTAAAACTTGATCACAAAATTCTATTGCATCAGCAACACTAGCGCTGAGTGTTTGGGCAGCCAAAAAAACTTTCATTATCAAGCTTTTGGACTCTACATGCATAGCACGTAGTTTATTTCCCAAGCGCAATCCTTCCTCTTGCTGAAGAATTGCTAAATTTTTTATGTATTCCCATTTAATGAGATTGCCATCACCATCGCATAATATTGAATATTCAGCAAAAGCGTTCCGAATATTTTTTAGATCATGGCAAGCATCTAAAATAACGTGAACATCTGGAGCGTTGATTATTGGGTGGGGAAAGAAAGGCTTCGCAGTTTCGTCCATAGTCATTATTGCTCCAAGTTTTTTAACAGTCGAAATATGATCTGCTGGGCCATCTAAAGTCAATGATGCAACTTCAACCCCTACATCATACAAACGTCTTAAAGTTTCGCGAATTAAATTTACTTTGGTATCTGCTGTTAAACCGTTCACTAAAAAATACGCTACAGGTAACTTCCAACTGTTATCAAATGGAACTACCAGCATTACCAAAGCGTCTTTTGCGATTGAGTCTTGACGTATATGATTGCTACTCATGTTTTCTGGACAGTTATTGTGAATGCCAGTACCAATATCAACATTTCCTCGCATCTTGCCATCTCGGGTCCGCTGAAAGCCTTTTTTAATTCCCATCTCGTCAAAAATTAAAGCACAAATTAGTTTTTTTTTATCTTTTTGCAGAGCTTCACTTCTAAATTTCAAAGTTCTTAAACACTCGTCTAAAAAGCCTGGTTCTGCATCAATGCTGCTATACCAAGAACGAAGTACAGCAGGATGAGGAAGCGCGCATTCAAAATTTTCTCGGACATAATCGTAAGCCGAAGGAGAATAAAAATGTAAAGTTAGCGCAAAGCATCGTAAGTTAGGCGGGTATTTGTCTTTACAATTTTTTTCAAGTAGGATGTTCTTGTGCATGCGTGAAAAAAGCTCTGCGGGAATATCTTTTAGGCCATTAAAAATATACGAACCCTCTTTGAGTAGAGTCTTCTCTGTTAGATGTTTTACGATTCGTTTCATTGAAGCTATTTTTTTCTTACTGCGTTTATGCTTTTGAGACAAAACTTGATTTTTGGCTGCCAGCTGATGGAGTTTAGTTTTTGCTGCTATCAAATTGCTCTTCAATTTTTCTGCTGTTTCCACATATGAATGATCGTGGTCAATAATGCAACTGCTAGCTACTACATCTGAAAAAAATAAACGAAATAAAATGATTTTGATTCAATTCTCATAACTTTCTTATTTCAACCAGTAATCTAAAATAGTGGTTTTAAAACTAATTATTAGGTTTAGGATTTTTGCTTTGATTTAAAAAGAACAATTTCTAATTGATGGTGTCAAATTTTGGATAATGCGGGGGAAATATTGGTCGTATAAAAAATATTTTCAAATAAAAGTTGTAGGTAATTTAATTTTTTAGGAAAAATGTTTCTTATGATTTTTTTATGCAACTCATATTTTCCCCGTAATTTCAAAATTAACATTTCCATAACTACCAAAAATTTGAATCATTCATTATGAATCTTCATTTTGAAATTACGGTGAAGATATTGGTCGTACAAAAAAATCATAAGAGACATTTTTTTTTACAAAATTGAATTTCATACAACTTTAGTTTAAAAAATTTTTTTCCTAGACCAATATTTTCGCCGTAATAATAAACATTTGAACCATTAATTTCGAAATTAAGGCAAAAATCTTGTCCCTACTTATTATTCATAAATTTACGAGTGTAATTGAAAATAGTGCACTGTTTGATGATAAATTATTTTGATCAACCATTTTTTTTTTGTGGTATTTAAAATTATATTATAATGTACACTGAGAAATTGAAATAATATTGCCCAAACAAGAATTTTTTGGTTCAAGAAATCCGTTAAGAATATTTATTTCAGTACTTTTTAATTATCAATTTCTTGAGAAAAGAGCATCAAATTTATTTTTGTTATTATATGCATTTGATATTATATTATGAGAAAACAAAAGAACAGCTTTACTTGAGTTAAATAAAAATTATTTCCATCAATACTACGAATTCTTCAGACAAAATTATGTATTCTTGAAAATAATCAAGAATATATGTTCTTGTGTCGAGTAAATATTTATAATAAAAGTATTTTTTTTCTCAGTGTATTAGAAATTTCCCGATTTTATTAATAATGTATATAACAGAAAAAATTACCGTTTTGTTTCTCGATTTGCGTGTTCTGCAAAGGCAAACGATTGATAGTTTTTTGACTATTCGGTGTCAGGGTTGTCAAAGATGTGGTGGCTGACAAAACAGTAGAATTACTAGACGCTGCATCAGTTATCACTTGCAAAAAACTTTCGCCATCTTGCAATTTTGGTCCTAAAAAAATAAATTGGAGAAAATATGTTATATTAAGATGAATGTTAGAATAATATTTCATTATACCATATACATAAAAAAGTTAAAGGAATTTACTTTTTTGTAAACGATCAGAATCCTGACGATTCAGATTGTTGCTTTCCAATATCTGACGATAATTGTGATGTAAGTTCTCATTATGTCCATCAAAAATCGTTGGAATACTGCCTTTTCGCAAACGAAAAAGTTGATTACGAAAATCTAAGCACTGGCTTGAAAAATGTTGAGAACATAAATGATGATATTTTGACGGTTTCCAATTTGGCTCGTAGTTCATATTTTTTATCCAGAGTTGGAGAACTTTCTCATCTGCTGGAAATCTATTTTAAATGTCAATATATGAGATTAGCAATGATTCATATGAGTTATATATATATATATATATATATATATATATATATATATATATATATATATATATATATATATACATACAAAACAAACTTAAAATAAAATTATTAACCACGTGTTTTCCTGTAATTGACAAATTTTTTGATATAAATGTTAAATTAAAAAGACTTGAAAGAAAATTTTATTTGAATGAAGAAGTAAAATAATTATGAAAAAATTATAAACTCAAATTTTTGTGGTACTTACTTAAAAAAAGATAAATTGTCAGACTTCGTATCTTTTTTTTTACAAAATACACACGATCGCATTTTTTTAGTTTTTTATATGAACTCAATCTAAAATTTCACTGTTTTTCACAATAATCACTTTGTTTTATAAATTTCACTGTTTTTCACAACTATCACTTTGTTTTATAAATTTCACTTGCACAATAATAAACTTTTTGGACGAGAAACGTAAACGATATGCTGCATCTGCGAGTATATTTTTTAGGTTAAATTTTAAAACAGAAGGTAAGTTTGCGGTTGAAAAATGACCATCCCTACTTCTAATAGTTACGTTCGCGCATGGGCCGTATGACATAATTTAGTTTAAGCCATTCATTTGGTGGCGCTAGTGTATGCTTCAAATATTTTCATTTCTTAACTACAGGATGCTCTATCCAGTTATATAGAGATCAGTGGAAAAAACTCAAGAAATCATGATTGTTTCGTCTACCTGTTCAGGTAAACTACAGTTTTCAATTATTAATCCGTGGTTATAAAATGCAGGATATCTCCAAAATATCCTAGGAAGGAACCGTGGTGATTTTTATATTTTTCCGAGCATGCTACCGGTCACAAGACAAAAAAAACTCGAGAAATTATGATTTTTTCCCCTACCTGTTCAGGTATACTACAGTTTTTAATTATTGTTCCGCAGATATCAAGTGAAGGATAGCTCTAAAATATTCTAGGAAGGACCATTCGTGTTTTTCATATTTTTTCGAGCAGGCTACTGGTCACCAGACAGAAAAAACTCAAGAAATGTCGATTTTTTAGTCTACCTGTTCAGGTAAACTACAGTTTTTAATCATTGTTCAACAAATATTGATTGCAAGATATCTCCAAGATATTTTAGGAAGGTTCTGTAGCAATTTACACATTTATCCGAGCATGCCACCGGTCTTCAGACAGAAAAACTTCAAAAATTATAATTTTTCGTCTATCTGTTTAGGTAAACTACAGTTTTTTATTATTGTTCCGCGGGTATATAATGTAGGATATATCCGAGATATCTTAGAATGGTCCCGTGGTGATTTTCATATCTTTCCGAGCATGCTACTGGTTACTAGACAGAAATAACTCACGAAATTATGATTTTATCGTCTACTTGTTCAGGTAAACTATAGTTTTTAATTATTGATCCTTGGTTACGAAATGCAGGATATCTCCGAAATATCTTAGAAAGGATCTGGGGTGATTTTTATATTTTTTTGTGCATGCTACCGGTCACCAGACAGACAAAACTTATGAAATTTCGATTGTTTTGTCTACCTGTTCAGGTAAACTACAGTTTGTAATTATTGTTCCGCGGGTATGGACTCCAGGTTATCTTCAAGATATCTTAAAAAGGTCCTGTAGCAATCGTTATATTTTTCCGAGCATGCTACCGGTCACCAGACAGAATAAACTTAATAAATTAAGATTTTTTCCCCTACCTGTTCAGGTAAACTACAGTTTTTAATTATCGTTCCGCGAATATTGATTGCAGGATATCTCCGAGTTATCTTTGAATGGTTTGTTACGGGTAAAACTGGGGTTCATTTTAAAGTTCAATTTAAAATGGTTAATAATTTGTTGACAAGTTCAAAATGAACCAACAAAACTAGAAAAGATGGAACAGTAAAAAGAGAAAGACTTAAATGCAATGAATTTAATAATTAAACAATATTACTTTAACTCAACACACAATATCCTAGGGAGCAATTAGAAAATACACACTGAGACAATGTGAATTGTCTTCGTCGTTCTCAGCCTTGCGATTCCCAATTTTCTTCGTCTCGTTGCCGCCTAAATTCAGTACGTCATAGTGCCATGGTCACATGACTTAATTTTCACGTCGACGCATGTCCGTAAGGGTGAAGTGGGGATAGTTCAGAGGCGAGTCCCAAACCCTCAATTATCGGTCAATCACTTCGATCCTGGATCACTTAGCGTCTAGACTTGTTATCTAGTATTCATTTGCGATTCTTTTCTATTAATTATATTGATACTATTTCACCCATTATTCCGGCAATTTTACTTGCGACACTAATTTTATTATTCCGTGTAAACGGTTATTATTACTATAAATAACGATTTAATAAAGTAAATCATATTGTGCGTTACCGACGAATTGTTCGCGGTATTAATTATTATAATCTAATAAATATTAAATATTGTGTAAAACTGCGCTATTTCACGTGAGGAACCATTGTATATTCTGCAACCACGAGGACACTACGTTCATTGTAAATTGCGCAGTATTTATTGTAAGTAACTGAATATTATTATAATTGGCAATAAACTTGCATTTTCTAGTTAATTCCTATCATTTTATTTTTCACTCACACTCTTGATTTTCCTACTCTGCTGGTAAGAATTATTAAATAGTCTATTAAAAATATTATTATTACTTGAGAACTGATAAGTTTATTTTACTATAAGAAACCTATTGTTAATAAATAAGCCGTGAGGTAAGTTGATGATCTTCTCATAACGTTGCCGAGTTTGAATAAGTGCGGGTCCTTGCTTTGCAAGAACCCTCGCCCATTGCTCTGTCCAAGTAAATAAAAATTTGTTAGAGGCCAGCCTAAGCCAGGGTTCAGCCCGCGAATTCTGGTGGCTGCTGGTAAAAATCGCGAAAGAGAAAAGCGATTTGTCTCAACTGGCGCTCGAACAGGGACTTTGCAGTAGTTCAAACGGGCAATAGAAAATTTTATCAATTTTTCTCACGGCTTCATTGTAAAAATTTCCGTAAAACTTTTCTGTGGTGATTTCAAAAAATTTCTTACCAGTATACAATTTTAAATTTTCTACATTCATCGTTTCATTTCATTTTTTCGGTTATCATCCGCATTAAAATTTTATAAAATATTTTATTGCTTCTTTTATTTATTCCATTTATCGATTAATTATTTGTGCTACTTATTTTAAATTGTTCATTTTAAAGTATTTATTATTGTAATATTGTGTGCCGGTATCGTTCCTATAAGAATTTCGTTATATTTTGACCTTGAGCGTATACTAGCTACACGCGTCGTAACCCGAGACGCTAGTATTTACTTCTTTACAGTTTACGATTCTTTGCTTACGCACAAAGACAACTCGAAGTAAATAATAAAATAAATACTTAAAATATTAAAATAAAATTTTGGGTCGAATATTCTTTAAGTGTAGTAAAGAAATTTATTACTTTCGTTACAATACAAAAGATTACTATATTTGTTTTCGGTTTAAAATAAAATATCTTTTGCTCGACAAAATTGTCTCTAAATAAACTAAGCACTTAAGTAAATTATCAATACAATCTCTATAGTAATAAATAAAATTTTATGAGTCATTGAAAATTTCGATAACCAAAATAAGTCATTAAAGTAATATACAAAAATTTATTCGTCATCAAGAATTTTAATAACTTAAATAAATTATTCAGTAATCAATAAATAATCTTTTCAGTTCAAAAAGATTCGTATTACAATGATTCGTCATTAAATAAACTTATTTATAATCTGACAAGAGTATTATCAGCTCGGGTTAAGCCAAAATCTATTAATAATAAAATTTTATAAATTATTAATTTTGATAAGAATTCACTGAGACAGTTTTACCGCCAAAATGACGCTACCTAGAACGCCGATTCCGCCACCACCACCTCCTTCAGTCACTTCAGTTAATTATCCCGCGGATCTTATCCATTTTCCTACTACATCGAACGCATCGGAGGATCTTGTCGATCTTTCACAGAACGATGACGTACACAATAGTACCCTCTGTACCCAAAGCCAATCGTTAAGTAATAATAACAATGTTGGCACTACGAGTTCGGGCAGTAACATGAATGAGTACTCTCACAATGTTAGTGGGGTTGTGCCCATTTCGGAACCTCAAAATACGACTTCCGTTGCCGTATTGCAAAATGTGGTTTCGGGCCTTCAGACGGAAATTGAAGCCTTGCGGGCAGAACGTCAGCATTTGCTTCGCATATCGAGCACGGTCTTGCGATCCCCAGATGCTCAATTGCCACCCCCATCTTTTCGACCCGAAACATCAAGTATGTGGATGCTGAGAGAGTTATTCCCCGTTGCCACTGTGACATCACAAGCAGCAAATCCTCTCTCTACTCGCCCAGTTATCACACATCCACATGCACCTATTTCGGCAACGCAAGCGAACGGACAGCAGTTCGCCATGCCTGGCTTGCCTGCGCGTGAACCGTACGCGCACCCAGGTGTCCCACCACTTATTCATACGTTACCAATGCATATGAATGCTCAGCCGACACTTTCGTACACGTACACACATCCACCTAGCAGTAATAACATACCTGCATTTACAAATACACACTCACAAGCCCAATCATATCTACATGCACAGCCGTCAGCCTGGCATAATACTTATACAATTCCAGCGGAAACTTCAAATATGAATGGGTCTAATTCTATGGGACTGTACGATATTACTCGTCTTGTCAAATCCTGGAATATTTCGTTTCCGTCTCGTTACCGATCGTCTCCAATGGACGCGAAGAAATACTCGAAAATAATTGAACAGCGGATGATCAGCAATGAGATCTCTCTCGACAATTTTCAGGCAGTCATCACCAACACACTCAACGGCGACGTACTCGAATGGTACTATCAGAACGAGGGCTTGTTCCACAGCTGGTCTACCTTCAAAGATTATTTTAAAATTTGGCAGGTTCAACAAACAGATGAATCAGTACTGCAAGAGATCTACTCGACCAAACAACGCAACGACGAGACAGGAGTTGCATTTATTAATCGTATGCAAGGTGCATTCGCGAAATTAGAAGATCCGTTACCGCAGATTAAGCAAATTAGAATTATAATCTCGCGATTTAATTCTCAGTTTTTACAAAAGTTCGCGGATACAAAAATTATGACGTATGCCGAATTATATACACAGGTCAGTGCTTGGCAGCCAACGGCTGATGCACTGAATCCTCATTTTAAAATTCCCGAAGACAGTAATAGTAGAATTAAAACTCGTAATCAATTAAATTCAATCAAAGCTTCAGAACTAAATTCACTTAACAGTATGGAAACTTTACAGTTATTATCTAATAATAATTCGTCTAGTAACAATAATTTCCATAGAAACAATAGTTTTAATAGAAGTAACAATTTTAATAGAAATAATAACTTTAATAGAAATAATAATTTCAATAGAGACAATAATTTTAATAAAAATAAAACTTCTGGTAATTTCCAAAATTTAAAACACCCGAATTCACAAACTCCAAAGTCAAATTCGGAGTCTTCTGCTTTATTAAATAATTTTGAGTCTTTAATGAAAACCATTTTAGAAAAATTAGATCAAAATAGTACAAATACGTCACCGGTAAAAGTCAATTCAACTCCGGTATCGAATCATAATACAACAAAAACTCCTGTCTGCGGTCGTTGTGGAAAAATTGGTCATGTCGCTGAGGTTTGCTGTGGGCCAGTAACTGATGAGTTACGTATCAAGGCAGGGTTGCCTCTTCGTTCCCGACCATCTACTCCAAAAAACGCGTGAGCGCCCTGGTAGACACCAATCACGTTACCAGGGCTTCAGTATCAAACAATAACTCGGATAAGTCCAGTCTAAATAATGATGATAAACCTAATTTGTCCAAATTAAATCCTGACGCTCCTGAATTCGTTATCAGCCGTGGAAATTTCTTCTTAAATTATCCTATTGCTGCTGATATTCCAGATATGATCGGTAACGTCTCAGAAAATCTTGACGTAGATTTAATTGATTTTACATCTCCTCTGGATCAAATTACGACTAGATCAGCGGAATTAAAGTCTGATAAATCGGCAGATACAGAGTCCAATTGGGAAACGAGCTCGGAAGCTTCGCAGCAAATTAAAAATATTAAAAAATCAAGAACAAAGAATTCGGTAAAAATTTTAAAATGAAAATTAAAAAATTCCACAACCCCATTGCGTAAAATTAAAAATAAAACTCAATTTAAATCGCCAATTCAATATTTATTACTGGACTATGACACTGAAGAACAGCAGCTTGCGACAAAGTTTGAAAATGGCTCGGAGATATACAATACTTCTCTCTGTGATCTAAGGGAGGATACTAGTCCTTTATATGACTCAGAGATTGATGAGTATCAATCCGATTCTAGTGAACATATTGCTTATGCTCCAAAATCCACTATCCAAATAAATTCGGACAATAAACAAAGTACATTACTGCCAATGCTCAGTAATGATAATAAATTCAGCAATATGACTTCTTCAGCTAGTCTTAAAGCTCCGTCAACCATAAGCCGGATGATTGCGAATATTTCTATCTAGTGGGAGTGAGCGCAGCTATATTTCTGAGATTGCTTATGAACAAATCAAAGAATATCAACTGCAAGATCTCACACCTGATCCCACTAGTACTCATGGAGTAACTATGGCCAACTCCAAGTCCACGCAAACACGTGGTGGAGCCCCATTTAAAATTCAACTTGACGGTCACGATATCATCACTTGGTTAAGTGTTTTATCTGACTTGTCTACTCCAGTAATTCTTGGTCTTGATTTCTGGCAACTAGCAGATATTCAAGTAAATTCCAAGGAGAGTACTTGGAAATTAAATACCAGTAATGTCACTTATTCATTTTTCTCTCGATCTGGATTTACAAATCAAGCATCCTTAAATGTACTGTCGTCAGCTGAACGTGCTGATCTTGAAAAATTCCTAGCAAAAGAATTTGAGAAAAATAAACAAGTCCAATTGGGTTTAACACATGTAGTTCAACATCGTATTGAATTGACCGATGATACTCCAGTACGTACGAAGCCTTACCGTAGAAGCCCACCAGTAATGAAAGCCATGCACGACAGAGTAGATGAGTTGCTTGCGAAGGGTTATATTCAGCCTTCAAATAGTGCTTGGGCATGTTCGCCAGTGATGGTACCGAAGAAAAATAATACTTGGCGTATGTGCATTGACTATCGACCATTAAACAGAGTAATAAAAAAGTCTGCTTATCCGTTACCGATCATGCACCGTATTTTATCGAGTCTTCAAGGTGCTAAAGTAATTTCAGTACTCGATGTCAGCGATGCTTTTCAACATGTCTTGGTCGAGCCAAATAGCCGTCAATATACAGCATTTTGTGTGGATGGACGAGGTTTATTTGAATGGATTCGGATGCCATTCGGTCTGACAAACGCACCCAGTACCTATCAAGAAGTTTCCGATACTGTACGTCGGGAAATTATCGAATCATTAAAATCACAGTTTCCTCATATTTCAGCTGAAAATAAAATCTTTGCATATCTCGACGACTGGATAATAATCAGCGATGACTTAAAAGAACATAAAATTCTTCTTCAAGCAGTTTTCGAAGGATTCCGCAAGGCTGGAATAAAAATGAATGAAGAAAAAAGTCATTTTGGTCGCTCTGAAGTTCATTTTCTGGGCTTCATAATTAATAAAGATGGTTTAAAACCTGATCCAGCTCGATTGGAACCAATTGCAGATTACAAACGACCTACCAACCGTAAGGAACTGCGAAGATTTAATGGGTTAGTCAATTGGTATCATAAACATCTTAAAAATGTCGCACAAGTTCAAGGCCCCTTGAACAAATTGACCAGTACTCGAGTTCCATGGGAATGGACAGATATTGAAGAAAAAGCTTTCGTGGAAACGAAAGAAGCTCTGTTAAAAGCTGCGACGTTATCACTCCCACGTCCAGACTTGCCTTATCGGTTATATACGGATGCCAGTAATACTGGGTTAGGTTCTGTATTAACTCAGTATGATGCAGAACAAGATCAAGAAAATTTAATTATCTGCTTAAGTCGACCATTAAATAAAGCGGAAATAAATTACACCACAACTGAAAAAGAGTGCCTCGCTGTCGTTTGGTCCTTACGGAAATTACGAGGCTACATTGAAGGTTTACCAGTCACAGTCTATACTGATCATTCCGCATTGAAATGGCTTCATTCGTTAAAAGATCCAGCAGGTAGATTGTCCAGGTGGGCAATTGACATTTCTGCTTATGACATTGAAGTTGTTCATTATCGGGGTACGCAAAATGAAGCTCCGGACGCACTTTCGCGTCGATATGAAGAACCAGAGGCTGCTGATGTACTTGTTTCAGAGTCCAATCCTTCATCACTGTGTATAATTTCTCAAAATTCTGCTTGATATAATGAAAAGGTCCGAGTTGTCCAGAAATACCCGGAGAATTATCGTGATTGGAAATATGAAAACGACAAGTTATATTTTTATCGTCCATTAGCTGTCTAGGAAATACTTGGTGAATTAAATCCTTGGAAAATCGTCCTAACTGAACAAGAAATCCGTCCAGCCATCGAGAAAGCACACTGTGAAGCCCAATCAGGCCATCTTGGGATCGACAAAACTTATCAACGAATACGAGATAATTTTTACTGGCCAGGAATGTTTAAAGATGTCTCATCGTACGTTTCATCTTGTGAGATTTGCATAATGACCAAAAGTGACCAGACGAAACCGCAAGGATACATTGGAACGAGACCACCAACTCAGCCTTGGTCAATTATCTCAATTGATACAATTGGCCCATACACTCGTTCAACTATGGGAAATCAATACAATCTTGTCATCGAAGATCTTTACACCCGTTACCTTGAAATTTTTCCTTTAAAACAACAATCTGGCAAAATCATAAAACACCACTTGACGACTGTATTTAATCACTGGGGTCCTCCTTGTCAAATTATTTCAGATAATGGCAAAGAATTTATAAACAAAGACATAATTAATCTAATCAGTCAATATAACATAAAATTTACACCAACTCCTATCGGTCACCCTTGCGCAAATCCCGTCGAACGTTGTAATCGTACAATTAAACCCATGATTGTCGCGTTTACGAGTAAAAATCCAAAAGACTGGGACGAACATCTTGATGATTTAAAATTCGCGTACAATACTTCAGTACACACTGCTTTAAGTGTATCCCCATTTTATTTAAATCACGGACGTGACGCACGACTGATTAACGATACTGATCCTCTTGAAAATCTAGACGTATCTGACGTTACCGTTTGGCAAGCCCGAATAGACCGTGTGGTTGAACTGAGGCATTTTGTTGAGCAAAATATGTTGAAAACTCGGGAACGCACGCGAAAACAACACGAGCAAAAATTTTCTAACATTCCTATAGATTTAAGAATCGGTGACCAAGTTTATTATTTAAATAAAAAATTAAGCAAAAAAGTAGATAGCTATAGTGCTAAATTAGCGCCAAAATATTCGGGACCCGCAACTGTCTCTAAAATTTTAAGTCCTCTAGTAGTTGAGCTACAAGATAGTGCCGGTAACGACATCGGCACATATTATTACAATGACTTAAAAATTCCAAGACGGTCTCGAAGACGTAACTAATTATTATCGATATATTTCAGATCGTTCATCATGAAAGTGAAAATCCATGGAAAGTCAGGATCGGATACTGAAGCCTCATCTCATGAGTCCGAGGCCGAGGTATCTGATACTGAACTGTCATCAATTCATGCAGTCATATCATCATCTGATTCATTCTCACTTTCATTAAATACTGCATCAACATCTGCACCTGAATTACCACCTACTACTGAAATAACGACACCAACTTCGTCACCGGCTGCACCTGTAATGTCATCAACTATCGCAGCATCGCCAACATGGTCTACTGGATCAGCTACATCAGCTGGACCCCGATTTGCGTTGCCGCCATGGCAAACTACAACTGGCCTTGACTTTGGTCGTCCATCATCTGCACTATACGTGTCGAGTCCAACCGCTACACCAACTTCCGTAATGCTTGAGACTCTAACTAAATTTATGAAGGATGAATTTAGTAAGCTTCATGCCCGTATTGACCGTGCGATAAGTCATCGCCCTGCGGTCACGTCACTACCATCTGGGGTCTCAAGGTTTGACGTTCAGTGGATGGAACGTATCGACGAGCGACTTGAAGATCTTCAGATAGTGGTAGAAACCAACACGGACCAGGTTGCAGAATTAAAGACACAGCTAGAGTCTTTAAAAGTACCTCCAACTACTACAGAATCCACTGACATCACCAACCTCACGGCTAAACTTCAACAGTTATCGGAGCAAGTCCATCGGAGCCAGAGAATGATTGCAGAAATTAAGCTGCCAAGTCCAGAAGAACTTGTGCAAAAACTTCAGGCAGTTAATTTAGAATTAAAATTGACGGTCACCGAAATTAGTTGCCAAACAGCAACTACATCAGCTACAACTTCTACTCCAGTCAATGTAGAATACGACATGGGTACTACACCAAACAACAAAGCAGTACTACCATTACTGGCTCAACAAGCCTCTGCTTGTGGTCCAAATCCAGGACTGAAGATTCGTGAGGGTGCCTATCAACGTCCACCGCCGGAAAACGCCAGATTTCCACCATCATCACTGTTTGCTAGGCGAATGTCTCGTCAGGAGTTAACCGAGAAGGAAGTATCAACACTACGAGCTTCGGGAGCTATTCCCAAGGATGGTAAGGCCAAGATCCAGATGGTAACTTTTGCCAACTCGTTACCGTATTCTCAGACAGCTCCAGCTCCAAAATATGAAGTGCCATTGCAACCCAAAGAGGCATACAAACAATTTCTGTCTGGCTTACAATCAGCTCCAACACCAGGTTCTACTGTAGCTGCCACTGAATCAACACCACAAGTTGTTATCCACAACGGTATTCATTTCATGGACTTTACAACCTTCTGTAAAGCCATTGAGAAGATTTGTGTAACCGTTAAGCCTAGAATATGCCACACCGATCTCAGAGAATCCTGGACGCAAACGGTAACGACGCAAGCTCAGTCGTTATTCATCTCAAATGCATGCCAAAATTGTCGGCTACGGGACCATAAAATTGCTGAATGCCAATTACCATGGCGACCTGACATGTGCCACGTATGCTACCAAGACCAAGTAACAATGGCAACGTGCTTCCGTCCACATGATAAAAATTATAAAGACTATATTCGGGGACGTTGCCAAGGCTGTGGTACTCCAACTCAGTTATATGATCCGCACTGTAACAACTGCAGTCGCAGATACCCGGGGTACAAGGATAGGATCTCAACAAAATATACTCCAGAAGACATCGAGCGATTCCATCGAAGCCATCTGCGATCCATGAAGAAACCCGAATAAATTTAATTATTTTTTTTACGCTACCGATTTAGATGTACATCTAAATAAACACACATATTCAATCATATTCATCTCATTGATTCAGTTAATTATCATTGCCAATTGTAATAATTTTCATTTACATCTCAGAATCCTGAGGCAGTTGGCAGACAACAGTATAAATTATTTCTTTTATTTTATTATTTTTTTTTTGCAGCTCAGATCGAAGCTGTCATATTCAAAACATTTATTATTTTTTTTTGTACCGAGTATTAAGAGTAAATAATCATAATGCATTTTTATTCTATACTCTATTTTTTGTTGTAAGTCGTACAGATTTCCTGATCCAGGTCGAGGTCCCAGGATCGAGGTGAACCTGAGATTGGGGCTGGGTTAGAAGATATTTTTCATATCCCTAACGGCTTGCGATCGATTTATTTGGCAAGTTAATTGAAATTTTACTGGCAATCTACTTGCGTCACTAGCGAGTAACTCGCAATCACTAAAATTTGAATCAAAATTTTACTGGCAATCTACTTGCAATTTTTTAAGCGATCTGATCGCAACATTCTGAATAATTTTTCTGGAAATTATTTTTGTAAATATTATTAAGTTTTAATAATTACAGTCGGGCAACCCAGACGGAAATCCAAAAGGGTAACCTTGGCTTGGTGGGGGGGATTGAGACAATGTGAATTGTCTTCGTCGTTCTCAGCCTTGTGGTTCCCAATTTTCTCCGTCTTGTTGCCGCCTAAATTCAGTACGTCATAGTGCCATGGTCACATGACTTAATTTTCACGTCGACGCATGTCCGTAAGGGTGAAGTGGGGATAGTTCAGAGGCGAGTCCCAAACCCTCAATTATCGGTCAATCACTTCGATCCTGGATCACTTAGCGTCTAGACTTGTTATCTAGTATTCATTTGCGATTCTTTTCTATTAATTATATTGATACTATTTCACCCATTATTCTGGCAATTTTACTTGCGACACTAATTTTATTATTCCGTATAAACGGTTATTATTACTATAAATAACGATTTAATAAAGTAAATCATATTGTGCGTTACCGACGAATTGTTCGCGGTATTAATTATTATAATCTAGTAAATATTAAATATTGTGTAAAACTGCGCTATTCCACGTGAGGAACCATTGTATATTCTGCAACCACGAGGACACTACGTTCATTGTAAATTGCGCAGTATTTATTGTAAGTAACTGAATATTATTATAATTGGCAATAAACTTGCATTTTCTAGTTAATTCCTATCATTCTATTTTTCACTCACACTCTTGATTTTCCTACTCTGCTGGTAAGAATTATTAAATAGTCTATTAAGAATATTATTATTTCTTAAGAACTGATAAGTTTATTTTACTATAAGAAACCTATTGTTAATAAATAAGCCGTGAGGTAAGTTGATGATCTTTTCATAACGTCGCCGAGTTTGAATAAGTGCGGGTCCTTGCTTTGCAAGAACCCTCACCCATTGCTCTGTCCAAGTAAATAAAAATTTGTTAGAGGCCAGCCTAAGCCAGGGTTCAACCCGCGAATTCTGATGGCTGCTGGTAAAAATCGCGAAAGAGAAAAGCGATTTGTCTCAACACAACTACCCCTACTTAATCGGTTTAGCTCGCTGGAGTCCAGGGTTGAAAAAGAGGTTTTTCAAACAAAACAGATAGTATTAATTTTAACACTTTGAATTTCATTCAATCAGAATTTTACATTGGCTTCATGCCCTTGTTCTACTATTTTTTTACAATAATTGATACTTGATAATTAGACGCGGTTTTGATATCGTTTATTTATACAAATTTACAATGTTGAATGCTATTCAAACAACTTTACGCACGGTTTACACGGTTTGCACGTAGATAAAGCAGTAAATAAAGCATTTAACCTCGCACTAAATTTCCGATCCAATTTTATTTTTTTTTTAGGTTAAGGGTCACTTACTGACCATAAAATCACAAAATGCTGACAGATCCAGGTGGAGCTTCAATCGCAATTTTGAAACAACGTTTTTGGCCGATATCTCGGAAACTATGCACTTTAGGGCAAAAGTTATTGAGACCATTATTGTAGAGAATAAAATCTTGCATCTTTTGTTTCTTGTAAACTTTTTTGTAAAACTTACCGTTTACGATTTATGGCTCATTTAATGAACCGGTTTTTCTATTTCAGCCGATAACTTTTAAAATATTCGATTAATCGATGAAATGCAGACGTCCATTCTGAAAGATTACTTAATTCTCTACAATTTTTGTTTGAAACTTTTTTTTATAGTGCCCATACTTTTTGAGCTATAAGACGTTCAATGTTGGACCAACGGGCGTAAGGTCGAAAATTTCAAGGTATGTATAGTTTACTGGTAGAAATTTCGTAGAAGCTACCGATTAACAACCGGTTTCCTGTATTTTTTGTAAAAATCCTAAGTAACATCCCTCAAAAGTAGTTTTTTTCCCTGCTGATACCGGTCAGTGGAACCGAAATAATCGATTGCAGCTTCCGATTATTTCAGTATCGGGTACTAAAATTTAATCGGTAGCTGCTACTGATTAGTTTTAGATAACAGCTACCGATTCGTAATTGGTAGCTGCTACCGGAAAATTTTTGGCACCAGCTACCGATTATTTCGGTATAGTGTACGGAAATAGTAGCTAGCAGCTACTAATTACGAATCGGTAGCTGTTATCTAAAACTATTCAGTAGCAGCTACCGATTAAATTTTAGTACCCGATACTGAAATAATCGGAAGCTGCAATCGATTATTTCGGTTCTACTGACCGGTATCAGCAGGGAAAAAAAACTACTTTTGAGGGATGTTATTTAGGATTTTTACAAAAAATACAGGAAACCGGTTGTTAATCGGTAGCTTCTACGAAATTTTTACCAGTAAACTATACATACCTTGAAATTTTCGACCTTACGCCCGTTGGTCCAACATTGAACGTCTTATAGCTCAAAAAGTATGGGCACTATAAAAAAAAGTTTTAAACAAAAATTGTAGAGAATTAAGTAATCTTTCAGAATGGACATCTGCATTTCATCGATTAATCCAATATTTTAAAAGTTATCGGCTGAAATAGAAAAACCGGTTCATTAAATGAGCCATAAATCGTAAACGGTAAGTTTTACAAAAAAGTTTACAAGAAACAAAAGATGCAAAATTTTATTCTCTACATTAATGGTTTCAATAACTTTTGCCCTAAAGTGCATAGTTTCCGAGATATCGACCAAAAACTTCGTTTCAAAATTGCGATCGAAGCTCCACCTGGATCTGTCAGCATTTTGTGATTTTATGGTCAGTAAGTGACCCTTAACCTAAAAAAAAAATAAAATTGGATCGGAAATTTAGTGCGAGGTTGACCAAAAAAAACGGCTTTATTTACTGGCCTAACGGCTTACGCGGTCAATTCACACACACAAAATACGCGGACTAGTACACGTGGGTCTACCCTTTCCCGGGTGCTTTGGGGGTGTCTGGTCGACTCCCCCGTCAGCCCTGTATGAGTTCTATTCCCCGAGGGTAAACGGATGGTCTCCGTCTAGCCTTCACCTAAGCGGCTAGTTTCACCTACAAACCCTTGGCTGAAGGCCTCAGAGTGGGGACCCTTAAATCTCCCCGAGAATCAAAATTTCGCTTACCTTGGTCCAGTCGGACTCGGGACAGTCAAAGTTCCAGATGCTGTCCAGGGAATAATCTTCTCTAGAGAACGTCTCGGGAGACTAAGTTCTCAATACCGGCCCTCCTGAGCGCTTTTATTACCTGGGTTATCCGTCACACATACGGAAAGGGATACTTTCCGTCGCCCTTTAATGTCACTCGTGAAAATACGGCGGTCGAGAAATTATTTTAAGTCCAAACCGAATAAATCAATGGGAAACTAAAATTACAAAATAATATCTCAAGAGATTGAATTTCTTCTAAGTTTTTGTGCAGCAATATCAAAGAGAATTTAACAAATATAATTTAAATAAAATATAGAGTGATTTGGAACGAAAAAGAATGTGTTTAAGCCTTTGAGTAAACATCTAATACGGCGAAATTAGCCGTGCGGCTCACACACTCGCGAGCGAATGGGAAGAGAATGAAAGAATATGCGATTGAAACGCTTAGTTAAATTGAACTCTCTCTCATTATTTGTACATATTTTGTCTTATTTTGTATATTCTTCCAATCTCTTAGATCTTTCGAACGAATTGTATAGAATTATGTTTCACGTTTTCGGGACTTAAAACAATCCTCTCTTCGGCTCGTGCTTTACTCTCTAGGACTTCATAAAGAGGAAAAGAAAAAAAACACGCAACAATTTTGTCGTACTATTTTGTTGCGGGTTTTTGTCATTAAGTGCTCTCGGCCCATCGAACAACTAAATACCTGGGTCGGACATCTCGTTGGACCCTCATACCATACACTCGTATAATCGTCATATCACACAAAAATTATTAATAATAATACACAGCTATAGTTAATGATAAATCAACTAGTTATAGTAATAGTTTTTAGTATATTCCATTAGAAATAGATAGTAGTAATAATTTAAGTCATAAAAACATAACAAAAGCACCATAGTTTTTTTGGATAAGTCGTAATTAAAAATATTAATAATAGTTATAAATCAAAATAAGAATACTCTAGTGAGTAAGTCATAGTAATGAGAAGTAGGATAAGTAATAGAAATAGTAATAGTAGTAGACATAGTATATCCCACGTAGTAATAAGTCATAGTAGTAAGAAATAGTAGTAGTTTCAGGTACAATAGTTAGTAGTAACACTAGTCATAGGTTTTAACGGAAAATACTACTAGTCATAGCAATATAAAACAAAAAGAAACTGGCTCGTACGAATTATCCCGACATCAAAGCTTCTGTTGAGATTTTCATATTTTTCCGAGCATGCTACCGGTCACCAGACAGAAAAAACTTAGAAAAATTTAGATTTTTTAGTCTACCTGTTCAGGTAAACTACAGTTTTCAATTATTCCTCCGCGGCTATGGACTGCAGGTTATTTTTAAGATATGTAAGAAAGGTCCTGTGGAAATTTTCATGTTTCTCCGAGCATGCTACCGGTCACCAGACAGAAAAAACTAAAGAAATTTCGATATATTAGTCTACCTGTTCAGGTAAACAACAGTTTTCAATTATTTTTCCGCGGGTATGGAGTGCAGGATATTTTTAAGATATCTTAGGAATCTTCTGTGGCAATTTTCATATTTTTCCGAGCATGCTACCGGTCACCAGACAGAACAAACTTAGGAAATTATGATTTTTTTCGTCTACCTGTTTAGGTAAACTACAGTTTTTAATTATCGTTCCGTGGATATAAAATGCAAGATATCTCCGAAATATCCTAGAAAAGGTTCTGTGGCAATATTCATATTTTTCCGCGCATGCAACCGGTCTCCAGACAGAAAAAACTTCGAAAATTATAATATTTCGTCTATCTGTTCAGGTAAACTACAGTTTTTTATTATTGTTCCGCGGATATATAATGTAGAATATATTCAAAATATCCTAGGATGGTCCCGTGGTTATTTTCGTATTTTTCCGGGCATGCTACCGGTCACCAGACAAAAAAAACTTATGAAATTTCGATTTTTTAGTCTACCTGTTCAGTTAACATACAGTTTTTAACCATTGTTTCGCAAATATTGAAGACGAAATATTTCCATGATATCTTTGAAAGGTTCTGTGGTGATTTTTATATTCATCCGAGCATGCTACCGGTCACCAGACAGAAAAAACTAAAGAAATTTCGATATATTAGTCTACCTGTTCAGGTAAACAACAGTTTTCAATTATTTTTCCGCGGGTATGGAGTGCAGGATATTTTTAAGATATCTTAGGAATCTTCTGTGGCAATTTTCATATTTTTCCGAGCATGCTACCGGTCACCAGACAGAACAAACTTAGGAAATTATAATATTTCGTCTATCTGTTCAGGTAAACTACAGTTTTTTATTATTGTTCCGCGGATATATAATGTAGAATATATTCAAAATATCCTAGGATGGTCCCGTGGTTATTTTCGTATTTTTCCGGGCATGCTACCGGTCACCAGACAAAAAAAACTTATGAAATTTCGATTTTTTAGTCTACCTGTTCAGTTAACATACAGTTTTTAACCATTGTTTCGCAAATATTGAAGACGAAATATTTCCATGATATCTTTGAAAGGTTCTGTGGTGATTTTTATATTCATCCGAGCATGCTACCGGTCACCAGACAGAAAAAACTTAGGAAATTTCAATTTATTAGTTTACCTGTCCATGTAAACTACAGTTTTCAATTATTGTACCGTAGGAATGGACTGCAGGATATCTTGAAGATATATTAAAAAGGTTCTGTGGCAATTTTCATATTTTTCCGAGCATGCTACCGGGCTCCAGACAGAAAAAACTCAAGAAATTATGATTTATTAGTCTACCTGTTCAGGTAAACTACAGTTTTCAATTATTCTTCCGCGGGTATGGACTCCAGGTTATCTTCAAGATATCTTCGAAAGGTCCTGTAGCAATCTTATATTTTTTCGAGCCTGCTACCGGTCACCGGACAAAAAAAACTTATGGAATTTCGATTTTTTAGTTAACCTGTTCAGTTAAACTACAGTTTTTAATCACTGTTCCGCAAATATTGAATGCAAGATATCTCCATGATATCTTTGGAAGGTTCTGTGGCGATTTTCATATTCATCCGAGCATGCTACTGGTCACCAGACGGAAAAAACTTAGGTAATTTCGATTAATTAGTTTACCTGTTCAGGTAAACTACAGTTCTCAATTATTGTTCCGTGGGAATAGACTGCAGGATATCCTTAAGATATCTTAAAAAGGTTCTGTCACGAATTTCATATTTTTCCGAGCATGCTACCGGTCTCCAGACAGAAAAAACTTAGAAAATTTCAATTTATTAGTTTACCTGTCCATGTAAACTACAGTTTTCAATTATTGTACCGTAGGAATGGACTGCAGGATATCTTGAAGATATATTAAAAAGGTTCTGTGGCAATTTTCATATTTTTCCGAGCATGCTACCGGGCTCCAGACAGAAAAAACTCAAGAAATTTCGATTTTTTCGTCTACCTGTTCAGGTAAACTACAGTTTGTGATTATTGTTCCGCGAATATTGAATAGAGGATATCTTCAACATATCTTTGGATGGTTCTGTGCCGATTTTTATATTTTTCCGAGCATGCTACCGGTCACCAGACAGAACAAACTTAGGAAATTATGATTTTTTTCGTCTACCTGTTTAGGTAAACTATAGTTTTTAAGTATTGTTCCGCGGATATGAAACGCAAGATATCGTCGAAATATCCTAAAAAAGGTTCTGTGGCAGTTTTCATATTTTTCCGCGCATGCAACCGGTCTCCAGACAGAAACAACTTCGAAAATTATAATATTTCGTCTATCTGTTCAGGTAAACTACAGTTTTTTGTTATTGTTCCGCATATATAATGTAGAATATATCCGAGATGTCCTAGGATGGTCCCGTGGTGATTTTTATATTTTTTCGAGCATGCTACCGGTCACCAGACAGAAAAAACTCAAGAAATTATAATTTTTTCGTCTAACTGTTCAGGTAAACTACAGTTTTTTATTATTGTTCCGCGGATATCTGATGTAGAATATATCCGAAATATCCTAAGATGGTCCCGTAGTGACTTTCATAGTTTTCCGAGCATGCTTTCGGTCACCAGACAGAAAAAACTTAAAAATTTTCTTCCTGTTCAGGTAAACTACAGTTTTCAATTATTTTTCCGCGCGTATAGACTGCAGGATATTTTTCAGATATCTGAAAAAGGTTCTTTGGCGATTTCCATATTTTTTCGAGCATGGCACCGGTCTCCAGACAGAAAAAACTCAAGAAATTATGATTTATTAGTCTACCTGTTCAGGTAAACTACAGTTTTCAATTATTCTTCCGCGGGTATGGACTCCAGGTTATCTTCGAGATATCTTCGAAAGGTCCTGTAGCAATCTTATATTTTTCCGAGCCTGCTACCGGTCACCGGACAAAAAAAACTTATGGAATTTCGATTTTTTAGTTAACCTGTTCAGTTAAACTACAGTTTTTAATCACTATTCCGCAAATATTGAATGCAAGATATCTCCATGATATCTTTGGAAGGTTCTGTGGCAATTTTCATATTCATCCGAGCATGCTACTGGTCACCAGACGGAAAAAACTTAGGTAATTTCGATTAATTAGTTTACCTGTTCAGGTAAACTACAGTTCTCAATTATTGTTCCGTGGGAATAGACTGCAGGATATCCTTAAGATATCTTAAAAAGGTTCTGTCGCGAATTTCATATTTTTCCGAGCATGCTACCGGTCTCCAGACAGAAAAAACTTAGAAAACTATGATTTTTTCGTCTACCTGTTCAGGTAAACTACAATTTTTAATCATTGTTCCGCAGATATGAAATAAAGGATAGCTCCAAAATATCCTAGGAAGGACCTGTGGTGATTTTCATATTTTTTTGGGCATGCTTCCGGTCACCAGACAAAAAAAACTTAAGAAATTCCGATTTTTTGTCTACCTGTTCAGGTAAACTACAGTTTTCAATTATCGTTCCGCGGATATGAAATCCAAAATATCTTCGGAATATCCTGAAAAGACCTGTGCCGATTTTCATATTTTTGCGAGCATGCTACTGGTGACCAGACAGAAACAACTTAGGAAATTTCGATTTTTTAGGCTGCCTGTACAGGTAAACTACAGTTTTCAATTATCTTCCGCGGGTATGGACGGCAGGTTATTTTTAAGATATCTAAGGAGCGTTCTGGGGCAATTTTTATGTTTTTCCGAGCATGTTACTGGTCACCAGACAGAAAAAACTTGGGAAATTTCGATTTTTTAGTCTACCTGTTCAGTTAAACTACAGTTTCCAATCATTGTTTCACCAATATTGAATGCAATATATCTCCAAGATATCTTTGGAAGGTTTTGTGGCAATTTTCATATTCATCCGAGCATGCTACCGATCACAAGAAAGACAAAACTTAGGAAATTTCGATTTTTTAGTCTACCTGTTTAGGTAAACTACAGTTTTCAATTATTGTTCCGCGGGTATGGACTGCAGGATATTATGAAAATATCTTAGGAAGGTTCTGTGGCAATTTTCATATTCTTCCGAGCATGCTACCGGTCTCCAGTCAGAAAAAACTTTAGAAATTTCTATTTTTTTTTCTACTTGTTTAGGTAAGCTACAGTTTGTTATCATTGCTCCGCAGATATTAAATAAGGATTTATCCGAGATATTTAAGAAAGATCCCGTGGTGATTTTCATATTTTACCGAGCACGCTACCGGTCACCAAACAGAAAAAACTTAAAAAAATTTGATTTTTTTTTCTTCCTGTTCAGGTAAACTACAGTTTTTAATTATTTTTCCGCGGGTATGGACGGCAGGTTATTTCCAAGATATCTTAGGAAGGTTCTGTGGCAATTTTTATGTTTTTCCGAGCATGCTACCGGTCACCAGACAGAACAAACTTAGGAAATTATGATCTTTCGTCTACCTGTTCAGATAACCTACAGTTTTTAATTATTGTTCCGCGGATATTAAATGCAAGATATCTACGATATATCCTAGAAAGGACCTGTGGTGATTATCATATTTTTCCGAGCATGCTACCGGTCACCAGACAGAAAAACCTCAAGAAATTATGATTTTATCATCCACCTGTTTAGGTAAACTACAGTTTTCAATTATTGTTCCGCGAATATTGAATGCAGGATATCTCCACGATATCTTTAGAAGGTTCTGTAGTGATTTTCATATCTTTCCGAGCACGCTACCGGTCACCAGACAGAAAAACCTCAAGAAATTATGATCTTTTCCCCTACCTGTTCAGGTAAACTACAGTTTTTAATTATTGTTCCGCAGATATGAAATAAAAGATAGCTCCGAAATATCCTAGAAAGGACCTGTGGTGATTTTCATATTATTTTGAGCATGCTACCGTCGACCAGACAGAAAAAAATCAAGAAATTATGATTTTTTCGTCTACCTGTTCAGGTAAACTACAGTTTTCAATTATTGTTCCGCGGGTATGGACTGCAGAATATTTTGAAGATATCTTAGGAAGGTTCTGTGGCAATTTTCATATTCTTCCGAGCATGCGGGCGGTCTTCAGACAGAATAAACTTGAGAAATTTCGTTCTTTTTGTCTACTCGTTCAGGTAAACTACAGTTTGTTATTATTGATCCACGGAAATCAAATAAGGATATATCCGAGATATTAGAAAAAGGTCCCGTGGTGATTTTCATATTTTACCGAGCACGCTATCGGTCACCAGACAGAAAAAACTTAAAAAATTTTGATTTTTTTTCTTCCTGTCCAGGTAAACTACAGTTTTCAATTATTTCTCCGCGGGTTTGGACTGCAGGTAATTTTTAAGATATCTTAGGAAGGTTCTGTGGCAAATCTTATATTTTTCCGAGCATGCTACCGGTCTCCAGACAGATCAAACTTAGGAAATTATGATTTGTTCGTGTACCTGTTCAGGTAACCTACAGTTTTTAATTATTGTTCCGCGGATATGAAATGCAAGATATTTTCGATATATCCTAGAGAGGACCTGTGGTGATTTTCATATTCTTCCGAGCATGCTACCGGTCACCAGACAGAAAAAACTTAGGAAATTTAGATTTTTTAGTCTATCTGTTCGGGTAAACTACAGTTTTCAATTATTCTTCCGCGGGTATAGACTGCACGTTATTTTTAAGATATGTGAGAAAGGTCGTGTGTAAATTTTCATGTTTTTCCGAGCATGCTACCGGTCACCAGACAGAAAAAACTCAAGAAATTATGATTTTTTCCTCTACCTGTTCAGGTAAACTACAGTTTTCAATCATTTTTCCGCAGATAGGAATGAAGGATAGCTCCGAAATATCATAAAAAGGACCTGTGGTTATTTTCATATCATTTTGAGCATGCTACCGGTCACCAGACAGAAAAAACTCAAGAAATTTCGATTTTTTGTCTACCTGTTCAGATAAACTACAGTTTTTACCTATTGTTCCACAGATATTAAATGAAGGATATCTCCAAAATATCCTAGAAGGACCTGTGGTGATTATCATATTTTTCCAAGCATGCTACCGGTCATTAGACAGAAAAAACTTAGGAAATTTCGATTTATTAGTCTACCTGTTCAGGTAAACTACAGTTTTCAATTATTTTTCCGCGGGTATGGACGGCAGGTTATTTCTAAGATATCTTAGGAAGGTTCTGTGGCAATTTTTATGTTTGTGCGAGCATTCTACCGGTCACCAGACAGAACAAACTTAGGAAATTATGATTTTTTCGTGTACCTGTTCAGATGACCTACAGTTTTTAATTATTGTTCTGCGGATATGAAATGCAAGATATCTTTGATATATCTTAAAAAGGACCTGTGGTGATTTTCATATTTTTCCGAGCATGCTACCGGTCACCAGACAGAAAAAACTCAAGAAATTATGATCCGAGCAAAAACAGATTCTCTGTAAAAAGTTGCACCAAGTACACGTTCAACATTAATCTTAGACTGTATTGAACATTATATTCTTACAAAAAAAATTAAAATCACAAGAAGACCAAGTACCTGAAATTTTTTAAATTTTATCAAATACAAAAAAAAAAATTATCACTATCAAAATTGAAAAAAAAAAAAAAAAAAAAATACTTGATCTTACTTGGTGTGCGTTTTGCAAAAAATTAATTATCCGGTTGTGTCATATCTTTTGAATGTTTCACAATTGAATAATATATATTAAACTGCCTTTAACTACGCATACCAAGTACATTCAAGTATTTTTTTTTTTTTTTTTTCAATTTTGATAGTGATAATTTTTTTTTTGTATTTGATAAATTTCCAAAAATTTCAGGTACTTGGTCTTTTTGTGATTTTAATTTTTTTTGTAAGAATATTATTTTCAATACAGTCTAAGATTAATGTTGAACGTGTACTTGGCGCAACTTTTTACAGAGAATCCGTTTTCGGTCGTATTTCATTTTTTTTTGTAGAATGATTGTCTAATCGGTCTGAAAGATTTCTAAAATACAAATAAAGCAATAACAATGAAAATGTTATTAAGACACAGTTTATTATTGATTCAACGATATTAAAATTTGATATTCAATAACTATCCACATTATGTTATGTATAAACATATATACATAAATCAAATGTGAAACTCATTTTTTAAAGATAAATAAAAAATTAAAGTTGCTTTTAAACTGATAGCAAGTTAACATTCATCAAGTGTTCAAATATTTATCCAATTAGTTTGACATCAAGTTTTAGCTATGAAGTTCGCCGATGGGCGAAAATTAAACATGAAACGGACAAATTCTTGAAAAGTTCAGAAATTCAAGAAACCAATAAACTCAAAAAAATTTTTTTTTATTTCGATTATCATTCAGCACTCGTTAGATGCTACTGAAATGCTCATGAAATAAAATGATTAAAAATGTAAATAAAATTTGAAAATACATTGTCTAAAAATCATAATTTGATGTTTATAAAAAGGTAAGATTATGATCTTATCATATATGTAATAATCATACATGCCCAGTTGATATAGGAAAGAATGTACCAACACTATGGAACTGATTATACCCTGATAGTCACCTTTTTCACAAGGTATCTTCAAACTACTGCCGTATTCTGAAGTCAATTAGAAGGAAAGTATTGGAGAGCGAGCAGTTACCTTTAAGTTGACAGTAAATTGTCTATAACTTGGAAATACAATTTGACTACAAGTGTTACTGTCAGATAATGACGTTAAGTTGATTGAAAGTTTTATTTCAAATTGACAGGAAGTTTGTCTGTCAAATTACAATCAGTTAACGTCTACAGATACCCTGATAGCCAGTAGAGTTCAACCAACAGTCAAATTTCTCGTAAATTTGACGTCAGATTAAAGCCGCTATTCGACGTTCTCGAGACATCAGAAATTGAGTAGCAAAATTTGACTGCAGAAATAGCTCAAATTGACCTAAATTGTTTAGATTCGATTTTACCGTTTGATACATATTGAAGAAAAGTCAGCTCGTGACATCTAGCAACTATTTAACAAAGTAAATTCAAAAATCACAAAGTAAAAAATATCTCTTTAGTTGAAGTCTTGTTGACGTCATTTGTTGCGTCTCAAATTTTGATGTCTCACAGACGTCAAATAGCATTTTTAAACTTAAGTCAAATTTATGTGAAATTTGACGTCAAAGAGAGTTCAAAAGTTGATATTGAAATTTTTTATGTGTACCGTACGTCATTCAGACGACCAAAGTTTCAGCTCAAAAATTGCACTGAAACTCCAGTTATATGGGTCTAAATCAACTTGCACGCAAGTATTATCCAGCCAAGGCTTGCCAGAAACTTGTCGTTAGCCGAAGATGTTTCACTGCAGAAGTTACTAAGCAAAGTGTAGCTATTAGTGACATTTGACGAAAAATTCAACTCTGATAGCCGCACCTTGCTCAGCAAGTTCTGCAGTGAGAGATTTTCAGCTAACTTAACTTCAAGTTTCTGGCAAGCCTTGGCTGGATGATACTTGCATGCAAGTTAATGCAAATCTACTGTCGTCATCTGAATGTAATTTAACAGACAAATTTCTCATCAATTTAAAGTTAAACTTTCAATCAACTTAACGTCATTATCAGACAATAACGCTAGAAGTCAAATTGAATTCAAATTACAAACAATCTACTGTCACATTGACTGCAACTTTTTGCTTTCCAACTTTTGCTGTTAAGTTGACTTGAGATTCTGGAAGTAGCTTGAAGTTAACTTGCGGTTATTGTGTCTATTAGGGAAGAAAATTTTGTTAGGTGTTTTTTTTTCTAGTAACAAAAGTTACCTCTAAATTGATGGAAAATAAACCGTAAAGTTTTTTTTGACTTTTGTTGTCAAATTGTCAACGAATCCGAGCAGCAAATTTCGGCCATTTCAATTGTCAAATTACGGTCAATTTCAAGCTCGAGTAGCTATTAAAAATAGTTGTCATTACCCTAATAGTTACCTTATCCACAAGTTAACTTCAAGCTACTGCTGTAGCTTTAGAATACGCTAACGTAAAGGAAAGTGTTGAAGAGCGGCAGTTACCTTTAAGTTGACAGTAAATTGTCTGTAACTTGAATTCAATTTGATACAAGTGTTACTGTCAGACAATGACGTTAAGTTGATTGAAAGTTCACTTCAAGTTGATGGCAAGTTTTTCTGTCAAATTAAATTCAGATGACGGCAGTAAATTTGCATCAACTTGCATGCAATAATCATCCAGCTGAGGCTTGCCAGAAACTTGTCGTTAAGTTAGACGTAAATGCTTCACTGCAGGACGTTGTAAGCAATTATATTTTGAGTGTAGCTATCAAAGAACGTACACTCGTTTTTGAAGGTAAGTTAACAGAAAGTGTTGCCGGAAAGTTGTAGGAAGAACCTCCAATAGCTGAATTGCTTTCGAATTCATAACAAATTAGCGGTAAAGGATTAGACACTAACTTTTGGCGGCCAATGTGAATTCAAAGTCTGGCCAAGGCTTTCTGTCAGCTAAGTCACATGAGTGAAATGATCTTAAGTTGTATGTTCTGCCTAAGGATCCAGGAATTGCCATATAGTAGTAGTTGAGCTGGGGGAGTTCACCCCCCCGATAAAACAGATTGTGGGTTCTAGTCCGGGCTGAGTTACCGACGGAGGGTAACCTACCGGCGGTCGGTGTGTACTGGCGGTCGGTAAGGTCTGTTTTACCGACAGTACTCGGATTGGCAGTCGGTAAACTCTGATTTGGCTGCTGGTAAGCACTGTTTTATCGCCTGTATTGATATTGCGTGTCGCTAACCGTGGTTTGGCTGTCGATTTCGTTGTGTTCGCGGTTGGTAAGATCTATTTTACCAACTATAACATGCTTTTGAGGTTATTTTTTGATATTTTTTGAGGTTATGTACAATGGTGATTGCGTAAAAAAGTAACATACACGCATTTTTACAAATTAGATTGGGTCATGGGCAGCCTACCAGATTAAAGGTTGTTGAGTAATTCGCATCACCCCCAGAGCTGGCACTAGCTGCCTACCATCTACAGGTTGTGTTAGTGGGTGTACTTACAAGTGTATTAATTTCAAGTCTTATATATTGAAACTGAGGTGTGGACAAGTGCATGTGAGAAGCATGCTGAGAGGATGCCATCTATCGGCTTACCCCCCCCCCCACCCCTCCTTTTTTTGCCAGATGACGTCATCGATTGCGTCATCAGACAAGTTTGAGCTTGTTTCTGAGTTGTAGTGGGGCTAGACGAATAATTTCTGAGCTCTTGAGCTCTCAGCACTCAGTCTTTGCTGGAACATCTAAGTGAGCAGTCAGTGAAAAGTTTATACTAAAGTTTGTTATAATATTTATTGTGTTCGTTTTTTATAAGTCACGTAAGTCATTTTACTTGTAAATTTAGATAAATATTTGATGCTTTATTAATGAATCAATCAACTCATTAATTAACTAATTAATTGAATATCTTTTTCTAGGATGGATTTGAAGAAACTCAATGAGATCAGTAATTTAGAAAACATTTTGTCGACCAGAAAATTTAAAGAATTAGAAGTTGGCAAAATGTACAAAATTACTGAATTAAAAAAAATTTTAACGCAGTATGGGCCCAGAGTGGTTGCTGCTCTTGATGGTCAATTTACAGTCTTCTTTCCAACACGGACGAACAACCAATTAATTGCCGACGAAGAGACATTTAAAAACCTTGTCAACACTGTCGAAGAACAGCATCTTTATTTAAGATTTCATGAAAGTAAATACAGTCAATTTGAATTTGCTATTTGGTCAACATAAATGTACTTTTTTATATTTTGAAAAAAAATAAAAAAATTTGAATGTAATTATCCTCTAACTCATTATTTTATAGGCCTTTTTATTGTTATTTCTATGTACACAGTTAAATTTTAATTATTTATAATAATAAGAATAATGTAAATAATAATCATAATAATAATAATAATAATAATAATAATAATAATAATAATAATAATAATAATAATAATATAAATAGTAATATTAATAATCATAATAATATTGAAAAAATCACAATAATCCGGTCTAAAAAATTTAAGTTCATGCAAGAAATTCGACAGAATAAAATCCGACTGAGCACGCGCTATCGAAAGTTGGATAAAAAAATCACCGCTGAACTCAAGTTGGTTGTGGGTTAAGAGATATATATGTATATATGTGAGGGAAATTCAAAACAAACGAAGTTGGTTTGCGCATGCTCTTTGCAGCGCGCGGCATTTAAGGCCGCTTTAAAACTGCGTGAGGGGTATGGTGGACAGTAGGGATAAGGATTTCTCATCATACAACGTGATATGCGTTGAGTGCATTTTTTTATTTTTGGGTTTTTTGAAATAAGAATTTTTGTTTTAATGTAATTATTTTTTTTAATTTGTAATAATTTTTATACATAAAGAGAATAATGTGTGTGTGGGTATGTGTGTGTGAGTGTGTGTATGTGTGTGTGTGTGTGTGTGTGTGTGTGTGTGTGTTTATTGACAAATAATATTTTATTTCTTAAAAATAATAATAAAAAAAGACAATAGTGATTGATAATGAATAACATATATAAAAAAAGAATGATAATTATTGCTAATTTTCGTCCGAAGAAGTAGACGAGTCTTCACCATCCGAATAAAAAAATATTCTAGCTGATGATGGCGGTTGTGGTGATGGTGTTGAAGGCGGCGATGGTGGTAATGGTGTTGATGGCGGCGATGGTGGTAATGGTGGTGATGGCGGTGGTGATAAATCATCATTGTCGGAGTCCGTTAATAATACCGTTGAGGCCGGCGATAGTGTTGGTGAACCTCCCCCTCTCCGTTGTTGTTGTTGTTGTTGTTGGAATCTGTCGTGGCAACAACAACGATTATCACAACCCTTTGAGCGCAATTGATGTTCACTGATAGTACGTAGCCGTCGTCTGAGATCAATGTCCTGCTGTTCCTCAATTTGTTGCCGTTCATCTTCTTGTCGCTGTTCGTCAATTGGTCGTTGTTCATCAATTTGTTGCTGTTCGTCAATTTGTCGCTGTTCATCAATTTGTCGTTGTGCTTCTAATTGTTGTTCTTCTACTACTATTACTTGTTGATGTTGTTGTTGCTGTTGTTGTTGTTGTTGTAAAAAATTGTCGATATTGGCGTCGATTCGTCGTTGATAAGTGTCGATGTCATCACCGATCCATGTGAAAATTGACGCCATTCTTGCCGGGAATCATCAACCACCAATTCCGTTGATATACCCTCTAATAATATGATGGGGCCATCTCTTATTAGTTCACCACCACACAAAATCTGCGAAACCTGTCTCCGCACATCACCAGCTAGGAGATATTCATCCTCATATCTTTGGTACACTCTTAATGGAATTACCATCAGGTAATGCAATCGGTTTTCAATGAACCTCAATTCATCGCTTAGTTCCCGATTCATTTTCCTTCAAAAAAAAAAAAATAAAAATTCGATTATTTTTTCTATCTTTTTAAGTATAGAATTAATTATGCAAAACAAAGAAAAATTATTCAACGTAACTAGTAAGAATAAATCACAAAAGTATTTTAATTATTTAAAAAAAAAATTTTTAATTTTCTTCTACGTAATTATGTCAAAATAAAAAACTTATTCATCAAGTATTAAAACAAAAAAAAAGTTTTTAAAAAATTACTTTTCTAGACAGATAATTAATTATGCACAAAAAAATTTTTTTTTAAGCATATACAAAAAAAAGAAAAAATCTTATTTTTATTGATATCAAATAATTTTTTGAAAAATTAATTTTTAGACATAATTAATTGTATAAAAATTTTTTTTCCACATAAATCAGTAAAAAAAATTATAAAGTATTTATCAATATAAAAGAAATTTTATTAAAGTGAACTATTCTTCTAATTATGTAAAGAAAATATTAATTTTCCATCTAATTATTCTACTATTTAAACATTATAATTTAAAAAAAAATGAAAAAACATGTTTAATCATCAATATGAAAAAAATTTTTTTTTAATTACTTACTTTGTTTTGAAATGATAACCTTATAGGATTTTTTAATCACAAATTCGAAAAAATGTTCACAAAAGAAAGATAACTTGTCACGTTATTATTTGATATACGCACTTAGCACCCTTTGTCTGTGGTGACAGGTTCTTACAAGAAACTACCCCACCACTTTTCTAAAATCTTATAACGAAGGCAAAAAAAAAAAAATTAAAGGGCCAATCAGAAAAAAAATTGATTTTTCTTGACCAATCACAGAAAATTTACATATCTTTTATTGTTGGTCACTATGAGCACGTGGGTAACAAACCCACGCTGGTTTGTTTACATTTTTAAAGAAATTGATTTAAACGATGTTTTACAAAAATAATACGAAAATATCAATTAATATCATGGTGTATGATCGTAATCATTATTTTTTTATTCATAAATTAATTAAAAATGAATAAATTCTATCTTAGAAAAAAATTTGCGCGCGTAAGTTTAGTTAGACAAATAAAATAACGCCATCTATGGGTAAAAAATTTAACCAACATTGTATTCGAATTATCGGCTATAAAATCCCAGCCGTTTGAAATTCATCGATATTTATTGAAATACATCGATATTAATTTAAATAAATTAAAATATAAATTATAATTACCTGTTTTTTAAAAGATAAAACACTAAAGTAAAAATCAATGTATCTAATCATTAGTTGTGGTACAATCAAACTTCGTAAAAAATATACTCTGGTAGTCAGCAAGTTACCATAAATGACTGAAAATGACCGTAAGTTGTCGTTAAATTGTCATCAACTTATTACACTCAGCATGGTTGCAACATTATGTTGATGACAACTTATCATCAATTAAAATAATAATTAATTGTAAAATGTCAACAATTATTTTCTAGGTTATAAAAATGTAAACAATGATTTAATATCTTTTAAAAATAATAATTGTTAGAAAAAAAAGTTGAATTCCATCAAATTAAATTTTATTAATTATTTTCAAATAGCAATTTTCTAAAAATGCAAGTAATTATTTTTTCAAGCGCGGGAAATTTAAAATCGATACATCTGATCGTTAATTGTGGCGGGAAATTCAATCAACTTGTTGTCATCAAAATGTGACAACAAGTTATTTTAGTGGGGGTAAATGTCAACTTATCATCAGTTTTGACTACCAGAATGCATGTAAATTATTTGATAATTCAATTCAAATAATTTAAATTAATTATAAAAAGTTAAACTATTTTCTAGGTTATAAAAATGTTAACAATTACTTAATATCTTTTAAAAATAATAATTGTAAGAAAAAAAGTTGAAATGCATCAAAGTCAATTTTATTAATTAACTTAAATATCAATTTCTACATTTTCCAAAAGTATGCAAGTAATTATTTTTTCAAAACGCGGGAAATTTAAAATCGATCGTTAATGGTGGTAAATTCAACTTGTCGTCGTCAAAATGTGATAACAAGTAGTTGATGTCAACTTATCATCAGGTTTGACTACCAGAATGCATGTAAATTATTTGATAATTCAATTAAACGATAATAATTAATTATAAAAATGTAAACAGTTACTTAATATCTTTAGAAGTAAAAAGAAAAGGGGGGAAAAAAATAGAGAGAAAGTAGAAGTACATCAAGTTCAATTTTATTAATTACTTAAAAATCCAATTTTTTAAAATTATTACATTTTCCAGAGCACACAATTAATTGTTGTTGTTGTTCAATTTACAGTGATATTCACAAAAATTATTGTTTAATAATTTTATATTTTTCAACGCGGGAACTTTGAAATCATCTAAATCAATTACAATTTTTTCGCTTCCAATTAAATCTTGGATCCATAATTTTTTCTCAAAACCTTTTACATAAATATATTTGTAATTATAAGTGACATGTTCAATTGTGTCTTTTAGCTTTAAATATTGCGTTTTTCCAGCATTCCAGGTAATTCCATGATGATTATATGTTACCCAGGTATTTAAGCGTTGACACTGATTTGATAATAATGTCCAATCACAAGGTGGTTTGAATAACGTACATGACATTTCTTCAACACCATCAATTTTATGTTGGACTGTAATTGAAGCAAGTTCTTTTACAATAAACTGATTGTGTGAGCCTTTAAATCCTTGCACATCTATTATCATTTCCATTTTGATAGCTCATATCTCGACAACAGACAATGAATCACTGAATAATTAAAAAATTCAGCACAGCTATTTGTTATTATCCCCCACCACACTATTTTTTAAATTAATTATATTTTAATTTCATTGGTTAATTTTAAAAGTGCGCAGTAGAAAGTTCCAGAAAATTTATTTTTAGACTGATGACTCATTTGTTTGCAGGAATAAACTTGTTTTCTTTGTTTGATTTTATAACTGCGCAGTAGAAAGTTCGAGAAGATCTATTTTTAGACTGATGACTCATCCATGCGCAGGAAAAAACTTGTTTTCTTTGTTTAATTTTATAACTGTGCAGTAGAAAGTTCGAGAAGATCTATTTTTAGACTGATGACTCATGTATGTGCAGGAATAAACTCGTTTTCTTTGTTTGATTTTATAACTGCGCAGTAGAAAGTTCCAGAAGATCTATTTTTAGACTGATGACTCATGCATGTGCAGGAATAAACCCGTTTTCTTTGTTTGATTCTATAACTGCGCAGTAGAAAGTTCGAGAAGATCTATTTTTAGACTGATGACTCATGCATGTGCAGGAATAAACTTGTTTTCTTTGTTTGATTTTCAAACTGCGTAGTAGGTGACGTCATACCATTTGTCACGCCATCTAGCGTTTTAGGTTATGTTGACACGTTATTCTAGGGGATTTCACTACTTTTTGTTTGGTGATGTTGGTACTTTTGGGGCGACATCTATTTTTTACGGCGTCATTTATGACGTCACAGGTTGTTCTGGAACTTTCTACTGCGCAGTTGATGAGCCGTTTCCCACCTATAAAAGAGGCGCGTGAGACCATACTCCACAAAAAAGAAGTACGAGTCTCTGAATGAAGTACGAATCTCTGCTGAAATATTCTCTGACGTTTACTGTGTTAAAGTTTTTTGTGAAGTTCTCTACAGTTTTTTAAATAATTTTTTTATAAAAAATTATAAACAATTTTTTAGTTTAAGTGAAGTGCATAGACATTGTTTTTAGTGCAACTGACACTCATTAGTTTTAATTTTTTTGTGCAACTGACACTTATTAGTTTTTAATTTTTTGTGCAACTGACACTTATTAGTTTTTAATTTTTTGTGCAACTGACACTTATTAGTTTTTAATTTTTGTGCAACTGACACTTATTAGTTTTTAATTTTTGTGCAACTGACACTCATTAATTGTTTTTTTGTGAACTATTGATAAAAAAAAACATTGTTTAAAAAATGGCGCGATTAGTTGATGCACTTCACGGTTTGGTAAATTCTGTTGCACAATCATACAATGATTTACAGTTAGAGTCAGTGAATGAAGAACATTGTCAGAGGTGCTATCAGGTGTGTGTTGAGACAATTGAATATTTCAAGACTATTTTGGTAGATCCACAATCGAGTGTTCAAATTAAGAGAAGCGTTCAAGCAAGTATAGTGGTTTTGTGCTGGTATGGCGATCAATTCGCTCAACTCAGCGGCTTGGCTACAGGTGGTGATTTGAGAATGCGTCATCGACTCATCAAGTGGCAAGATCTCGATAACGCTTTCTCGAACAACATTCGAACTGGATGTATCACAAATCTTGCTCACACAGATTTGAGAGAATTTTTGAATGATTCTCGAGACTTAGTTTTCGAAAAAATCCAAGAAATGTTGGGTGATGTTGCTGGGGTGAAAATCAACGTCGAGCTTGTATGTAAATTTAGAAATGAAAAAATTAATGACGTCGTTGATGAAACTAAATCTTTCAACACTACAAGTCGGGAAATTACACCCACAACATCTCTCGCTGATTGGTATGCTGACCATGTCAACGAGAACTTATTAAAAAAGGTCGAAGAGTTCAATGAAAAGGACTCGGGGTGGAGATTACTTGAGATCCATAGCTTGGTCATCACAATGTCCAGATATGTTCCACTACAAGCGGGAGCATCTACTTTTGTTAGACTGCCCAAAGATATCCAGATGAAACGTGCAGTCTTAAACATCGAGAACCACGACGAGTACTGCTTCCTCTGGTGTGTTGTGGCAGCGACACACGAAGCTCACACTGGACATCCAGAGAGGACAACATCGTACCCTCATTACAGCAGCGTACTTCAGTATGAAGGTATTGATTTTCCAATTACCCCGAAAGATATTCCAAAATTTGAAACGTTAAATAATTTGTCAATCAATGTATACGGGATTGAGTCAGAATTTAACGGCTTCGGGAATGAAAAAAGTACAATTATACCTTTATATTTAAGTAAAAATTCTAAGTCTGATGTTAGAAAAATTCATCTTTTAATGGTGCAGGCGAACGCTAATGTGAATATGTCTAATGAGAATGATTATAAAAATTATAAGCCTGTTTATCATTTTGCCTTGATTAAAAATCTATCGCGATTAGTAAAAAATCAAATTTCTGAGGCACATTGTAAATTGTATTTCTGTGATCGATGTTTAAGTCACTTTAAAACAGAAACATCTATCAATAATCACAATGATGACTGTTTCAAATTAAATAAAGTCCATATGAAATTTCCCACTAATGAAAACAAAATATTAAAATTTAAAAACTATCGTAATAAAGACTCGGTACCGTTTGTTGTCTACGCAGACTTAGAGTGTACACTAGAGCCTCAGGGGGATGATGATATTCAAAATCACGTTCCACACAGCATTGCATTTTATCGTCACTGTAATTATGACAATAATTTGTCGAAATTTGAAATTAATCGGTCATCTGATTGCGTAAAGTGGTTTGTTAATAAACTTGAAAATTTCGCATTTGAAGTTGAGCAGTATTTAAAAAATCCTGTACCCATGAAACCACTTGACAAACAGCAACAAACGAGTCATGATCGGTCAACTGTTTGTCATATTTGTGAAAAAACAATAGCCTCTGATAAAGAGAAGTGCTATGATCATTGCCATTTTACGGGTAACTATCGCGGACCTGCACACATCTCATGCAATGTAAATTACCCAAAATCTCATGTAATACCGGTAGTTTTTCACAATTTATCTGGGTATGATTCTCATTTTTTAATTAAATCATTAGCAACTGTTTTTGAAGGTAAAGTCACATTATTGCCAATTAATAAAGAGCGATATATCTCATTTACAAAATCTATTGATGATATATCTGTGTCTTTACGTTATATAGATTCATTTAGATTCATGGCATCAAGTTTAGAAAAATTGGCATCCTATCTTGACGATGACAATAAACAAATCACAAAACTTCATTATCCAGATCCGGAAAAATTCCAATTAGTTACTCGCAAGGGTGTATTCCCGTATGAATACATTACAAACATCGATAAGCTTAATGACAAACAGTTGCCCGATCAAAACTCATTTTTTTCAAAATTATCTAATACTGGTATAACTGACGATAATTATGCATTTGCTCAACTTGTCTGGAATAAATTTAACATCAGTACATTAGGTGAGTACTCTGATCTATATCTCAAGACTGATGTACTACTCTTGGCCGATGTATTTGAAAATTTCAGACAAAATTGTTTAAATAATTATAACTTAGACCCGCTGCACTATTATAAAGCGCCTGGATTAGCTTTTGATGCAATGCTGAAGTACACTAATGTGGAACTGGAACTATTGACTGACCCCGAAATGGTACTTTTCATCGAGAAAGGTATACGAGGTGGAGTGTCTCAGTGTACTAATAGGTATGCGAAGGCCAACAATCGGTACATGGGTGATGAATTTGACGTTAAAAAACCCGAGTCATACTTGATGTATTTTGACGTCAATAATTTGTATGGCGCGGCAATGAGTATGCCACTACCTAAAGGCTCATTTGAGTGGGTAGATGAAAATGATTTAAATAATGTAAATAATTTTGTAAATACCAATGACACTGTAGGATATATTTTAGAAGTAGACTTGCACTATCCTCAGGAGCTACATGAGCTACACAAAGATTTACCATTGTGCCCTGAGCACTTTTTACCGCCGGGTAGCAAGTCTACTAAATTATGTACCACTCTGTACGATAAAAATAAATAGATTATTCATTGTGATAATTTAAAATAATGTTTAGATTTAGGAATGCAGTTAAAAAAAATTCATCGCGTACTCAAATTTGAGCAATCCCCATGGCTAAAAACATACATCGACAAGAATACAGACTGTAGGAAGGCTGCCCAAAATGAGTTTGAGAAGAATTTTTTCAAACTCATGAATAACGCAGTCTTCGGTAAGACTATGGAAAATGTTAGGAAACACAAAGATGTTCAATTGGTTACAAGATGGTCTGGTCGATATGGAGCATCAGACCTCATTTGTAAACCTAACTTCCATAGTCTTACTATCTTTGACAAAGACATGGTTATAGTGGAAATGAAAACAACCCAGGTATATTTTGATAAACCCATTTACACTGGGTTCGCGATTTTAGATTTATCAAAAATATTTATCTATGATTTCCACTATAACTATGTCAAACAGAACTTCACAAACCAACAATCCAAGTTGATGTACACGGACACTGACAGTTTAATTTACCACTTTACAGTACCAGACATCTACGAAATCATGAAACGTGATATTACAAAATTTGATACGTCGGACTACCCCCCTCAAAATTCGTACAATATGCCGATAGCAAACAAAAAGGTCCTAGGTCTGATGAAAGATGAGAATAATGGGAAAATTATGACTCATTTCACCGGACTTAGGGCCAAACTATATGCATACAAAATTATGAATGATAGCAACACTAAAAAACGAGCAAAGGGGATTAAAGGTCCGACGTTACGAACTATCACGTTTGATGATTTCGAGAGATGTCTTCACGATCACATTAACTTGACGAAAAAACAGTACTTAATTAAAAGTTCCAAACATGACGTGACGACAGTAGCACAGCACAAAATAGCCTTAAGCTGGACAGATGACAAACGACAACTTTTGGACAACTCAACCGACACATTGCCATGGGGATTCACATCAAATGATGATGATGATAATGATAAAGATGATGACAATGTTTTATCAATTAAAATAAGAAAACTTTTGTAAAAAAAAAAAAAAATGAAAAAATTTTTGTAAAAAATTAGTTTTTTAAGTATGTAAAAAAAGTATGTAAAAATTAGTCTTAAGGATATGTGTGTAAATAAATAAAACATTTTTATATACAAATGAAAAAAAATTGTTTTTTCTTTTATAGATATAAGTGTATTTTTATAAGTTTATTTACAGATCAGATTTTTCAATCCAGCTGTTGTGGGAGCTATCGAAGCCGAGCCACTTTACGTACAATTTATTTCCGCGTTTTTTTATAATTTTTTCCACTAGATATACATCTGGATATTTGACTTTGCTGAGTTCTTCTGCATAAAATCCACCTTCAATTGGCTTATCCTGATAGTCTACGAGCTTATACGTTGTTGGATTTGTTTTCTGCACTGTCTTAATTGTAAAAATTTCAGTCGTCCAGTTGGGTGTGTAACCTTTCTCAAACACATGCTTGTACTTGCTGATTCGAACTTTATCTCCGACTTTGAATTTATTTTTTCGTGCTTGTTGCTGAGCTTGAAGAGGTTTGTATATTCTTTCTAGCAGTTCTTTTTCATTAGCAGCAGTAACATCAGCAGGTTTCATTTTAATTGTCCGATGTTTGGTATTATTGTAAGTATCCAATAAGTCTTCTAGTATATCAATCCATTTATAGGTACCACGTGCAGAAAATTCACGCCACATTTTATTTTTGAGTGTCCTGTTAAATCGTTCACATATGGATGCCTTCAAGTTGCTGAATGTCGAGTACATGTTGATGTTTTTACGTTGCATGAGTTCTTGAAATTCTTTATTATAAAATTCTTTGCCTTGGTCAACGTGCAGATTTATCGGAACACGACCTAGTTGAAATATAGATTTCATTGCACTGGTGACATCACTGCCACTTTTACTCTTAATCGGTACAGCCCAAGCATACTTTGAAAAAATATCTATGACAGTTAGCAGATATTTGTTTCCTTTGTTCACTGTTGCATAAGGAATCATTTCAACTAAGTCAGCTTGCCAAGTTTCATCAAGTGCTCGTATGTCAACATGACGACGTTGATAATTTCTGCGTGCTGGTCTGTGCAGCTCATACGCTATTACTGATTTCTTGTCCTCCGCCATTGTTGACAAAAATTCTTGCTTCCAATTCTTTTATCCGCTGGGTATTTCTACTGATTAAGTCTTTTTGTAACTTTAAACGTTTAATTTTAACTTTTAGTTCTTGATTTTCTTTTTTTAATAGCTTCACAGCAGAGTCGAGTGTTACCACTTGAGAGTGTAAATGTGAAATGATCTCAGACTGATCATTCCTTATACTATCATACATTAAAGACAGCTCGTCATATACAAGATCACGTGTAAATTTTACAGTTGCTGCATCGCTATCTTCAGCAGGTTTGCCAACATGACACAGTCTCTTGCTTTCAACATCATACTGTCCGTCAACAGTTACTTGAAATCCTCGTCCAGGTGGTCCTGGTGGTCCACTGATTACAGCACCAGTTGGTAGTGAACGTCCAAATATATCGATGCTCATTTTTTTTTGCTCTTTTTATTTCAACAGTCAGCAAATAAGTGGCATAAATTTGATACAGCAGATGCTAATAAATAATCCCCGCTTCTCGTAGTTCTTCGATAATTGATATGATTTCATTGGTGTGACTTGGATTTCCAGCTGCTTAAAATGCTATGAGTAAACGCAGACGGTCAACTAGTTCATTTGGATCATCCCAGTAGACATAATCCATACGTGCTTTTTTCTTTTTCGCAATCATAAAATTCGGTAATCCTTTACCTCTTGATAAATTTGCATTTTTATCAAGAAAATCAGCAATATAATTATTATACTTGATTGTCGAGTCTTCATAAAAACTACCATCTGGTTTATAATTTTTTCTATGAGTATTTGCCATTTTGATAATTTCAAGATATTTATTTTTATCATTCTGCGTGACTTTTGAATCATCCGGCGATTTTTTAAATAATAATTCCAATAAACTAGGAGTCACAGAGTAATTTTTATTTTTTATATTAATCTCATTATCGTCAAAAGTTATTTCAGAATCACCAATATAAAAATCATTAAAACGTCGACGAATACCATATCTCATATCAATATCTTTACTTCTTTTATACACTTTAGCTAAATATGATTTTATTTCGCCACTCACTGGCTTAGCGGGGGTACTCGATGCAGCAGGAAATACTTGTGTTCCTTCCAGAGTCCCACTTCTATCTTCAGAGATAATACTATCATAATTACTGGCTTCATCAAACTCTGTATCATTATTCACCGTTGAATTATCATCTTTAAATTCTTCTTTGACTTCTTGCTTGATTTCTTGTTTGACTTTATGCTTAGACGACTCGACTAGACTCTGCAGAGGTGTAACAATAGGCTTAAACATTTCACCCATTGCCTTCTCAGCTGTGTCTTTACCCAACTTGAGCATTCTGTGCTTCCGTCGGATAGCATCACTAGCCTGAGATATCTGATGTAAGACATCTCTCTGCTTTGAAAGCTCCTCAGTCTTCATGTTGATGGGTTAAAGTTCACTTAATCTCTGATGACTATTCATCAAGTACAACTTAATTTATACTAATAAAACAGTCAAATCCTTTTCTATATCTGCCACTATTTAGCTCACTGTCTTTGTCAATCACGACAAAACCATATTTACCATCATTCCAACATGCTGAACACAAGTCTTTGAATAAATTGTATGACATGTCAGTATTTACATGATCATCATACACATGCTTCAAGTTCATTTCATCTTGTCGAAAGAAAACTATAAAATTTGCATTGTCACGTATCAAATGCTTAGGAATACGTGTATAAGTCTGACAGAGATAAAAACTGTCAACATCTTTATGCCGACCCATACAAAAGTATGCTCTGATATGTTCTTGTTTTTCACAAGCGACATCATCAAATATCATTAATGAGTTTGGTTTTGCATCTTCAGGTTTCAGTACTTCTTCGTGCTCATTGAATGTAAAAAATTCAATACCTTCTATTGGTTTAAGTAATGATTCTAAAAATTTATATTTCGGTTGGTTCAGAGATTTTGAGTAGAGATAGATATTATCAAATCTCAAGCCATTGGGGTGTATGATGAGTGAGAGCAGAGCATTTGTTTTTCCACAATTTGAAGGACCACAAAATATAGCACGTACACTGTTTGGCAATAAAGCACCGTGTCTCTTGACTTTTTTCACCCCCGTTCCTTGAACAATTTGATCAAAATTTATTACTGGTAACTTGGCTGCTTGACTTTTAAACTCCATGTTGTCAGTTTGCGATCACAACAACAACTCACTCAGCGAGCTATAAGTACCAGGATTTATTTCATTTTAAGTCAGTCATGATGCTGCTACTATGGAGAGCACATGTGTAAAGACCAGTGGTCGAGGTTTTATAAACAGTCTAATTAATAAGCTACCAGTTGAACTACACATACCTGGATACCAGTACTGTGGACCAGGTACAAAACTAGCCAAAAGATTAGCTCGTGGTGATCCCGGAATTAATCCTCTGGACGTTGCGTGTAAAGAACACGATATCGCATACTCGTATAATCGCGAAAATTTGGCTGCACGTCACGAGGCTGATCAAATACTTGCTGAGAAGGCGTGGCAACGTTATCAAGCAAAAGACGCTGGTATTGGTGAAAAAGCTGCTGCGTGGAGTGTCAATAAAATCATGAAGATGAAAAAAAGATTCGGAATGGGTTTGAAGAAGAGAACAGCTGGCAAGAAAAAGCCTAGTAAGAGAAAGCCTACTAAGAAAAAAACTGGCAAGAGAAAGACTAGTGTAAAGAAACAAGTAGCACTAAGACAAATTGTCACAGCTGCCGAAAATTCCATGACTCCTGGGAGTGATCCAATTAAAACAGCGTTGAAAGGAGCTCGTCAGGCTGTTAAAAAATCTGGTGGGAAAAAAAATATTCGGCTACCACGAATTCTACCGGTGCCATCCAAAGTTGGTGGTGTACTACCATTTTTAATACCACTTTTTGCCGGGCTGAGTGCAACAGGAGCTTTGGCTGAGGGTGCTGCTGGTATAGTGAAAGCTGTAAATGATGCAAGTGCTGCTAAAAATCGATTGAAGGAGAGCAAACGTCATAATTTGAAAATGGAGCAAATATCCATGGGTAAAGGTTTATACTTGAGGCCTTACAGACGTGGTATGGGTTTATATTTGAGACCATATCCAGTAGGCCGAGGATGCAAGTCAAAAAACAAGTAGAGCTACCACATCGACCACTTACAAACATCGACATTCTGAAATACGCTAAAGCTCTAAAAATTCCAAACTTTCGAGGTGTTTTTATGAGAAATGATTTACCTAAAACTGGTCCGAGAAAAAACGAATCAGCTATTATAAATCTTGATGATAAATTTGGACCTGGTACTCATTGGGTCGCATACAAGAAAAATAATGATAAAGTTATTTATTTTGACAGTTTTGGTAATTTACAACCACCACAAGATCTTATGGAGTATCTCGATGTTGGTAGCGTAAAATATAATCACAGAAGATATCAGGATTTTGATACAATTGTATGCGGACACTTATGTCTCAAATTTCTCACAGGACAACTATAAATTGATGTGACTTTGTGTAGAGCACATCAGTCATGGCTGAGTCATTCACATTAACGTTAACGGGATCTACATCTGTGTTGGAGGCCAACTACTTCCCTCCAATTGAATTATCACCAAATAAAAATTATGTCCTGGGACTTGTAGAGTTATTAACATTTAATTCAATACCTAATATTGATGATGGTGCTAATAAATTCTATGTCTCTTATCCTGTGGGTAATATTGATATCGAAAAAATTGATACAAATGATAAAAATAATGTTGATGAGAAAAAAATAGTCAAGAAAAAAAGAGCTAAAAGAAATGTAGCAATAATTACAAAGTTTGATGACAATGTCTCATCAGTAACTGAAAATAATGATACAATGAGTGAAAATATAGAAGCTGGAAAATATGAAACTGTTGAAGAATGAGTCTTGACAATACCAACAGGAAGTTACGAAATCACCGACATTGAAAAATACATTCAAAAGAAATTACAAAGACTCAGCATCAGCATAAAAGCCAATAATAATGAATTGAGAAGTGAAATTAAATGTGATCAATTTGTAAATTTCACACCTCAAGATTCTATTGGTGGACTACTGGGATTTACAAACCGAAAGCTGACACCACATAAAACTCATTCATCAGATTTACCAGTGAAGATATTAAAACTCAATGCTCTGAGAGTTGAGTGCAACATTACATCAGGCGCTTACATAAATGAGCACAAAGTTCACACTATTCATGAATTTTTTCCGAGTGTACCACCAGGATATAAGATTGTTGAATTGCCATCTCACGTCATTTATCTACCGATCGCCGTACAAGCAATACAAAATCTCAGACTGAGAATTGTCGATCAAGACGGAAAACTGGCTAATTTCAGAGGTGAGACGATAACCATAAGACTGCATATAAAGTCTATAAAATAATGGGTATCGTGTATGAGACAAAAAGTGGTGCTGGCTATAAAAAGATAGCAGCATGGTCGAGCAACATCAGTCACCGAGTACCTCACAAGGTGTTAACACATCAGAACGCTCAGTTTCTCCAGAGCCTAGGACTAAAATTACGTGGAAAATTAAGAAAATAAAAATTTATTTTTGTTGTTTGACGTGTGCACGACCATGGCGGCGGAAATCTTAAATATTCAACGACAAATTATTTTTGATGAGTCAATTGCGCACTATGAAGTGCATGCTCATCTCCCGTACGCTTCATCAACATTCAACAACAGCGATGAAATAAGAATTGCTGTTCAACATCAAGATTTGTGTCTACTTCCAAGTAAGAGTACATTACATGTGTACGGAAAATTCACAAAGTCTGATGGTACAGCTGTAAGTGCAACTACTCACATGGTCAACATGACAGTCTGTCATATGTTTGAAGAAATACGCTACGAGCTCAATGGTGTTGAGATTGATCGTAATAAAAATGTTGGTATCACAAGTCTCATGAAAGGATACACATCACTGAGTCCTGCTCAACAAAATACACTCGAGAACTCAGGCTGGATTGTGGATGAAGCTGTAAACAAATTACACAATGACAATGGCTACTTTGATGTATCTATACCACTGAGTCTCCTGCTTGGATTTGCTGAAGATTACCATAAAGTTGTCATCAATGCAAAGCATGAATTTACATTAATAAGATCGAATGCTGATTTGAATGCTTACGTTGTGGCCACACCTGCTGCTGGAGCTCATGCTGAAGCTGTTAAAATTACGCTGCAAAAAATCGAGTGGATTGTACCATATGTGACTATGGCTGATAAACAAAAAATTGAAGCCTTGAATTATATCACAAGTGATCCAGCTATCTCAATCAGTTTCCGTGCTTGGGAGCTGTACGAGTATCCTCTATTGCCAAATACTTCGGAGCACATTTGGGCAGTAAAAACTTCTACACAGCTCGAGAAACCACGTTTTGTGATACTTGGATTTCAAACAGCAAGAAAAAATGACGCTACTAAGAATGCCAGCGTATTTGATCATTGCAACATCAGAGATATTAAATTATTTTTAAACTCTCAGAGTTATCCTTATGGGAATTTAAACCTCAACATTGCAAACAATCAATATGCTCTGTTGTATGACATGTATATAAATTTCCAAATTTCTTACTACAACAAAGAACCTGAACCACTGCTAACGAAGAAGAAATTTTTGGAACAAGCACCGCTGTACGTTATTGATTGCTCGAAACAAAACGAATCGATATAATCTGGACCAGTGGACATTCGTCTGGAATTTGAATCCGCAAATCAATTCCCTGCACAGACATCAGCTTACTGCCTCATAATACATGATCGCATAGTCGAGTATAATCCTATAAGCAGCATCGTACGAAAACTAATATGAAGACTGTTAAATTTGATCCAACGCCAGCTGTGCATCACATGTATGTATGGAGATTTGCACACGAGCAAGCAAGAAGAGGCGAATGGGAACAAGCAGCAAGAGATCGAGAACGATTTAAACGAAGAATTGATAAATTAAATATAATTATTGAACCTGTATTAATTAATAAACTTACATTTATAAATAAATAAACTTTTTTTATATTGATGTATAGTGTTTTGTATTACTTATAACCTAAAATATACATTTAAGTCTTACATAACCTTAAATATACTATAGATATTTTTCTTAACTTAAAGTATACATTTTAGTCTTACATAAACTATAGTCTTTTTTCTTTACTTAAAACTATACATTTTAGTCGTACATAACCTCAAATACATAGTAAACTATAGTCTTTTCCTTAACCTAAAAAATATACATTCTAGTTGTGCATAACCTCGAATACATAATAAACTATAGTATTTTTCTTTCTTAACCTAAAAAAATATACATTCTAGCCGTACATAACCTCAAATACATAATAAATTATAGATATTTTTCTTAACCTAAAACAATGCATTACAGTTAGAGCAATCTTTTTTAAATGGATATGCAAAGCTATCGGGGATATCATCGTTGAATATATAATGATCCCGACACCTTTGATAGCCCATTAATTTTTCATTATTTTTTAATTCTTCTGGTAGTTTGTGCCAAACGAAATCGATTTGTTGAGCTGCATTTTCGACGATAAATGTATCATCAAGACATGCTATATCACGATCATCCATACACAGTAAATTCTTCAATTGATTGAAGATCTGAACTGACTTTTCGTAGGTTGGTTGAATTCCATAAAAATGCCAGAACCATCTCTTGAACTCTTGGACATTTTGAAATGCGCATGAAGTATCCGATTTCTTCAAATGATAAGCATAATATGGACATTGATGTTTCAAGAAATCATTCTTTTGATAGAGTGAGAAAAATCTCATTTTTTCCAAGTCAATAATTGGAACAGCAGTGTCAATTAGATCTTCAAGCCATTTTTTCTTCCATTCACCTTGTACGTAAAAGTATCATGCATGTTTGACCATAATTTCAAGAATTTCTTTCAATAATTCATATGGTAGCAAACCAGCTATCCATGATATTGAATGTTGATGTCCACAGTGATCAACACTTTTCTGCATTACAGCAACATCGACTTGATCCAAAGGTGGTTCAAACAACCAATGTTCACATCGTGCAAGCCCATGTGTACCCACTTTATCATAAATATCAGTAGCGCACAGTTCTTTCACCACAAATTTGCCATCAGGCATCTCAAAACCCACAAAATCAACGATTAGGTCCATGCTGTTTGTTAGCGTTGAACAATAGCTTAGTTAGCATGAACGTAGTTTTATGGCAAGCCTGTTCGTATTCGCAGCGATCTTTGAAGCTAAGTAATAATTTCTTCCAATGCTTCACTTGTACATCGATTTCGTTTTTTTGTTCAGCCAATTTTTTCAATCTTTCTCGTTCTGCATTATGACGATCAAAGTCATTAACGTTGTCGTCGTCGTCCATTACATCCTCGAAGTCGATCTGCGCATCATGAAAGCATACATCCGTACACACATGGGGTCTTGAAAAGAAGTTTAAGTAATTAGTTATTATAATTAAATGACTATAATGCAGGTTATTAAAAAAAAAATAATTACCACATACCTTGACGAACGACTCATCGTGATTATTTCTCTGCTATACGCTTTTCCAGTTTCACCAACTTTTCCGTAATTTTTAATAATTTTCTGGATAAAATCCTTTTGTCGTGACAGCTTATACACGATGCTTCTAATCGAACACTGTGAATTATTTCCGTGTTCTTCGCAAACGCAATTATATCGTCAATAAATTTACCGATAGACTCTGGAGGAGGAACGTCACCGAAAAACCCTTCAATAAGATCTTCAAAACTTTCCGCAAAAGGGTAATTGTTGCAAAGAAAAATCTTTTCACTTTCAGTTAATTCAGCCATAAATACAGGCTCTGGCACGCAAACTGTTCACTTCAACTCTTCTCAGCGTAGACTGACTGGGTGCGAGCTCTCGAGCTCAGCGCTCAGACCAGTATCCCCCACCCCAAACCATAAAACAAGTTCAAACTTGTCGAATGACGTCACAAACAAAGGAAAACCAGTTCAAACCTGTTAGATGACGCAATATTCAAGGAAAAAGTGGGGGGGGGGGGAACTAAACCAATCGATGGCGTGCTCATCGCAAGCTTCTCGCATGTACCCATACACACCCCAGTTTCAATATATAAATCCAGATGGAGATGTAGATGTACTTTGTGATGACGCTCAAGGCTGATAGACTGGAAATCGTCAGCCTTGATCACCATCACGAAGTCTTTTTTGTTTCAAAAATTTCCCGCTAAGAACAGACGTCAAGCTACATCTAGTCGAAAACAAGCTCAATTCAACCGGCAGAGCTATATCATGAGCTCAAAAATGGCCTCCATAAGCTCAAAAAGTACCCGAAAATGAGCTCAAGAATGATTTACAGTGGGTAAAACAGAGTTTACCGACTGCAGATACGTGCTTGCCTACTGCCAAATCAGAGTTTACCGACTGTCAACCCGAGGAATGTCAGTAAAACAGGTCTTACCGACCGCCAGTGCACGCCGACCGCCGGTAGGTTACCCTCCGTCGGTAACTCAGCCCGGACTAGAACCCACAATCTGTTTTATCGGGGGGGGGGGGTGAACTCCCCCAGCTCAACTACTTATAGTTAATGTAGGTTTCGATTGTTTTGGACAGGGGGTCCGCCAAATCACTGCCAACTTGAGATATTTCTGTTTCTGATTAACAATAAAGGGTACATCATGAACTACAAGTCACCGTAAAGTTGCGCGTCTTTCGAAGAGGTAATTTCACAGAGAATATAACTTGGAAATGTCAGCAAAAGAGTACGGAAATAAGGTTTACTTCCAAATTGACAGCGTAAGCAATAACTCCCCTAATAGCAAAGTTTGCTCAGCAAAAGTTTACTTCATAAAAGTTTCCTTGAATTTTTCGTCAAATATCCGTCAACTTTGAACGTTTCCGTCTTTGACGATAGTTTGTATGCAACTTTCTATACAATTTGACATAAATCTACTACCCGAATTAGAATGCAAATTTTCTTCGAAATTTGACTAGAAAAAAGTTTTTGTCAATTTGCAGGCAAAGTTTTATATCAATTTGTTGTTAATTTGACTTGAAAAATTATAAAGTATTTTTTTACCGTCAAATTTTTGAAATTTTCAGGTATAAATTTGCTTAACTTCTATAATGATAAGAATGAACATTACCAACTTTTTTTTCTAGTAAAAAATTATTTCTCAAATGAGGAAAAATTAACCGTAAATTTTTCATTTCAAGTTTTGCTGTCAAATTGTCAGCAAACTCGGGCAGCAAACTTCAGGTAATTTCAACCTCAAATTACTGTCAGTTTTAGGCTAAAGTGGCTATTAGGGACATAGAGAAAAAATTAACCTTCAATTTTTCTTTCAAACTTTTGATGTCAAATTGTCGGCGAATTCGAGCAAAAAATTCAGGTAATTTCAACGTCAAATTACTGTCAGCTTCAACCTGAAGTGGCTATTAGGGTCATTGTAACGGAATGAAGATATATCCTGATAACGACTTTAGCAAAAAATTGTCGTACACTTAGAAACTCAACAAGACCAGTTCGGCGGCAAAAATGATTTCTTTAGACCTCTAGCTTTCTAGATGATCAACGTTCTAATTTAAAACTTGATGTGAAACATTTGATATCTCAATGAGGTCTAGTACGCAAAATATGTCATTTTAATTTATTCCTCTCTCCCACACATAAAATTACATATAAACTTGGTATAAAATAACAGTTGTAATTTTACGTCAATTGTACACGTTATTTTACGTATATGATATGAGGGCTAAAAGTTGGACTGATATTTTTTTCATATATACTGTAGTCATCGAGATGTCAAAAGTTTTATTTAAATTTCACAGCTGAAACTCTGGTTTCCTGCGCTGCTGCAAAGTCCATGATAGCTACACTTCAGAGATAATTGCTCAGCAAGTTCTGCAGTGAAAAATTTACGGCTAACTTAACGAAAAGTTTCTGGCAAGCTTCGGCTGGATAATTATTGCATGCAAGTTGATGCAAATTTACTGCCGTCATCTGAATTCAATTTGACAGAAAAACTTGCCATCAACTTGAAGTGAAACTTTCAATCAACTAAACGTTATTGTCTGACAGTAAAACTTGTAGTCAAACTAAATTCAAGTTACAGACAATTTACTGTCAACTAAAAGGTAACTGCTTGCTCTACAACACTTTCCTTAAAGTTGGCTTCAGAATACAGCAGTAGCTTGAAGTTAACTTGTGGATAAGGTGGGAATTCAACGCTCAAAATGTACGCCCGACGTAAAACAGCAAAAGATTTGCAGTAAGATTTTTTGTCAACCTGCACTGGATATTGCATTCAAATAGTATTCAGAAAAATAAAAACAGAACTTAACGTGTAATTACTATCAAATCGAATTGAAAGAGATGAATTTAACTGGAAAGTAATCCGAAGCTAACTTCATATTCAACTGAAAAGTAAGCCGAAGATAACTTCATATCATCAAGTATAACATGAAAATCGCCAATAGCCGAAAATTCGTCTTGTAGTAGGAATTTCTTTGCTAGATCCGAAAAACGGGGGCATCAAAATTTTTTAGATTTTAATTTTTCATTAAATTAACAAAATCCGTTTAATATTATGGAAATTACATTGAAATATCATAATTAAGAAGAAATTAAATGATATTGTAGGCTAAAGAAGCACATAATAATTTATTAATTGAATATAAAATATGAGTGGGTTAAAGTGACATATTGTTCGAGAATAGAGACACGGTCGTCTCACACCGACGCAACACACATGTTTATACATGTGTAGGAACGCGTACATGGCGCGAGACACTACCGTGTCTCCGGAATTTATCGTCTACCTGTTCAGGTAAACTACAGTTTTTAATTCTTGATCCGCGGTAATAAAAAGCAGGATATCTCCGAAATTTCTCAGAAAGGACCTGTGGTGATTTTCATATTTATTTGTGCATGCTAGCGGTCACCAGACAGAAAAAACTTGAGAAATTTCGATTTTTTTGTCTGCCTGTTTAGGTCAACTACAGTTATCAATCATTGTTCCACGAACATTGAATGCAGGATATCTCCAAGATATCTATGAAAGGTCCTGTGGTGATTTTTATATTTATCCGAGTATGCTACCGGTCACCAGACAGAAAAAACTTAGGGAATTTCGTTTTATTAGTCTACCTGTTCAGGTAAACTACAATTTTTAATTATTCTTTCGCGGGTATGGACTCCAGGTTATCTTCAAGATATCTAGGACAGGTCCTGTAACAATTTTTATATTTTTCCGAGCATGCTACCGCTCACCAGACAGAAAAAACTTAAGAAATTTCGATTTTTTTGTCTACCTGTTTAGGTAAACTACAGTTTGTAATTATTGTTCCGCGAATATTTAATGCAGGATATCTCGAAGATATCTTTGAAGGATTCTCTGGCGATTTTCATATTCATCCGAGCATGCTACCGGTCACCAGACAAAAAAAACTTAAGAAATTTCGATTTATTAGTCTACCTGTTCGGGTAAACTACAGTTTTCAATTATTCTTCCGCGGGTATGGACTCCAGGTTATCTTCAAGATATCTTCGAAAGGTCCTGTGGCGATCTTATATTTTTCCAAGCATGCTACCGGTCACCAGACAGAAAAAACTTGAGGAATTTCGAATTTTTTCTCTACTTGTTTAGGTAAACTACAGTTTGTTATTATTGCTCGAAAGATAATAAATAAGGATATATTCGAGATATTCGAAAAAGGTCCCGTGGTGATTTTCATATTTTTTCGAGCATGCTACCGGTCTCCAGACAGAACAAACTTAGGAAATTATGATTTTTTCGTCTGCCTGTTCAGGTAAACTACAGTTTTTAATTAATGTTCCGCGGATATAAAATGCAAAATATTTCCTAAATATCCTATAAAAGACCTGTAGTGATATTCATATTTTTCAGAGCATGCTACCGGTCACCAGAGAGAAAAAACTTGGAAAATTTCGATTTTTTAGTCTGCCTGTTCAGGTAAACTACAGTTTTCAATTATTCTTCCACGGCTATGGACTGCAGGTTATTTCAAAAATATCTAAGGAAGGTTCTGAAGCAATTATCATATTTTTCCGAGCATGCTACCGGTCACCAGACAGACCAATCTTAGAAAATGATGATTTTTTCGTCTACCTGTTCAGGTAAACTACAGTTTTTAATTATTGTTCCGCAGATATGAAATGAAAGATAGCTCCAAAATATCCTAGAAAGGACCTGTGGTGATTTTCATATTATTTTGAGCATGCTACCGTCGACCAGATAGAAAAAACTCAAGAAATTATGATTTTTTTGTCTACCTGTTCAGGTAAACAACAGTTTTCAATTATTGTTACGCGGCTATGGACTGCAGAATATTTTAAAGATATCTTAAGAAGGTTCTGTGGCAATTTCCATATTCTTCCGAGCATGCTGGCGGTCTTTAGACAGAATCAACTTGAGAAATTTCGATTTTTTTGTCTACTTGTTCAGGTAAACTACAGTTTGTTATTATTGCTCCGTGGATATTAAATAAGGATATATCCGAGATATTAGAAGAAGGTCCCGTTGTGATTTTTATATTTTACCGAGCACGCTATCGGTCACCAGACAGAAAAAACTTGAAAAATTTCGATTTTTTTTCTTCCTGTTCAGGTAAACTACAGTTTTCAATGATTCTTCCGCGCGTTTAAACTGCAGGTTATTCTAAAATATCTTAGAGAGGTTCTGTAGAAAATATCATATTTTTCCGGGAATGCTACCGGTCACCAGACAGAACGAACTTAGATAATTATGATTTTTTGTCTACCTGTTCAGGTATACTACAGTTTTGAATTATTGGTCCGCGGATATGAAATACAAAATATCTTCGAAATATCCTAGAAAGACCTGTAGTGATTTTCATATTTTTCCGAGCATGCTACCGGTCACCAGTTAGGAAAAACTTAGGAAATTTCGATTCGTTAGTCTACCTGTTCAGTTAAACTACAGTTTCGAATCATTGTTCCGCAAATATTGAATGCAATATATCTTCAAGATATCTTGGGAAGGTTTTGTGGCAATTTTCATATTCATCCGAGCATGCTTCCGGTCACCAGACAGAAAAAACTTAGGAAGTTTCGATTTTTCCGTCTACCTGTTCAGGTAAACTACAGTTTTTAATCATTGTTCCGCGAATATAAAATGCAAAATATCTCTGAAATATTCTAGAAAATAGCTGTAGTGATTTTCATATTTTTCCGAGCATGCTTCCGGTCACCAAACAGAAAAAACTTAGGAAATTTCGATTTTTCGTCTACCTGTTCAGGTAAACTACAGTTTTCAATTATTCTTCCGCGGGAATGGACTGCAGGATATTATTAATATATCTAAGGAAGGTTCTGTAGCAATTTTCATATTTTTCCGAGCATGCCACTGGTAACCAGACAGAAGAAACTCAAGAAATTATGATTTTATCGTCTACCTGTTCAGGTAAACTACAGTTTTCAATTATTCTTCCGCGGATATAGACTGCAGGATATCTTGAAAATATCTGAAAAAAGGTTCTGTGGCATTTTTTATATTTTTCCGAGCATGCTACTGGTCTCCAGACAGAAAAAACTTGAGAAATTTAGATTTTTTTGTCTACTTGATCAGGTAAACTACAGTTTGTTATTATTGCTTCGCGAATATTCAATATGGATATATCCGAGATATTAGGAAAAGGTCCCGTAGTGATTTTCATATTTTTCCGAGCATGCTACCGGTAACCAGACAGAACAAACTTAGGAAATTTCGATTTTTCGTCTACCTGTTCAGGTAAACTACAGTTTTTAATTATTGTTTCGCGAATATGAAATGCAAAATATCTCTGAAATATCCTAGAAAATACCTGTAGTGATTTTCATATTTTTCCGAGCATGCTACCGGTCACCAAACAGAAAAAACTTAGGAAATTTCGATTTTTCGTCTACCTGTTCAGTTAACTACAGTTTTCAATTATTCTTCCGCGGGAATGGACTGCAGGATATTTTAAATATATCTGAGAAAGGTTATGTGGCAATTTTCATATTTTTCCGAGCCTGCCACTGGTAACGAAACAGAAAAAACTCAAGAAATTATGATTTTATCGTCTACCTGTTCAGGTAAACTACAGTTTTCAATTATTGTTCTGCGAATATTGAATGCAGGATATTTCTAAGTTATCTTTGAAAGGTTCTGTGACGATTTCCATATTTATTCGAGCACTCTACCGGTCACCAGACAGAAAAAACTTAAGAAATTTCGAATTATTAGTCTATTTGTTCAGGTAAACTACAGTTTTCAATTGTTCTTCCGCGGGTAGGGACTCCAGGTTATATCCAAAATATCTTAGAAAGGTTCTGTGGCAATTTTTGTATTTTTCCGAGCATGCTACCGGTCGCCAGACAAAAAAAACTTAAGAAATTTCGATTTCTTTGTCTACCTGTTCAGTCAAACTATAGTTTTCAATTATCGTTCCGCGAATATTGAATGCAGGATATCTCGACGATATCTTGGGAAGGTTCTGTGGCGATTTTTATATTCTTTCGAGCATGCTACTGGTCACCAGACAGACAAAACTCAAAAAATTATGATTTTTTCCCCTAACTGTTCAGGTAAACTACAGTTTTCAATTATTTTCCCGCGGGTATGGACTGCAGGATGTCTTGAAAATATCTCAGAAAGGTTCTGTGGCAATTTGTATATCTTTCCAAGCATGCTACTGGTCTCCAGACAGAAAAAACTTGGGAAATTTAGATTCTTTTGTCTACTTGTTCAGGTAAACTACAGTTTGTTATTATTGCTCCGCGGATATCCAATATTGATATATCTGAGATATTAGGAAAAGATCCTATAGTATTTTCATATTTTTCCGAGCATGCTACCGGTCACCAGACAGAACAAACTTAGGAAATTATGATTTTTTCGTCTACCTGTTAAAGTAAACTACAGTTTTCAATTATTGTTTAACGGATATGAAATGCATAATATCTCTGAAATATCCTAGAAAATACCTGTAGTGATTTTTATATTTTTCCGAGCATGTTACCGGTCACCAAACAGGAAAAACTTAGGAAATTTCGATTTTTCGTCTACCTGTTCGGGTAAACTACAGTTTTCAATTATTGTTCCGCGAATATTGAATGCAGGATATCTCTAAGATATCTTTGGAAGATTCTGTGACGATTTCCATATTTATCCGAGCATGCTACCGGTCACCAGACAGATAAAACTTAAGAAATTTGGAATTATTAGTATATTTGTTCATGTAAACTACAGTTTTCAATTATTTTTCAGCGGGTATGGACTCTAGGTTATCTCCAAAATATTTTTTAAAGGTTCTGTGGCAATTTTTATATTTTTCCGAGCATGCTTCCGGTCACCAGACAGAAAAAACTTAAGAAATTTTGATTTTTTAGTCTGCCTGTTCAGGTAAACTACAGTTTTCAATTATTCTTCCGCGGCTATGGACTGCAGGTAATTTTAAAAATATCTATGGAAGGTTCTGAAGCAATGATCATATTTTTCCGAGCATGCTACCGGTCACCAGACAGACCAATCTTAGAAAATGATGATTTTTTCGTCTACCTGTTCAGGTAAACTACAGTTTTTAATTATTGTTCCGCAGATATGAAATAAAAGATAGCTCCAAAATATCCTAGAAAGGACCTGTGGTGATTTTCACATTATTTTGAGCATGCTACCGTGGACCAGATAGAAAAAACTCAAGAAATTATGATTTTTTCGTCTACCTGTTCAGGTAAACAACAGTTTTCAATTATTGTTACGCGGCTATGGACTGCAGAATATTTTAAAGATATCCCAGGAAGGATCTGTGGCAATTTCCATATTCTCCCGAGCATGCTGGCGGTCTTCAGACAGAATCAACTTGAGAAATTTCGATTTTTTTGTCTACTTGTTCAGGTAAACTACAGTTTGTTATTATTGCTCCGCGGATATTAAATAAGGATATATCCGAGATATTAGAAGAAGGTCCCGTTGTGATTTTTATATTTTACCGAGCACGCTATCGGTCACCAGACAGAAAAAACTTAAAAAATTTCGATTTTTTTTCTTCCTGTTCAGGTAAACTACAGTTTTCAATGATTCTTCCGCGCGTTTGGACTGCAGGTTATTCTCAAAATATCTTAGAGAGGTTCTGTAGAAAATATCATATTTTTCCGGGAATGCTACCGGTCACCAGACAGAACGAACTTAGATAATTAGGATTTTTTGTCTACCTGTTCAGGTATCCTACAGTTTTGAATTATTGGACCGCGGATATGAAATGCAAAATATCTTCGAAATATCCTAGAAAGACCTGTAGTGATTTTGATATTTTTCCGAGCATGCTACCGGTGACCAGACAGAAAAAACTTAGGAAATTTCGATTTGTTAGTCTACCTGTTCAGGTAAACTACAGTTTGTTATTATTGCTCCGCGGATATTCAATATTGATATATATGAGATATTAGGAAAAGGTCCTATAGTGATTTTCATATTTTTCCGAGCATGCTACCGGTCACCAGACAGAACAAACTTAGGAAATTATGATTTTTTCGTCTACCTGTTAAGGTAAAGTACAGTTTTCAATTATTGTTTCACGGATATGAAATGCAGAATATCTTTGAAATATCCTAGAAAATACCTGTAGTGATTTTTATATTTTTCCGAGCATGTTACCGGTCACCAAACAGGAAAAACTTAGGAAATTTCGATTTTTCGTCTACCTGTTCAGCTAAACTACAGTTTTCAATTATTCTTCCGCAGGAATGGACTGCAGGATACCTTAAATATATCTAAGGAAGGTTCTGTGGCAATTTTCATATTTTTCCGAGCATGCCACTGGTAACCAGACAGAAAAAACTCAAGAAATTATAATTTTATCGTCTACCTGTTTAGGTAATCTACAGTTTTCAATTATTGTTCCGCGAATATTGAATGCAGGATATCTCTAAGATATCTTTGGAAGATTCTGTGACGATTTCCATATTTATCCGAGTATGCTACCGGTCACCAGACAGATAAAACTTAAGAAATTTCGAATTATTAGTATATTTGTTCATGTAAACTACAGTTTTCAATTATTTTTCAGCGGGTATGGACTCCAGGTTATCTCCAAAATATCTTTGATAGGTTCTGTGGCAATTTTTATATTTTTCCGAGCGTGCTACCGGTCACCAGACAGAAAAAACTTAAGAAATTTCGATTTTTTTGTCTACCTGTTCAGTCAAACTACAGTTTTCAATTATTTTTTCGCGAATATTAAATGCAGAATATCTCGACGATATCTTGGGAAGTATCTGTTTTGATTTTTATATTTTTTCGAGCATGCTACCGGTCACCAGACAGAAAAAACTCAAGAAATTATGATTTTTTCCCCTTTCTGTTCAGGTAAACTACAGTTTTTAATTATTTTTCCGCAGATAGGAATGAAGGATAGCTCCGAATTATCCTGGAAAGGACCTGTGGGGATTTTCATATTATTTTGAGCATGCTACCGGTCACCAGACAGAAAAAACTTAAGAAATTTCGATTTTTTGTCTACCTGTTCGGGTGAACTACAGTTTTTAATTATTGTTCCACGAATATTGAATGCAGGATATCTCCAAGATATCTTGGGAAGGTTCTGTGGCGATTTTCATATTTTTTCGAGCATGCTACCGGTCACCAGACAGAAAAGACTCAAGAAATTATGATTTTTCCGTCTACCTGTTCAGGTAAACTACAGTTTTCAATTATTTTCCTGCGGGTATGGACTGCAGGATATCTTGAAAATATATTAGAAAGGTTCGGTGACAATTTTCATATTTTTCCGAGCATGCTACCGGTCACCAGACAGAAAAAACTTAGGAAATTTCGATTTGTTAGTCTACCTGTTCAGTTAAACTACAGTTTCAAATCATTGTTCCGCAAATATTGAATGCAATATATCTTCAAGATATCTTGGGAAGGTTTTGTGGCAATTTTCATATTTATCCGAGCATGCTTCCGGTCACCAGACAGAAAAAACTTAGGAAGTTTCGATTTTTCCGTCTATCTGATCAGGTAACTTACAGTTTTTAATCATTGTTCCGCAGATATGAAATAAAGGATAGCTCCAAAATATTTAAAAAAGGACCTGTGGTGATTTTCATATTTTTTTGAGCATGCTACCGGTCACCAGACAGAAAAAACTTAAGACATTTCGATTTTTTGTCGACCTGTTCAGGTAAACTACAGTTTTCAATTATATTCCCGCGGGTATGAAATGCGAAACATCTCCAAAATATCCTAGAAAAGACCTGTGGTGATTTTCATATTTTTCCGAGCATGCTACCGGTGACCAGACAGAAACAACTTAGGGAATTTCGATTTTTTAGTCTGCCTGTTCAGGTAAACTACAGTTTTTAATTATTCTTCCGCAGGTTTGGACTGCAGGTTATTTTCAAAATATCTTCGAAAGGTTCTGTGGAAAATATCATATTTTTCCGGGAATGCTACCGGTCACCAGACAGAACGAACTTAGATAATTATGATTTTTCGTCTACCTGTTCAGGTAAAGTACAGTTTCGAATTATTGTTCCGCGGATATGAAATGCAAAATATCTTTGAAATATCCTAGAAAGACCTGTAGTAATTTTTATATTTTTCCGAGCATGCTACCGGTCACCAGACAGAAAAAACTTAGGAAATTTCGATTTGTTAGTCTACCCGTTCCCTTAACCCTTTAGAGTCTGACCTTGAACCCCCACTCTTAAGTCTGGCAGATCCCGATAGAATTAGAAAGAGCGCGAAGCAAATGTGACAGGGTCGTATTATAAGAGAAAAAATTTTACCTGGGCGGGAAGTAAAAAATAATTTTATTTTGTATTTCTAATTTATTAAATAATAAATATCAAAGGACTTAAATTCAACGTAAGAACAACAGTTGGTTACATTTTAGATATAGTTAAGTAACATTGCAATTACATAGCAATGTATAAAATTTTTTTTAATTTTTCTAACCTTACTTTCGGAGACTATTGACTCACGTCAACATTACTAACTACGGTACTGTCGATGAACGCAGCGCGAGATTCAAACGAGTGGAAGGGTACTCACAGGCACACTACTACTCTCACATGTCACTCATACAAGCTCACGGGACTCGACGATTCGCGCTCTCCCCACTAGTCTCACACGTAGACGTTTCAAGATCCTCTGACTCTAAAGGGTTAAACTACAGTTTCTAATCATTGTTCCGCAAATATTGAATGCAATATATCTTTGGGAGGTTTTGTGGCAAATTTCATATTCACCCGAGCATGCTTCCGGTCACCAAACAGAAAAAACTTAGGAAATTTCGATTATTCAGTCTACCTATTTAGGTAAACTACAGTTTTCAAATATTGTTCCGCGGGTATGGACTGCAGAATATCATAAAGATATCTTAGGAAGGTTCCTCGGCAATTTCCATATTCTTCCGAGCATGCTAACGGTCTCTAGACAGAAACGACTTGAGAAATTACTATTTTTTTGTCAACTTGTTCAGGTAAACTACAGTTTGTTATTATTGCTTAGCGGATATTAAATAAGGAGATATCCGAGATATTAGAGAAAAGTCCCGTGGTGATTCTCATATTTTATAGAGCACGCTACCGGTCACTAGACAGAAAAAACTTTTAAAAAATTCTATTTTTTTTTTTTCCAGTTCAGGTAAACTACAGTTTTCAATTATGTTTCCGCGGGTATGGACTGCAGGTTATTTTCAAGATATCTTAGGAAGTTTCTGTGGTGATCATTATGTTTTTCCGAGCATGCTACTGGTCAGCAGACAGAACAACCTTAGGAAATTATGATTTTTTCGTCTACCTGTTCAGCTAAACTACAGTTTTTAATTATTGTTTCGCGAATATAAAATGCAAAATATCTCTGAAATATTCTAGAAAATACCTGTAGTGATTTTCATATTTTTCCGAGCATGCTTCCGGTCACCAAACAGAAAAAACTTAGGAAATTTCGATTTTTCGTCTACCTGTTCAGGTAAACTACAGTTTTCAATTATTCTTCTGCGGGAATGGACTGCAGGATATCTTAAATATATTTAAGGAAGGTTCTGTGGCAATTTTCATATTTTTCCGAGCATGCCACTGGTAACCAGTTAGAAAAAACTCAAGAAATTATGATTTTATCGTCTACCTGTTCAGGTCAACTACAGTTTTCAATTATTGTTCCGCGAATATTGAATGCAGGATATCTCCAAGATATCTTGGAAAGGTTCCTTGGCGATTTTTATATTTTTTCGAGTATGCTACTGGTCTCCAGACAGAAAAAACTTGGGAAATTTAGATTTTTTTGTCTACTTGTTCAGGTAAACTACAGTTTGTTATTTTTGCTCCACGGATATTCAATATTGATATATATGAGATATTAGGAAAAGGTCCTATAGTCATTTTCATATTTTTCCGAGCATGCTACCGGTCACCAGACAGATCAAACTTAGGAAATTATGATTTTTTCGTCTACCTGTTAAGGTAAAGTACAGTTTTCAATTATTGTTTCACGGATATGAAATGCAGAATATCTTTGAAATATCCTTGAAAATACCTGTAGTGATTTTTATATTTTTTCGAGCATGTTACCGGTCACCAAACAGAAAAAACTTAGGAAATTTCGATTTTTCGTCTACCTGTTCAGGTAAACTACAGTTTTCAATTATTCTTCCGCAGGAATGGACTGCAGGATATCTTAAATATATCTAAGGAAGGTTCTGTGGCAATTTTCATATTTTTCCGAGCATGCCACTGGTAACCAGACAGAAAAAACTCAAGAAATTATGATTTTATCGTCTACCTGTTCAGGTATTCTACAGTTTTCAATTATTGTTCCGCGAATATTGAATGCAGGATATCTCTAAGATATCTTTGGAAGATTCTGTGACGATTTCCATATTTATCCGAGCATGCTACCGGTCACCAGACAGAAAAAACTTAAGAAATTTCGATTTTTTTGTCTACCTGTTCAGTCAAACTTCAGTTTTCAATTATTGTTCCGCGAATATTGAATGCAGGATATCTCGACGATATCTTGGGAAGGTTCTGTGGCGATTTTTATATTTTTTCGAGCATGCTACCGGTCACCAGACAGAAAGAACTCAAGAAATTATGATTTTCCCGTCTACCTGTTCAGGTAAACCACAGTTTTCAATTATTTTCCCGCGGGTATGGACTGCAGGATATCTTGAAAATATCTTAGAACGGTTCTGTGGCAATTTTTATATTTTTCCGAGCATGCTACTGATCTCGAGACAGAAAAAACTCAAGAAATTTAGATTTTTTTGTCTACTTGTTCAGGTAAACTACAGTTTATTATTATTGCTCCGCGGATATTCAATATGGATATATCTGAAATATTAGGAAAAGGTCCCGTAGTGATTTTCATATTTTTCCGAGCATGCTACCGGTAACTAGACAGAACAAACTTAGGAAATTATGATTTTTTCGTCTACCTGTTCAGGGAAACTACAGATTTTAATTATTGTTTCGTGGATATAAAATGCAAAATATCTTTAAAATATCCTAGAAAATACCTGTAGTGATTATCATATTTTTCCGAGCGTGCTACCGGTCACCAAACAGAAAAAACTAAAGAAATTTCGATTTTTCGTCTACCTGTTCAGGTAAACTACAGTTTTCAATTATTCTTCCGCGGGAATGGACTGCAGGATATTCCAAATATATCTGAAGAAGGTTCTGTGGCAATTTTCATATTTTTCCGAGCATGCCACTGGTAACCAGACAGGAAAAACTCAAGAAATTATTATTTTATCGTCTACCTGTTCAGGTAAACTACAGTTTTCAACTATTTTCCTGCGGGTATGGACTGCAGGATATCTTGAAAATATTTTAGAAAGGTTCGGTGGCAATTTCTATATTTTTCCGAGCATGCTACTGGTCTCCAGACAAAAAAAACTTGAGGAATTTAGATTTTTTTTCTACTTGTTCAGGTAAACTACAGTTTTCAATTATTGTTCCGCGGATATAAAATGCGAAATATCTCTGAAATATCCTAGAAAAGACATATGGTTATTTTCATATTTTTCCGGGCGTGCTACCGGTGACCAGTCAGAAACAACTTCGGAAATTTCGATTTTTTAGTCTGCCTGTTCAGGTAAACTACAGTTTTCAATTATTCTTCCGCGAGTATGGACTGCAGGTTATTTTCAAAATATCTCAGAAAGGTTCTGTGGCTAATATCATATTTTTCCGGGAATGCTGCCGGTCACAAGACAGAACAAACTTAGAATATTATGATTTTTCGTCTACCTGTTCAGGTAAACTCCAGTTTTCAATTATTTTTCCGCGGGTATTAAATGCAGAATATCTCGACGATATCTTGGGAAGGTTCTGTGGCTATTTTCATATTTTTCCGAGCATGCCACTGGTAACCAGACCGGAAAAACTCAAGAAATTATTATTTTATCGTCTACCTGTTCAGGTAAACTACAGTTTTTAATTATTGTTTCGCGAATATCGAATGCAGGATATCTCTAAGATATCTTTGGAAGGTTCTGTGACGATTTCCATATTTATGCGAGCATGCTACCGGTCACCAGACAGAAAAAACTTAAGAAATTTCGAATTATTAGTCAATTTGTTCAGGGAAACTACAGTTTTCAATTATTCTTCCGCGGGTATGGACTCCTAGATTATCTCCAAAATATCTTAGAAAGGTTCTGTGGCAATTTTTATATTTTTCCGAGCATGCTACCGGTCACCAGACAGAAAAAACTTAAGAAATTTCGATTTTTTTGTCTACCTGTTCAGTCAAACTACAGTTTTCAATTATTCTTCCGCGAATATTAAATGCAGAATATCTCGACGATATCTTGGGAAGGTTCTGTGGCGATTTTGATATTTTTTCGAGCATGCTACCGGTCACCAGACAGAAAAAACTCAAGAAATTATGATTTTCTCCCCTACCTGTTCAGGTAAACTACAGTTTTTAATTATTTTTCCGCAGATAGGAATGAAGGATAGCTCCGAAATATCCTAGAAAGGACCTGTGGTGATTTTCATATTATTTTGAGCATGCTACCGGTCACCAGACAGAAAAAACTTTGAAATTTCGATTTTTTGTCTACCTGTTCGGGTGAACTACAGTTTTTAATTATTGTTCCACGAATATTGTATGCAGGATATCTCCAAGATATCTTGGGAAGGTTCTGTGGCGATTTTCATATTTTTTCGAGCATGCTACCGGTCACCAGACAGAAAAGACTCAAGAAATTATGATTTTTCCGTCTACCTGTTCAGGTAAACTACAGTTTTCAATTATTTTCCTGCGGGTATGGACTGCAGAATATCTTGAAAATATTTTAGAAAGGTTCTGTGGCAATTTTTATATTTTTCCGAGCATGCTACTGGTCTCCAGACAAAAAAAACTTGAGAAATTTAGATTTTTTCTTCTACTTGTTCAGGTAAACTACAGTTTGTTATTATTGCTCCGCGGATATTTAATATGGATATATCTGAGATATTAGGAAAAGGTCCTGTAGTGATTTTCATATTTTTCCGAGCATGCTACCGGTCACCAGACAGAACAAACTTAGGAAATTATGATTTTTTCGTCTACCTGTTCAGGTAAACTACAGTTTTTTATTATTGATTCGCGGATATGAAATGCAAATTATCTCTGAAATATCCTAGAAAATACCTGTAGTGATTTTCATATTATTCCGAGCACGCTACCGGTCACCAGACAGAAAAAACTTAAGAAATTTCGATTTTTTGTCTACCTGTTCGGGTGAACTACAGTTTTTAATTATTGTTCCACGAGTATTGTATGCAGGATATCTCCAAGATATCTTGGGAAGGTTCTGTGGTGATTTTCATATTTTTTCGAGCATGCTACCGGTCACCAGACAGAAAAGACTCAAGAAATAATGATTTTTCCGTTTACCTGTTCAGGTAAACTACAGTTTTCAATTATTTTCCTGCGGGTATGGACTGCAGGATATCTTGAAAATATTTTAGAAAGGTTCTGTGGCAATTTTTATATTTCTCCGAGCATGCTACTGGTCTCCAGACAAAAAAAACTTGAGAAATTTAGATTTTTTCTCCTACTTGTTCAGGTAAACTACAGTTTTTTATTATTGATTCGCGGATATGAAATGCAAATTATCTCTGAAATATCCTAGAAAATACCTGTAGTGATTTTCATATTTTTCCGAGCATGTTACCGGTCACCAAACAGAAAAAACTTAGGAAATTTTGATTTTTCGTCTACCTGTTCAGGTAAACTACAGATTTCAATTATTCTTCCGCGGGAATGAACTGCAGGATATCTTAAATATATCTAAGGAAGGTTCTGTGGCAATTTTCATATTTTTCCGAGCATGCCACTGGTAAACAGACAGAAAAAACTCGAGAAATTATGATTTTATCGTCTACCTGTTCAGGTAAACTACAGTTTTCAATTATTGTTCCGTGAATATTAGATTCAGGATATCTCGACGATATCTTGGGAAGGTTCTGTGGCGATTTTTATATTTTTTTGAGCATGCTACCGGTTACCAGACAGAAAAAACTCAAGAAATTATGATTTTTTCCCCTAACTGTTCAGGTCAACTACAGTTTTTAATTATTTTTTCGCAGATAGGAATGGAGGATAGCTCCGGAATATCCTAGAAAGGACCTGTGGTGATTCTTATATTATTTTGAGCATGCTAGCGGTCGCCAGACAGAAAAAACTTAAGAAATTTCGATTTTTTTGTCTACCTGTTCAGTCAAACTCCAGTTTTCGATTATATTTTCGCGGGTATGGACTGCAGGATATCTTGAAAATATCTCAAAAAGAATCTGTGGCAATTTTATATTATTCCGAGCACGCTACCGGTCTCCAGACAGAAAAAACTTGAGAAATGTAGATTTTTTTTCTACTTGTTCAGGTATACTCCAGTTTGTTATTATTGCTCCGCGGAAATTCAATAAGGATATATCTGAGATATTAGAAAAAGTTCCCGTGGTGATTTTTATATTTTTCTGAGCGTGCTACGGTTCACCAGACAGAAAAAACTTAGAAAATTATGATTTTTTCGTCTTTCTGTTCAGGTAAACTACAGTTTTCGATCATTTTTCCGCGGGTATGGTGTGCAGGTTATTTTCAAGATATCTTAGGAATGTTCTGTGGCAATTTTTATATTTTTCCGAGCATGCTACCGGTGACCAGGCAGAAAAGACCTTAGGAAATTTCGATTTTTTTGTCTCCCTGTTCAGGGAAACTACAGTTTTCAATTATTGTTTCGCAGATATGACATAAAGGATAGTTCGAAAATATTCACGGAAGGACCAGTGGTGATTTTCATATTTTTTTGAGCATGCTACCGGTCACCAGACAGAAAAAACTTGAGAAATTTCGATTTTTTGTCTACTTGTTCAGGTAAACTACAGTTTTCAATTATTGTTCCGCGGATATAAAATGCGAAATATCTCTGAAATATCCTAGAAACGACATGTGGTTATTTTCATATTTTTCCGGGCGTGCTACCGGTGACCAGACAGAAACAACTTCGGAAATTTCGATTTTTTAGTCTGCCTGTTCAGGTAAACTACAGTTTTCAATCATTCTTCCGCGAGTATGGACTGCAGGTTATTTTAAAAATATCTCAGAAAGGTTCTATGGCTAATATCATATTTTTCCGGGAATGCTGCCGGTCACAAGACAGAACAAACTTAGAAAATTATGATTTTCCGTCTACCTGTTCAGGTAAACTCCAGTTTTCAATTATTTTTCCGCGGGTATGGACTGCAGGATATCTTGAAAATATCTTAGAAAGGTTCTGTGGCAATTTTCTATTTTTCCGAGTATGCTACCGGTCGCCAGACAGAAAAAACTTGAGAAATTTCGATTTTTTTGTCTACTTGTTTAGGTATACTACAGTTTGCTATTATTGCTCCGCGGAAATTCAATAAGGATATATCCGAGATATTAGAAGAAGTTCCCGTGGTGATTTTCAGATTTTTCTGAGCATGCTACCGGTCACCAGACAGAAAAAACTTAAGAAATTTCGATTTTTTTGTCTACCTGTTCAGTCAAACTCCAGTTTTCAATTATTTTTTCGCGGGTACGGACTGCAGGATATCTTGAAAATATCTTAAAACGGTTCTGTGGCAATTTTATATTTTTCCGAGCATGCTACCGGTCTCCAGACAGAAAAAACTTGAGAAATGTAGATTTTTTTTTCTACTTATAACAGGGCTAAGCTGTTACTCTGGTCGTCCTTAAATTACCTTTTTAAGGGCGCCACTGGAAGGATTAAACGGTCTCCCAGAACCGGTTCTTTAGACTCAGGGTCGTTGTAAAAATTAATTGTAAGAGTTGGAAGAGGAAGGATAAATTTATAAATAATTTAGATTTAATTATTACCACAATATTCACTTTATTAATTAATACCTTGTAATTAAAACCTGATAAACTTATATGAACCTTATAACTTATAACCTTTGACCTTAACCCTTATAGACCTTATAACGATTTGACCATATAACTTTATACCTAATACCTTTAGACCTTATAACTTTATACCAATTACCTTTCGCGTCTAAAATTCCTTATACTAATTAGCCACTACCTTGGCATCACACACACACGCACTCGATTAAAATAAACTGCCAACTACCTTTGGACTTGCAATAAAATGTCGGTTACCTCCCGATTAATTTATAATTTACAATATTAATTTTAGAATCTTTCATTACACACACACACGAGTCCCCTGGACTATAATTCACACGCACACTGAATTTAAAATTGGCTTTTCCCGCCACGCACTATATTAAATTAATTAATTAAAATTTAAAGAAAATGATTGTTATTAATTAATTAATTTTAATATACTTCTTTTCAACGACTAGACATTAATTATTAAGGTTTAATAACGAATTGATTTCACGAGACTTTGGTTATCAAGTTTTGGTCCGTAAATTACCTCGTGTCCATTTCTTTACTCGACACTCAATTTTTACTCGAGCTCCGCCATCTTTCTTTTCCGCGGCCACTCGACTTCTTACTTTACTTTTACTTTGTACTGAGTTTTTATTTTTTGGAAATTTCGTTAATTCAATTTACTTATCATTCATTAATTCTATCAATTTAATTATTTGATTGAATTCATTGATTTAACAATTAATTTTAATTAATTTTCGTATTTTAATTAATAATTATTGCTTATTATATGTACAACGCGGACACGGAAATTTCTGGCTTCGCCTAGAAATTTCTACGACGTATATGATTCCGGCGATGGCCTGGAATTACAAAACGACGCCCTGGTTAGACAACCGTCCGGCTTAATGATAATTATATAATTTATCGCTAATTAAATTTTACGGGCCTAGACGCGGATTGACTCAACGAATGACTACGTATTAATTGAATTAAATTAATATTCTGGCTTCGGCCTAGAATACTTAATTTAATTAATACCTGATCTTAGTTCCTGATGCGGTATCCTTTGTCCGTCTCGTCAGGTCCTCCTGCTGTCTTCTCGTTCTCTCTTTTCCTCTCTCGTTCTCTTTTCTCTCTCGTTCTCTCTCTTTCCTCTCTTTATTGCTGGCTCCTTCACCTGGTTTTCCCAATAATTAATAAAATGTTATAAACGGTACCGGCTAATGGCCTGGTATCTATAATAATTAATAAATCGCTTGGTTCCACAATAAGAATCCAAGGCTAATAAATTATTAATTACCTGTATATTTGAAGCGTCCTGTTGTTTCGGCGTCTAGTCCGGTTGTGTGTCTCGGCCTGGGTTCACCCTGCACTTATAGTTAAACACCCACTCGACCGATTTCGGCTACTTCCGGAAAACTTAGACCCTCCTACTTATCACTAAGTGGGACTGACAGACAAGCCCCTACGATTTCCGCTCGGGACGACAGTCGCACTCTACCCCGGATAACCCTGGGGCAGTAACAGACTATATCGACCGTGCACATGATAGAAAATCATGGCAACTGAACGCGGAAAATTCAAAATTCCCTGTTACACTCCCCCCTGCCAGACTGTCGCCTGGTCGGAAATTGTAGGTTCTCGTTGTCCAAGGATGTTAGGTATAGACTTGGTCTCTTAAGAAAAATCCGATGGTTAAATGGTAGAAAGTTTTATTAAATTACTTCCAAACTCTTTCTTTTTCTATTCTAGCTTTTCATCGTCTGAACGTGGCTCTAGCTCAAGTACCTCCTCGCGGTCGTCGAAAACTGGAATTTCTTCTTCTACACCCGAGTCTGCGGATGTATACCCTCGGCCATACTGGACACGATCCCAGTCGTCTGGCTCTACCCAGTCCATGTGAGCCATGTGTGGCCCGTTCTTACTTCTCTTCTTCTTGCTCTTCTTCTTCTTCTTCGGTACCTCAGGCGCTTGAGCTCTGGAACCTCTGGCCTGGGCAACGGGTCCTGGAGGAGCTCGCTGTCCGGCAGTTTCCTCGGCTGCTGCTGAGTTGGATGGAATTTTAGGCAAGGCACGAGCTTCCTCCTGCCACGGAATGACGTCAGGTCGAGTTGACGGGCCTGGTATGGGATCAATTTCCATACCGGCTGATGGGCCTGGTATGGAGTCAATCTCCATACCGGCTAATGGTGACTCCTCGGTGGGGCCTGGTGGTGTGGAAACACTTGGTGTGACTTCCTCGTTCCTTGGTGTTGTTGAAACCGAGGGAGCGGGGTCACTCGCTCTAATTGGTAGCCCTGCGACTACTGAACGACTTGCATGGATATGCAGCACCAATTTTTTCACCCCTTCTATAATAATTTCTTCTGGAGGTCTTCTCAGAATTTCAGCTAACTTCGCTGCTCTCAAGTCACGACGCCTCGCGTTTCTTTTACGCCGGATTGCTGCCCTGGTATCTACATTGGCCGATGGTGGTTTGGCGAACTCCCGTGAATTTGGTTGATTCTTAGTTGCCGAAGTTGGTGGTTTGGCAGCACCCTTGTCTGCGATCTTAGTTGGTAGTTTGACAACTCCACTCCCGGTTGCTGGCTTTACTAACTCTGCCGCACCATAGCGAGCAGACCTAGTGAATGTTCTAGATGGTCGGAACACTGTCTGGCTCTCTGTTGCCGACGCAGATGATCTCGCAACGTCTTTGTGAGTATAATAACCAGTGGCCCTTTTAGCCGATGTCACCTTATTGCCTGCTGGCGTTGATTCCACAGCACCCTCACTTACTGCTGCCGATGTTAATGGCTTCGCAGCACACTGGTAAGTGGGTTGAGTGACTTTTTCAGCTACTGGCATCGTGTTGGGAACTCTCCCTGAGCCTACCCGAAGCTGTTCAGGGCGGCTATCCATGACCTGCTGGTCTCTGGGCACCATTGGGCCTAGTCGCTGTAAAGCAGACTGGCGTGGTGTCTCCTGTATGGGCCTCTCAGACCCCGCCAACGAGCCTGGTTGGTCTACTGCCAACCGGCGATGGGGGCGTCTTCCCGGAGGTCCATACGGCCTGATGTTCCGATGGTATCTCCTGCGGGTAGCCTCCGTATACCCACGGACTCCGTCCTTGGAGCGTCTTCTGCCCCGGTCCATGTGAAATAAAATGGGGTTAGTCGCACGGTCAAGGAAATCGTTATCATTAAATTACTTTTTAATCTTATTAGCAATACGCGTACTACGGCGCGGTAATTTTAAATTCGGAGTATAATGTGTACCGAGCGATTTACCCGCGTCATTACTAAGTTCTACTACTAGCGGACTAATGATTTTCTTAACGGTAACCGAACCTAAGTATTTCATACCGAGACCTGCGCTGTACTTTTGACTCTTATTACTAAGTTTTCGGTTAGGGTAGAAGACCCCGTCACCTAGTTTAACTTCTGGTATTTTACATTCTGGACTTTGATAATTAGCTTGACGTTCTTGTTCGGCTCTCATGATGCTTTCAATTTTGTGTCGAAGTTCATCGAGTCGCTGAACTCTTTGTTTCCACTCTTCATTATCAGGAATAAAATCTTCCATTTCCAACTCCGTTAACTTGTCAGAAAGCCTAGGCTCTTGGCCATGCACTAGGAAATATGGAGATAATTTCAACGACGTATGATACGAGCTATTATAAGCCAGTTGTATTTCCCCTAGATGGTCATCCCATCTGGTCTGATCTTTATTTATATATGATCGAATCATTGGTTTTATTGTACGATTAATCCGTTCGACAGGATTTGCTTGTGGATGAGCGACTGCCAATGGTGTAAACTTCACGCCAACTGATTTTAAATAATCCTGTACGGTCTCGTTCACAAATTCCCTGCCATTATCCGTCACCAGGAACAGCGGGTAAGATCGTAAGGAAAATGTGCGTTTGAATGCCTCCAAAACAGCTGCACCAGTGTGACGACGTAAAGGAAAAAGCTCAATAAACCTAGTATATAAATCTTGAATGACCAATATATACTGGTGTCCTTTACGTGATCGAGTGAACGGTCCAGTTACGTCAGCAGCGACAATTGCCCAAGGTCTTATGGGTTGTCGAGTTTGCATCAGAGCTTTTGATGATGACTGTTTATATTTTGCTTGCTTGCAAACCTCACAAGCCTCAACGTAACTGTCCACATCCTGGTACATACCAGGCCAGTAGTATTGGACCTTAATACGCTCATACATCTTGTCCCGCCCTAGATGCGCAGCATCTGGGTCTTCATGGTGTTTCTTAAGGACTTCTTGTATCTCCGGATCTCTCAAAACCACTTTCCAAGCATTGTCGTCTCCAACAATAGATTTTAATGGATCTGGACGATGATATTCAAGACGATCTTCAACGATACGCCAATCCAGGAATCGCCCTGGATTGCGACGTACGTTATTAAATTTAACTACATACCAATTTGATACTTGTAAGTGTAGACAGTGGTTTGATCCAAGCTGACCCTTGATGTCCAACCAATCTTCTGGAATATTGTCTTAATAGATGCGTGACAGTGCATCTGGACCTTCATTTTCAGTACCCCGTCGATGTTCAATAGTTATCTGGTGTGAAAGCAGCTCCATTGCCCAACGAGCTAACCTGCCGTTCGGGTCACGTAGTGAATGCAACCATTTTAATGCCGCATGATCGGTAATGACAGTAAATGGAGTACCTTCCAGGTAACAGCGTAATTTACGTACTGCCCAGACGACTGCCAGACACTCCTTCTCGGTGGTGGTGTACCGAGTTTCAGCACCCTTGAGCTGACGACTTAAACAAATAATTAAATATTCCTTTTGTGTCTCGGGATCACGTTGAACCAGGAATGCTCCTAGGCCTGTATCACATGCATCGGTGTAAAGATAATACGGCAGTCCAACTTTAGGTACAGACAATGGCTTGGCATCAATTAGTGCACGTTTTAATTTCTGGAATGATTCTTCTTCCTGGAGTCCCCACTTCCACTCTGTGGTTACACCGGTTAATTTATTCAAAGGTCCTTGAGCTTTGGCTACATCTTGTAGATGTCTGTGATACCAGTTCACGAGTCCCAGAAAACTTCGCAGCTGTTTCCTGTTAGTTGGTCTAGGATAATTAACAATTGGAGCAATTTTATCCGGATCTGTATGTAATCCATCTTTGTTGACTAGAAATCCCAAGAACTTTACCTCTGAACGACAAAATTTACATTTTTCGGGGTTTATCAGTAGACCAGCATCTCGAAATACTTCAAATACTAGAGCCAAAATCTTTTTGTGTTCTTCCATGGTCTCACTGATTACAATCCAATCATCTAAGTATGCGAAAACTTGATCAGCCCAACTAGTTGGTAAATTACGTTCCACCAAAAGTTTATGAAATCTTTCTTTCAACTCGTCCATCGCTTTTTGAAAAGTGCTAGGAGCGCCAACTAGTCCATACGGCATCCGTAACCACTCGAATTGCCCTCGTCCTTCCACAGAAAAAGCGGTGAGAGGAATCGACGCAATTGCCATGCGGATCTGATGGAAAGCCTCCTTTAAGTCCATCGTACTGATGTAAACTGCACCATGAAGCGCGCTGAGTATACGTAACATGTTAGGTAGTGGATGAGCTGGTGGTATAGTCACACGATTGATGGGCCTATAGTCAACACAAAATCGCCAGGTCTTATTTGGCTTAGCAACCATTACCAGCGAGCAAGACCAGACACTATAACTGGGCCTTATGAATTTTTTCTCTAGTAGTTCGTCGATCTGCCGATTTAATTCCTCATTTATTACTGGACTACGTCTGTACGGTTTAATTCTGACAGGTTTGGCGTCAGGTTTCAGAACAATCTCGTGCTCAATTATATTTGTAAGTCCTTGATTCGGCATACCTTCAAACTTTTTCATCTCAAGTTCAATGAAATTTTTGAAATCTAGTTCTTGATCAGTTGACATTGACGAACACTTTGACGTATTTTCTTTGCAAGAGATAAATTCAAATGGATGAATTTCAGCATTACCACTGAACTGCCAAGTTCTGTCCTTGCTATTAATTATGACACCAAATTGGAGCGCAAAATCCATTCCCAACACTACAGAATGACCAAGATCCTCAATCACACTCAGATATTGTTCTCCAGCTACCGAGCCAATTTGTATAATAAATGGGGCACCACCCAAACTTTTGCAAAATGTATGATTTGCTAGTAGAACGCCACGTTTTTGAGTTTCATCTGGTCTTAGTTCACCAGAAGCATACTCTCTGATGTCTTCATACACTTTAGCATTTATATAGGATCTCTCACTGCCAGTATCCAAAATACCATTTAACTTAATCCCAAAAATCCACAGTGAGACTGGTATTCTTGCTGTAATTTCAGGTGGTCTTGGTCCCGAACCATGAATAAAAACTTTTCTTTCAGCTAAACGATATTTAATAGCAGCTGACAATGGCTGGTTCTGTAATATCCCTGGGATAAAAGCTTCTTGAGACGAAGGTGTACTGGTGTCTGGGGCCTGCGAATCTGGAGACTGGCTTGGGCCTAGTTCCAAAAGACGCGGCGAAGACATATTAAATTCAAGGTCAACCGGTTCAAGCCCTGGTTGAAATTCGTCTTCCCAAGGTTCTTCTAGTTCATCATCATCTTGCTCCATTCCTGATGTGATTGAATTGATACTGATGTTCTGATCTGGCTGGTAGTAATCTCTAATAATAAAATCTTGGTCTTCCATAACTTGGACTAGCTGATATATTAATTCTGTAAAATCATCCGACGGATCTTCTTGAGTCAGTTTAATTATTTCTTCAATGTCCAAAAATTCCGTGGGTGTCTTAATTAATTGTGAATCCTGGCCTGGGATAAAATGTTGCGGTGAAGTTGGCACTTCTTTAGCTTGCAATATTTCATACCGGCTATCTAGTAATTGTGATGGGCCTGGACAAGGACACTGCGGCGAAATCGAGACTTCCTCGGCCAGCAATGTCTCTGACCGGCTGACTGGTACTGATGGTGGGCCTAGATGAGAATACTGCAGCGAAGTCGAGACTTCATTGGTCTGCAATATCCCCAACTGGCTGACTGGTACTGATGGTGGGCCTAGATGAGAATACTGCAGCGAAGTCGAGACTTCATTGGTCTGCAATATCCCCAACTGGCTGACTGGTACTGATGGTGGGCCTAGATGAGAATACTGCGGTGAAGTCGAGACTTCATTGGTCTGCAATATCCCCAACTGGCTGACATGATTATCCAAAATCTTTTTATTTAACCCCTGTTTTTCTTTATGAAGATCCTGAGCCGACGGGGAGTTCGGTTCAGGTGTTACTCGTTTTTTCGGTTGTCACCAGGTCCGTCTTTATTCTCCTGATGATCTGGAGACTGGTTATTTTGTGACGTTGAATTACTCGGAATATTTTCATTAGTATAAATAAGTAGATTACATTTGTTTCGTGTGTGTCCAATTTCGAAGCAGATGTTGCAGACTTCTTGTCTAGGATTTTCACAAACCTCGAAGACTTGTCCAGGGACACCACAATTGAAGCAGGGTCTGTTGTATCTGGGAGCTATCACCGGGTTTTGAGTAAAACCAGAAATCGATCCAGGAACTTGGTTTACTCGCTGTCTGAACTGCTGTGGTCTAAACGAATTATTTTGAGGTCTATAGTAATTCGTGTTGTTCCTTGTTTGTACTCCATATTTATTATTATATGTCCCTGGTGATGCTGATCCCATTACATTACACCGGGAAGGTTCTAAATCTTCTTCGTGGTAAACGACTTCTTCCTCTGGCACTTGCATCATGTTAAATCTCGGTTTTTCTTGAAATTTAACAGTCTTGGACACCACAGCTGGCTGTTGAGCTTCTTCAATGCACCGAGTTGCTTCGTGTAAAGCATTAAGTAGGTCTTCATAAGACTGTGGTGATCTGGCGAAAACTAGAGTCCGTAACTCGTCAGTCAGGTGGTTTCTGATACACGCAACTTGCTCAGACACTGGTGGAGATATTTGCATCGCTTGATATTTTTGTTGAATTCTCAGGACAAACTCAGTTACATTATCTCCAGGTCTCATCTTCATACGGCTAATTTCCATAATGATTTGGTGATCTGTCGCCGAGCTTCCAAAGGCTTTTCTAAATTCTGATTTAAATTGGGCATAGTTTGTCCAACGGAGATAGTTGGCATCAAACCAGCGCGCCGCCGCTCCCTGGAGTATGTAACTCATAGCTTTTAACAGATCCCATTCAGACCAGCCTTTTCTGTGTGATCTGGCTTCAGCAGCGTAAAGGAAGTCATTCACCGTCATATTTTCTTGAGGAAAATGAAGATTTCCCATCTTTAAGCTCTGCAAAATGTCCTTCCACCTTCTGTCGTCGTTGTATCTGCCTAGATTTTGTTGGAAGACCGGACTTGGAGCGGGTACCTCCGGCTGGTTATGACGACCATGGGCCTGGGGGTATTCCCCTGCTCTTCCTCCTGGATGTTCATTGTTCAACGGAATCTGGCCTTGTGAACCAATTTGTAGTCGACGCAGTTGATCTTGTAGATAGTTAATTCTATCTTGCACTGGTATGTCTTGTCTAGCATCATGATGGTTACCATGCTGGCCTTGTGGTAGGTGTGATTGTTGATTTTGCAAACCATGATACTGAAGTCTGTCAGCAGCTGGGCCCTCCCCCCTCGCCAAATGTTGACCCATGGGGGCAACGTTTGCATTATTTAGCTGGAGCTCAGCTGCTCTCCAGTCGACTGGTGAATTTGAATGCCAGGAATTTTCTCTTGAATACCATCTGTTTTCTCTTTCTCTACGAAAGTCCAAGACTTCTCTCATTAATTGAGACAGTTGATTTATATGCGCAGCATTTTGTTCGTTGGTGAATCTTTGGTTTTCTGATAACTGACGTATCTGCTGCGTGCTGCTTTCCATACGATTGAATAATTGTTGTACGTCTGGTGGGATGTTATTTTCCAGATGATTTAAACTGCCAGCAAAGTCCATTTGTTCATGACCTGGTGATGGCCTACGGATGTCGTGGGCCTGCAGGTTGGATGGAAAATCCAGCCCACCTGCGGCTAAATTTAACCCGTGGCTGTTAGTGTTTGAATCCCTAGGTAATGTATTTGGTGCTAAGGAGTACAGAGGCGGTGGATTCGGTGGTAATAACATCGAAGATATTGAACTTACACTCGTCGTTATTGTTGGTGTAGTTCCCGTTGAAGTAGTGACTGTTGTTACTGCTCGACCTGGATTAAGTGACATATTTGGACGAATGAATCCCCGACCTCCTGATAGCCGACGTCCCGAAGAGTCTGGATCTTGTTGATTAAACATAATTACCATTTGTCGTTTTATCAAAATATTTTAATGATAATTTCTCTTGCAGGATTAAGTTTTACCAAACTTAAACTTTTATTTGTACACTTTAGTTTAAGTAAATCTTTTATTTTGAGTTTTAAGTCCGAGTAACTCAATCTTTTATTTACAATTTTAAATCCGAGTAAACTTTTAATCTTTTATTTCCCGAGATTTTGTTCGAGTAAATTTTAGTGTTTTATTTACAAGATTTAAGTTCTAAATTTAGAATTATGACGCATCCGGTAGCGAGTAAGATTTTAACTTAGATATTTTACTCGATTTTGTGTTAGAAAATTTTATTTTAATTATTTTATTTCTTTTATTAAATTTCTTGATAAAGTAATTATTTTATTTATTTAACGTTAATTTGCTAAAGTAATTAATTTAAGTAGATATTTTAACTTTTTCATTTAATTAATTAAATAAATATTTTGATTATTAATAAATATCACAATTTACTTTAAGTATCACAGTTCTTTTAACACTTAATTTTATTAAATTAAAATACTACTTTTATCGTAAAATTTTCCGTATTTTTTCACTAGAATTTTGTGATAATTATTTTCCCATAAATTTTTTCTATTTTCTTTTTTCAAAATTTTTCGACTTATTTCAAAAATTTTTTTCACATCGATCACGCCACACTAATAATATTAATTGAATTTTCCAATTTTTCACGCGACTTTATTTTATAATTTATTTAATAAATTATCTCCTCAACCTCTCTTACAATTATTCACGGGGTTTAATTAAGTTGGGCGCCAAATATAACAGGGCTAAGCTGCTACTCTGGTCGTCCTTAAATTACCTTTTTAAGGGCGCCACTGGAAAGATTAAACGGTCTCCCAGAACCGGTTCTTTAGACTCAGGGTCGTTGTAAAAATTAATTGTAAGAGTTGAAAGAGGAAGGATAAATTTATAAATAATTTAGATTTAATTATTACCACAATATTCACTTTATTAATCAAAACCTTGTAATTAAAACCTTATAAACTTATATAAACATTATAACTTATAACCTTTGACCTTAACCCTTATAGACCTTATAACAATTTGACCATATAACTTTATACCTAATACCTTTAGACCTTATAACTTTATACCAATTACCTTTGGCGTCTAAAATTCCTTATACTATTTAGCCACTACCTTGGCATCACACACACACGCACTCGATTAAAATAAACTGCCAACTACTTTTGGACTGACAATAAAATGTCGGTTACCTCCCGATTAATTTATAATTTACAATATTAATTTTAGAATCTTTCATTACACACACACACGAGTCCCCTGGACTATAATTCACACGCACACTGAACTTAAAATTGGCTTTTCCCGCTACGCACTATATTAAATTAATTAATTAAAATTTAAAGAAAATGATTGTTATTAATTAATTAATTTTAATATACTTCTTTTCAACGACTAGACATTAATTATTAAGGTTTAATAACAAATTGATTTCACGAGACTTTGGTTATCAAGTTTTGGTCCGTAAATTACCTCGTATCCATTTCTTTACTCGACACTCAATTTTTACTCGAGCTCCGCCATCTTTCTTTTCCGCGGCCACTCGACTTCTTACTTTACTTTTACTTTTTACTGAGTTTTTATTTTTTGGAAATTTCGTTAATTTAATTTACTTATCGTTTATTAATTCTATTAATTTAATTATTTGATTGAATTCATTGATTTAACAATTAATTTTAATTAATTTTCGTATTTTAATTAATAATTATTGCTTATTATATGTACAACGCGGACACGGAAATTTCTGGCTTCGCCTAGAAATTTCTACGACGTATATAATTCCGGCGATGGCCTGGAATTACAAAACGACGCCCTGGATCCGGCAATTGGGCCTGGACCCGGTTAGACAACCGTCTGGCTTGATGATAATTATATAATTTATCGCTAATCAAATTTTATGGGCCTAGACGCGGATGGACCCAACGAATGACTACGTATTAATTGAATTAAATTAATATTCTGGCTTCGGCCTAGAATACTTAATTTAATTAATACCTGATCTTAGTTCCTGATGCGGTATCCTTCGTCCGTCTCGTCAGGTCCTCCTGCTGTCTTCTCGTTCTCTCTTTTCCTCTCTCGTTCTCTTTTCTCTCTCGTTCTCTCTCTTTTCTCTCTTTATTGCTGGCTCCTTCACCTGCTTTTCCCAATAATTAATAAAATGTTATAAACGGTACCGGCTAATGGCCTGGTATCTATAATAATTAATAAATCGCTTGGTTCCACAATAAGAATCCAAGGCTAATAAATTATTAATTACCTGTATATTTGAAGCGTCCTGTTGTTTCGGCGTCTAGTCCGGTTGTGTGTCTCGGCCTGGGTTCACCCTGCACTTATAGTTAAACACCCACTCGACCGATTTCGGCTACTTCCGGAAAACTTAGACCCTCCTACTTATCACTAAGTGGGACTGACAGACCAGCCCCTACGATTTCCGCTCGGGACGACAGTCGCACTCTACCCTGGATAACCCTGGGGCAGTAACAGACTATATCGACCGTGCACATGATAGAAAATCATGGCAACTGAACGCGGAAAATTAAAAATTCCCTGTTACATACTTGTTCAGGTATACTCCAGTTTGTTATTATTGCTCCGCGAAAATTCAAAAAGGATATATCCGAGATATTAGAAAAAGTTCTCGTGGTGATTTTCATATTTTTCTGAGCGTGCTACCGTTCACCAGACAGAAAAAACTTAGAAAATTATGATTTTTTCGTCTTTCTGTTCAGGTAAACTACAGTTTTCGATTATTTTTCCGCGGGTATGGACTGCAGGTTATTTTCAAGATATCTTAGGAATGTTCTGTGGCAATTTTTATATTTTTCCGAGCATGCTACCGGTGACCAGGCAGAAAAGACCTTAGGAAATTTCGATTTTTTTGTCTCCCTGTTCAGGTAAACTACAGTTTTCAATTATTGTTTCGCAGATATGACATAAAGGATAGTTCGAAAATATTCACGGAAGGACCAGTGGTGATTCTCATATTTTTTTGAGCATGCTACCGGTCATCAGACAGAAAAAACTTGAGAAATTTCGATTTTTTGTCTACCTGTTCAGGTAAACTACAGTTTTCAATTATTGTTCCGCGGATATAAAATGCGAAATATCTCTGAAATATCCTAGAAAAGACATGTGGTGATTTTCATATTTTTCCGGGCGTGCTACCGGTGACCAGACAGAAACAACTTCGGAAATTTCAATTTTTTAGTCGGCCTGTTCAGGTAAACTACAGTTTTCAATTATTCTTCCGCGAGTATGGACTGCAGGTTATTTTCAAAATATCTCAGAAAGGTTCTGCGGCTAATATCATATCTTACCGGGAATGCTGCCGGTCACAAGACAGAACAAACTTAGAAAATTATGATTTTTCGTATACCTGTTCAGGTAAACTCCAGTTTTCAATTATTTTTCCGCGGGTATGGACTGCAGGATATCTTGAAAATATCTTAGAAAGGTTTCGTGGCAATTTTCTATTTTTCCGAGCATGCTACCGGTCTCCAGACAGAAAAAAACTTGAGAAATTTAGATTTTTTTGTCTACTTGTTTAGGTATACTACAGTTTGTTATTATTGCTCCGCGGAAATTCAATAAGGATATATCCGAGGTATTAGAAGAAGTTCCCGTGGTGATTTTCAGATTTTTCTGAGCATGCTACCGGTCACCAGACAGAAAAAACTTAGAAAATTATGATTTTTTCGTCTACCCGTTCAGGTAAACTACAGTTTTTAATTATTGTTCCGCGGATATGAAATGCAAAATATTTCCAAAATATCCTAGGAAAGATCTGTAGTGATTTTCATATTTTTTCGAGCATGCTACCGGTCACCAGACAGAAAAAACTTAGGAAATTTCGATTTTTGAGTCTACTTGTTCAGGTAAACTACAGTTTTCAATCATTGTTCCGCAAATATTGAATGCACGACATCTCCAAGATATCTCTAGAAGGTTCTGTGGTAATTTTCATATTCATCCGAGCATGCTACCGGTCATCAGACAGAAAAAACTTGAGAAATTTCGATTTTTTGTCTACCTGTTCAGGTAAACTACAGTTTCCAATTATTGTTCCGCGGATATAAAATGCGAAATATCTCTGAAATATCCTAGAAAAGACCTGTGGTGATTTTCATATTTTTCCGGGCGTGCTACTGGTGACCAGACAGCAACAACTTAGGAAATTTCGATTTTTTAGTCTGCCTGTTCAGGTAAACTACAGTTTTCAATTATTCTTCCGCGGGTATGGACTGCAGGTTATTTTCAAAATATCTCAGAAAGGTTCTGTGGCTAATATCATATTTTTCCGGGAATGCTACCGGTCACAAGACAGAACAAACTTAGAAAATTATGATTTTTCGTCTACCTGTTCAGGTAAACTCCAGTTCTCAATTATTTTTCCGCGGGTATGGACTGCAGGATATCTTGAAAATAACTTAGAAAGGTTCTGTGGCAATTTTATATTCTTCCGAGCATGCTACCGGTCATCGGACAGAAAAAACTTGAGAAATTTAGATTTTTTCTTCTACTTGTTCAGGTATACTACAGTTTGTTATTATTGCTCCGCGGAAATTCAATAAGGATATATCCGAGATATTAGAAAAAGTTCCCGTGGTGATTTTCATATTTTTCTGAGCATGCTACCGGTCACCAGACAGAAAAAACTTAGAAAATTATGATTTTTTCGTCTACCTGTTCAGGTAAACCACAGTTTTTCATTATTGTTCCGCGGATATGAAATGCAAAATATTTCCAAAATATCCTAGGAAAGATCTGTAGTGATTTTCATATTTTTTCGAGCATGCTACCGGTCACCAGACAGAAAAAACTAAGGAAATTTCGATTTTTTAGTCTACTTGTTCAGGTAAACTACAGTTTTCAATCATTGTTCCGCAAATATTGAATGCACGACATCTCCAAGATATCTCTCGAAGGTTCTGTGGTGATTTTCATATTCATCCGAGCATGCTACCGGTCACCAGACAGAAAAAACTTAGGTAATTTCGATGTATTAGTCTACCTGTTCAGGTAAACTACAGTTTTTAATTATCGTTCCGCTGATATATAATGTAGGATATTTTCGAGATATCCTAGGATGGTCCCGTGGTGATCTTCATATTTTTTCGAGCATGCTACCGGTCACCAGACGTCTGTTGAGCTAGCATAATCAAATGAGCAGAATCACAAAATTTTGGTGGCGAAATTTAGTGCTAATTGAGTGCTAATTAAGTGCCAAAACTGAAAATTTACCGCTCTGAGAGAGAACCTAGAAATCAGAATATTGCTGGCTTCACGTTAAGCTAGCAAACTACTACCAAAAAATCGATTATCAGAAATATATATAAAAAACTGCACTCCGGAATAATTTAGTGCTCAATGACTGCTGGCTATACAAAAAATGAAAATTTCAAAATTGATACTTATTTTATTTTCTTTATGTTTAAGATGCTAGCTTCACTAAACCAGCTCTCATCATCTACCTATGAATTGAATGCTCATCATGTGCTATAAGTTGAAGCAAAAATATATTTGAAAAAAAAAGTATACTTTTTTTTTATATCCAACGCAATGCTACCTCCACTGATTCAGCATTCTGTGCCACTAAAAAATGGACGCTTGACTCTGCAAGCTCTTAACGATTCCTGTAATAATTAAGTACTCATAGAGTGCTGTCATTACAGGCGAAAAGATAAGTGAAAAAATATTTATTCGTTAGTTTATAAAATCTACAATTCTAGCCACACTGATGCAGCATTCTATGCCGCCAAAATTGGATGCTTGACTCTGCAAGATCTTGATCATCTGTGTAATAATTAAGTGCTTATTAAGCGCTGTTACGACAGGCGAAAATATATGTGAAAAAAAAAATTATTCTTATTTTTATATACAAGACAATCCTAGCTACACTGACGCAGGATTCTATGCCAACAAATAATGGGTGCTCGACTCTGCAAGCTCTTAACGACTCGTGTCAGAATTAAGTGCTTATTAAGTGCTGTCTGTACGGGCAAAAATATGAGTCAAAAAAAAATATTCTTGCTCTTATATACTCGACAATGCTAGCTACACTGATCCAGCATTCCCTGCCGTCGAAAAACAGTTGCTCGAATCGTCAAACTCTTCAAATACATTTGACTATATACAAATATAAATTACGTATGTAATATACATAATTATAATATTTTCCAAATGCATAAAGATTCGTTGTTTTACGTATGCGAACAATGTTTCATTTTTTTTCTAAGTACTTTTTCATAATATTTTTTATTAATAAGCAAATGTAAGCAATGAAAAATATTTAAATTATGTGTGTATTTTATCTGCATTATGCGAGATAAGAGAACTTACTGGGAGTGTTAATTACTACAACTATCCAAGATGGCAAGGTTACTTTTTTCATTTCCCGCTACGAAACTTACAAATTTTCAAAGAAAGGTAAGTTATTGGTTTCAGTCCAATCTTCCTCGATCGAGTTTCCATCAGTTATCGACGTTCTGATGTTTGAGGTGGCTATTCTAACTTTTTTCGGATAGACGGCTTTGTGTGTGTGCGTGTGTGTATATGTAAACGTCTTTTGTGTGACGATATTTTTGGAACGAAACAACCGATTTGACGTTATCGATGGCAATCGAAAGCTCTTATCAATAGTTGAAATGATTTCGATTTCTAAGTCAATCCGTCATGTAGTTTAAAAGTTATTAAAAAAATATTTTTTTCTTGTACAGATGATATATATGTAATTCATAAAGTATATTTTAATGAGCTTTGAATGTATATCTATATATTTTGACTCATATAATCAGTGATGTATTGTCTTTGTTTAATTGATCATACATGGATCAACTTAAATGTTGAAAAATTTTATTTTCCTCTGAATATTAAAAATTACAGTTTATGCAACATATCAATACTGCCATTCTAATATGCCCTATCCCACATTTCGAAATTTTTCAGGGGACGATAAAAACGTTTTACGATCGGCAAAGAAAAATTATTTGCATTATGTTTACATTGATATAACCTACAAATTTATTTTAATGTTTTCATAAAATACAGGCACTTATAGTGAATAAATAATTATGAATTATATGCTGTAAGAAGAGTAAAAAATGATGCATGATTAGCATTACCTTCTTACTTATGTCATTAATTACTTTCTTAAAATTTACTTGAAATCAAAAATGATAAGCGTCACTAAACCTATACGAATGTGGGATTCAATATATTAGAATGCGTGAAAGTCTGCGTTCGGGATACGACGCATTAGAATATTTATTTGAAAATACTAAATAAACAATTTGACCTCTGAAATTTTTACATAAGCTGCAAATTGTTACAATGATTAATAACGGTTGGCCCTGGCTATTGCGTGTCCAATAACCACGAACCACAGTTAAAGAATTTTCCCGAATAAATTAAGTTAATTAATAATAAATTATTAAATAATATTACAAATTAGAGGTAGACTCGTTGTGACCGGACACAAGGCTGAAATATACTTAACTTACGGGGCACTGGTGATAATTAAATTCAATACGAAATACAATAAAATTTACGCTTCATTTAACCAAAGTTCCCAAATCACTAAAAAGAGTTCCCTTAATTTATAAATTGATTTCTTTAGAAATAAGTAAGCGTCCAGCGACAACAAAACAAATTTATTAAAACGCGCAAATATTTATTGGACGCGGGGAACAAAATTGAATATTAGATAAATATTGCGTTGACGAGAGAGTAAAGGTTTGTGAATAATTTTTCGTGACTTATCTGGTTGTACGTGGGTTACTGGTGATATCTGTCTCTGATTCGTTGTGGGCTTCTTGGACTCGACGTCGATCCTCTTCGGTCAATCCTCACGGGCTCCTTGGACTCGAGGTCGATCCTTTTCGGGCAGACGTTGCACACCAAACCAACGCACTTACTTATTGATCAAATTTGGTTTTCGTTAACTGGACGAAGGAGTCGCAAAATCTCTTTATTTAAATAATTCAAATAAAACAAATATCACTTATAATAAAATTGATAATTTTAATTAATATAAAAAGAAAAAGTCTGAGTGAATAAAATTATTCAGGTAACAGACTGACCGACATAAAACTGGGTGTTGGACTAAATGACTAGATATAACGAACTTATCGTTAGGCCAACTTAAATAAATTGTTATGAGTCCTGGTGCTAGAGTAGGACCTCGCTAAGCGTCCTCATTCCACTCTAGGTGATGGCCAGGGCCTAAGTCCTCAACAAAGTGTTTGCTGGCCCTTTTATATCTTAATTTTCAAGGGGTGGAACTACCTCACTGTCGTCTAAGTTCGAATTCGATCTAGGTGGCCTCTGACAAGGCCCCAAGTGACTGGAAAGTGTTAATTAATCTACAAATTATTCTAATAGATGGCCTTAGAATCAGTTAAATTTTTTTTGCGCTCGATTTCAAATCGTAAAATCAAAACGCACGTTCACAGATTACATTTAAAAAAAAAATTGAAAATGTCAAATTTTGTGGGATAGGGCATATTAGAATGGCAGTATCGATATATTTTTTTTGAAAAACCGTCCGATAGTATCGGAATAAAAATTAACAGCTAAAATGTGTTATGTCCAATTAATTTTTTTTTATTAATTTATTTTATTTCATAAATAAATTTATGAAACTCCTCTTTACAAAAGCACGCGAAAACGCAGCGTCAGTTTTACCACCATTTATGCGTAAAAAGTAGAGCGACGATTCTTGCAATAACGATTGACGAATAAATAAAAACTTGTCGTCATTTTCCACCAATGACGATAATTTAATTACTCCCATCAAACATCAATCAAAAGTTTTTAAATAGCCTGAGCACCATGGCTCAGGGCCTTAGTTGACTATCAGATCTCGTGATCTTGAGACCTACGGACCGCGAATAACGAAACCGCGAAAATTTCGTGAATCTTATTGCAGGAATCCGCGTTTGCGTTGAAAAGTCAATAAGAGAAAATTTATCTTTTAATAAGAACCCTATTGCAGGAATCCGCGTTTGCGTCGAAAAGTCAATAGGGAATATTTAAATTCAAAATCTATATAAAAATCATTTAATCTTACTGCAGGAATCCGCGTTTGCGTCGAAAAGTCAGTAAGATCTATAAATAAAAATTCTATTAAATTCAGTTATTGCAGGAATCCGCGTTGGCGTCGAAAAGTCAATAACTGAATCCAAATTATCTATAAAAATTCTCAAACAACTATTAAAAATTCGGTTCGATTGAATAGTGATACGAAATTAAATCTAATTTGTAATCCAATCTCGAGTCGACGTAGTTCTGCGCATATTAGCCTTCGGGCCCAACAAAGACGCAAAATACAATAAAATTGTATATTTTAAAATTGTTAAGAGTTATAGTGTGTAAGTGAAGTTCAACTGTAAGAATATTGTAATTGAACGTTTAATAAAAAGACTAGAGATCGCAACTTCAACCTTAAGTGTTTCATTCGAAAGTAGCACATAAGACTTTATCCTACAACCCCAGCCGCGTCCATTCAACCAAATCCATCAGGAGGAGGCCGAGTGAGCTGCAAAGTTCTGGAGGGATAAACGTCTGCCGTGTTAGAAGAAAGAATCATCCAAAGGTAAGTGAGAGACAATTCTAATATCTTTTCTCTCTGTCGATCGATTTATAAATGCAACGTTGACCAAGCTCGAAGGCGTTTGGGTTCACACTCTTTGAAAAACCCACATTAAATAATAAATATAGGAAGTTAAAATCTTCCTCGTATTCTTTATTGTTGTCCGCAACCTCCATATCGCTCGTTAAATTTTTCTATCGCTACCAAAGGGAGAAATCCCGGATCATTAATTTAAAAATACAGCGGCGGACATAACATAAAGAAAACTGGTGGCAGCGGTGGGATTCGAAGGTGTTAATCCTTCTCTTTGAGAAATTGCATTTACCTTCAGAAATCATTTGTTCACGTTTTCTTTCCCCAAGACGGGGTTTCTTAGAAAGAAATTTTTCTTATATACCTATTTTATTACTATTTTATTAAAATTTCATTTTTCTTCTTTTTGAAAATTAAATATTTCAACATCTAAATTATTTGGGTCGGTATATAACCGAACCACTCCCTACTTGCTACGAAATTCAAAAAAATTTTCGCTGAGTCGGTAACCTCCTTTGCACTACTGTATCACAACAGAATTGTTTCGACACCTCGATTGATTTCGTTTCTGGGTCAATCCTCAATTCAAAATTTTCTTTCGCTTTAGTGACACAATTGTCATTACGTTCTGAACAATCAAACATAAAATTAAGTGAGAGGATAGTGAGATGCTGGGACGCTTAATTGGCGGGAACTTGGATGATATGAAGTTCAAAATAAATAGTTTTTAATTTACACTCATTTCATTTTTAATACAATAATACATTATTTATTTACTTTGTATTATCTACACTATGTACACTGCACTCTATGATTTGTGATTTTGAGAAGAATATTCTACGCGGCAAAACGTGGTAATATGAGAAAAAGATAGCGGTTGGCGATAATCAACCACGCGGTAAGATGAATATTATTTAATTAGCTAACTATTTAATTTTGGATTACTCAAATAATTATAATTTTCACAGTAAATAATTTATTCTTTAAATTAAGAATAAGTTTGAGATGAATACTAATAAATATCAAAGCGATTGGCAAAGATTAGAAATTGAACCAAAAAACACGTGTCGCTTGTAGCGTCGGTGGATTTTTAATAATGGCTTCGTCTTCTTCTTCATGCCTACTTGGATAAGAGGGTGGAGCTTGAGATGAGAATGGGACCGATGGAGTCGTCTGCGCAAGATAACGTGCCGACGCAGCTCTATTTAACCGGCCTCAGAGTAGCGATGAGAAACGCAAGTGCGGGAGATTCGAACATTCTTCCTGCCATCGCCAACTCGTTGAAGAAGATACTGATGAGATGTTAGAGATGAGAATCTTCCGTGGTTGGTTGAGATTGGTTACAGAACCAGCTTGGTAACAGGTCTGGAGAAAGTTGAGGTAGCAGTTTTGGCAGTGACAACTCTGGTGAGACCATTACTGCCAGAATGCAGATGAATAACTCTGGCAAGAGGCCACTCTGAGGGTGGAAACCTCTCGTCCACGATGAGAACCAATGAACCAATCTTGATGTCATGGTGAGATGTATGCCACTTTGAGATGGATTGGTGAGATTGCAGACATTCAGCAGACCAGCGTTTCCGGAAGTACTGAAGTCTTTCTTGAATTCTTTGATAGAGTGAGAGATGAGATGTTGGTACACTGGTGAGACTGGGTTCAGGAACTGTGTTGAGTGGTGCACTTCGGATAAAATGTCCAGGGGTGAGAGCTGAGATGTCATCTGGGTCATCAGTAAGAGCACTGAGTGGCTTTGAATTTAGTAGCGCCTTGACTTGAGTGAGGAATGTTGAGAAGTCTTCGTATGTGAGAAGTAGATCCGCAATTGTGTATTGGAGATGATGTTTGACAGATTTGACCGCGGCTTCCCACTTGCCACCCATGTGCGGGGCACCAGGTGGCTTAAAAATTCACTGAGTTCCGTCTGAGGTGAGAATTTGTAGAAGATGAGATGATTCGCTGAGACCACCGGTGAGAAGTTGCTTGAGAATGACATCTGCCCCTTTAAAGTTAGTTCCACAGTCACTATAAAGAGTTTTGCAGATGCCACGACGACTGAACGCCTTGAGAAATCCTTCTGCAGCGTAATCACTCACTGCTTTCAAGTGAATTGCAGAAGTTGAGAAGCATACAAAGACTGCAATCCAGCCTTTGTTGCAGCGTGTGCCTCGTCCTCGAGAGTGTTTGAGTTGAACAGGCCCCGCGTAGTCTACACCAGTACTTTCAAAGACGAGTGATTGTGAGACTCGAGATGTAGGCATTTGAGCCATCAACTGTTGAGATCGTTGATCTCTCTGTCTTACACATACAACGCAGCGTTGAATGTGAGACTTGATTGGAATCCTTCCCCCAAAGATCCAACATTTCTTGCGCACGGCAGCTAATGTCAATTGCGTACCTCCATGCATTGTGCGCACATGCGCATCAGTGATGGATAGATGAGAGAGATGACAATTCTTGGGTAGTATTGGTGGATGCTTGCTGTCAGTGTCGAGATGAGAATTTTGTAGTCTCCCACCAACTCGGACAATATCATTGGTATCGATGTGAGCAGTGAGACGTGAAAATGGATGAGATTTCAAGAACGGTTTGTGTTGAGATAATTGTGAGATTTCGATCTTGAAATATGCTTGTTGTGTAGCTTTAATCCAAAAGTGCAAGGCTTAAGTGTAAATCAGTTGGTGTGAGTGGTGAAATGTTCAGAGATGATGCAGGAATTTTTCGGAAGACTGCAACTGCTCGTTTCACAATTGCAGTTAGCCTGAGCGATTTGGTGAGATTTGATGATGATGAAAGCAAGTCACCAATAGGTAAACTTGGACTGGTGACTGTGAGATGAGCTTGAGCTGATTTACTTTCAGTTTTAACTTCTGGATCCTCTTGAGATGTGAATTCTGGCCATTGGTGAGATGGCTCTAGCAACCAGGATGGACCTGACCACCAGAGTTGATGAGATTGGAGTTGAGATGGTGTTAAGCCTTTGGAAGCGCAGTCTGCAGGGTTTTGCTTTCCTGAGATGAATTTCCAGTTGGCTGATGGTAGATTCTGTTGAATAGCTTGTACTCGATTCTTTACAAATTCCATTCACATACTTGGTTCTTGATTGATCCATGCAAGAGCAACTGCTGAATCTGTCCATAGAAAAACTGGAACCTCTTGAAGGTTTAGCGTTGCTTGCACGTGTGAGATGAGTTTAGTGAGAAGCAAGGCTGCTGATAATTCGAGACGAGGAATGGTGAGACGTTTCAGTAGTGCAACTCGAGTCTTGGCACAGGCAAGAGTTATTTTTGCTGGTGTGAGATGATGATGAGTCTTGATGTAGACAGCAGTTGTCATTGCATGCTGTGATGCATCTGAGAATCCGTGGATCTCGATGTTTGAGGTGTCTGATGAGATGTTGAGCCAGCTAGGAATTTCAAGTTGAGATAATTCAGGTAATTTATCTCGGAACTTTTTCCAGCAGTGAATTATCTGAGGTGATAGTGCATCGTCCCAATTTTTTCTAGCCATATATCTTGCATCAAGATCTTGGCTTTGATGACAACACGTGAGATGAGTCCCAGTGGATCAAATTACTGGGCTGTTTCTGAGAGAATTGATCTTTTGGAGATAGCAGCCTTTTGAGATGTATGACCAGTAAATGTGAGATGATCTGGTTGACACTTCCAGGAAAGTCCAAGAATTTTGGATGTCGATTCGTTGAACTCTTGAGAATTTGAGATGTTAGATGATGACAATTTATTGAAATGAGGATGGTTACTTTTCCACTTGGCTAGTGGGAAGCAACCAGCTAGACATATGGCTTCTACTTGAGATGCGATGTTGTTGAGACGATGCAAGTTATCAGATCCTCCACAGATATCATCCACGTAACTGCTTTCCTCAAAAGGTTCAATAGCTAGTGGATACTTATATCCTTCATCAATGATTAGCTGTTTGAGAACGCGACCAGCGAGATATGGCGCTGGACGTGTCCCATATGTTACAGTGGTGAGATGATAAGATGGAGGTTGATTGTCATTATCGATCCAGAGGATACGTTGATAGTCCCAATCATCTGGGTGCACGTTGATTTGACGTAACATTTTAGTGATGTCCGTGGTGAAGATGAGTTGGTGTCTCCTAACGTACAGCAAGACATCAAAGATGTCAGACTGAAGTTTTGGACCCGTGTGAAGTGTGTCGTTTAGTGAGATACCTAAGGTTGTGTTACTGGAGCCGTTGAAAACGACTCTCAGCTTGGTTGTTGTTCTTTCTTCTCGCAGAACACCGTGATGAGGTAGATAGTAGGTGATATGAGATGATTGATATGACTTCGGGACTTTCTTCATATGACCCATAGACTCGTATTCCATGAGAAAGTCTTTGTAGAGATGATTGAACTTAGGCTTTTGTGAGATGTTTTTTATTAGTCGATTGAGACACTTGGTGGCAATGTGCATTGAGTGTCCAAGTTGTTGACATGATGATTTAAATGGTAGTTGTACGGTATATCTACCAGTGTGATCACGAGAGTGAGTTGATTGAAAATGTGACTCACATTCGGCTTCTTCCACCGTGAAAGACTCGTTGAGATGTGATGGAACGTCTTCTAATTCCTAAAACTTGACGATTGAGTCATGAAGTTGATCATTGGAGATTGGAGATGATGAGACCATGGAATGGTGAGATCTACTTGGTGATTGTTGAGATTGAGATGATACAGGACCAAGTTTTAACCAGCCAAAAATTGTTCTGATTGCAACTGGATCACCAAGTGACCCAGTTTGGACTCCAGATCTAATAATTTGTCCATAACAATCTGCGCCGATAAGAAGATCAATTTTATCAGACTCGAAGTAGCCTGGATCAGCTAATTGCAGATTGTTGAGATGATTCCACGAGTGTTTCTTGATTGAGATAGCTGGCAAATCAGCTGTGAGTTTGTTAAGAATGTGAGCAGAGATGATAACACTATCGTCAGAGTGAAGTGAGATGAGTGAGATGTTTACAGCTCTAGATATACTTCCGGATGATACACTGCCAACTCCAACAATTGGAATTTGAGATGAAATGATGTCAAGTTGACAATTATTGACTATTGTCCGTGATATGAGTGTAAGTTCAGCCCCAGGGTCAATAAGAAGACGGATAATCTGATGATTATCTTCTGCGTAGTTGAGAATAGCCTTGGCAGTGGTGAGACTCCGCATTCCATAGCCTTTCGGGCACGAATGCGACCTTGAAGAAAGGTTTTGAACTCTGCAAACGTGGGAAACTCAGTGGTGGCTCCCGTACTGGCTTCCCAAGCCTCCAACGTTGCCAAGTCGAGCTTATGTGAGATGAGATGGACAAGGATTTGATCCCGATGCTCTGTAGGCGATCCGAGTGTTTTAAGGGCATCAACGGCTTCGGTGGCAGTGTCCAAAACTGCCTTGAGATGTATGGCTGATGATGACTCAGCTGCACGGATGCTGAAGAGCTTGTCCAGCTGCGTTGAGATGAGGAGTCGCTTATTCTCGTACAGGTTGACGATGGTGTCCCAGGCTGACTCGAACGACTCTGAGGTGATGCTGATATTTGAGATGAGACGAGCAGCTTCACCAACCCGACATGAGTTGAGGTAGTGCATTTTCTCGACGTTAATGAGATTTGGGTTTTCCCCGATCAATGAGACGAATAAATCGTGATAATGTCTCCAGTCTTGATAACTCCCTGAGAATTTTGAAACTGTGATAGTTGGCAAAGCCGTGCGATGGTGAGATAATTGTAATACGCTGGAATTTGCCAGCACGCTGCCTTGAGATGGTAGTCTAGACTCGATAACAGCGATGCGAGTATAAAGTCCGTCTGCAGCTGCCTGGAACTGCTCAAGAGTATTCTCTAACGACCCGTCGGCAAAATATTTATGCTCGGGCGTGAAGTCCGTCTTAGATGACAGCAACTTTTCGTGATCGGCTTCAAACTTTTCCCAATAGGTATTGAAAAGTTTGAGTTTTGAGGTAGCTGAGGACAGAGGGAGTGTCTCAAACATCCCTGCCTCAGCTGCTGCAGCCAGAGATGATATAAAAGACATCCGTCCCATTTGCATGGTCAATCAGTTTTGTACGGCAGCCATTTTAATGAGTGAGGTGAAACGAAAACAAATAAATTTATAATTGAAAAAATTAACAGAACAAACTGGCAGTTCCTGGTGATTACTTGTGATGAGATGCAGCGACGTGAGTTGAGACCGTAGAGATGACCTTGAAATGTTTACTGGTGATTGGAGCACTCACACGATACACTAGCCACTGCACAAAGTGTAATTTGCACTGATTCGTCCTTTAGCACTTTTTCCTCCAATGCAGTACCACGTCCAGGGTACTCAGTAATGCACTGGTATTGAAATGACTTTAATAATGCGCTCATCTGTGAGATGATATTTACACTTTAAATAACGCCAATGAAGCAATCCGGCTCGAAGGACCAATGAAAAAAGTCACTTAAATATTTAATTACAATTAAACATAAAATTGAGTGAGAGGATAGTGAGATGCTGGGACGCTTAATTGGCGGGAACTTGGATGATATGAAGTTCAAAATAAATAGTTTTTAATTGACTCTCATTTTATTTTTTATAAAATATTAAATGATCTATTCATTTTGTATTATATACACTATGTACACTGCACTCTATGATCTGTGATTTTGAGATGAATATTCTACGCGGCACAACGTGGTGATATGAGGAAAAGTGGCGGTTGGCGGTAATCAACCACGCGGTGAGATGAATATTATTTAATTAGCTAACTATTTAATTTTGGATTACTTAAATAATTACTAATTTTCACAGTAAATAATTTATTCTCTAAATTAAGTATAAGTTTGAAATGAATACTGATAAATATCAAAGCGATTGGCAAAGATTAGAAATTGAACCAAAAAACACGTGTTGCTTGTAGCGTCAGTGGATTTTTAATAATGGCTTCATCTTCTTCTTCATCCTCACTTGGATAAGAGGGCGGAGCTTGAGATAAGAATAGGACCGGTGGAGTCGTCTGCGCAAGATAACGCGCCGACGCAGCTCTATTTAACCGGCCTCAGAGTAGCGATGAGAAACGCAAGTGCGGGAGATTCGAACATATATGTATACATCTGTATATATATATATATATATATATATATATATATATATATATATATATATATATATATATATATATATATATTAGGGTGGCCCAAAAAAACGGACTATTTTTTTTTCGATCTCGTATAAAAATTTGTTGGTTTACGATGTTTTAAGAAGCCTCTCCAAAAATCAGCTCAATAAAAAATTTTTAAGAGGTCGCTCACGAATTTTGAAAATTTCAAAAATGATTGAAATTCGGATTTTTTTTTCAAAATTTTTTTTTTCTCGTGGCAGGATTAGTTTATATTCGTAAAATCATGACTACGCTGAAAATTTTACCCAAAAATTTAAATATTTAAACCTCGCTCAAGAATTTTGAATGTTTCCGAGCGCTGTCGTTTGAACGTTTTCGAGCGACCCTTGAATATTGATAATAAAGCTTCTCGATTTTTTCACCATTAATTTGCATCACAATGAATGAAAATATAACCCGAGAAATGAAAATAATAAGTTATTTATACACTTTTTTATTTTTTAATTTAATTTTCAGGTTTTTTCGCTTATTTAAAACTTACTAAATTTCATTGTTTAAGACTGTCCTGTATATTTTTGGTTATGAAAAAGTTATATTTTAGTGGAATGACGATAATTGAGTTATAAAAAAATACAAAAACTAATTAAAAGTATTAATCACATATTATCAGTTAATATTCAAAATTCTTGAGCACCGTTTAAATATTTAAATTTTGGGCTGAAATTTTCAGGATTGTCATAATTTTACAAATGTAAACTTATGCTGCCACGAGAAAGAAAAAATTTAGAAGTAAAAAATCCGAATTGTAATTATTTTTGATATTTTCAAAATTCGTGAGCGACCTTTTAAAAATTTTTTATCGAGCTGGTTTTTGGAGAGGCTTCTTCAAACATCTTAAACCAACGAATTTTCATGCGAGATCGAAAAAAAAAAATAGTCGGTTTTTTGGGCCACCCTAATATATATATATATATATGTAGCGTTGCTACAATAATTACGATCGATTACTTTCGGCAATCTACGCCGAAGATCGATTTTTCCATGTTCCGTCTCTACCTCATTCGTAGAGACACTAGTCAATTACAAGATACACCGCTGAGCTGCGAACACGCGTTCAAGCATTTTCATATTTTGTATACTTTACTTTCTTTTACTGTGTTAATTACGTTGGTTAAATAAAACATTTATTTAACATTATTAGTTGGTTCAAATAATTTATTTTAATATAGTTAAATTTTACCCTTACCCACTAAATTGGTGACCCCGACGTAATCTCTATTTAAGGGAAGCGTCGAACACGTGTGTTACACAGTGTATAAAATCTCGCGAGTTCTCGTGTCGTTTTGCCGCGAATATTTTGTCGCGTTGCCGATTAACCTGAAACCGCGATTTTTATTCGCAGTTATTTTTGTGTGAATTTATTTTTGAATTAAGGTAAGTGACCCCTCTATTGGCCAGTTAAGCGTATTTTTTTTTCGAATTAAGAAGTAAAGTATAAAAAGACAATTCATGTATAAAACAATGATAGAAACTTGAAGCGTATACATTTAACTTCAAATTAAAAAAGAATAAATGTAAAAATATTTATTAGAAATTTAATAATAAATAAAAATAACTTCAATTCCTAATGTCCCCTCTATTGGCCTAGCTGTCCCCTCTATCGGCCTCCTAGCTGTCCCCTCTATTGGCCACCTTTTAGATAAAATTTTAGCTGATTGGATGTATATAATTTATTTTAATCTATCATAAATATTTATCTTCATTTTGAAATATAACTTAATCAATTTGTTTATTTATTTTGACATTAAAACATTAAATTGACTATTTTGCACATAAATGTTAATAACCTCAAAAAAAAATTAAACTAAGGTGGCCAATAATGCATACAGAGGTAATTTTCTTGTATCTATATTTGGCCACCCTATTTTTACTATAAATTAGGTAAAAATCATTAAAGTTTTAACTCTTAAAACTACTATGAAACGAGCTAATAAGATTACAAAAAAAAATCGGACTTTTAGTGTTATTCATAGTTAATAATCGGTTAATGAAGAAACTAGAATACTTAACCTCCCTGATAAGAAACAACCAGAAATCGCGTCTGACGCACTACTATTTTTTTTTTTAATTAAAAAATAAATTTTTACAATAATCAAAGTATGTTTAATCTAAGCTCGATTAATTTTACTTTTTTTAAAAAAACTATTTATGTATCAATACGTACTTATTGTGGAAATATATCGATTTTTCGACTAAGTGGCCAATATAGGGGGCCTGGCCAATAGAGGGGTCACTTACCTTAAATAGTGCAGTGATTTTTGTTATCATTGTGCAGTTTTTATTCTTTTATCACCGCTGGTGCATTGCTGGGCATCTTATGGACGTTATGCCGCATCAGTGTTGATTCGAGGGACCTTTAGTGTGAATCGAATAGTGATAAAAGTTTTCGCGAGCTGTAATAAAAAAAAAATTGTAATTAATTTTAGTGCAGTGTTGCGTATAATTTTTCTTCCGTCACCGGAAATACCAGTGAGGATTAGGCCGATTTGCCGGCTGCACATTCCTGAGCCGTGCGTCATCGATAATCTTTCGGTAGCACAGTACCGAATTACTGACATTGTTGACGGGTGATGTCAGGCTCTGAAACCGAAAGCGACAAGACAATAAAATCCGAGTCATCTGACGAAGACACATTCAAGTCTAATTTATCGGGAACGTCGTCTTTTACGTCAGCTAAAATGAACATGGCCGCGAATATTAAAGCACCGCAATTTAGCACGGAAAATCCCAAGTTATGGTTTGCGCAGGTCGAGGCGCAATTTTCAACGCACCAGGTGACTACCGAGCGTGCCAAATTCGACCTGGTGATACCACTGCTTGACACTCGCGTCGCTGCAGAAGTCGAGCAGCTAATTCTTCAGCCTCCTGCGACAACTCCGTACAGCGATTTAAATACCGCTTTAATAAAATGCTTCACGAGGTCCGAAGAAGCACGAATCACGCAGCTCCTCGACAGAGAGAGGCTTGGCGATCGGACAACATCGCAACATCTACGTCATCTGCGTACACTAGTCCCTGGCATTGATGACGCTATAATTAAAGCACGCTGGTTTTCGCAAATGCCTAATGAGATTCAAGTATGTCTCGAAGCCATCAGCGACTCAACGCTCGATAAACTTGCCGAGTCTGCTGATCGTATAGTTGAGCGGATATCGCTTAAACCTCAAGTTGCCAGTGCTACAGCAACTTCATCATCAACCGCCGAGCCCGGTGAGATCAACGCACTGCGCAGAGAAATTGCGCAGCTCACGTATCAAGTCAAATACTTGAAAGTTAAACGTGGTCGATCGAGATCTCGCAGTCGATCACGGTCACGAGTACCAAAGAAGTTTGACTTCTGTTGGTACCACTTCAAGCACGGTAAAAATGCTCAATCGTCCGAACTACAGGAACGGAATATCTTGTCGATTCCGGCTCCGATTTGTCCGTCTTTCCACGTGGCTGGCTGAAATCAATCAGTACACCCATAGGTTACCAACTGTATGCCGCAAACGGCTCGATTATTCAAACCTATGGTTTAAAATCGATTACATTGAACCTTGGACTTCGCCGTGATTTTTCATGGAACTTTATCATCGCTGACGTCACTAAACCAATCATAGGTGCAGACATCTTAAGTCATTATGACTTACTAGTCGACCTAAAACGCAAATGCCTTCGTGATGGCATCACTGGTTTATTGACAGCCGGTAATTCTCACACGACATCGGCAGAAACAAATATTAAAGCAGTCGATGGCAATTCTGCGTACATGGAATTGTTGAGAGAATTCACCCATATCACACGACCTGACACTACTCAGCGTCAAACTAAAAAGCATTCGACGGTTCATCACATTCGAACGTCACCTGGACCGCCAGTTTCGTGCAAAGCAAGACGCCTGGCTCCAGACAAGCTCAAAATTGCACAAGCAGAATTCCGCAAAATGATCGAAGATGGTATTTGCAGACCGTCCAACAGCGCCTGGGCTTCACCACTTCATTTGGCACAGAAGAAGTCCGGAGAATGGAGGCCATGCGGTGACTACCAACCGCTTAACGATCGAACGCTGATTGACAAATATTCATTACGTTATTTAGACGACTTTGCCGCATTTTTACACGGTAAAAACATATTTTCAGTCGTCGATTTTGCGAAAGCATTTTTGCAAATACCCGTTTCACCGGAAGATGTGCCGAAAACGGCGATAATTACACCGTTCGGACTGTTCGAGTTCTGATTTATGACGTTCGGGCTTAAAAACGCCGCTCAAACGTTTCAACGATTTATTGACGAGGTCACTCGTGACCTCGAATTCGTCTTTCCATATGTTGACGATATTTTGATCGCATCTACCGACGAGAAGCAACACATGGATCACCTGAAAACTTTATTCGAGCGTCTCCGTGAATACGGATTGGTAATCAACGTACCAAAATGCCAGTTTAGTCTACCGGAAGTAAAATTTCTCGGCCATGTCATCACCAAAGATGGAATTAAGCCGTTACCGGAAAAGGTCGAGGCTATTGTCAATTTCGAGCCTCCTACAACCGTTAAATCTCTTCGTCGATTCCTCGGCACAGTGAATTTCTACAGAAAGTTCATTAAGAACGCTGCAGAAATTCTAGCACCGCTCAACAAAATCCTGGAAGGAACCAAAGTCAAAGGCTCTCATCCAGTCAACTGGACAACCGAACTTCAGGTTTCCTTTAAGTCAGCTAAACGCGCTCTCGCGGATGCTACTCTGTTAGTTTACCCTAAAATCGATGCTGACTGGGCAATATTCACCGACGCATTCGAAATCGGTATTGGAGCCGTTTTACAACAAAAAGTGGATAACAACCGGCAACCACTGGCATTCTTCAGTCGAAAAGTGCCCCCGTCGATCCAAAAATTGTCGACGTACGACCGCGAATTGAACGCCATCTACGAGGTTGTTAAACACTTTCGGCACATATTCGAAGGCCGGCACGTTACGATCTACACTGATCACAAGCCGCTTCAGCACGCTTACAAACAGCGCACCAAAAGAGCATCGCCTTGGCAATTTCGTCGACTCGATTTCATCGGTCAATTTACCACCGATATCCGACATGTGTCGGGTAACGACAATATTGTCGCTGACACATTGTCACGGGTCGAAGCAGTATCTACTGCTATAACATCGGAAGAACTTGCCGATGCACAGAAGCAAGATCTCGAGCTTCAACGACTGCTGCAACAGACAACCGCGTTGCAGCTCCGACGAATCAATTTCGACAACGGTTTAGCATTGTACTGTGACATTGCGTCAGGTACGGTGCGACCATACGTTCCAGGACCGCTGAGGAGAAAAGTGTTCGACTCGCTACACACGCTCGCTCACCCTGGAGTCAAAGGATCACTAAAAACGATCTCCAAACGATACGTCTGGCCGTCGATTAATAAAGATCGCCGTGAATGGGCAAAAGACTCGTGTCATCGCCGATCGCCAGTTTTCAACCTCCAACTAAGCGGTTCGAGCACATTCACATCGACTTGGTGTCTCTTAAATCGTCTAGAGGCTTCAATCAATGCCTAACGATCATCGACCAATTCACGAGATTTCCAGAGGTTGTCCCGTTAGCCAATGGAACTGCAGAGACGGTAGCACATGCACTATCACTGCACTGGATTTCTCATCACGGAGTACCGAAACGTATAACATCGGATCAAGGTCCGCAATTCGAATCGTCGTTATTCCAATCGCTGTTAAAAATGTATGGAATAAAATACCAACATACTACGCCGTATCATCCGCAAGCCAATGGTCTTGTCGAACGTCTACATCGTCAGCTCAAATCAGCACTTTTGTGTTATGAGGAGTCATGGTATGACGCATTACCAGCCGTGTTGCTCGGCTTACGCGCAGCTTGAAAGGACGACATCCAGACGACCCCGGCTGAATTAGTATACGGTGAGCCAATTCGTTTATCTGGTGAGTTACTCACTCCCAGTAATAAAACTACGCCTCACGATATCATTAACACATTAAAACGTCATTTCACATTGTTTTTTTTTTTTTTTTTTTTTTTTGTTTCAAATTTAATACACGATAATTAAAGTAATGGAATATTTACAAATGATATGAATAAATAAATAAGTAAATGAATGAGTATAATACAGTGGTGAATTTTTACTTTGTAAAAAAAACCTTTCAAGAAAAAATAAATTAAATCGTGTAAATTGTTAAATGTTAAACCGGACTCGGCGTTTTTGGGTCTCGGTTGCTGTGTTATTCGTCGGGGAGTTTGTTATCATCGTCGCCGTGTCGACTGAATTTTCCTCGTAGACTGGCTTTAATCTGTCCACAGAAATGGCGATTTGTCGTCCTCGAAAATGGACGATGAAATATTTGTCTTGTCGGATTATTACACGATATGGACCTTCGTATGGCGCTGTAAAAGATGGTCCAACCTGGTCATTCCGTACCAGTACATGGCTGCAAGTACTAAGGTTCCTGAAACAGAAAACAGAATGCTTGCCGTGACGCGACATTTCGGCCGGTGCCAATGAATTGAAATGACGTTTTAATGTGTTAATGATATCTTGAGGTGTAGTTTTGGTACTGGGAGTGAGTAACTCACTAGGTGAACGAATTGGCTCACCGTATACTAATTCAGCCAGGGTCGTCTGGATGTCGTCTTTCCAAGCAGCGCGTAAACCGAGTAAAACGGCTGGCAATGCGTCATACCATGACTCTCGGTGACACAAAAGTGCTGCCTTTAGCTGACGATGGAGACGTTCGACAAGACCATTGGCTTGCGGATGATACGGCGTAGGTATGTTGGTAATCTTTATTAATCGACGGCCAGACGTATCGTTTGGAGATCGTTTTTAGTGATCCTTTGACTCCAGGGTGAGCGAGCGTGTGTAGCGAGTCGAACACTTTTCTCCTCAGCGGTCCTGGAACGTATGGTCGCACCGTACCTGACGCAATGTCACAGTACAATGCTAAACCGTTGTCGAAATTGATTCGTCGGAGCTGCAACGCGGTTGTCTGTTGCAGCAGTCGTTGAAGCTCGAGATCTTGCTTCTGTGCATCGGCAAGTTCTTCCGATGTTATAGCAGTAGATACTGCTTCGACCCGTGACAATGTGTCAGCGACAATATTGTCGTTACCCGACACATGTCGGATATCGGTGGTAAATTGACCGATGAAATCGAGTCGACGAAATTGCCAAGGCGATGCTCTTTTGGTGCGCTGTTTGTAAGCGTGCTGAAGCGGCTTGTGATCAGTGTAGATCGTAACGTGCCGGCCTTCGAATATGTGCCGAAAGTGTTTAACAACCTCGTAGATGGCGTTCAATTCGCGGTCGTACGTCGACAATTTTTGGATCGACGGGGGCACTTTTCGACTGAAGAATGCCAGTGGTTGCCGGTTGTTATCCACTTTTTGTTGTAAAACGGCTCCAATACCGATTTCGAATGCGTCGGTGAATATTGCCCAGTCAGCATCGATTTTAGGGTAAACTAACAGAGTAGCATCCGCGAGAGCGCGTTTAGCTGACTTAAAGGAAACCTGAAGTTCGGTTGTCCAGTTGACTGGATGAGAGCCTTTGACTTTGGTTCCTTCCAGGATTTTGTTGAGCGGTGCTAGAATTTCTGCAGCGTTCTTAATGAACTTTCTGTAGAAATTCACTGTGCCGAGGAATCGACGAAGAGATTTAACGGTTGTAGGAGGCTCGAAATTGACAATAGCCTCGACCTTTTCCGGTAACGGCTTAATTCCATCTTTGGTGATGACATGGCCGAGAAATTTTACTTCCGGTAGACTAAACTGGCATTTTGGTACGTTGATTACCAATCCGTATTCACGGAGACGCTCGAATAAAGTTTTCAGGTGATCCATGTGTTGCTTCTCGTCGGTAGATGCGATCAAAATATCGTCAACATATGGAAAGACGAATTCGAGGTCACGAGTGACCTCGTCAATAAATCGTTGAAACGTTTGAGCGGCGTTTTTAAGCCCGAACGTCATAAATCAGAACTCGAACAGTCCGAACGGTGTAATTATCGCCGTTTTCGGCACATCTTCCGGTGAAACGGGTATTTGCAAAAATGCTTTCGCAAAATCGACGACTGAAAATATGTTTTTACCGTGTAAAAATGCGGCAAAGTCGTCTAAATAACGTAATGAATATTTGTCAATCAGCGTTCGATCGTTAAGCGGTTGGTAGTCACCGCATGGCCTCCATTCTCCGGACTTCTTCTGTGCCAAATGAAGTGGTGAAGCCCAGGCGCTGTTGGACGGTCTGCAAATACCATCTTCGATCATTTTGCGGAATTCTGCTTGTGCAATTTTGAGCTTGTCTGGAGCCAGGCGTCTTGCTTTGCACGAAACTGGCGGTCCAGGTGACGTTCGAATGTGATGAACCGTCGAATGCTTTTTAGTTTGACGCTGAGTAGTGTCAGGTCGTGTGATATGGGTGAATTCTCTCAACAATTCCATGTACGCAGAATTGCCATCGACTGCTTTAATATTTGTTTCTGCCGATGTCGTGTGAGAATTACCGGCTGTCAATAAACCAGTGATGCCATCACGAAGGCATTTGCGTTTTAGGTCGACTAGTAAGTCATAATGACTTAAGATGTCTGCACCTATGATTGGTTTAGTGACGTCAGCGATGATAAAGTTCCATGAAAAATCACGGCGAAGTCCAAGGTTCAATGTAATCGATTTTAAACCATAGGTTTGAATAATCGAGCCGTTTGCGGCATACAGTTGGTAACCTATGGGTGTACTGATTGATTTCAGCCAGCCACGTGGAAAGACGGACAAATCGGAGCCGGAATCGACAAGATATTCCGTTCCTGTAGTTCGGACGATTGAGCATTTTTACCGTGCTTGAAGTGGTACCAACAGAAGTCAAACTTCTTTGGTACTCGTGACCGTGATCGACTGCGAGATCTCGATCGACCACGTTTAACTTTCAAGTATTTGACTTGATACGTGAGCTGCGCAATTTCTCTGCGCAGTGCGTTGATCTCACCGGGCTCGGCGGTTGATGATGAAGTTGCTGTAGCACTGGCAACTTGAGGTTTAAGCGATATCCGCTCAACTATACGATCAGCAGACTCGGCAAGTTTATCGAGCGTTGAGTCGCTGATGGCTTCGAGACATACTTGAATCTCATTAGGCATTTGCGAAAACCAGCGTGCTTTAATTATAGCGTCATCAATGCCAGGGACTAGTGTACGCAGATGACGTAGATGTTGCGATGTTGTCCGATCGCCAAGCCTCTCTCTGTCGAGGAGCTGCGTGATTCGTGCTTCTTCGGACCTCGTGAAGCATTTTATTAAAGCGGTATTTAAATCGCTGTACGGAGTTGTCGCAGGAGGCTGAAGAATTAGCTGCTCGACTTCTGCAGCGACGCGAGTGTCAAGCAGTGGTATCACCAGGTCGAATTTGGCACGCTCGGTAGTCACCTGGTGCGTTGAAAATTGCGCCTCGACCTGCGCAAACCATAACTTGGGATTTTCCGTGCTAAATTGCGGTGCTTTAATATTCGCGGCCATGTTCATTTTAGCTGACGTAAAAGACGACGTTCCCGATAAATTAGACTTGAATGTGTCTTCGTCAGATGACTCGGATTTTATTGTCTTGTCGCTTTCGGTTTCAGAGCCTGACATCACCCGTCAACAATGTCAGTAATTCGGTACTGTGCTACCGAAAGATTATCGATGACGCACGGCTCAGGAATGTGCAGCCGGCAAATCGGCCTAATCCTCACTGGTATTTCCGGTGACGGAAGAAAAATTATACGCAACACTGCACTAAAATTAATTACAATTTTTTTTTTATTACAGCTCGCGAAAACTTTTATCACTATTCGATTCACACTAAAGGTCCCTCGAATCAACACTGATGCGGCATAACGTCCATAAGATGCCCAGCAATGCACCAGCGGTGATAAAAGAATAAAAACTGCACAATGATAACAAAAATCACTGCACTAATTAATTCAAAAATAAATTCACACAAAAATAACTGTGAATAAAAAATCGCGGTTTCGGGTTAATCGGCAACGCGACAAAATATTCGCGGCAAAAACGACACGAGAACTCGCGAGATTTTATACACTGTGTAATACACGTGTTCGACGCTTCCCTTAAAAAGAGATCACGTCGGGGTCACCAATTTAGTGGTTAAGGGTAAATTTACATATAATAAATAAATTGTTTAAACCAACTAATAATGTTAAATAAATGTTTTATTTAACCAACGTAATTACCACAGTAAAAGAAAGTAAAGTATACAAAATATGAAAATGCTTGAACGCGTGTTCGCAGCTCAGCGGTGTATCTTGTAATTGACTAGTGTCTCTACGAATAAGGTAGAGACGGAATATGGAAAAATCGATCTTCGGCGTAGATTGCCGAAAGTGATCGATCGTAATTATTGTAGCAACGCTACATATATATATATTAGGCTGTGTCTAAATATAATTTTTTTTTCTTCGATATGAAAAAAACATTCTCCTAAAGTTTAAGCTCAATATCTCAAAAATTAAGCTGGCGCAGAAAGGGGTCTCCTTTCCCATTTAAATAACATGGTAAAATTTTTTTTTTTTTTATTCCGGAAATGAATATGTGAAGAAATTTTTGTTTCGAATTTTGCTCTTGACTATCGTATAGGAAATTTACTTCTCTACACAGAAAGATTGGAACCCGACTGGTTCCTGTTCTGTACCCGACTCATTACGGTGCTGGACGAAAATGCTCGATTGTGGTGCAGCACTACACTGATTACTGTGTGGAACCTGACTGAGTCGGTGCGCACATACAAACACACAAAGATATCTATCCGAAAAAAGTTAGAATAGCCACCTTAAACATCAGAACGTCGATAACTGATGGAAACTCGATTGAGGAAGATTGGACTGAAACCAATAACTTACCTTTCTTTGAAAATTTCTAAGTTTCGTAGCGGGAAATGAAAAAAGTAACCTTGCCATCTTGGATGGTTGTAGTAATTAACACTCCCACTAAGTTCTTTTATCTCGCATAATGCAGATAAAATACACTCATAATTTAAATATTGTTCATTGCTTACATTTGCTTAGTAATAAAAAATATTATGAAAATGTACTTAGAAAAAAAGCGAAACATTGTTCGCATACGTAAAACAACAAATTTTCATGCATTTGAAAAATATTAGAATCATGTATATTACATACGTAATCTATATTTGTATATAGTGCTAGGGGCTATCTTATTTTGAATAATAAATAGCCAAAATCAACCACGTTTTCCCTATATGCTGCTGGAAGTAACTTGTTGACCAGGACCATGTTGAATATATGGAGTCAGGTATAAGAATAATAATTAGCGATCCTTACGGTAGCTAGGCTTTATTGTAACTAACTACAAAGTATATCTAATGAATAGAAAATGAACTAATTAATCAAACTATATATATATATATATATATATATATATATATATATATATATATATATATATATATATATATATATATATATATATATATATATATATATATATATATATATATATATATATGTATATTATAACACAAAATCTAGACATATGTTACTACGCTAAATTTTGCGCTACAACTTCGTTCTCTACCTTTAGCTCCCAGTCTAAATACTATTAGGGCGCCAGGTAATTTTTATCACTGAAATTACCAAACCAGTAAATCTTAATAATTCTATAAATTTTTGATCTGTGGAACTATCTCAAAACCACGCACAAATAAAAACTGGATAATTTTTGATCTGTGGAATTATCACCAAAACCACGCAAACTAAATAAAAAACTATAACTAAAACTTAACAAAATGCTCAGTACTTATAAGCAAAAACAAAAACAGAGACTAGAAAACTAAAAACAGAGTTACGGTATGCCATGGTGTCGCTCAGTATGTAGGTTTATGGAGAGAGGGAGTGGTCCGGGTCACATCATTCAAAATCCATGCAAATTATTAGTGAATTTGCAATTTTTTATTGAACAACAAAAAACTCAAAATCTCTATTTAACAATTAACAAAATACTGTAGCATCGTACAAATAATTCTTCTTTATAACAAAATACTGAATCTAATAATAATAAAACTTTGATCTCAACAAAAAGTAAATTGACATCTAAATGATACGTATCGATACATTATAAATAAATGAATTAATTACGAGAGCTAAATAACAATCAACTTATTTTCAGTAAGCTAGAACTATAAATTATAAAACTGATACTCTCGAACATTTTCTTTAACAAAGCTAGTAAAACTAACGTACATGGGTCTCATATTGACGTTAATTAGACGACAATTGGTTTAATAATTAAACATATTCCTTATAATTATTTTATAAAATAAGATTAACAATAAATCGTAAACATGACTCTAAGCTGTAACAATATTCTCATAATTCTTTTAGATCTTAAGTCTTTTCTTTAATTAAAACAGTAGTATGATATCTCAAGACTTTGACTCGAACTCAATTAATTATTAATAATCATAATAATTAGTTCATACCTGATTACTGACGAATAAAATATCAAGTAATGTCTTACACTGTTTTAAATAATACTTCTGTAACAATAATCTGAATCGGTTGCTTACCGCAATGCCATGAACTGTAACGCCATTTCTGGACACGTCTGCTCGCTTCGAGCGACCAGAGCTCAATGCTCACGTCCGTACTCCACGAAGGTTTCCCTTCGACTTCTCGTTTTTCAATCCCAAAATCCAAAACCTCAAATTAACTCTTATCATTATCAATAACTGACCACTATATTTTAAATCCATAAATCAATTCCCAAACTCTACTATATCTGTAACTGGAGGCTATACCTCACTAAACGTATTCTCTAAACCTGAGTTTGAGTATGGATATTCTTGGTAGTTGCTCTCCTGGAACAGACTTCAGCTGGGATCGTAAAACTTAAAAACTAAGTGACCTATGACTTCCTCGGCGGTACAAGTGGTCATGGCTTGTCCTCTGAGGCCTGTCAGACAAAATAATTAAAAATGACCAAACGGCTTCCACAACAGCAATGGTCACAAAATTACTGTTGAGGCCTGCCAAACCAAAACTCAAAAACTGATCCCAATCTGCATCCGTCAGATTCCTTATATACTGGAGCGCTAGCATTTCAGCTAGACCTCTGCAATCTACCAAGAAGTCTCATAGGGATAGAACTAGGTTCTATCATCAGATTATACCGGGTGACTAATTCAAATCCCGCTCCACGGTAACACTGACTTCTCCACATACACAAAATTCCAAAACTGTAAACTATATAACGTTCTCCTCCATTTCACACGACCCACAGCGGAGTGTGGATAGTGCTCAATAGCCGTTATGGTTCTCCGTTGGATGAAAACCCTGAAAATAAAAAGATAAACACGAAATGTCCCACCTGGAGATGTCCCGAATCTCCCTGGACCCGCAGCTCTGCTCAGGCCGGATTAGGAAAACCTATTTGGGCGCCAGTTTGTGTGTCCCACGAACAAATTTCAAATGAACCAAAATAACCAATGGAGAAAATGAAATGAAAAATGAAACATGAAAATAAGTACAGGATAGCAATTTTCAGAAATAAGAATAGGAAGCAAGAAAAGATAGTAAATAATTAAAATAATAAAATAATTACTACCGGGTTGATGACCATTTGCGTTCAATTATAATTTAAATAATAAATTTGCCTTGCCAATTGTATCGCACAAATCAATAGCAATATTAATTATAAAAAAAATAATAATGAATCACTTACAAAAAATAACCAGAAATAATAATAGTTGTGTGCGGATACACAATTATAGATAATACAGTTATTTAACAGAAAAATATTAGAGGATAACAATAATTATCCGCCGCTCAAATGAAATAATTAATAAAATGTGTAAATCACTCGCCTGTGATTTATTTAAAAAAATCAACTTATAATATCAATAACTAAATATAAATAAATAATTTCACCCGCTGGTGATTTTTATACACAAGAATCTCAATGTATAAATAATAATACTTGATAATTTCACTCGCATGTGAAATCAAATATAAGGAGAATGTATAATAATTAATATCAACTCTCAAAACTAATAACTCACGAAAAATATTACTTCAATAATTATAAACTAATGTATCACTAAATTTTAAAATAGTTATCGCTTTTCACTGGTGAATAACTCGCAGCTCACCAAAAATAATATAAATGATAACTCAATATTTATCTTGATAATTACGCTAAAAAACTCAATAATAATTAACAAAATACAAATTATAATTCCTGGTATCACTTATGCGTGATATATAATTTACTTAAATGATAAAGCTCAGAAACAGCTAGAGTATTCCAAAGACTTAAACTGGTACTAGAGTCCAGGAAAATCTTTCACAGACATGTATGTGTATATATATCTACCACAAGCCCACGGCCCAGTCGCTTATATTTAGACCCAGCAACTAATATTTATCACTAACTCCCAATATCAATAATACCCAAATATTTCCAAATTTAATATCCCGTATTATTATACATTAATAAATATTACTGCGAATCAAATATCCACTGGGGTTTATAATCACATATCTCGTCCTATGCTTGTACAATTTTGTATATAAACAGAGTAGTATATATATATACGCAAGTGCAAATAGCTACCAACGCGGGAACGCAAAGCTACACGCCAATAAATTACCAAAGGTACTTACAGTCGTTGATAAATTTATACAGATCAAACAATCCCCTGGCTGATACACCAAATACAACAGAATAATTGTATTCAACAAATTATTATTAATTGAGATATTCAATGTAATTAATCGCCCAAAACCAATGGCGTCACAAATTTATACTTGTCTAGCAACAAACAGCACACCCTTCTCTCACAAATGTTTATCCACTTCTGACCATGGCAGCACGTGATTCTCATGCCGGCACCTCGGCCGGCCATCTTAGTTATCGGTATCTCACTTCAACCAATGGGAAAAGTATCTCTGTCTCATGTTACTTTTGAATACTACCAACGACATATCACCTGATGTCAACTGTGTAACTTTGCATGTTCCCATCATTAAATGCCCACCCGATTATCGTATTATTAATTAAGATTAATATAAACTGCAAAATTAGTTAATACTTTATGCATAACGGATATAAAGTTAATTAAAAAGTAATAAATTGATTGCTGACAACTGTTGCGTCGACGCGCATGCGCCGAGCAATCCCAATAATTACAAGCACATTAGTTAAATATATGATTATTTTCCCCAGCATCATAAAAATCTAATTGTATGCCTGTTATTACCAGTGAATTTTCCTGATCACTAGCCAATTTATACCTAAAGAAACAATCCAGTGGAAATTATATAGTAATTAAAACAAAAATCACACATGTAAACAAAATAATAATAACAATGATGCATATAGAGACGTGTGAGCAGTGTGTGCCGCCATCTGTTGCTCACCGACCGGATGTGAGACTGCCGCGATATTTAAATATCGTGACAACTAAAACTCAAACTTTATCATTTATCTCAAACTTTCATCTCAACCCATATTCCATATTAAATTTCCATAATTCTGATTCTAATTCTTTACTTCCATTTTTCTTATCAAAAACCCATAACTGTAGCCAGACGTTACTCCATATTAAATTCTTAAACTATAACTTAATTAAAAATCTGTATCAAAAATCGTTAATACCTGTACGCCAAATTCTAAGTCTTGAGTTACCATGCTCGTAAATACAGTAAAATCAGTTGGTGCTTGTGACGTTCGCTTTGATTTGACACCCATACGGAAAATAACGTCACAATATATATATATATATATTAGGGTGGCCCAAAAAAATGGACTATTTTTTTTTTTTTCGATCTCGTATAAAAATTTGTTGGTTTACGATGTTTTAAGAAGCCTCTCCAAAAATCAGCTCAATAAAAAATTTTTAAGAGGTCGCTCACGAATTTTGAAAATTTCAAAAATGATTGAAATTCGGATTTTTTTTTCAAAATTTTTTTTTTCTCGTGGCAGGATTAGTTTATATTCGTAAAATCATGACTACGCTGAAAATTTTACCCAAAAATTTAAATATTTAAACCTCGCTCAAGAATTTTGAATGTTTCCGAGTGCTGTCGTTTGAACGTTTTCGAGCGACCCTTGAATATTGATAATAAAGCTTCTCGATTTTTTCACCATTAATTTGCATCACAATGAATGAAAATATAACCCGAGAAATGAAAATAATAAGTTATTTATACACTTTTTTATTTTTTAATTCAATTTTCAGGTTTTTTCGCTTATTTAAAACTTACCAAATTTTATTGTTTAAGACTGTCCTGTATATTTTTGGTTATGCAAAAGTTATATTTTAGTGGAATGACGATAATTGAGTTATAAAAAAATACAAAAACTAATTAAAAGTATTAATCACATATTATCAGTTAATATTCAAAATTCTTGAGCACTGTTTAAATATTTAAATTTTGGGCTGAAATTTTCAGGATTGTCATAATTTTACAAATGTAAACTTATGCTGCCACGAGAAAGAAAAAATTTAGAAGTAAAAAATCCGAATTGTAATTATTTTTGATATTTTCAAAATTCGTGAGCGACCTTTTAAAAATTTTTTATCGAGCTGGTTTTTGGAGAGGCTTCTTAAAACATCTTAAACCAACAAATTTTCATGCGAGATCAAAAAAAAAAAAATAGTCGGTTTTTTTGGGCCACCCTAATATATATATATATATATATATATATATATTTATATATCAAAGTATACATAAATATATTAAGGAAACAAATATCATTGATTCTAACACTTCCCCTCAATGATATTACTCTTGACATTCTTCGACGGTTTATCCAATCATTTTCACCAGGGTTGCAGTTCTTAATGGCTCCAGAGGTTTGGTCCAGATATCAGCTACGTTTGCATCAGATGGGCAATAAGTTATGTTTACCACACCCTTTTCTTCTAGGTCTCGCGTATAACAATATTGCGTATCAATATGTTTACTTCGAGGATTTGGTCCAGGAGCGCGGATGTTCTAAATACACCCTTAATTATCTTCAAAGATGATTGTGGCTGATCCTTGCGGGTGGTCAAGGAATTCCAGCAGTTTCCGAATGAGTACGCACTCTCTAGATGCTTCTAACAGTGCCACTATTTCGGCTTCTGTCGAAGAGATCGATACGCACGTTTGCTTCTTGCTTGCCCAACTTATCGTACCACCGTATAACTTGAACAAATATCCTGTGTTGGACTTTCTCCAGGCTCTGTCTTCTGCCCCGTTTGCGTCAGCATAACCAATGAGCTCCCAAGTACCACCGGAATCGGAGCTGAGGTGGAGTTGATAGTGCTTGGTGGCTTTCAAATATCTGCAGACTCTCTGAAGCTCATTCCAGTCAGTCTGTCGTGTGCCCTTGATGTGTTGGGCTAATATCGCCACTGGTGCACTGATATATGGTCTTGAGTTAATGGCTACATATAGTAGTTTTCCAATTAACTTGCTGTAGTAGTTATTTTTCATTTCAGCTGACCCTACACGATTTTTCTCGTACCCAGTGTCTATCGGATAGCTAAAAGGTTTTGCATCTTCGAGCTTAGCCTGGATTAGAATCTTTTCGATATAGTTCCGTTGACTCAAAGAGAAATCGCCGGTTCCATTCCGGGAAACTTCTACCCTAAGGTAGCATTGGATATCACCGAGATCAGTAATATTGAATTCCTGGCTGAGGACTCAACTATCTCTTCTATTCTTGATAGCAATCCGCATACGATCATTACGTCGTCAACGTGTCTAGGTATGAGCGGGTATTATTTCCGTGTTTGTACAGACAGGGTTCACTGTCGCATCGTGTAAAACCATACTTGGTCAGTATTTTATTTAATCTATTGTTCCAGGATTTTGCCGACTGTTTGAGACCGTAAATGCTTTTATTGAGCCTGCATCCAAAGTCTTCTTGTCCCTGCCTCTTATGTCCGGGTGGCTGTTTCATGTATATTACTTCATTGGTCTTTCCGTTGAGGAAAGCTGTCTTCACGTCCCAATGTTTGACATGAAGTTTCATCTTACCGGCCAGAGATAACAGAGTTTGTACTGTCGTCGTTTTAACAACAGGCGCAAAAACTTCTTCATAGTCAACACCGAATTTCCGTGAAAATCCCTGGGCGACCAGCCTGGCTTTAAATTTATCTGGAACTTTTTCTGGGGTTCTTTTTATCTTAAACACCCATTTGCATCCAATGGCTGTCTTGTTCCTTGGGATTGGCTCAAGATCCCACGTTCCGTTTTGCTCGAGTGGCTCCAGTTCTTCTGCCATTGCTTTGCTCCACTGTTCAGCGTAAGGTCCGCGTAGGGCTTGCTAAATTGTCCGTGGCTCGTCATCATCGTCCAGTTTACTCAGTTCGTGGTCTTGTTCTGTCTCCTCATCATAGTTGCTCAGGTCTTCTGTTGGGTTTACTTGTACGTTCAGTAACCTCAGTATTAACGGTATGTCTTCTTCGTCCTCGGATGAATTTTTTCGATTTGTTGAGGCTTCGACTGACTTAGGTAATTTGTTCCCAGACGGTGACTTTGTTGTGGGTAATTCATCGAAAGAATTCAAAGGGACGTATACTATTTCCTTCGGTTTTTCAGTCGGTGAAGTCTGTTCTTCTAGGTAAAGGTCTGTTTTATCTGTGTCTTCCCCTTTGATACGAGATTCTTCAACGAACTTTACATCTCCACTGATGACAATCTTCCCTGAGGATTTTTCAAGTAGTCTGTATCCTTTAGAATTTTGTGAGTAACCCACTAGTAGACCCTCTGTTGCTTTTGTATCCAGTTTGTTACGCTTCTGCTTTGGGATGTGTACAAAAGCTTTGCATCTAAACGCTTTCAAGTGTTTAACGTCAGGTTTCTTGCCGTGCAAAAGTTCATAGGGGGTCAATGTCTTTTCTCGGGTCGGTAGCCGATTCTGTAAGTATACTGCTGTAACAGCCGCTTCACCCCAGTACTTATTTGGAAGTTCTGCGTCGATCAGCATGATCCTAATCGCCTCCACTAGGTATCGGTTTCTACGTTCTGCAATGCCATTTTGCTCTGGAGTGTATGGTGTGGTGTGTTGGAATTTTATTTCACAGCGTCGTAGATGTTCTTCCAGTTCGTTGTTCGTATACTCTCCTCCTAAATCAGATCTAAAGGCTTTAGGTTTTTGTTTTAACTGCGTGAAGCAGAATTGGATGAAGTTCTTGATCACCTTCATAGCTTGGGATTTCTGACGCAGCACGAATACATAAGTATAGCGGCTGTAATCAACGATCAGGGTCATGATATATTTACGTCCCCCAGGTGTTTTTGTCGGCATTGGTCCACATGAATCGGTATGCAACAAGTCTACAGGTCGTTCAGTGCTGCTTGCTATTTTCTGTGGAAAAGGATGTCGTGTAATTTTACCTTTTATACAGCATTCACATACCTGTTTTATTGGGCAGTTATTTATTTTTATTCCCGTGGCGAGATTCTGGCTTGAAAGATGTCTGATTGTCTTCGGGTCCCTGTGTCCAAATCTTGCGTGCCACTGGTGGATACAATCTTCAGAGTGTTGTGGTAGAATCGCGTATGCGTATGCAGGTCTTCTTAATTTATAGACGTGCCCTGAGGCATCACCAACAGCTTTTTTCTGGTTGCTTTTAGCGGATATCGCCATCTGGTTATTTATTATGTTTAGGTAGAAACCAAGCTTGTTCAGTGTGCCAATCGATATTAGGCTGCAGTCGAAATTGGGAACGTACAAAACGTTTGTTAGTTTGAGTACCGTAGTTTTATCTTGTCTGTTAAAACACTCGATCCTTCCTTGCCCTATGCCGTACACTTTGCAGGCTTGTCCATTTGCCACTTGTACTGATGACGTATAATTTGTGTCGATTGTTTCAAAAAAATTCACATTATTTGTTATGTGGCTGCTAGCAGCTGGATCAAGTAACCAATCGGTGTTACGTGTGCTTGATGTAGCGACGTATGCTTGGTGTGGCGTTGATTCTGAAAAACTACTATCATCATCATTGTCAGTTGAAATATCTTCAACGACAGCTCTAGCATGGGCTCTTTTATGCTTTTGTCTCTTCTTCCACGCAATATTCTTTAGGCATTCTGATTTAATATGACCGACTTGGCTACAAAAATAGCATTCAACTTTAGTCCTGCTCATATTTACTTTCATGGCTGAGTCATAACCCTCATTTTGTACTAAGCTTTTGCGTCTTTTGCATTCACTAATTAATCTTGTTTTCACAACATCAATGGTGAGCTCATCTTCCGGCCTTGAAGCAAGTATAGATATCAGTGTATGATATGACGTCGGCATGCTTCTTAGAATTATCCATGGCCCAAATTCCACTGCGCTTTTGTTACCCAGTAAGGTTGTCTATAAGTTCCTGAATCCTGGAAACGTGCTTTTCCATATCTTCATCTTCTTGGTACTTAAGTTGCAGTAGTTCTACGATTAGCGAAAATTTATTCAGTCCACTGGCCTTTTCATGATACTCCTTTAGAGCATCCCAGGCACTTTTGGCGGTGGTTTTATCACGGATAAGTGAAATCTGCGAATCTTCAATTAGTAGACATATTGTCCCAAGTGCCTTATCGTCGCGTATGTCCCATGTTTCCTGAGATTCGTCACCGGAAGGGGGTCTGATTCTCGAAATCGCCCTCCATGTCCCCTCACGCTTCAACAGTTTCTCAATTTTAAATTTCCACACCTGGTAATTTTTTTTTTTTTATATTAATTCACCATGTATATAGGCCATCGGTCTGTCACATGGTATACAATTACAACTCAGCTCAATTTTCCCTATGCCCGGTTTGTGCGGCTGTGGCCCAACTTGTGCTTGTACTGTACTCAATCATTACGGTGATGCCCTACTACCTCCTTTGGTGCAATGGAGGTGCAGTGGCGTAGGAAAACCACAGAGTAAACCTAGCCAGTACAGTTTCGGTTTGAGTGAAGCTCCAGTGGTCGATAAAATTCCCATTTTACCGATCACTAGATCTTCATCCCGCGCCTAACGGTCGGAGACATTCGTTCGAGCCCAACGCGTGGCTAAACGGTCACCCAGCCAAGTAGTAACCATGCTTGATACTACTTAACTTCGGTGATTGCCCGAGCCACGTGTGTGCCGAACAGCTGCCTCAGTCGCTTCACACCTGGTAATTATTATTATCTAATTCGGCGATGCCAAAAGCTGAATTTGACTCTGCCATTCTCAATTTTTAGCACTAACGAACTCAATAATCACACCACGCTACACTTTTCTTGAACTTTATTATCTTCAACTTTACTTTACTTTTAATTTACTTTATTATCTCCTGGGCCCATAACCTGTTGAATATATAGAGTCAGGTATAGGAATAATAATTAGTGATCTTTACGGTAGCTAGGCTTTATTGTAACTAACTACAAAGTATATCTAATGAATAGAACATGAACTAATAATTCAAACTATATATATATATATATATATATATATATATATATATATATATATATATATATATATATATATATATATATATATATATATATATATATATATATATATATATATATTGTAACATGATGAAAAATTTGACATCGACTCGTGGTTTGAATTTATTTGACATAATCAATAGTTACTGAATGAGCATATTACAGTGACATCTAGAATCAACAATTTCAACTTTGACCAAGTCATCGATCGACCGCATGGATTGAAACGGGAGAGACATCGTACTGAACGGCCGCGTTTTTGGTATTTTCAACAATTCGACAATCTCGACCAAACGAAAAATTTCGATTTCGATTTTTCGAACAATTCGATATACGCCGTCACAACCAATTCGAAGTGAACAACGACTAATTATCGCATGAACAATAATTCGATATTTTCTGTGAACGAGCCGAAACATCGACAAACTGAACAAGTGTACGAGTGAAACTGATTTTGTTAATGAACAAGTGAAACACAATTGGTGTAAGTAATAATTAATTTAATAATTAATTTCGTGTACTAATTATATGATAGTGCAATTGGAACGCGCTACCGAAAAATAAAATATTATATTATTTTAATTTATTTCGTTCGAGTATTTCTAAGAATTGCGGATTATCTCTTTCTCATTCGTTGCGGCAGCCGAGTCTTGCCATGTAAAATACTCTGACGTCACCGGGCGAGTATTTCGTTAGGAACGACCTCTGTGTGTGTTTGTGAAATAAAATAAGAGTATTTCTATTTCGACAACTGACTGTTTTTTTTGTAGCAATGAACTGACTGTTTCGATCAACTACGTTTTTTTGTATTGTATTTATATCGAGTCAAGCCGACCACGGCAATTTATAAATTTTGTAACCGATTATTTTTGTTAAACCGATCAATTATTTCGTTTATTTAATATACGACTGATTTGTTTAATTCTGATCAATTATTTTATCGTAACCTTAAATGCCTGACCGTTCCCCGATCCACCACCCTGAGCCGACATTTTTGATAATTGTTATTTTGGTGATTACAAAATCACCTGGCGCCCAACATTTTAAATTTTGAACAAGGTTGCCAAAAATCATAGATGTATTCGGATTTCACTCCGGTAGATCCCCGGTGGTGAAAAACCTGTTACAATATACATATATTAGACTGTTTCAAATTAGGGGACTATTTTTTTTTTTTTGATGAACATTGAAAAATCGAAAGGGTATCTTAAAATATGGTGACAGTTAAAATTTGAGCTCTTAATATTAATATTTAGAGGTGGCTATTTGTAATTTTCGATTTTTCATTTAGAAACATGGTAAAAAATACATAACTTCCGAAAAAATCAAGATACAAAAAATCTCTTCTCAACTATTTTGTAGGAAATTTACTGATCTACAAAAAAAGGTCTTCTATGATTTTTGCATAACTTCAACCATTCACAAGATATCCGACGTCAAAATTTAATAAAATTCAAAGAACTTGTTTTTGCTCGCTCCGAATTTTATACCATGCCAACCAATGAGAATTCAGAAATTTTCAATACATTTTTTTGTAGGAAATTGAACGCTCTACAAAAAAAGTCTCTTATCGTTTTTTGATAAATCCATTTGTTCAAAAGTTATTAGAGCTCGAAGTAAAGTTGGAGATCTTTTTACTTTTCCGGTGAAACTATCGGACTAATCATAAAATGTCATAGAATCTTTTTTGTGGGCAATTTTATTTCTCACAAATTACCTCTGATAAATTTTTTTAAATTCTGCATTCTCTTCTAGTTATTTCCATTTTAATGCTAAGCTCCTAAAAAAAGTGTTCTGATCGATTTTAAGAGCTCGACATTAAAATGGAATTAACTAGAATAGAATGCAGAATTCGGAAAAAATTTATCAGAGATAATTTTTAGGAAATAAAATTGTCTACAAAAAAGATTTAATGACATTTTATGATTTGTCCGATAGTTTCACCGAAAAAGTAAAAAGATCTCGAATTTTACTATAACTTGACTTCAAGCTCTAATAACTTTTGAACAGATGGATTTATCAAAAAACGATAAGAAACTTTTTTTGTAGAGCGTTCAATTTCCTACAAAAAATTGTATTGAAAATTTCTGAATTCTCATTGGTTGGCATGGTATAAAATTCGGAGCGAGCATAAACAAGTTCTTTGAATTTTATCAAACTTTGACGTCGGATATCTTGTGAATGGTTGAACTCATGAAAAAATCATAGAGGACCTTTTTTGTAGACCAGTAAATTTCCTACAAAATAGTTAAGAAGAGATTTTTTGTATCTTGATTTTTTCGGAAGTTATGTATTTTTTACCATGTTTCTAAATGAAAAATCGAAAATTACAAATAGCCACCTCTAAATATCAATATTAAGAGCTCAAATTTTAACTGTCACCATATTTTAAAATACCCTTTCGATTTTTCAATGTTCATCAAAAAAAAAAATAGTCCCCTAATTTGAAACAGTCTAATATATATATATATATATATATATATATATATATATATATATTAGGGTGGCCCAAAAAAACCGACTATTTTTTTTTTTCGATCTCGCATGAAAATTTGTTGGTTTAAGATGTTTTAAGAAGCCTCTCCAAAAACCAGCTCGATAAAAAATTTTTAAAAGGTCGCTCACGAATTTTGAAAATATCAAAAATGATTAAAATTCGGATTTTTTACTTCTAAATTTTTTCTTTCTCGTGGCAGCATAAGTTTACATTTGTAAAATTATGACAATCCTGAAAATTTCAGCCCAAAATTTAAATATTTAAACGGTGCTCAAGAATTTTGAATATTAACTGATAATATGTGATTAATGCTTTTAATTAGTTTTTGTATTTTTTTATAACTCAATTATCGTCATTCCACTAAAATATAACTTTTGCATAACCAAAAATATACAGGACAGTCTTAAACAATAAAATTTGGTAAGTTTTAAATAAGCGAAAAAACCTGAAAATTGAATTAAAAAATAAAAAAGTGTATAAATAACTTATTATTTTCATTTCTCGGGTTATATTCTCATTCATTGTAATGCAAATTAATGGTGAAAAAATCGAGAAGCTTTATTATCAATATTCAAGGGTCGCTCGAAAACGTTCAAACGACAGCACTCGGAAACATTCAAAATTCTTGAGCGAGGTTTAAATATTAAAATTTTTGGATAAAATTTTCAGCGTAGTCATGATTTTACGAATATAAACTAATCCTGCCACGAGAAAAAAAAAATTTTGAAAAAAAAATCCGAATTTCAATCATTTTTGAAATTTTCAAAATTCGTGAGTGACCTCTTAAAAATTTTTTATTGAGCTGATTTTTGGAGAGGCTTCTTAAAACATCGTAAACCAACAAATTTTTATACGAGATCGAAAAAAAAAAAATAGTCCGTTTTTTTGGGCCACCCTAATATATATATATATTTGGCGACGGTACTTTAGGTTTAGATTGCAATAATCACTGCCTAAGTCGCCAACTACCAAAGAGTGAAACGTTGTGAGTGATAATGAGAAGAGGAGAGTTGGAAAAAGGTATTTATGGGGTGAGAGGCGTTTCGTCTAAGAATACGATAGCTGAGACTCCTCAGTTAGGTGTGTCTAGCGTATACCCCACTTAAGACGCCGTGTTGGAAGTTACATGTTGGAATTGTTATATATTGAAACAGGCATAGGGACGAGGTATTGCGAGAGGCGTGAGTTGTGAATGCCATCTCGCGGAGTGAAGCCGAACCACCACATATATATATATATATTATTCTTATTATTATCTCTGAATAAAAAAATCTGGGCGTCGGTTGGCCCTGCGGGCCAGGCCCAAAACTTCCCGCTGGTTTTGATCTCAAAGAGCTCGAGAACATTAGTGTAGATATATTTTCGAGCTCTTCGAGCTCGAAAATGCTATCAAATGCGATTGTTTTTTTACGATCTTCTCAAGCTCAAACAAGTTGCCTGTTATGCTAAAGTTTGAAAATTTAAGAATCAAGAATTTTTAACGAAGGGGTTTTTAAAATTTAATCCCTGATTATGTTCAATAAAATAAGTGTATTCAGGCAGAAATCAATGCCAGGGATTTAAATCAAGATTTAAATGAGTTTTGACTCATGTGAGAAACAATCAAATATAAATATCGACAAAAATATTAAAAACTACGTTTTATCGATATTATTGTTGGTACTATGATTTAAACTAAAAACCAAGTTCGATGACACCATGTATCGAAAGTAACCATATAAAGGATGAGTTGGTATGACTTTAGACACATTTTCGTAGGTTATATTATGATTTATCCGGGAAAAATAACATAAAATGTTATTTTTAACTTCCCGCTAAGAAAATGGACGATTTTCGAAAATTTCGGGAAGTTATTGTTTTCACCCCGATTTTCGAAAATCGAGTTTTCATCAGATGTCGACGTTTTGAGGTCCTAGGAAGCTATTCTGACTATTTTTGGAATGATGTCCGAGTGTGTGTATGTATGTGTGTGTGTGTGTGTGTGTGTGTGTGTGTGTATGTATGTAAACTCTTTGTAACTTTTGAACCAATAAACCGATTCGGATGTTTAAGGCGGCGATTGAAAGAGCTTGTTGGCCATCAACTTTTCTGAAAATTTCAGATCATTTGATCAAATAGACTCGGAAATATCTGCGAATTACGAAAAAAAAAAATTTTTTTTATTAGTTTTTTATTGATTTCATAGAAACGACTTATACGATCGATATCAAAATTTAATCAGCTCTAGTACTCAAAAAAACGCGTCGATTGGCGCCCTAACTATCAAAATCGGATAATTCGTTCGAGAGTTATCGCGGGAGAAAGAAATGGTGAAAAACGGTTTTTTCTAAATATTTTCGAAACGACTGACGCGATCGATTTCAAATTTTTATCAGCTCTAGAATTCAATAAAACGCGCTGATTGCTTCCTCAAACGTCAAAATCGATCAATTAGTTCGAAAGATATCGGCATTGAAAAGTTAAAAAAATAACATTTTATGTTATTTTTCCTGGATAAATCATAATATAACCTACTAAAATGTGTCTGAAGTCATACTAACTCATCCTTTATATGGTTACTTCCGATACATAATGTTATCGAACTTGGTTTTTAGTTTAAATCATAATATAAACAATAAAATCGATAAAACGTAGTTTTCAATATTTTTCCCGGATATTTCATATTTGATTGTATCTCACATGAATCAACACTCATATAAGTCTTCATTCGAATCCCTGGCATCAATTTCTGCCTGAATACTCTTATTTTATTGAACACAATCAGGGATTAAATTTTAAAAACCGCTTCATTAACCATTCTTGATTCTTAAATTTTTAAACTTCAGCATAATAGGCAACTTGTTAGAGCTTGAGAAGATCGTAAAAAAACAATCGCATATGAAGGCATTTTCGAGCTCGAAGAGCTCGAAAATATATCTACACTAATGTTTTCGAGGTCTTTGAGGTCGAAAACAGCGGGAAGTTTTGGGGCTGGCCCGCAGGGCCAACCAACGCCTAGATTTTTTATGTACAAATGAGTATTTACATATATTTATATACAAAAATTATTTTCATAGGTTATTCTCATTTTTGGGTTCTGTGGAGCTTTAAGATCCGGCGAATACTGCAAGATTACAGTAAACGATGTTAAGGATAGTCGATCCCATTTTATAGTAACAGTTCGGGATACCAAAAATTGTTATCCGCGAACTTTCATCATCAAGGACGAGTACTACGATAAAGTTCGTAAATATGCAGCTTTAAGACCGAATGACACCGCAATCGACAGTTTTTTTTTATTTTACAATGATGGAAAGTGCACCCGTTAATCTATTGGTAAAAATAAAGTGAGCGAGGTACCAAAATCAATAGCGACGTTTTTGGACTTGCCAGATCCTTCGAACTACACAGGGCACTGCTTTAGACGAACTTCTGCAACACTGCTTGCGGATGCAGGTGCTAATCTCACTACCCTTAAGCAGCACGGCGGATGGAGGTCAAGCAGTAATGCAGAAGGATATATCGAAAATTCACTTTACAATAAAAAAAAAATTTATGACAAAATTGTAAATTCTGAAAATCTACCACCTGTCAACAAAAATCCTTCCACCGACAGATAAACAACGAAATTGAGTCGACAAAATTCAACTCTATCGACTTCAAAAGTCACCTATGAACCGCCTGCCGAGAAAGAAACTCTAGCCTTGTCATCTGAAGATCTTGAAATCATCAACAGTTTCGACTTCAAAACTCCGTTTTCACCTATTCCGGATTTGAATCTGAATGCTGAAACAAATAAGCGTACAAGACAAACAACATTGGAAGTTGAAATTCAAGAAAAATCAACAAAAACGTTAGATACACTAAATATGAGCTCTCCTATAATAAAAATTAAAAAATGTAAAATTATGAATGTCACGATAAATTACTCCAAGCAAGAATAATTATTATTATTCTTGATAGTTATCATTAGTATTATTATTATTAATGTTAATGATCGTTATTTTTATTATTCTAAATAATTATTATTCTTGACGAAAATCATTACTATTTTTATTATTCTATATATCTATTATTATTTTAAATAATTATTATTATTCCAACGAATTATTACTATTCTAACTAATTATTACTATTCTAAATAAGTAGTTGATCAGGGGAAGTTCACCCCCCGATAAAACAGATTGTGGGGTCTAGTCCGGGCAGAGTTACCGACGGAGGGTAACCTATCGGTGGTTGGTAGATATACTGGCGGCCGGTAAGACCTGTTTTACCAACAATCCTCGGATCGGCAGTCGGTCAGCACTGTTTAATCGTCGGTATTGACATTGCCCGTCGGAAAACTTGGTTTGGCTGTCGATCGGGTTGTAGTGGCGGTCGGTAAGACCTATTCGACCGACTAAAATATGCTTTTGAGGTTATTTTTGGATTTTTTTTGAGGTTATGTACGATGGTGATTGCGTAAAAAAGTAACATACACGCGTTTTTACAAACTAGATTGGGTCATGGGCAGCCTAACAGATTAAAGGTTGGTAAGTAATTCGCATCACCCCCAGAGCTGGCACTAGCTGCCTACCGTCTACAGGTTGTGTTAGTGTGTGTACTTACAAGTGTAATTATATCAAGTCTTATATATTGAAACTGACGTATGGACAAGTGCATTCGAGAAGCGTGCGAAGAGGATGCCATCTATTGGCTCACCCCCCCCCTCCTCGCCCCCTTTTTTTGCTAGATGACGTCATCGATTGCGTCACTCGACAAGTTTGAGCTTGTTTATGAGTTGTAGTGAGGGTCGACGAATAATTTCTGAGCTCTTGAGCTCTCAGCATTCAGTCTACGCTTGAACGTTCATGTGAACAGTCTGTAAAAAAAGTTTAAACTAAAATTTTTATAATATTTATTGTGTTCATTTTTTATAAACACGTAAGTCATAATCATATTATACTTGTATATTTTGATAAATATTTTTTATATTTCTCAATGTATGAATTATAACTCTTAATTTATCAATATAATATTTTTAATTTTCTAATTAATTAAATATCTGTTATAGGATGGATTTAAAAAAAATTAATGAAATTTGTAATTTAGAAAACATTTTGCCAACCAGAAAATTTCAAGAATTGGAAGTTGGCAAAATGTATAAAATTACTGAATTAAAAAAAATTTCAACACAGTATGGACCTCGAGTCATTGCTGCTCTCGATAGTCAATTTGTGGTCTACTTTCCTACCAGGACAACCAACCAATTAATTGCTGATGAAGAGACATTAAAAAATCACAACAACACTGTCGAAGAAGAGCATCTTTATCTGCGATTTCACGGGAGCAAATATTGTAAATTTAAATTCGTTCTTTTATAAGCTTAAATGTACTTTTTAGCGAAATAGAAAATTTTAATAATGTAGTAATCCTTGCTCTGAATATTTTATATGCCTCGTCGGAGGCATTCCATGTTTTTAATTAAATAATAATGATAATAATAATAATAATAATAATGATACATTAAACAAAAAAATGTACTTGCACGGAAAAAGTCAGACTGCACTTGCGCTGTGCGGAGTCGACGCTGCCCACAAGGTGGCAGCAGGTTTAGATTTGCGGGAATTTTGAAGAAGACCGCTCGCGCTCACTCTGTGCAGCGCGCGGTATTTACGGCTATTTCAACCGTGAGGGATAAGTTGGACAGGAGGGGCAAGGATATTTCAATATATAAATGAAAAATATATATTGGGTATTTTTAAAAAAAAAAAAATGGCAATCTATAATTTTTAATTTGAAAAAAAGGAATACTTAATATAACAAAAATACTTAATATTCATAAAAAACGTGTGTGTGTGTGTGTGTGTGTGTGTGTGTGTGTGTGTGTGTGTGTGTGTGTGTGTGTGTGTGTGTGTGTGTGTGTGTGTGTGTGTGTGTGTGTGTGTGTGTTCTTACAAAATGATATTAAATGGTTATAAAAAAATTATAATGAGAAAATGCTAATAAAAAAATTATAAATAAGAAAATGATAATAAAAAAAATTATAATTTTATTCTCCATCTGATGATGACGAATTTTCTCCATTGGACCAAAACCTTTGAACTGACAATGATGATTGCGGTTGCAGTGGAATAGGTGATGGCGGTAATGACTCTGGTGACGGCGGTCGTGATGGTGGTGATGCATCATCATCATCATCATCATCATCACTCACCAGCAGCGTTGAAGCCAGTGACGGTGTTGGCGATTCTCGCCGTTGTTGTTGTTGTAATTGATGCCTATCATGACAACAACAACGGTCATGACAGCCCTTTGAGATCAATTGATGATCAGCAATAACTCGCTGTTGTTGTTGTTGTTGTTGTTGTTGTTGTTGTTGTTGTTGTTGTTGTTGTTGTTGTTGTTGTTGTTGTTGTTGTTGTTGTTGTTGTTGTTGTTGTTGTTGTTGTTGTTGTTGTTGTTGTTGTTGTTGTTGTTGTTGTTGTTGTTGTTGTTGTTGTTGTTGTTGTTGTTGTTGTTGTTGTTGTTGTTGTTGTTGTTGTTGTTGTTGTTGTTGTTGTTGTTGTTGTTGTTGTTGTTGTTGTTGTTGTTGTTGTTGTTGTTGTTGTTGTTGTTGTTGTTGTTGTTGTTGTTGTTGTTGTTGTTGTTGTTGTTGTTGTTGTTGTTGTTGTTGTTGTTGTTGTTGTTGTTGTTGTTGTTGTTGTTGTTGTTGTTGTTGTTGTTGTTGTTGTTGTTGTTATTTGTTATTTGTTGTTGTTGTTGTTGTTGTTGTTGTTGTTGTTGTTGTTGTTGTTGTTGTTGTTGTTGTTGTTGTTGTTGTTGTTGTTGTTGTTGTTGTTGTTGTTGTTGTTGTTGTTGTTGTTGTTGTTGTTGTTGTTGTTGTTGTTGGTTGTTGTTTGTTGTTGTTGTTGTTGTTGTTGTTGTTGTTGTTGTTGTTGTTGTTGTTGTTGTTGTTGTTGTTGTTGTTGTTGTTGTTGTTGTTGTTGTTGTTGTTGTTGTTGTTGTTGTTGTTGTTGTTGTTGTTGTTGTTGTTGTTGTTGTTGTTGTTGTTGTTGTTGTTGTTGTTGTTGTTGTTGTTGTTGTTGTTGTTGTTGTTGTTGTTGTTGTTGTTGTTGTTGTTGTTGTTGTTGTTGTTGTTGTTGTTGTTGTTGTTGTTGTTGTTGTTGTTGTTGTTGTTGTTGTTGTTGTTGTTGTTGTTGTTGTTGTTGTTGTTGTTGTTGTTGTTGTTGTTGTTGTTGTTGTTGTTGTTGTTGTTGTTGTTGTTGTTGTTGTTGTTGTTGTTGTTGTTGTTGTTGTTGTTGTTGTTGTTGTTGTTGTTGTTGTTGTTGTTGTTGTTGTTGTTGTTGTTGTTGTTGTTGTTGTTGTTGTTGTTGTTGTTGTTGTTGTTGTTGTTGTTGTTGTTGTTGTTGTTGTTGTTGTTGTTGTTGTTGTTGTTGTTGTTGTTGTTGTTGTTGTTGTTGTTGTTGTTGTTGTTGTTGTTGTTGTTGTTGTTGTTGTTGTTGTTGTTGTTGTTGTTGTTGTTGTTGTTGTTGTTGTTGTTGTTGTTGTTGTTGTTGTTGTTGTTGTTGTTGTTGTTGTTGTTGTTGTTGTTGTTGTTGTTGTTGTTGTTGTTGTTGTTGTTGTTGTTGTTGTTGTTGTTGTTGTTGTTGTTGTTGTTGTTGTTGTTGTTGTTGTTGTTGTTGTTGTTGTTGTTGTTGTTGTTGTTGTTGTTGTTGTTGTTGTTGTTGTTGTTGTTGTTGTTGTTGTTGTTATTTGTTGTTGTTGTTGTTGTTGTTGTTGTTGTTGTTGTTGTTGTTGTTGTTGTTGTTGTTGTTGTTGTTGTTGTTGTTGTTGTTGTTGTTGTTGTTGTTGTTGTTGTTGTTGTTGTTGTTGTTGTTGTTGTTGTTGTTGTTGTTGTTGTAAAAATTGTTTACATTTTCATCAATTTGCCTTTGGTATTCAACAACACCAACGCCTATCCAACCAAAAATGGCTTCGACGCCAGTCTCCATCAAAATTCTTAATTCCCGGTTCGAATTAGGGATTTGAATAATCCATTCTTGCCGGGAATCATCGACAATTAATTCGGTCGATATGCCATTCATCACAATTATTGGTCCGTCTTGGACTGATTCCTCTCCACTCAAAATATGAATTAATTGTCTCCTTATGTCACCGGCCAAAAGGTACTCATCATAATAATTTAGGTAAATACGCAAAGGTACCACTAAGAGATAATTTAGTCGCCTCTCAATAAAATCTCCCGAGTCGAAATTAAAAAAATAATTTAAGCCTCTAAGTCCTACTGGAAGGCAAGGAGGCTAAAATTATTGTTTTAGACTATGATGACCTATACATCAGAACCATAATTTCGGCCTAAACTTGGTACTTTTGTCCGCTTTTACCATGGTTAGGTTGAAATTATTGTTTTAAAACCATAAAATTAGCCTCTAGAGCCTAAATTTGTACCGTCAGAACGATTTTTATTGGTTGATGCGAAATAGGTAAGGGGAAAGAAGAGAAAGGGAAAGAAATTCAAATCAAAATGGCTGCCGGGAGCGGGAAAAATAAAAAATAAAAAAATCATTCTTTTTAATAATTTATTAAAATTTTCAGGAATTAGAACAGAAAGTTACTCGAATCATTAATTCACTAGAGTAATTTTTTGTTTATTACTCTCATTAATTTTTATTCAAATTTCTGAGAATTCTAATTATTGCAGATAATAGTAAATAAAAAATTCTATAAAATGTAATGGTTCAAATATTTATTCAATTACGTATTTTTTATTAAAAATCATTTATAATGGACTCATATTTTTTACGTAATGTTTATTTATCATTTGCTAAAATGAGTTTTAAAAAAAATCATAAAGTTCTTTTTCGTGTCAATGATTGAACACTTTTTTGTATAATTTTAAAAGAATTAATATACAAAAATGTTAAATTGACACATAAAAGTGTCAAATATTTGACACAAAAATTTTTAACACAAAATTTTTTGATAAAAAGACGCAAAATTTGTTATTGTGCAAGCTGTATTTTTGCTCTATGCCAAATTATTGACAATTATAACTTTTGATATTGAATCAATTTAATATGCTAACGTTAATACAAAATCACATGCTTATTGCTACTTACATGTAATATTTTATGATTCATCAATCAATTTTTGTAACATTAGATGTCTAAATTTAAACTCTATTTAAAAACTTACAATTTCCCAACTTATACCGCTTTAAAAAATTTTCTAGAAATCAAGTAGATCTATTTTATAATTTTACTTGATTAAACATAAAAAATTATAATTTGTCACGGTTGGAAAAATTTTTTAAGTCCATTTTTAGACTTCAGAAATATTTAAGTCTGTCAAAATTTTTCAAAGTCTAAGAATGGTCTTAGAAAATTTTTTCGACTGTGATATATCTATGTTCTGTTAAGTAAAACTGTAAAATTGACCTAATTATTCTCATAGTAGGCTGTAGAACCAAAAAAAATTGTTTCGTGAGCAACGGTAGGCTCTGGAGGCTCAAAATACTGCTCTAAAACACTAATTTATGACTCTATACCCTATTTTTAGGACATTGAGGGTTAAAATATAGTTTTACATTCAGCGGTTAGTACAACAACAATGGAAGTGAGGCTTTTGAGGCTTAAAATATTATTTTAATTTCGACTCGGGCTATCTCCATATTATATTCTTGATTCATTTTTCTGCAATCGAAAAAAAAAAAAATAATTAATTAATTATGTCCATGTTTTTCTGAGTGTTTAACGTAGATAATTAAAAAACTTATGCATAAAGTATTTAATAACTAAAAAAGAAAAATAATCATGTAGGAAAAAAAAAAAATCAGTTATGATGAAAAAATATTTTTACACAGATTATTAAAAATAATTAGAAAATACTTATTTCATCAAAATTTTTTTTAAATTTAATTTTCCTTCTAATAAATTATTTTAATATAAAACGTATTTATAAAGTATTAAAAATAAAAAACTTCATTTTCTAATCTGTTTAAAAAGTTTGTCTTGTCTACATAATTAATTTTTTATTAGCATACTTAATTGTGTCTTAAAAAAAAATATTTTATCAATTCATAACTTATTTATTCACTGACAATTAAATTTCGATTATATTGATAATGAAATACTTTATAAATAAGTTTTTTCCTATTATTTTACTATTCTTTTGTATGGAAAAACATTTTTTTATTTCTACATAATTAATTCTTTTACATATTTCATTGTGTGTCTTAAAAAATAATAAAAAGAAAATTAATTTATTGACACAAAATGAATTTTAAAAAATTAATTTTTCTTCTATTTATTTTTACAAAAGAAATAATTTTTTAATTACTTACGTTGTTTTTAAAATGATGACTTTTATTAATCTCAATAACTATAAAAACTCTCACAAAAGAAAAACGTCAGATTATTAAACTGCGCACCCTTTGTCTATCATGACAAGTTTTAACAAGAAACTACCCTACCACTTGTCTAAAATCTTATATGTAAGACAAAAAAAAAATTAAAGGGCCAATCGGAAAAAAATTTGATATTTCTGGACCAATCACATAAAATTTACATATCTTTTATTGTTGGTCACTATGAGCACGTGGGTAACAAACCCACCCTGGTTTGTTTACATTTTTAACGAAATTGATTTAAACGACGTTTTACAAGAATAATTTGAAAATATCAATTAATATCATAATGTACAATCATAATCATTATTTTTTTATTCATAAATTAATTGAAAATGAATAAATTCTATCTTAGAAAAAAAATTTGCGCGCGTAAGTTTAGTCGATTAGAATACCGCCATCTATGAGTAAAAAATGTAACCAACATTGTATTCGAATTATCGGCTATAAAATCCCAACCGTTTGAAATTCATCGATATTTATTGAAATACATCGATATTCATTTAAATAAATAAAAATATAAATTATAATTACCTGTTTTTTAAAAGATAAAACACTAAAGTAATAATCAATGTATCTAATCATTAGTTGCGGTACAATCAAACTTCGTACAAAATATACTCTGGTAGTCAGCAAGTTCGCATAAATGACCGTAAGTTGTCGTTGAATTGTCATCAATTTATTACACTCAGCATGGTTTCAACATTATGTTGATGACAACTTATCATTAATTAAAATAATAATTAATTATAAAATGTATACAATTATTTTCTAGGTTATAAAAATGTAAACAATGATTTAATATCTTTTAAAAATAATAATTGTTAGAAAAAAAAAAATTTGAATTGCATCAAATTAAATTTTATTAATTATTTTCAAATAGCAATTTTCCAAAAATGCAAGTAATTATTTTCTTCAAGCGCGGGAAATTTAAAATCGATACATCTGATCGTTAATTGTGGCGGTAAATTCAATCAACTTGTTGTCATCAAAATGTGACAACAAGTTATTTTAGTGGGTAGATGTCAACTTATCATCAGTTTTTGACTATCATTATGCATGTAAATTATTTGATAATTCAATTAAAATAATAATTAATTATAAAAAGTCAAACTATTTTCTAGGTTATAAAAATGTAAACAATTACTTAATATCTTTTAAAAATAATAATTGTATGAAAAAAGTTGAAATGCATCTGTTATGTCCGCCGCTTAAATTTAAATTAATTATCCGGGATTTCTCCCTTTGGTAGCGATAGAAAAATTTAGACGAGCGATTTGGAGGTTGCGGACAACATTAAAGAATACGAGGAAGAATTTATCTTCCTTTAATTTATTATTTATGGTGGATCTTTTCGAAAAGTAAGAACCCAAAACGTCTCTGAAGAGACTGGTGCTCTTGTGTTGAACCAGATATCTCGTGAAAGAATAAAATGTAAATCTTTCACCTACCTTTCGATGTTTCTTTCTTTTTAGTCACGGCAGGTTAGATCCCTCCAGAACGTTGCAGCTCACTCAGCTTCCTCCAGTAGGATTTGGTTGGATGGGCGCGGCTGGGGTAGTAGGATGTAAACTTATGTGCTACTCTCGAATGAAACTCGGAAGGCTGAACTTGTGATTTTTGATCTTTTATTTACTGATTTAGTTACAATTCACTTGTACACTGAATCTTCTCACAATTTTAAACAATTGATATTTTTAGATTATTTATTATTAACGAATATTTGTATAAGAATTTTATTTTATATTTAAATGCATCCTTTTTACACACCCGATAGTGGTTTTATGCGCAAAATTACTCAACCCGAGATGGAATCGCAAATTCACGTGATTTGCGTCACTATTTCGATCGGACCGGATGATTCTATCAATCTCAGAGGATTTTTAATAGATAGATAAGTCGATTATTACTTTTCTACGCCTAAGCGGAATCCTGCAATAATTGACTGCGAAAAGATGTTAAGTTTAGAATGCCTTATTGATTATTTCAACGCCGAAGCGGATACCTGCAATAAGGTTTAAATAGGAAATATTAAAGATCCTCTTATTGACCTTTCAACGCCTAAAGCGGAATCCTGCAATAAGAGTGCACGAAAACACGACGTTCGAATCTTCGCGGACCGTAAGTTTTAAGAACTGACTAGCCAAAAAGATGCCAATTTTAGAATGCCTTATTGCTTATTCAACGCCGAAACGGATTCCAGCAATAAGGTTCAAATGGAAAATATTAAAGATCCTCTTATTGACCTTTCAACGCCTAGGGCGGAATCCTGCAATAAGAGTGCACGAAAGTTCGACGTTCGAATATTCGCGGACCGTAAGTTTTAAGAACAGACTGGCCGTGAGCTATGGGTGCTCAGGCTTTTTATAAACTTTGATTTGGTGATTGATGGGGAATTTTTAATTATTGTCATTGGTGGAAGGTGACGACAGTTTATTAATTGTTCGTTAAACTTATTGCAGTCATCCTCCCACTATCATTTGTCGCATAAAAAGGTGGAAAAAGCTGACGCTGCGTTTTCGCGCGCTTTTGAAAAGAAGAGCTTTGTAATAATTATTTTAAATAATTATCAGAATAAAAAAAAAATTATTTGGACATAACACATCAAAGTCAATTTTATTAATTAACTTAAATATCAATTTCTACATTTTCCAAAAGCATGCAAGTAATTATTTTTTGAAAACGCGGGAAATTTAAGATCGATCGTTAATGGTGGTGGTAGTAAATTCAACTTGTCGTCGTCAAAATGTGATAACAAGTAGTTGATGTCAACTTATCATCAGGTTTGACTACCAGAATGCATGTAAATTATTTGATAATTCAATTAAACGATAATAATTAATTATAAAAATGTAAACAGTTACTTAATATCTTTAAAAATAAAAAGAAAAGGGGGAAAAAAATAGAGAAAAAAATTGAATAACATCAAGTTCAATTTTATTAATTACTTAAAAATCCAATTTTTTAAAATTATTACATTTTCCAGAGCACACAAGTAATTATTGTTGTTGTTCAATTTACAGTGATATTCACAAAAATTATTGCTTTATGATTTTATATTTTTTAACGCGGGAACTTTAAAATCATCTAAATCAATTACAATTTTTTCGCTTCCAATTAAATCTTGGATCCATAATTTTTTCTCCAAACCTTTTACATAAATATATTTGTAATTATAAGTGACATGTTCAATTGTTTCTTTTAGCTTTAGATATTGCGTTTTTCCAGCATCCCAGGTGATTCCATGATGATTGTATGTTACCCAGGTATTTAAGCGTTGACACTGATTTGATAATAATGTCCAATCACAAGGTGGTTTGAATAACGTACATGACATTTCTTCAACACCATCAATTTTATGTTGGACTGTAATTGAAGCAAATTCTTTTACAATAAACTGATTGTGTGAGCCTTTGAATCCTTGCACATCTATTATCATTACCATTTTGATAGCTCATATCTCGACAACAGACAATGAATTACTGAATAATTAAAAAATTCTGCACAGCTATTTGTTATTATCCCCCGCCACACTATTTTTTAAATTAATTATATTTTAATTTCATTGGTTAATTTTAAAACTGCGCAGTAGAAAGTTCCAGAAAATTTATTTTTAGACTTATGACTCATTCGTCTGTAGGATGAACTTGTTTAATTTTATAACTACGCAGTAGAAAGTTCGAGAAGATCTATTTTTAGACTGATGACTCATCCATGTGCAGGAAAAAACGTGTTTTCTTTGTTTGATTTTATAACTGCGCAGTAGAAAGTTCCAGAAGATCTATTATTAGACTGATGAATCATGCGTGTGCAGGAATAAACTCGTTTTCTTTGTTTGATTTTATAACTGCGCAGTAGAAAGTTCGAGAAGATCTATTTTTAGACTGATGACTCATTTATCTGCAGGAAAAAACTTGTTTTCATTGTTTGATTTTCAAACTGCGTAGTAGGTGACGTCATACCATTTGTCGCGCCATCTAGCGTTTTAGGTTATGTTGACACGTTATTCTAGGGGATTTCACAACTTTTTGTTTGGTAATGTTGGTACTTTTGGGGCGACATCTATTTCTTACGGCGTCATTTATGACGTCACAGGTTGTTCTGGAACTTTCTACTGCGCAGTTGATGAGCCGTTTCCCACCTATAAAAGAGGCGCGTGAGACCACACTTCACAAAAAGAAGTACGAGTCTCTGAATGAAGTACGAATCTCTGCTGAAATATTCTCCGACGTTTACTGTGTTAAAGTTTTTTGTGAAGTTCTCTGTGAAGTTATTTACTGTGTTTTAAATAATTTTTTTACAAAAAATTATAAACAATTTTTTAGTTTAAGTGAAGTGCATAGACATTGTTTTTAGTGCAACTGACACTCATTAGTTTTAATTTTTTGTGCAACTGACACTTATTAGTTTTGAATTTTTGTGCAACTGACACTTATTAGTTTTTAATTTTTGTGCAACTGACACTTATTAGTTTTTAATTTTTGTGCAACTGACACTCTTTAATTTTTGTTTTTTTTTTTATTGCAAAAGACACATTTTTTTGTGAACTATTGATAAAAAACATTGTTTAAAAAATGGCGCGATTAGTTGATGCACTTCACGGTTTGATGAATTCTGTTGCACAATCATACAATGATTTACAGTTAGAGTCAGTGAATAAAGAACATTGTCAGAGGTGCTATCAGGTGTGTGTTGAGACAATTGAATATTTCAAGACTATTTTGGCAGATCCACAATCGAGTGTGCAAATTAAGAGAAGCGTTCAAGCAAGTATAGTGCTTTTGTGTTGGTATGGCGATCAATTTGCTCAACTCAGCGGCTTGGCTACAGGTGGTGATTTGAGAATGCGTCATCGACTCATCAAGTGGCAAGATCTCGATAACGCTTTCTCGAACAACATTCGAACTGGATGTGTCTCAAATCTTGCTCACACAGATTTGAGAGAATTTTTGAACGATTCTCGAGACTTGGTCGTTGAAAAAATTCAAGAAATGTTGGGTGATGTTGCTGGGGTGAAAATCAACGTCGAGCTTGTGTGTAAATTTAGAAATGAGAAAATTAATGACGTTGTTGATGAAACTAAATCTTTCAACACCACAAGCCGTGAAATTACACCCACAACATCTCTCGTTGATTGGTATGCTAATCATGTCAACGATAACTTATTAAAAAAGGTTGAAGAGTTCAATCAAAAGGACTCGGGGTGGAGATTACTTGAGATGCATAGCTTGGTTATCACAATGTCCAGGTATACACCTCTACAAGCTGGAGCATCTACTTTTGTCAGACTACCCAGAGACATTCAACTCAAACGCGCAGTCCTGAACATCGAGAACCACGACGAGTACTGCTTTCTCTGGTGTGTTGTGGCGGCAACACACGAAGCTCACACCGGACCAGAGAGGACAACATCGTACCCTCATTACAGCAGCGTACTTAACTATGAATTGAGTCAGAATTTAACGGTTTTGGGGATGAAAAAAGTACTATAATACCATTATATTTAAGTGAAAACTGTAAGTCTGATGTAAGAAAAATTCATCTTCTAATGGTGCAGGCGAACGTAAATTTAAATATGTTCAATGAGGATGATTTTAAAAATTATAAGCCTGTTTATCATTTTGCCTTAATTAAAAATCTATCGCGATTGGTTAAAAATCAAATTTCTAAGGCGCATTGTAAATTATATTTCTGTGATAGATGTTTAAATCACTTTAAAACAGAAACATCGTTTAATAGTCACAATGATGACTGTTTCAAATTAAATAAAGTCCGTATGAAATTTCCTATTAATGAAAACAAAACATTAAAATTTAAAAATTATCGTAATAAAGACCCGGTACCGTTTGTTGTCTACGCAGACTTAGAGTGTACACTAGAGCCTCAGAGGGATGATGATGATATTTAAAAACATGTTTCACACAGCATTGCATTTCATCGTCACTGTAATTATGACAATAATTTGTCAAAATTTGAAATTAATCGTTCATCTGATTGCGTGAAGTGGTTTGTCAATAAACTTGAAAATTTCGCATTTGTAGTCGAGCAGCCCGTGAAAAATGAATCATACATGGCCATGCATGAATGCTCCATGCGTGGCCATGTATGAAAATTGGCCAGACATGGCCATGTATGAAAATTGACCATGCATGGCCATGTATGACTATACATAGCTTGATACGGCCATACATGACTTGATATGACTAGGTATAGAAATTTTAACTAAATAAAAAAAAATTTTTTTAATTTTTTTTTTTTTTTTTTTTAATTATTTTGGCGACGCAAAGATTATCAGATATGCGAATAATTGAATTCCTAATCGAATTGGAAATTTTCAAATCAGAGAAAAAACGCTAGACTTATTAATAACACCACCCGCTTTAGTAGGATTCGAACCCGGGACCTTCCGTACGAGAGACCGATGCTTTGTTGACTAAGCTATGCGACCGACAGTTACAACGAAGTTTTCTTGTGCTACGTTAGATTGAAAGGATATAATCGCTTTCGAAAAAGCAAAATATAATCATCAATATGCTGTTAGTGATATCAAAAAAATTTTCTATTTTTTTCACTACAACATCCTGTTTATAAGTAATTGTAATAGTCAGCTCAAATTTTTTATATCCGTGAAAAATGAATCATACATGGCCATGCATGGCCATATATGAATCATACAAGGCTATGTATGGTCATGCATGGTCATGTATAGTTATATATGTCAGTGATTAGTTGGACATATATGGCCATGCATGGCCGTATATGGATCATACATGGTCATACATGGAGCATATATGGTAGGGTGGGTCAAAAAAATCGAATAATTTATTTTTGACTTTATACTCTGAAAAATAGGTTCGTAGACACCTAAAAAGAATTCTCTCCAAGTATAAGCTCTTAATTATAACGGGAAGGTCCTCCGCTTTGCGGGTTACTATTTTTTTCGAATAATCAGATAAAAAAATTTATATCTTGCTTCCAACTGCTTGGAAAAATATTCCGTGACATGGCTTTGTAAGAAATTGAATGCTCTACAAAAAAGGTCTCTTATGATTTTTTCAAAAACTCAACCAATTAAAAGATATTCATAGTTGAAGTTTGGCTATTTTAAGGAAAATATTCGTTTTTATTATGAATTTTATAAGTTGATGAAAAAAAATTATTTCGAATTGCAGATCTCATGGTTTTGTAGGAAATTCACTGCTCTACAAAAATGGTCTCTTATGATTTTTCGATTAAGTGAAGCCGTTACGAGATATCCAATGTCAAACATTAACGAATATCAATATTTCCAGTTTTTGATCGATAATTCGATAAATTTAAATTTAAATTATTAGTTTCAGGAAAATTTACATAAATTTGAGTTTCGATGGATAAAGAAATGTTATAAACAATTTTTTTGAAATTGTTTTCAGTCTTGAGCTTGTTTCATTGCATTCAAACAAGAAATTAGAGCATTTTTTTCGAAAATGACAAAGTCTATGTCACGGAATATTTTTCCAAGCAGTTGGAAGCGAGATATAAATTTTTTTATCTGATTATTCGAAAAAAATAGAAACCCACAAAGCGGAGGACCTTCCCGTTATAATTAAGAGCTCATACTTGGAGAGAATTCTTTTTAGGTGTCTACGAACCTATTTTTCAGAGTATAAAGTCAAAAATAAATCATTCGATTTTTTTGACCCACCCTAATATAGGGCCATATATCGAGCATATAAGGCCATACATGGGCATACGAACTTTTTTAATTTTTTTCTTCAATTATCTCATAAACAACAAGACCTACAAAAAAAATGTAAATGACAATTTTATAGGAAATTTAATTTCCTACAAAAAAGGTTCCTAGCACCGAATCACTCAGATAGATATTTTCTGAGATATTAGTCAAATAAGAAATCAGCATTTTCTAAGATTTGATTCGACATTTTATGGGAATTCAATGCTACGTAAACTTCAATAATTAATATCTCAGAAAATATCGATCGTAGTGATTTAGTGCTAAGGACCTTTTTTGTAGGAAATTAAATTTCCTATAGAATTGTAATTTATATTTTTTCTGTAGGTCTTGTTGTTTATGAGATAATGAGAGAAAAAACAAGAATTCTATGAAAAAATTTAGTTTAGCGGTCCGTACTACCCCACTCGTATGAGTTACGACTTCGCGACAATGGGTACTTTTGAAGAGCATTCAATTCTGACAAAATCCCGACTTTGGGCGAGATGATGTCATAAAATGCCACGGAGTTACAGAAGTTTAAAACATAAAAACCCAAGTTTACGTGTATTTTGAATGGGAAATCTTCGCCTGCTCTGGGAAAGTACTTTATATTAATATCAAGGGTTTAAACTCTCAGGGAATTTTTCGGGAGGCATTTCCAACAAAATTTCGGGATGGGAGCGAAAAAAAAAATAGTCGCTAAAAAAAGCAGTCTAATATATAGTCCATGACTATGTATGACCATGCATGGCCATACATGGCCTTGTACGATTCATATATGGCCATGCATGACTATTCAAAAAGTTCGTATGTCAATGTATGGCCATGTATGAACCATATACGGCCATGCATGGCCATATATGTTCAATTAATCACTGACATATATAGTCATACATGTCCATGCATGGCCATATAAGGCCTTGTATGATTCATGTATGGCCATACATGCTCCATGTATGCTCCATGCATGGCCATGTATGCTCCATGCATGAACCATATATGGCCATGCATGGCCATGTATGATTCATTTTTCACGGGAGTATTTAAAAAATCCTGTACCCATGAAACCACTTGACAAACAGCAACAAAAGAGTCATGATCGGTCAACTGTTTGTCATATTTGCGAAAAAACAATAGCCTCTGATAAGGAGAAAGCTATGATCATTGCCATTTCACGGGTAACTATCGCGGACCTGCACACATTTCATGCAATTTAAATTATCCGAAATCTCATGTAATACCGGTTGTATTTCACAATTTATCTGGGTATGATTCTCATTTTTTAATTAAATCATTAGCAACAGTTTTTGAAGGTAAAGTTACATTATTGCCAATTAATAAGGAGCGATATATCTCGTTTACAAAGTCCATTAATAATATATCCGTATATTTACGCTTTATTTATTCATTTAGATTCATGGCATCGAGCTTAGAAAAATTAGCATCTTATCTTGATGATGACAATAAACAAATCACAAAACTTCATTACCCAGATCCGGAAAAATTTCAATTAGTTACTCGCAAGTGTGTATTCCCGTATGAATACATTACAAACATTGATAAGCTTAATGACAAACAGTTGCCCGATCAAAACTCATTTTTTTCAAAATTATCCAATACTGGTATAACTGACGATAATTATGCATTTGCTCAACTTGTCTGGAATAAATTTAACATCAGTACATGAGGCGAGTACTTTGATCTATATCTCAAGACTGATGTACTACTCTTGGCCGATGTATTTGAAAATTTCAGACAAAGTTGTTTAAATAATTATAACTTAGACCCGTTGCACTATTATACAGCACCTGGATTAGCTTTCGATGCAATGCTGAAGTACACAAATGTGGAACTAGAACTATTGACTGACCCCGAAATGGTACTTTTCATCGAGAAAGGTATACGAGGTGGAGTGTCTCAGTGTACTAATAGGTATGCGAAGGCCAACAATCGGTACATGGGTAGTCAATTTGATGTGAACAAACCTGAGTCATACTTGATGTATTTTGACGTCAATAATTTGTATGGCGCGGCAATGAGTGTGCCACTACCTAAAGGCTCATTTGAGTGGGTAGATGAAAATGATTTAAATAATGTAAATAATTTTGTAAATACCAATGACACTGTAGGATATATTTTAGAAGTAGACTTGCACTATCCTCAGGAGCTACACAAAGATTTACCATTGTGCCCTGAGCACTTTTTACCGCCGGGTAGCAAGTCTACTAAATTATGTACCACTCTGTACGATAAGAATAAGTACATTATTCATTGTGATATATTAAAACAATGTTTAGATTTAGGAATGCAGTTAAAAAAAATTCATCGCGTACTCAAATAAGAGCAATCCCCATGGCTAAAAACATACATCGACAAGAATACAGACTGTAGGAAGGCTGCCCAAAATGAGTTTGAGAAGAATTTTTTCAAACTCATGAATAACGACGTCTTCGGTAAGACTATGGAAAATGTTAGGAAACACAAAGATGTTCAATTAGTTACTAGATGGTCTGGTCGATACGGTGCATCAGACTTCATTTGCAAACCTAACTTCCATAGTCTTACTATCTTTGACAAAGACATGGTTATAGTGGAAATGAAAACAACCCAGGTATATTTTGATAAACCTATTTACACTGGGTTCGCGATTTTAGATTTATCAAAAATATTTATCTATGATTTCCACTATAACTATGTCAAACAGAACTTGACAAATCAACAATCTAAGTTGATGTACACGGACACTGACAGTTTAATTTACCACTTCACAGTACCAGACATCTACGAAATCATGAAACGTGATATTTCAAAATTTGATACGTCGGACTACCCGCCTCAAAACTCGTACAATATGCCACTTGCCAACAAGAAGGTCCCAGGTCTGATGAAAGATGAGAATAATGGGAAAATTATGACTCATTTCAACGGACTTAGGGCCAAGCTGTATGCATATAAAATTTTAAATGATGATGAAACGAAAAAACGAGCAAAGGAAATCAAAGGTCCGACGTTGCGAACTATCACGTTTGATGATTTCGATAGATGTCTTCACGATCACATTAACTTGACGAAAAAACAGTACTTAATCGAAAGTTCCAAACACGACGTGATGACAGTAGCACAGTACAAAATTGCCTTAAGCTGGACAGATGACAAACGACAACTTTTGGACAACTCAACTGACACATTGCCATGGGGATTCAAATCAAATGATGATGATGATGATAATGATGAAAATGTTATAGAAATTAAAAAAAGAAAACTTTTGTAAAAAAAAAAAAAAAAAAAAAAAAAAAAAAAATTTTGTAAAAATTAGTTTTTTTAAGTATATATAAAAAAGTATGTAAAAATTAGTTTTAAGGATATGTGTGTGTGTGTAAATAAATAAATAAAACATTTATATACAAATGAAAAAATTGTTTTTTATTTTATAGATATAAGTGTATTTTTATAAGTTTATTTACAGATCAGATTTTTCAATCCAGCTGTTGTGGGAGCTATCGAAGCCGAGCCACTTTACGTACAATTTATTTCCGCGTTTTTTTATAATTTTCTCCACTAGATATACATCTGGATATTTGACTTTGCTGAGTTCTTCTGCATAAAATCCACCTTCAATTGGCTTATCCTGATAGTCTACGAGCTTGAACGTTGTTGGATTTGTTTTCTGCACTGTCTTAATTGTAAAAATTTCAGTCGTCCAGTTGGGTGTGTAACCTTTTTCAAACACATGTTTGTACTTGCTGATTCGAACTTTATCTCCGACTTTAAATTTATTTTTTCGTGCTTGTTGCTGAGCTTGAAGAGGTTTGTATATTCTTTTCAGCAGTTCTTTTTCATTAGCAGCAGTTACATCAGCAGGTTTCATTTTAATTGTCCGATGTTTGGTATTATTGTAAGTATCCAATAAGTTTTCTAGTATATCAATCCATTTATAGGTACCACGTGCAGAAAATTCATGCCACATTTTATTTTTAAGTGTCCTGTTAAACCGTTCACATATGGATGCCTTCAAGTTGCTGAATGTCGAGTACATGTTGATGTTTTTACGTTGCATAAGTTTTTGAAATTCTTTATTATAAAATTCTTTGCCTTGGTCAACGTGCAGATTTTTCGGAACACGTCCCAGTTGAAATATCGATTTCATTGCACTGGTGACATCACTGCCACTTTTACTCTTAGTCGGTACAGCCCAAGCATACTTTGAAAAAATATCTATGACAGTTAGCAGATATTTGTTTCCTTTGTTTACTGTTGCATAAGGAATCATTTCAACTAAGTCAGCTTGCCAAGTTTCATCAAGTGCTCGTATGTCAACATGACGACGTTGATAATTTCTGCGTGCTGGTCTGTGCAGCTCATACGCTATTACTGATTTCTTGTCCTCCTTCATTGTTGACAAAAATTCTAGCTTCCAATTCTTTTATTCGCTGGGTATTTCTACTGATTAAGTCTTTTTGTAACTTTAAACGTTCAATTTTAACTTGTAGTTCTTGATTTTCTTTTTTTAATAGCTTCACAGCAGAGTCGTGTGTTACCACTTGAGAGTGTAAATGTGAAATGATCTCAGACTGATCATTCCTTATACTATCATACATCAAAGACAGCTCGTGATGCACAAGATCACGTGTAAATTTTACAGTTGCTGCATCGCTATCTTCAGCAGGTTTGCCAACATGACACAGTCTCTTGCTTTCAACATCATACTGTCCGTCAACAGTTACTTGAAATCCTCGTCCAGGTGGTCCTGGTGGTCCACTGATTACAGCACCAGTTGGTAGTGAACGTCCAAATATATCGATACTCATTTTTTTTTGCTCTTTCCACTTCAACGGTCAGCAAATAAGTGGCATAAATTTGATACAGCAGATGCTAATAAACAATCCCCGCTTCTCGTAGTTCTTCGATAATTGATATGATTTCATTGGTGTGACTTGGATTTCCAGCTGCTTGAGATGCCATGAGTAAACGCAGACGGTCAACTAGTTTATTTGGATCATCCCAGTAGACATAATCCATACGTGCTTTTTTCTTTTTCGCAATCATAAAATTCGGTAATCCTTTACCTCTTGATAAGTTTGCATTTTTATCAAGAAAATCAGCAATATAATTATTATACCTGATTGTCGAGTCTTCATAAAAACTACCATCTGGTTTATACTTTTTTCTATGAGTATTTGTCATTTTGATAATTTCAAGATATTTATTCAGATCATTCTGCGTGACTTTTGAATCATCCGGCGATTTTTTAAATAATAATTCCAATAAACCAGGAGTCACAGAGTAATTTTTATTTTTTATATTAATCTCATTATCGTCAAAAGTTATTTCAGAATCACCAATATAAAAATCATTAAAACGTCGACGAATACCATATCTCATATCAATATCTTTACTTCTTTTATACACTTTAGCTAAATATGATTTTATTTCGCCACTCACTGGCTTAGCGGGGGTACTCGATGCAGCAGGAATTACTTGTGTTCCTTCCAAAGTCCCACTTCTATCTTCAGAGATAATACTATCATAATTACTGGCTTCATCAAACTCTGTATCATTATTCACCGTTGAATTATCATCTTTAAATTCTTCTTTGACTTCTTGCTTGATTTCTTGTTTGACTTTATGCTTAGACGACTCGACTAGACTCTGCAGAGGTGTAACAATAGGCTTAAACATTTCACCCATTGCCTTCTCAGCTATGTCTTTACCCAACTTGAGCATTCTGTGCTTCCGTCGGATAGCATCACTAGCCTGAGATATCTGATGTAAGACATCTCTCTGCTTTGAAAGCTCCTCAGTCTTCATGTTGATGGGTTAAAGTTCACTTAATCTCTGATGACTATTTATCAACTACAACTTAATTTATACTAATAAAACAGTCAAATCCTTTTCTATATCTACCACTATTTAGCTCACTGTCTTTGTCAATCACGATAAAACCATATTTACCATCATTCCAACATGCTGAACACAAGTCTTTGAATAAATTGTATGACATGTCAGTATTTACATGATCATCATACACATGCTTCAAGTTCATATCATCTTGCCGAAAGAGAACTATAAAATTTGCATTGTCACGTATGAAATGCTTAGGAATACGTGTATAAGTCTGACAGAGATAAAAACTGTCAACATCTTTATGCCGACCCATACAAAAGTATGCTCTGATATGATCTTGTTTTTCACAAGCGACATCATCAAATATCATTAATGAGTTTGGTTTTGCATCTTCAGGTTTCAGTACTTCTTCGTGCTCATTGAATGTAAAAAATTCAATACCTTCTATTGGTTTAAGTAATGATTCTAAAAATTTATATTTCGGTTGGTTCAGAGATTTTGAGTAGAGATAGATATTATCAAATCTCAAGCCGTTGGGGTGTATGATGAGTGAGAGCAGAGCATTTGTTTTTCCACAATTTGATGGACCACAAAATATAGCACGTACACTGTTTGGCAATAAAGCACCGTGTCTCTTGACTTTTTTCATCCCCGTTCCTTGAACAATTTGATCAATATTTATTACTGGTAACTTGGCTGCTTGACTTTTAAACTCCATGTTGTCAGTTTGCGATCACAACAACAACTCACTCAGCGAGCTATAAGTACCAGGTTTTATATCATTTTAAGTCAGTCATGATGCTGCTACTATGGAGAGCACATGTCTAAAGACCAGTGGTCGAGGTTTTATAAACAGTCTAATTAATAAGCTACCAGTTGAACTACACATACCTGGATACCAGTACTGTGGACCAGGTACAAAGCTAGCCAGAAGATTAGCACGTGGTGATCCCGGAATTAATCCTCTGGACGTTGCGTGTAAAGAACACGATATCGCATACTCGTATAATCGCAAAAATTTGGCTGCACGTCATGAGGCTGATCAAATACTTGCTGAGAAGGCGTGGCAACGTTATCAAGCAAAAGACGCTGGTATTGGTGAAAAAGCTGCTGCGTGGAGTGTAAATAAAATCATGAAGATGAAAAAAAGATTCGGAATGGGTTTAAAGAAGAGATTAGCTAGCAAGAAAAAGCCTAGTAAGAGAAAGCCTACTAAGAAAAAAACTGGTAAGAGAAAAACTAGCAAGAGAAAGACTAGCAAGAGAAAAACTAGCAAGAAAAAGACTACTGTAAAGAAACAAGTAGCACTAAGACAAGTTGTCACAGCTGCCAAAAATTCCATGACTCCTGGAGGTGATCCAATTAAAACAGCGTTGAAAGGAGCTCGTCAGGCTGTTAAAAAATCTGGTGGAAAAAAAAATATTCGGCTACCACGAATTCTACCGGTTCCATCCAAAGTTGGTGGTTTACTACCATTTTTAATACCACTTTTTGCCGGCCTGAGTGCAACAGGAGCTTTGGCTGGGGGTGCTGCTGGTATAGCGAAAGCTGTAAATGATGCAAGTGCTCCTAAAAATCGATTGGAAGAGAGCAAACGTCATAATTTGAAAATGGAGCAAATATCCATGGGTAAAGGTTTATACTTGAGGCCTTACAGACGTGGTATGGGTTTATATTTGAGACCATATCCAGTAGGCCGAGGATGCAAGTCAAAAAACAAGTAGAGCTACCACATCGACCACTTACAAACATCGACATTCTGAAATACGCTAAAGCTCTAAAAATTCCAAACTTTCGCGGTGTTTTTATGAGAAATGATTTACCTAAAACTGGTCCGAGAAAAAACGAATCAGCTATTATAAATCTTGATGATAAATTTGGACCTGGTACTCATTGGGTTGCATACAAGAAAAATAATGATAAAGTTGTTTACTTTGACAGTTTTGGTAATTTACAACCACCACAAGATCTTATGGAGTATCTCGATGTTGGTAGCGTAAAATATAATCACAGAAGATATCAGGATTTTGATACAATTGTATGCGGACACTTAAGCCTCAAATTTCTCACAGGACAACTATAAATTGATGTGACTTTGTGTAGAGCACATCAGTCATGGCTTAGTCATTCACATTAACGTTAACGGGATCTACATCCGTGTTGGAGGCCAACTACTTCCCTCCAATTGAATTATCACCAAATAAAAATTATGTCCTGGGACTTGTAGAGTTATTAACATTTAATTCAATACCTAATATTGATGATGGTGCTAATAAATTCTACGTCTCTTATCCTGTGGATAATATTGATATCGAAAAAATTGATACAAATGATAAAAATAATGTTGATGGGAAAAAAAGAGCTAAAAGAAATGTAGCAATAATTACAAAGTTTGATAACAATGTCTCATCAGTATCTGAAGATAATACAATGAGTGAAAATATAGAAGCTGGAAGATATGAAACTGTTGAAGAAAGAGTTTTGACAATACCAACAGGAAGTTACGAAATCACTGACATTGAAAAATACATTCAAAGGAAATTACAAAGACTCAGCATCAGCATAAAAGCCAATAATAATGAATTGAGAAGTGAAATTAAATGTGATCAATTAGTAAATTTTACACCTCAAGATTCTATTGGTGGACTACTGGGATTTACAAATCGAAAGCTTGCACCTCATAAAACTCACTCATCAGATTTACCAGTGAAGATATTAAAACTCAATGCTCTGAGAGTTGAGTGCAACATTACATCCGGCGCTTACATAAATGAGCACAAAGTTCACACTATTCATGAATTTTTTCCGAGTGTACCACCAGGACATAAGATTGTTGAATTGCCATCTCATGTCATTTATCTACCGATCGCCGTACAAGCAATATAAAATCTCAGACTGAGAATTGTCGATCGAGACGAAAAACTGGCTAATTTCAGAGGTGAGACGATAACCATAAGACTGCATATAAAGTCTATAAAATAATGGGTATCGTGTATGAGACAAAAAGTGGTGCTGGCTATAAAAAGATAGCAGCATGGTCGAGCAACATCAGTCACCAAGTACCTCACAAGGTGTTAACACATCAGAACGCTCAGTTTCTCCAGAGCCTAGGACTAAAATTACGTGGAAAATTAAGAAAATAAAAATTTATTTTTGTTGTTTGACGTGTACACGACCATGGCGGCGGAAATCTTAAATATTCAACGGCAAATTATTTTTGATGAGTCGATTGCGCACTATGAAGCGCATGCTCATCTCCCGTACGCTTCATCAACATTCAACAACAGCGATGAAATAAGAATTGCTGTTCAACATCAAGATTTGTGTCTACTTCCAAGTAAGAGTACACTACATGTGTACGGAAAATTCACAAAGTCTGATGGTACAGCTATAAGTGCAACTACTCACATGGTCAACATGACAGTCTGTCATATGTTTGAAGAAATACGCTACGAGCTCAATGGTGTTGAGATTGATCGTAACAAAAATGTTGGTATCACAAGTCTCATGAAAGGATACACATCACTGAGTCCTGCTCAACAAAATACACTCGAGAACTCAGGCTGGATTGTGGATGAAGCTGTAAACAAATTACACAATGACAGTGGCTACTTTGCTGTATCTATACCACTGAGTCTTTTGCTTGGATTTGTTGAAGATTACCATAAAGTCGTCATCAATGCAAAACATGAATTAATATTAATAAGATCGAATGCTGATTTGAATGCCTACGTTGTGGCCACACCTGCTGCTGGAGCTCATGCTGAAGCTGTTAAAATTACGCTGCAAAAAATCGAGTGGATTGTACCATGTGTGACTATGGCTGATAAACAAATGATTGAAGCTTTGAATTATATCACAAGTGATCCATCTATCTCAATCAGTTTCCGTGCTTGGGAGCTGTACGAGTATCCTCTATTGCCAAATACTTCGAAGCACATTTGGGCAGTAAAAACTTCTGCGCAGCTCGAGAAACCACGTTTTGTGATACTTGGATTTCAAACAGCAAGAAAAAATGACGCTACTAAGAATGCCAGCGTATTCGATCATTGCAACATCAGAGATATAAAATTATTTCTAAACTCTCAGAGTTATCCTTATGGGAATTTAAACCTCAACATTGCAAACAATCAATATGCTCTGTTGTATGACATGTATATAAATTTCCAAATTTCTTACTACAACAAAGAACCTGAACCACTGCTAACGAAGAAGAAATTTTTGGAACATGCACCGCTGTACGTTATCGATTGTTCGAAACAAAACGAATCGATAAAATCTGGACCAGTCGACATTCGTCTGGAATTTGAATCCGCAAATCAATTCCCTGCACAGACATCAGCTTACTGCCTCATAATACATGATCGCATAGTCGAGTATAATCCTATAAGCAGCATCGTACGAAAACTAAGATGAAGACTGTCAAATTTGATCCAACGCCAGCTGTGCATCACATGTATGTATGGAGATTTGCACACGAGCAAGCAAGAAGAGGCGAATGGGAACAAGCAGCAAGAGATCAAGAACGATTTAAACAAAGAATTAATAAATTAAATATAATTATTGAACCTGTATTAATTGATAAACTTACATTTATAAATAAATAAACTTTTTTTTATATTGATATATAGTGTTTTTTATTACTTATAACCTAACATATACATTTAAGTCTTACATAACCTTAAATATACTATAGATATTTTTCTTAACTCAAAGTATACATTTTAGTCTTACATAAACTATAGTCTTTTTTCTTAACTTAAAACTATACATTTTAGTCGTACATAACCTCAAATACATAATAAACTATAGTATTTTTTTTTCTTAACCTAAAAAATATATACATTCTAGTCGTACATAACCTCAAATACATAATAAATTAAAGATATTTTTCTTAACCTAAAACAATGCACTACAGTTAGAGCAATCTTTTTTAAATGGATATGCAAAGCTATCGGGGATATCATCGTTGATTATATAATGATCCCGACACCTTTGATAGCCCATTAATTTTTCATTCTCTTTTAATTCTTCTGGTAGTTTGTGCCAAACGAAATCGATTTGCTGAGCTGCATTTTCGAGGATAAATGTATCATCAAGACATGCTATATCACGATCATCCATACACAGTAAATTCTTCAATTGATTGAAGATCTGAACTGACTTTTCGTCCATATGCAAGTCCATATGTACCCACTTTATCATAAATATCAGCAGCACACAGTTCTTTCACCACAAACTTGCCATCAGGCATCTCGAAACCCACAAAATCAACGATTAGGTCCATGCTGTTTGTTAGCGTTAAGCAATAGCTTGGTTAGCATAAACGTAGTTTTATGGCAAGCCTATTCGTATTCGCGGCGATCTTTAAAGCTAAGTAATAATTTCTTCCAATGCTTCACTTGTAGATCAATTTCATTCTTTTGTTTGGCCAATTTTTTTAATTTTTCTCGTTTTTCATTATGACGATCAAAGTCATTAACGTTGTCGTCGTCCATTACATCCTCGAAGTCGATCTGCGCATCATGAAAGCATACATCCGTACACACATGGGGTCTGGAAAAGAAGTTAAATTAATTGGTTATTATAATTAAACGACTATAATGCAGGTTATTAAAAAAAAAATAATTACTACCTACCTGGACAAACGACTCATCGTGATTATTTCTCTGCTATACGCTTTTCCAGTTTCACCAACTTTTCCGTAGTTTTTAATAATCTTCTGAATAAAATCCTTTTGTCGTGGCAGCTTATACACGATGCTTCAAATCGAACACTGTGAATTATTTCCGTGTTTTTTTGCGAATGCAATTATATCGTCAATAAATTTACCGATAGACTCTGGAGGAGGAACGTCACCGAAAAACCCTTCAATAAGATCTTCAAAACTTTCCGCAAAAGGGTAATTATTGCGAAGGAAAATCTTTTCACTTTCAGTTAATTTAGCCATAAATACAGGCTCTGGCACGCAAACTGTTCACTTCAACTCTTCTAAGCGTAGACTGACTGGGTGCGAGCTCTCGAGCTCAGCGCTCAGACCAGTATCCCCCACCCCAAACCATAAAACAAGTCCAAACTTGTCGAATGACGTCATAAACAAAGGAAAACAAGTCCAGGCTTGTAAGATGATGCAATATTCAAGAAAAGAGTGGGGGGGGGAACTAAAGCAATAGATGGCGAGCTCATCGCACGCTTCTCGCATGTACCCTTACACACCCCAGTTTCAATATATATAAAACCAGATGGAGATGTAGATGTACTTTGTGATGACGCTCAAGGCTGATGGACTGGAAATCGTCAGCCTTGATCGCCATCACGAAGTCTTTTTTGTTTCAAAATTTCCCGATCAGAACAGACTTCAAGCGGCATCTAGTCGAAAACGAGCTCAATTTAACCGACTGAGCTATATCATGAGCTCAAAATGACCTCCATAAGCTCAAAGGTATCCAAAAATGAGCTCAAAAATGATTTACTGGGGGGTAAAACAGAGTTTACCGACCGCAGATACGTGCTTACCGACTGCTGATATGAGCTTGCCGACTGCCAAATCAGAGTTCACCGACAGCCAATCCTAGTACTGTCGGTAAAACAGGCCTTACCGACAGCCAGTATATCTACCAACCACTGACAGTTTACCCTCCGTCGGTAACTCAGCCCGGACTAGAACCCACAATCTGTTTTATCGGGGGGATGAACTCCCCCTGATCAACTACTTAAATAATTATTATTGCTTTAAGTAATTATTACTATTCTAAATAATTATTATTACTTTAATTAATTATTATTACTCTAAATAATACGATTATTAAAAATATTATCATTATTATTACTATTAATTCCATGCTCATCTGAAAAAGTTATTTATTTACTAAAACTATGTCTTTTTTATTACAAATTAAGTTAAATAAATTTTCAAGGAATATTAATGAAATACTATTCAAATTATTTTCATTTGTATTGAGAAAACGTCGCCCCCCCCCCAACCATGATTTCACCCCTTTAATTTTGTAATACTTAAACTAAATTGTGATCATTTTAATAAGTTTACCAAACCTTTCGCCTGGTACGAGAAAAACGGTGATTTTTTATGTAGATGTATTTGATGTATGCCCCCCAGACCAGCAGCACTCGCTTCGCTCGTGCCGCAAATATCGGGGCAGGCATCAATACATGCTAGAAAAAAGTCATATAATCTATAGAAATGTGATTTGTCAATGTACTTTCGACCGGACATAAAGAAAAATAGTATACACTGCACGGGTCTATACTATTTTATGTACATATATATACGATTAAGGAGGTTCTTTTAATAAGTTTTATGAACTTTCGGCCTGGTAGGAGAAAAAATAGTATGTGCAACACGGGAGGAAAGAAGGACATCTCTTCCCGCATGTTTGCCACCCTCGCCTACGGCTCGGGTGGCAATTTTACATGTGGGAGGAAATGTCTCACTTTCCTCCCTAGGTGCACAATATACTATTGTGTTACTTTTAACACAAAATTATGTTGATGTTATCAATACAAACGGTTTGTGTAGAATTAACATAAATTTTATGTGAAAAAATCATCTACACAATATTTTATGTTAAATTTTACGAAAATTTTTTTACTGTGTAGTTATAAATTGTTAGTAATTTTATGATTGAATTACTTATGAGGATAAACGGAACATGCTGGTCGTTTTTTGAATAATTTTTGCTCCATTATTTTATTCTTGATTTGTTAGTAAACTTGGATAAATTTTTTCCTCTGTCGATGGTGCTGATGGTTCACTATTTTCATTTATTGTTTGAATTTCTTGATTTTGTGTTGGTTGTTGAATTATAACTAATTCAACATTTTTGTCGTTGCTTAAATTTGTATTATTACTATTATTCATACTTTTATGAATATTATTTATATTATTTCTTGTGGTCTTATTGAAATAAAATTAGTACAGGCATCCCAAAATGATAGACACATATAAAAAGAGCATCCATAAGATTTTTGAATTTGAAAAGCAAGAAGTAGTGTGTCAAATGAAAAGTTTACAAGTCGTATAATCATAATTATACTAAATATTCCCGCACTTGCAGATTCAAAAATTACAAATTTTCCCCATGTTTTTTTCCATGCTGAATCAGCTAATTTTTGCAAAGCATTGGTATCAAATAAATTTAATATTGATTCACCTTGGTTTGCAAAATGCAACCCATCCATTCCTCTAGCGATATTACTTAAAATTGATGGTTTTCCCACTGAAGACATAATTCTATGTCTTAATTTGCCGAGATCTTGTTCAGAATAAATTCCGCTTGTAGCTAAGAATTTTTGAGAAGTATATTTTCATGTTGGTTTAGTTAATGGTCTAATTTTACTTGGTGGTTAAACTTCAACTAGATTAGGTGTAAATTTATACCATGATCCATCTATTAAAAATAAAGGTGGAAAAAGTGGACTGCAATCAATCTGAATACCTTATCTTATCAAAATTCTTATCTATGGAGTTAAAAAAAAACTGTCATTTCCTCTTTTCACTGGTAATATGTTATAACACTCACTTCTTGGGTAAACTGATACCTCAACAGGTATGCACTTAACAACATTTATCGATTCACCTGGCAAAATAACACATATTAAGAGTAGCGCTCCTGTTTAGCCTTCGCCGAGCGAAATAACTGAGACGGAGCTATAAGGATGACTGTTTATTTAAAATTAAAAGAAAATAAAAATTAAAAATGGTTTTCGTTGTCTAAGAGATAAATTAAAATTAAGTAAAATAAAATTTAATTAATTAAGTAAAATAATAAAAGCAAAATTAAAACAACTTCCAAATTTATTAAAATCAAAACAATTCTTCAACAATTATTATAAAACAAAATTTATTTTGCATTAGACAATTAAATGCAATTTACAATTTTAACACTTTCATAAAATGGTTTGACTCTCGATTTCACTTGTTATTTAATTTATTTTAAATCAATCAATTTATTATTTAAATTGGATAATTAATTGTTTATTTAATTAAATTGTTACCTTGATTGATTTGATGATTATTGTTGTTATTAATTATTATTTATATGATTTTTGAAGTGAAACTTTTTTACGGAGGCTAAAATTGAACGACTTGAGGCGGAAAAGGGGAGGTAGCGCCAGAGGAGAAACATTGAGTGAAAGTTTAGAATAGGCGAGAAGGGGAATTGCTTGTATAGCAAGCCTTATATATTTTAAAGAGTGGGGGGAGGTGTGATGAGTCGAGTAGAATGGACGATTGGAGTGCGCATGCGTTGTAATTTAACCATGTTATATATATATAAATACATATATATAATATTGGCCATTAGATCTTGTCAGGTAGTATAGCTTCGGGAAAAAAAAATCTCTGTAAATCAAAATATGTACAACTAGTTTTCTACGAAATGTAAAAATATATGCATATTCATTGAATGTAAAATTATTAATATGTATTTTAAAATAAGTCACTAAAAAAAATATAGTCAGTATTTAAAAATATGTAAAGAGTTTTTGTGTGTACTTGAAAATATCTATAATTAAAAAGTACTAAATTATAAAGTTAATAAACAGTAATTTCTATATATAAAGATACACCTCCATATAAATTACTGTATAAAATTTAATTGCAATGAATAAAAACATAAAAAATTTTAAATAAGTGTAATTATAAAGGTATAAAATCATTAAAATACATTTAAAATATTTTCTTTAATTAAATAAATAAACATAAGTATGTAATTTTGAAGAGAACTAAGAAAAATTACTACAAAAATACAAATTCTAAAAACAAACATTCGCATAACTAAACATGTATATAAGAAAATTAAGTAAAAATGAACATCTGGATAAATAAAATATCTAAACAATTAATTGTTTTTGAAAATCTCTATAAAATATAATATCAAATCAAATTTGATTATAGATATTATCATATTTTATAGAGATGTTCAAAAACAGTTAATTTTTCATAGATATTTTATTTATAGAGGTGTTCATTTAGCATAATTTTTGTATATACATGATTAGTTATGCAAATAATTGTTTTTAGAATTTTCTTTTTATAGTAATTTTTTCTTTGTTCTCTTTAAAATTACATACTTTCATTTATTCAAGTAAAGAAAATATTTTAAATATATTTAAATGATTTGATACTTTTATAATTGCAGTTTTCTAAAATCATTTATGTTTCTATTCATTGAAATTAAATTTTATACAGTAATTTATATGGAGGTATATCTTTATTTATAGTAATTACTTTTCATCAACTTTTTGATTTAGTTCTTTTTAATTATAAATATTTTCAAATATACACAAAAATTATTTACAAATTTTTAAATAATGACCATGTTTTTTTTAGTGGTTTACAAATCTAGAGATTTTTTTATTGGGGCTTTTTTTTATTCCGTCATTTTACAATTCATATTTATAATTTTACATTTAATTAACATGAATATATTTTGAAATATTGATTTTTCTTCTTACAATTTATTGTTTTTTTAATTTTTACATTTACTAGAAAACTAGTTATACATTAGTTTTATTTTCAGAGATTTCTTTTTTCCCGATGCTATACTATCCGACAAGATGTAAGGGCCAATATTATATATATTAATTAATTAAATATATATTATATTTATATCTAATATTAATTTATTCATTCATTTAGACCGACTTAATTATTAAAAAAGTTTCACTTCTATTGTGACCTTATGTCTGTGAGGCTCACTCGTTTTTTATTTATTATTCTTTCTTCTTAACCTTAATATTGAATTTTATTTATTAAATGAATTATATTTGAATAATCCAACTTGAACTTGATAATTGATGGAATATTTATCAAAATTATTTTTTATTAATATAAATTATTACTTTTAATAATTCAATAATTATTTAAAAATATTCTGAGTTATATTTTTATAATTCAGTTTATAAATATTTAAATTACATTACAATGATTTAATAAAATTAAGGACTGAACCTTTAAAGAATTGAAATTTCGTCAATGACGAATGAGCTCACTTATGAAACTAAAACTTTTTCGATTTCCAGAAGAGCTGTTACCAGGTAGTAACGTCCCTCCCAATAATTATTTAATTATACCAATTGTTTTATTGGCTATAATTAAATCAATATTTTTTATAATTATTATTTATACATATATTTTTTATGACTTCCAATGCAGTTAGCAACATACGCATAAAGCATTGGAGTCGAATTCACAAATCAATATTTATTGATTCTTATTTTTTTCTTTTTTTCTTTGCAATAAACTCTTTTAAACATTTTATTATTTATTTCATTTTAACTATTAATAACTTTGTTTATTAATAATTATTATTTCATTATACATTTTCATATTTTATTTCATATTCATTTATTTTTTATTTTATTATTAATAAATAATTCTCGAATATTTTTATAACAAATATTTCTATTATTTAGAGTTCTATACCTTTTAGAGTAATATTCTTTTCATATTTCATAATTTCATTTCATTTTTATTTATTTATTATTAAGGTAAAAGCCCCCATTATTGACACTATAAGAATGTCTGTGATTATTTGAATTTTTTTATCATATTTAATATTAATATAATCAACTTTTTTTGCATTGAACGTTTTAATTGATGTTTCTAATTGTATATTTAAATTAATTTACGTAAATAACAATAAAACAAATAAAAAATATATTAATTAAAAACCAACAAGTCGAGTACAGGTATTATTGACGGGGTAAAATAGTGTCAGAGCCAACTATTGACATACCAAGGACCCTATTATTGACAGGTCTAATGCGCATGCGCGGCAGTTTATAAAAAATTATTAAAGACCACCGTCAATCAGGTTCAAATTAATAATAAATATTTTAATTAAAAACGACAAAATACGATAATTAAAATTAAAAATTCATCTAGGACACACTTTTATTTTTTTTATAAATTCGACGACACTATTCTTGATTCGAAAATTTTTTATTCAATGTTTTGTTTATTATGAAATTACTAGACAGCGTGTTAACATAAATATATCGATATGTATGTTAAAGAGGTTAAATTACTTGAATTTGTGGCCTGTCACTAGTTGACACGCGTGAATTTTTATGTACCGACTATTGACGTCCGCTATTTTTAAATGATAATTAAGATTTATCAGTCGAAATCAATGATTCTAGAGTTATTTAGACTATAAATAACCTGGAACAATTTTTAATAATACACTTACATTAGAACTGTATAGGGAAATCCGTTTCTAAAAATATGATCACTCTAAAAGAAATTGTTAAGAAATTTAAAACACTCTAGCGAAAGTGGCCTAGTCGGGAAAATAAATTTTTTTTACAGCGAATAGTTTATACCCAGAAGTAAAATTGAACTATTTTTCCATTTAAAAATATCAAAAAATTGATAAAAAGTTTTAAGCAATGTGATTATCTATACAGTTAATTAAAAAATTAATAAATTAAAACAATATGTCAATAGTAGGGGGCCTGTCAATAATGGGGGCTTTTACCTTATTATTTCTTTATTCCTATAATTCATCAATTCATTTCATTATATCTTTTCATTATTTCATATTTTATATTTCATCATTTTTATCATTTCATTATTTCATTTATTCACTATTTATTTCATATTTCATAATTTTTATTGTTTCAATATTTTATTTATTTAATTTTAATATAATTATTAATAAATTTCATTATTTATTAATAATTGACAAATATAATAATTTGAATTATCTTCAAATTTTATAACCATTTATTTTTTTAATATTGAAAAATTTTATTTTCATATTTATAATTATTAACAGTAATATTTCATAAAATAATTTGAATCTAAATTCAAATTTTTAAAAATCATCAGCCGTAATAATGGCTGAAAGTCATTTGCTAATTAATTTATTCATGTATAGCCAGATGGCATAACATGTACGATTTTTAATAAGTTGATTGACAGTAAGAATACGACGTCGTGACGTCACACCCCCACTGTTAGTCATTTGTCATATATCCCATATATGACAAATTTATTTATTATTGTTAATATTCGTGAAAAGAATATATTATTTCATTTTTCAAATAATATTTTCATATATCTTTCATTATTGTAGTAAATTTTCTTATTATCATTATTTTTTTTTTCTTTCAACATATATGTATAGGGAAAACAATTCTCATGAATTCATTCAATCATTATTTAATTCAATTATTCATTTCATTTTTTTTACTCTCTTTTTTTTAAAAAAAAAAAAAAATTAAATTTATACATGTCATGGATGTATTTTTGTCTTTAATGATAACAATAATAAGGAATTTTTATCATTAATATTCTATATATATAATTTTTAAATTTTAATTTATACTTACTCTTTTTCTTTTATTTTTTTTTTTATTATATTTTTCTTGTTAGATATTTTATATATAAAAATTTAATTTCAGTCATTATTTCTTTTTTTTTTTCAAATTTTTATTAATATAATATTATACTTACTAAAAAAAATTTTTTTTTTTTTTTTTTTTTTAATAAGCAGAACTGAACTTCTGTAATCTCCTTTTTTTATTATTATACGTATTATATATTATTCTTAATATTATTGTTATTTGTTGTTTTTGTTTATTTTTTGAAAACATTTCTTATTGTATATATATATATTTTTTTTTATTTTTATTCAAGTTTAATTACATTGAAATACATGAATATATTTGTATAAAATCAATTTCTATGATTATTATTATTTTTTGTTTATATATCATAATTTTACTAATATTACTACTACTAATATTGGCTACTGATAGTTAATATAATTATTATTACTATTATTATTATTTTTTTTTTGTTTTACCATTGATTTTACACGTGCAATGATCTTTTTTCAAATAACTCCTCCTCTTTCCATAAATATAATTGTTTACAATAATTACAATTTTCCGCTCTTTCTTTTTCAATTAATATTGTACCACACATTTCACAATTAATTTCATCGTCAAGTGATAACTCATGATAATTAACTACACTTTTATGTTCAAGAAATTCTTCACGTTCTTCATTCTGATGTAATTTAATGTAACAGCACACACAAATGATCTTCTCCGTTAAAAATCCTTGATCCTTTATTATGATGCGATTGACAACTCTCGGTTTTTTTTTTAAACAATAAATATTTTTAAACTCTCTGAATATTTCCTTCATCTCTTGAATATCTAATTTTTTAACTACACTTAATTCGACGAAGCTTCCTTTGTAATCTGACAAGTAGATAATTTTTTCTTTTTTATTAAATTAATACTTGAAAACATAGAATGTAATATAAAAATAGAATTTTGTATTTTAGAAAAATTTTAGCTTTACCTTGAAATTTTTATCAAAATCTTTTATCGATAATTATTGCTACCTTTTTATAATTATTATTATTATTTTTTTTTTTTACTGTATTTTTATTGAAATTTTATCGTATTTATTTTCTTACATGTGACAATCCTTTGTTAATGAAGGTTTATTCTTTAATGATGTACTTATTGCTTATGATCGTAGATTGTCACCAGTTGGCAACATCCCTACTTAATATTTTTTCAAAAAGAATTCATATGCGGAAGGGGTATCATATGAGTCCCTTTCGCGATAACGCGACTTATGCATTGGATTTGCACGCATTCCAATGACTTTAAACTTAATATGTATAAAATATTAAAATAATATTTCATAAATATTATTTTTTTTTCCATAAATTTCTATAATAAAAAAAAATTTTTTAGATATGCGTATTAATATTTTTTTTATAACTTATTCATTTTTGTATTATTTTTTTTTCAGGTTCATTTTTTTTTTTTTTTCTTTACTATATATTCTATTCCTACTTGTATTATTCATATATTTCTTGATTAATTTTTTTTTATTATTTTATGTATATTGTTGTATATAATGTATACAAGTAAAATGTATGAATATATATAAATATATATATAGATACATGTTAAAACTTTAAATTTCGCGACGACTGCGCGCGGTGCTACCCTCCCGCGCTAAGAACATTACCAGCGCAAAGATGGTAATGTATCGATTATTTATCATATTACAGAAAGCTACCTCGAAAGTAATCGATAAATAAATATATATATACTTTTATTAAGAAATACTTATAAAATTCATTATGTTTAATTTCTAATGTATTTTTATATTGTTTTAATTTATTTTTTATTTAATAATAAATTGAAATATTAAAAATGTAAAAATATATATTTTTATATATTAAGAATTAATTATCATTTTTCCTACTATTATTTAATTTTTTAATTTTTCTCATTTTTATACTTTTTCTCTCCTTTTTTTTGTTTTCTTTTTCCTTTTATATATATATATATATATATATATATATATATATATATATATATATATATATATATATATATATATATATATATATATATATATATATATATTTATTTATTAACAATATTAATAATGTTATGTCGGATCACCCTCATCTCACATACATACATAATGATAAAATCAAAGAATTTAAACATTTAAAGTAAATAGTTAATTGAAAATGCTCTGAGAAAAAAATAAATAACTTAGAGAAATTTTACCTTTAGTTGTTCATTATTGAAGGAAAAGATCGTGGGAGCGATGCAGGGGTCCTCTAAAAAAAGGGCAGCTGCATAACTCCCGCGATAAGGCCGAACACCACTTTTTAGAGTTTTTCTACGAAAACTCGTAAAAGTGGTAATAAAATAGAAAATTTATGTTTCCGCTGCTTGGGAGTCCTCCGACCCAAGGGTGAAACTCTCCAGATCACTTTTGGGGAGTAACGGAAATACTTTATTTAAATAAAATACAAAATTTAAAATAAAAGAGATAAAAGACAGAGTAAAGAATTATGAAACCTCTAGCGAACAAATAAACAGATAATGAACGAAATTAAAGGAATAAATAAATTCATAAGTTAGAAAATAATTAAATAATTTAATAAATAAATAAATAATGGAATACATTAATTAATAAGTTAACAAATAATTAAGCTAATAAACAAATCAATAAATAAAACAATAAACAAATAAATGAATAAACTAACAACCGAATAGATAATTAAGTAAATAAATAAATAAATTAACAAATGAATAGATAATTAGGTAAATAAATAGATAAATTAACAATGAATAGATAATTAAGTAAATAAATAAATAAATTAATTAATTAGTAAATAGTTGAACAATTAAACAACTAAGTAAATAAACAAATAAATAGCTAAGCAAAACAATAAATAGACAAATAAATGCATAAGTAATTAACCGAATGAATAAATAAATAGATAAATAAATAAATAAACAAATAAGTACATAAACAGTTAAGAAGAGGTAAGCTAGAGAGAGGGCAAAAGAACCCGCCTAGGACTAATGCGGAGGGGATGGTGCGACCCCCGAAGTATTGGGTCCTACACAAATGGGAGGAAAGTCAAGGCCCGGATGATTTTCTAATGGGTCTGATTTTCCCCCGAATAAATAAGGAAACAACGCCTTCTCGTTTTTCTGTGAGACTCTAAAAGTTTAACAAAAAGAGTCAGTCGCAAAAATTCGTTCAAAGTGGACGGTTGGGTAATAGAGAATAATAGAAAAATCAGAGTAGGCTGGTAGCCACCTGATCAGTTACAGAAAATCATAATTAAAATAAATAATAATAAAATCAGAGTTGGCTGGTAGCCACTTGATTATTTAAAGAAAATAATAGTTGAAATAAATAGTTATAAATCAGAGTAGGCGGAGTGCCACTTCGTGATTAAAGTTTAAAGGGTCACAGAAAACGACAAGGGAGAGAAACACACAAAAAAGGGAGAAGGGCCGTACCACTACCTAGCTGTTCTAGACTAAGACAACCTGTAAACCGAGTAAGTCAGAAAATTTATCCGTTGTAATGTTTTCTTACAATATACTTATATAAATCGATAGCATGAATTAAAATCTTAGTCCATCACCTTCATTCCAAGATTTCACCGATCCCCGGTCTATTAGTCGCAAGACTAGGACCGAAAATTATAATATCTATAAAAAGTCCGATTTTAAAGTAGGTCGAGTTTCTCGCTTATAATTTGGCATCCTTAACACCGTTGTCATATTATAGTCAGGACTCAAAGCCTGCTTTTATTGTAAATCCGACGTAACAATAACAATGATATCTATTTTTTTTTTTCTTAACAGTCTAAATTACACATAAATATCGATGAAATACTTATTTTCTAAAATATCACGATAGTTTACCCAATTATTCGCACAATCTTCACAAATATATCCCGGTTTTTGATTTACTACCACTTCACCACACTTGATACAAACTCCCGAAATTTTATACGGATATAAACGATGCCAGTTTTGATTGCAATATTTAAATCTATTTGTAAAAATCATTGGACAGTTTTTTAAACAGTTTTCGCAAATTGATGCGTTGTCAAAATCATTATGATAAAACTCCTTCACTATTTCCCTTGGCATGGTACAATACGATGTTATCAAACTTGCATAAAATTTTAAATTTCTTCCAGGGATTCTTGTATGTGGAATTCCATATAATGCATCTAATTCTTCATCTTCTTTTATCTGCTTGCGTATTCCGGCAGGAATTTTCATCTGTAATAATACTTTTAATTTAAGTATCATCACTGAAATTATAAAATAAAAATATTAGAAATATTTTTTTTTGAAATTTATTAGTTATAAATTGTTAGTAATTTTATTATTGAATTTAAAATTATTCATGAGGATAAACGCAACATGCTAGTTGTTTTTTGAATAATTCTTGCTCCATTATTTTCTTCTTGATTTGTTGGTAATATTGGATAAATTTGTTCATCTGCTGATGGTACACTATTTTCATTTATTGTTTGAATTTCTTGATTTTGTGTTGGTTGTTGAATTATAACTAATTCAATATTTTCGTCGTTGCTTGAATTTGTATTATTATTATTATTATTCATACTTTTATGAATATTATTTATATTATTTTCTTGTGCTCTTATTGAAATAAAATTAGTACAGGCATCCCAAAATGATAGACACATATAAAAAGAGCATCCATAAGATTTTCGAATTTGAAAAGCATGAAGTAATGTGTCAAATGAAAATTTTACAATTCGTATAATCATAATTATACTAAATGTTCCTGCACTTGCAGATCCAAAAATTACGAATTTTCCCTATGTTTTTTCCCATGCTGAATCAGCTAATTGTTGCAAAGCATTGGTATCAAATAAATTTAATATTGATTCACCTTGGTTTGCAAAATGCAACCCATCCATTCCTCTAGCGATATTACTTAAAATTGCTGGTTTTCCCACTGGAGACATAATTCTATGTCTTAATTTGCCGAGATCTTGTTCAGAATAAATTCCGCTTGTAGCTAAGAATTTTTGAGAAGTATATTTTCATGTTGGTTTAGTTAATGGTCTAATTTTACTTGGTGGTTTAACTTCAACTGGATTAGGTGTAAATTTATACCATGATCCATCTATTAAAAATAAAGGTGGAAAAAGTGGATTGCAATCAATCTGAGTACCTTTTCTTACTAAAATTCTTGTCTTTGGGGTTAATAAGTAACTGTCATTTCTTCTTTTCACTGGTAATTCGTTATAACACTCACTTCTTGGGTAAACTGATACCTCAACAGGTATGCACTTAACAACATTTATCGATTCACCTGACATTATAGCTATATAACCTGGACCTTTCATATAATTGTAAGCAAACTCGTCTGGCTTACTCGACGCAATTGATAAAAAATTTTTTAAAGTATTACGTTCTAACATACAACGATGAATTAATACATCATAATATAATTGTTTAATTTGTTTTTGTATGAATTTTCCTACGTATACAAACTTAGAATTAATACATGCGAATCAATCTAAATTTTCTATTGATATTTTATTACTTAACATTAAATCATTCTTTGATGTTTCAAAGATAAATAATTTTGGATGTTCAGTTCTGATTATTTTATAGCCACAAATAATTTCAACATTTGTGGTAGTTAATGCAAATGTTACTCCATTTGATTCTAAAGAATAAGCAATTTCATGCTTATCTGAATTTTTCTCAGATGTTTTATTTACTTTACCCGTACATAAAACCCCAAAATTGTGAAAATCACATTTATTTGATGGAATATAGTCCCAAAAAGTATAACCTCCCTCTAAATCTAAACAAGATAAATCAGATAAAGTACACGTTAGAACCGATTTTAAATAAACTTTATCATTTTCATATTTAACTCTCGCGAAATATTCTTGTATTGTTATTTTTAAAACCCCTTGAGCGACTATATCACTTCAACTTCCATGAAAATCTGAATAACTTCCCCCTTTACACGTCCCATCATTACCGATTGATCCTGCGAGTGTTGCACCACGTGTAGTTGTGCTATTAATTTTTAAACCGGTTATACATAACGTACCGAATCTATATGAACCCGATTTATGAATATCTAAACATCTTTCTTTTAAAATTTCTTCAATATATTCCATATGTCCACTATGTACGACTGACATATGAAAATAAGCCCCGAAATAATAAATATTTCGATCTACTTCAATTTTACATTGAATAACTTTTGATAAAGAATATTCTTTTGATTGTAATATTTGAATAAACGGTTATGTTGTATTTATTTCTTTACGATGAATACCACAATCTGCCACCTCTGTAATTGAAATTGTAGTTCAATTTGATGAGAATCTTCCGCAATCATATCCAATTATTCCACTCACTGATGACGGCCATAATAAAATAAAATAAATCGCAAAAGTGATATTGATAATCATCTGTAAACATAAATTAATTAGAATTTTCTTCATCGCTATTTTTCTTTTGTTTTTGTGTTTTTTTAATTGGTGTAATTTCTGGATTTATGAATGAATATCTCAATCGATTCATGTGAACTATTTGAATTCTTTTTTCAGTTTGAATTTTTACATTTCCTTTACCCAAAATTTCAAGAATTTTGTTTGGTCCAGAGTAATGAACTTTTGTTTTACCTGGATTTGATCCACTTTGTAAAAATACATATTGACCTACTTTTAAAATTTGTGGATTACAATGTTTATCGTAATATTTTTTAGATTTGTGTTTAGCGTCAACTAAATTTTGATAAGCTAATAATCTTATCCCATGTAATCTTGTGATTGAATCAATTAAATAACCTTGCATGGTAGGTAATTGTTCACATTCTCTTATAGGTTCGCTTGAAGGTAATCTAGACTGTTGTCGAAAGACAATAGCATAAGGTGTATTTTTTATTGCTTCATGATAACTTGTATTGTATGAAAATGTTGCTAACTCAATCCATTCGTCCCACTCTTCATCAATGGATGAGTAATGTTTAAGGTATTTGTTTAATGTGTGATGTGATCGTTCTAATGAACCATTAGATTGTGGGTGATAAGCTGTAGTTTTAAGTTTTTCAATACCGAATCGTTTTGCTACGCATTTTAAAATAGCACTCAAAAAATTACGACCTTGGTCTGTTAGAATAATTTTTGGCGGACCAAAATAACAAATAAATCTTTTAACGAAAGCAGTTGAAATTGTTGTAGCTAAAGTGTTAGGTAATGCTTCTGCAATACAAAATTTAGAAAATAAATCTTGAATGGTTAAAATATATTCATTTCCCCTTTTAGTTTTTTGTTTTGCCCCGAAAATATCCATAGAAATTTTCCAGAAACACGGGGCTGGAGTATCAGCAATAATCATAGGTTCTCTATTAGGGTGGGTCAAAAAAATCGAATAATTTATTTTTGACTTTATACTCTGAAAAATAGGTTCGTAGACACCTAAAAAGAATTTTCTCTAAGTATGACCTCTTAATTATAACGGGAAGGTCCTCCGCTTTGCGGGTTTCTATTTTTTTCGAACCATCAGATAAAGAAGTTTATATCTCGCTTCCAACTGCTTGGAAAAATATTCCGTGGTATAGACTTTGTAAGAAATTGAATGCTCTACAAAAAAGGTCGCTTATGATTTTTACAAAAACCCAACCCATTAAAAGATATTCATAGTTGAAGTTTGGCTATTTTAAGGAAAATACTCGTTTTTATTATGAATTTTATAAGTCGATGAAAAAAAATTATTTCGTATTGCGAAACTCATGTTTTTATAGGAAATTTACTGCTCTACAAAAATGGTCTCTTATGATTTTTCGATTAAGTGGAGCCGTTACGAGATATCCATCGTCAAACATTAACAAATATCAATATTTCCAGTTTTTGATCAATAATTCGATAAATTTTAATTTAAATTATTAGTTTCAGGAAAATTTACATAAATTTGAGTTTCGATGTACTTCCCTGTGGAAAAGGTCTTATAAAATCTCATAAAAAAAATTGGCTATGAGAAAACGATCAGTATTTGACCGCGAAAAATCTCAAAAATTCTTATACAATTATTTTCTCATAGATGGTGCATCAAAAAAAAATTTTTCTTAAAATTCTCATATAAATGATCAGAATATATAAGAAACAGAAGCTGTAATTTTGTGATTATAAGTATTTATAAGTTTTCGAAAAATGTAAAGTTTACAATTGCGTAGATTTTGAAAATGAATAAGATTGTATAAGACGATTTCTGAAGTAATCATATAAGATTTGATACTGATTAATGAATGTGAGTACAAATTTTTCCATATAGTAACGAAAAAATTTATGAGATTGATTAAGTTATACTTTCTTTAATATTGATTAAGGCTTATATGCTAAATTATTGAATTTTTTAGCATGAATTCAAAAAGTTTTTATTATGTATACTGAAGATTATTTGTATGAGTATTTACGCGGAAAATCCTCAGCATCTATTCCCGAAAAACCAATGAAATCGAGTCAGTTTATTTATTCATCAAAAATTACTCAAGTAAACATTAATATTAAATATTAAAGTCATGATGTATTATAGGATATACTATAATACTTGTCACCCTGTCAAATGATAGAGGAGTACTCGAACAAAACCGTATTCAAATTTGGAATATAACACTTCTGAAATAAATGTCTTATCAGGGACACTACAAATCGTAGGCGCGATCTCGTGGCGAGCACCGAACTACTCCCGCTGCTGCTGCCTAGCACCGGTGACTTTCCCCTTCTCCATATCGATCTTTTCTCTCATGAAATTTTTTCTCTTGGCTTAAGCAACTTTTGTTTTTTTTAAGATTTTATAAGTAAATTCAGTAATAACTTTATACATTTTGTCTTATACAATTCATAAGAGAAATAAAGTATTTGACGGAGTAAATCCTTATTCGGTCTTATAAAAATATTAAAACGAATTTTTTCTATAAAAATGATAAATATTTATTATAATGCTACTTTATGAGACAAGTCTCTTTAAACCTATAATTTTCATAATTAAAAAAAAAATTATTTTACGAATTTGTAATCAACATGACTCAGAAAATCTTGAAAATTGACTTTTTCAATACTTTCCAAAAATTAATTTCAATCAACTTGAACTTATGGAATGGAAAAAGCTTATAATCATAGACCCAGTAGCCAATCGGGAACCAGTACCTAATCACTACATCTATTTTTAATAGAAATATCTAAATATAGATATACAATTAATGGAGTGAGCGGGTACTGGTTCCTGATTAGCTACTAGGTCTTTTATCTTATTTATTATACCAGTTATCCAATTTCGGCTGTTACTTAAATTGTACCACCTTACAACCTAAAAAATATCATCAATTCTTAAAAATATACAATTCAAATTTAATAAAACAATTATGAAAGTTTAAGCTCATAAAAACTCATAAAATCTTATAAAAATTTGTTAGAAATTAAGTCATTTACCTACGATAATTTAGAAAGTTTCGAATTTTTGTTGAAATTTTTGAAAAATTAAATTGAAAGTTATGAAGTCGTTTCTACAAGGAAATGCTAAAAGATATTTCTCAGAAAATTGCGTTCTCAGTAAAACTTCAAAATTGCAATAGTAACATCATATCATTCTTTAAGCATATTCAAGACTTTTCAGTTTCTATCAGTTTATTAAATCAGAGTTTTCTAATAAAATCTTATAAAATTTTTATCAGAAAACCATCTGCATTTGTCCATGACATTCGTCATTTAGTCTCATAAAAATACTAAAAAAATACGATTCGGATTTTCTCATAAAATATTATTAGTATTTTATGATGTCCAAAAAGGTTTGTCCCGAAAGATAAATCTTATTAAAACTTATAAATTCTTCAAATTTCAACAAAACAAAATTTCTTGATGAGAATTTATAAGTATTATAGCATAAGAATTTACTGGATTGATTCTTATTGAAAATACATTAGGATAAACTTATACAAACTTATAAAAGTGATAAGACTTATTCATAATCATAACTTATTTACAACATTTCACTCACAGAATCTCATAGTTTAAGAAATCTTATTTATTCTCATAGACATATACAATGTAATGCCTCATCCAAAAATATTGATATCTGTAACTTATAAAGTCTCATAAAAAAGGTCTATGAGAAATTTTTTCACACCTCATAGACGTTTTCGAATCTTATTGGTTCTGATAGAAATTTTTCAATTTTTTATGAGAATTTATAAGACCTTTTCCACAGGGTTACTGCACTGTAAAAAATGCGGTGTTAAACATGGACTCATTTTAACTCCGCCCGGTGTTAAAATCAAATTACACGGGTGTAGGAGGCGTAATTCGGCAGTGTTAAAATAACGATGTAAAAGCGGGGTAACCGGTATAAAAGCGGAGTAATATCGGTGTAAAAGCAGGGTAAACTGCGTCCGCTTGGATTATTAATTTTAAAGATTATAAAACATAAAAAATGTTAGTTCTTTATTAAAATTAATAAAAAATATCATTTATTAACAAGTATAGTGATCGGGTAAGTAAAAATATTCACAAAGTTAAATATTTTAACACCAGTAAAGAATATCTACATCGGCAACGACGTTATTTTAACACCGGGGACTTTTTTTTAACCCCGGTACAGAATATTTACACCAGTGGTGGCGTTATTTTCACACCGCTTTTGATGTTGAAATTTAACACAGCCGATTTTAACACCTACACCGCTTGGACTTACTTCGGTGATTTTTTGTTTCCCAAGCCTTGGCCGAGGCTCAATTTTTCGTTTCCTAAGGCTTAGCCCAAGCCTGTTTTTTTTGTTTGCCAAGGATTGGGTACATTGTTATCATCCTTGGCCTGGGCCAATCCTTGGCCCAATGTTTACACGTTGAAAAAAAAGTAATACTTGGCATCTTAATGAAGTAACTATTCCCACCCTTACATTTCAATGATTCTCATTCTTTTATGGTAACTTTTCCTGTCGGAGATGATAAGCATTCGTATCTAGATCTTATCCATGATAATTATCATTACTATCTTAGAAGGCAAAATTAAAAATTTTTCAGACAGAAGAAATATTACGATCTAGGTGGTAACTATTACTATCGGCAATAGTAATTATTACCATAAAAGAAACGAATAGTTAACATAAATGCATGATAATGATTATCACATACAGATGGTGATCATTTCCTATCGCAAGATGGTAATAGTTAGCATTTTTTTTTAGCGTGTAGCCAAGGTTTGCGCCAAGGCTCGGAATTTTGGCATGACGACTGGCCAATGCCTGGTCCGAGCCTTGTCCAATGGTCCCTCCCTACCAGGGTAACGGCGACTTTGTATAGGATATATAGCTTATTTTTTTCCGTGTAAGCAATATAATGCATAGACAATCTCGATAAGTTCCCAAGTGACACAAAAAAAAATTTGCTGATTTTTGGTTAAATTTATATTTATTCTCATGTCACCAATCATCAATTTAAATTTAGCAATTTACTTTGAGCCACTTGGGTCCATTAATTTGCTCTAAATTTGAGGAACATGAAAAATTTCGCGAAAAAATAAAACCTAACACATCAGTCATAATGCAATTATTTGCGATCCCTTTCTTATTTATTACAATCATTAGTTACTATATTTGTCTACTTGTAATCTTGATTATTATAATTAGAAATCGATTTTCAATTTTCAACCCTGAGTATGACGAATTGATTTCAATTCTTTACTTTAAGTATACAATGGTTCGATTGTACATATATATATGCAAATGAAAAATAATTTTGGCGAAAAAAATGCGATTTCAAAATTAGTTCGTAAATAAAATGAAGAAAGTTTTTAATACAATTAAATTCTTTGAAATTTATGAACTGCGAAATAATATTTGAAAAATTTTATGAGATCAGTATAGGATTTAAAAGTTTTACATTGAAGATGTAAGATATAACATTAAGGTCATTTATATTGTTGATTCACTATATAGAAAAAATAATTTTGTATTTATTTTTGTATGTAGAGGCTTTTGAATTAAAAAAATTGGGGACTACAAATTCGACAAATATTTTTAAATTTTTAAATTAAGACCTGGAAATGCTGATAACCTGATAATTATAATTTGGACGTACCAAAAAATTGTAAGTATATTTATCTAACCGACGTTTGTGATTAAAATTATTAATTTAATAAAATTCAATTGGAAATAATTAAATTTATTTTGATTTTTTTTTTAGGGATAACAAAATTAGACAAAGCAATTTTTATTGAAGCACTAATCAAATCATATACATGTAATGTATTTTATTTTTAATTTAAACATTGAAAAAAAAATGATACTGAAGTTAGCAGACGTCTAATAATTTTTGAATTTTCTTTTAAAAGATAAATTATTAAAAAAAAAATATTTCAAAAAATTGCACCTATAGTTTTTTCAATTCTCTACATGTGCATATTTTTATTTTTTCTTTTTTTTTAAATTAAATTGTTGAAATAAAAATTCAAAATTTTTTAACTGTCTGCTAACTTCAGGATCATGAAAAAAAAACTTACCGAGAACCATCTTTCAAAGGTCTACCAAAATGAAATAGGTATCCACCAAATATTCTGTCCGGTAAGGATTCAACAGAGCCGCGACTAGGTCGTCTTCGTCACGGCCTTCTTATTGGTCCAAGCTGATCGGTCATATTTAATATCTAGATTATGTATTATGTAGAAATCGAATTTATATATATGTCAATAACATATCACCATAAAAATATTACTTATTATTATATATTAAAATTATTCTTTATAAAAGTAGCTAACTTACAAAAGTTATAAACTCGTAAAATCAAGTAGCAACAATCGTTTGTACATCAAGTAGTCTACACCAACTGACTTTTAGTCAGTGAGTGACCAGACGCTACAATGCCTGCAGCCTGCAGCTATAAAACCGACCTACAATTGCGCAGTATGGAAGTAGAGGTAAGAATGGAAAGGGGTGATAGTTATGGTCAGCCAATGACGACAGTAAGTTTAATTTTAACGTTTTTATTGAGATGAGAATTATTTAAATAAAAATAATTTAAAAATGTTGACTGGATAAAAATGTGAGATTATAAATGCTCATATTTTTATAAGCAATGAAACAAATAATTCTATTTCGATTAAAATTTACAATAAACAAATTAATGGAAATGAATGAATTTCGATAAAATAATTAAAAGATAATGCATAACATTAATTAAGTTAACAAAGATAAATTAATCTCGAATTCAAATTCAACTTAGATTGAAAAACTGCTGGTTCTAAAAAGGCGATAAAAATTTGTTGTTTAAAAATCAGTACAGCGAAAAAAAAGTATTTAGTATAATAAAAAATTTTTAAAAATGCAATGAGTTAACGATTGCTTATGATATTATTATTTTATATTTTTATACAAATAAATAATAATATTAATTCTCAAACAGCATGCAAAAAATAATGAAAAAAAAGTTTTCAAAGCTTTTAAAAAAAGATCCAAAATATATTCTACTGATATTAAAACTACTCCAACATATTTTTTTCTGTAAGGAATAAATAATTAGTTATTTTAAAAGCGGAAAATTTTTTCATTTCAACCATTGTTATATAGGGGAACGTGGGGCAAAGTGGGCCCCTAAGCGTTTGGGGGCCCACTTTGCCCCAAGGGACCCACTTTGCCCGAAGTTCCCCTATAAGTGGATTATTCATAAACTCATCAAATATCATTTTAGAAATTATATAAAATAAGTTCACCAAAGCAGTGCGTATTTTAAATTAAAAAAATCAGTTCGTCAGTTGACCCTGCGAGTCAGCCCCAAAACTTCCCGTTATTTTCAAGCTCCTTCAGCTCGAAAATATTGTTGTAAATACGGTTTCGAGCTGAAAATACTTTTGTATGCCGTTGTTTCCGAAAAAAATGTTTTTTACCATTTTTTTCTCCAACAATATCTTGCGAACGAATTGACCAATTAAGACGTTTAAGGTAGCAATAGACGAGTTTTATTGAGTTCGAAAGCTGATATGATTTTGAAACTAATTTATGCAGTCGTTTTTGAGATATTTCAAAAAAACCAAAAAAAAAAGTTTTTTTTTTTTAATTCTTTTGTTTTCAGTTTCTCTTGAATGAATGAACCGATTTTGATAATTGGGATGGCATTCGGCGAGGCTTATAAAGTTTTAGAGCTGGTTAGATTTTGGAATCGATCCATTGAGCACATTGAAAGTTATCTAGAAGAAATTTTTTTTTTTTTAATTTTATTTTAGGAATATCTTCTAACGCACTTGATCGATCAAGTTCCATTTTTCACAGCTTCTAGATATTAACAAGCCGCGTCGAATGTCACCTTAAAGATCAAAATCGGTTCATCCGATCAAAAATTACAGAATATTTACATACATACGTACGTACACACATACACTCGGACATCATCGTGAAATTAGTCAGGATAACTTTCTAAAACCTCCAAACGTTAAGATCTGATAGAAATTCGGTTCTTTCGAAAATCGGACCGAAACCAATAACATCCCGAATTTTTGTAAATTTTCAATTTTCTTAGCGGGAAGTTAAAAATAAAATGATTTTGTTCTTAAAAGTTTCTGAGAATTCCGGCTTAAATAAAAAAAGTATTCATAGCAGTAGCTCGAATAACAAAAAAAAAATTCTTTTGTCGGCTGGTTATTTATCTGTTAAAAAAAAATTAATTTGGGAATGATATTGGTGATTCTTTGATTTTTTTTATTGGAACCTTGAAAATTTTTTTGTCGCGTGCTCTTCATTTTTTTATTTTAAGAGTGCTACAAGACACAATCGTGATGATGCTCACATTATTATTCCTATTGGTTTGCCATTGTTTTTTTCAGTACATATAGTGTGAGTGAGAAAGTTAAAAAACGTGTGAGAAATAAACGATTTGACGATTATAAGCATTATAAATATATATATATATATATATATATATATATATATATATATATATATATATATATATATATTGAGACAATGTGAATTCTCTTCGTCGTCCTCAGCCTTGCGGTTCCCAATTTTCTCCGTCTCGTTGCCGCCTAAATTCAGTACGTCATAGTGCCATGGTCACATGACTTAATTTTCACGTCGACGCATGTCCGTAGAGGTGAAGTGGGGATAGTTCAGAGGCGAGTCCCAGACCCTCAATTATCGGTCAATCACTTCGATCCTGGATCACTTAGCGTTTAGACGTGTTTTCTAGTATTAATTAGCGACTCTCATTTCTTATTAATTATATTGCTGTACGTTCAATTGTTATTCTGGCAATTTTACTTGCAATATTATTCTAATAAAATATTATAAACTTATTAAAATTACTCTAAAGAAAGTTTGAATAAAGTAAAGCATATTGTGCGTTACCGACGAATTGTTCGCGGTATTAATTATTATAATATAGTAAATATTAAATATTGTGTAAAACTGCGCTATTCCACGTGAGGAACCATTGTATATTTTGCAGCCACGAGGACACTACGTTTATAACAAATTGCGCAGTATTTATTGTGAGTAACTGAACATTATTATAATTGGCAATAAAACTTGCATTTTCTAGTTAATTCTTATCATTCTATTTTTCACTCACACTCTCTATTTTCCTATTCTACTGGTAAGAATTATTAAATCGTCTATTAAGAATAGTATTATTACTTAAGAACTGATAAGTTTATTTTACTATAAGAAACCTATTGTTAGTTAATAAGCCGTGAGATGAGTTGATGGTCTTTTCATAGCGTTGCCGAGTTTGAATAAGTGCGGGTCCTTGCTTTGCAAGATCCCTCGCCCATTGCTCTGTCCAAGTAAATAAAAATTTGTTAGAGGCCAGCCTAAGCCAGGGTTCAACCCGCGAATTCTGGTGGCTGCTGGTAAAAATCGCGAAAGAGAAAAGCGATTTGTCTCAACTGGCGCTCGAACAGGGACTTTGCAGTAGTTCAAACGGGCAATAGAAAATTTTATTAATTTTTCTCACGGCTTCATTGTAAAAATTTCCATAAAACTTTTCTGTGATAATTTCAAAAAATTTCTTACCAGTATAAAATCTTGAATTCTCTACATTCATCGTTTCATTTCATTTTTTTATTTATCATCCGCATCAAAATTTTATAAAATATTTAATTGCTTCTTTTATTTATTTCATTTATCGATTAATTATTTATGCTACTTATTTTAAATTATTCATTTTAAAATATTTATCATTGTAATATTGTGTGCCGGTATCGTTCCTATTAGAATTTCGTTATATTTTGACCTTGAGTGTATACTAGCTACACGCGTCGTAACCTGAGACGCTAGTATTTACTTCTTTACAGTTTATGATTCTTTGCTTACGCACAAAGACAACTCGAAGTAAATAATAAAATAAATACTTAAAATATTAAAATAAAACTTTGGGTCGAATATTCTTCAAGTATAGTAAAGAAATTTATTACTTTCGTTACAATACAAAAGATTACTATATTCGTTTCCGGTTTAAAATAAAATATCTTTTGCTCGACAAAATTGTCTCTAAATAAACTAAGCACTTAAGTAAATTATCAATACAATCTTTGCAGTAATAAATTAAATTTTATGAGTCATTGAAAATTTCAATAACCAAAATAAGTCATTAAAATAATATACACAAAATTTATTAGTCATCAAGAATCTTAACAACTTAAATAAATTATTAATTTATAAATAATCTTTACAGTTTTAAGAAGATTTGTATTATCAGTTTAGTCCAAACTGATTATTATCAGTTTGGATTAAATAAAATTTATCAATAATAAAATTTAATAAATCATTATTTTAAAAAAGAATTTACTGAGACAGTTTTACCGCCAAAATGACGCTACCTAGAACGCCGATTCCGCCACCACCACCTCCTTCCGTCACTTCCGCTAATAACCCCGCGGATCTTATCCATTTTTCTACTACATCGAATGCATTGGAAGATCTTGTTGATCTTACGCAGAACGATGAAATACATAACAGTACCCTTTGTACCCAAAGTCAACCTGTAAATAATAATAACACTGTTTGTGCTACGAGTTCGGGCAGTAACATGAATATTCACCCTCATAATGCTAGCGGGGTTGTAGTCTAAGAGCCAGTGGACGGATACCTGTATGTATTTGACCAGACCTGAGCTTTTGTATATTGAGGCCCCTATACCTACTGTACATAAGATGGGGACTCACTAAGCCCAAAGTGGTGGACGTGGCTACTGCGCAGGTAGGACAGGTATCGATTTTTGGCCAATTATAAATGCATTTGACCACGTCTGCCGTTTTGAAATTTCAAAATATATTATTATAATTGACGGAAAATAACAATGGCAGACCATTATCATGCGTCCAACATCATGGCAGACGATTTTGAAAATGCAAAAAAAAAATTTTTCTGAAAGTATTTGACCAGATCTGCCATTAATATATTTTATTCATTATAGTCTTAAGAACTCATATTTATCGCGGCAGACGTATTCATAGTGGACACACATCACCAGATAAAAAATCTAAGATACTACCCGGTCAGATGTCTATGTATTACGATAGCTGTTTTACATCAATATAATTTACTTAATCACTGAATTTATCGAAATGACTATCTTTCATGTATTCTATATGCTAAATTTTAAAAGTTTGACGATAAAAAAAGGAGATATTACGAAAAAATCTTAAATATCGAAGCATACTGCTAATAACAAAAGATAATTTAAATTTGTATTTTATTTTTCATTTTTGTTTATTTAATACAAGATTTATAAGGACAGATGAATAAAAATATATTATGCATGCATATAAAAATAAATACACAAACGCAAAAAAATTAAAGGAACAGAAAAAGTTTACAAATTTTTTAGTGATTTTTGGAAGGCTGTAACTTTGTGAAAAATGATCGTACTGAGATTTTAAATAAAGCATTTTATTGCCTAAAATCTTTAATTTCGGTGAATTCCTATCAAAATTTCTTAAGAGCCCCGGTTATTGTGCAAATATAAGAAATACCGTAAGACAAAAAATTTCTAAAATTTTATTTTTTTTCCAAAGAGCAACTAAACCAATGCACAGTTCATTTAGTAAATTTAATCAGCTTCAATTTGGCTTTTTTGTTTAGGCGCGTAGGACGATTTGTCGCAGAGATATCAACCAGAGTCAAAGAATGATCTTTTTGTTTTTGATCATCGATATTTCAGGTACCAATGATCTCACAGTGAATTAAAGGGCGGCGTTAAAAACTTAAATAAATTCCCAACATGATCCGATTATAATTGTTTTAACAAAACAACTTTTTTATTTTAACATCCATTATAACTAAGTACAAAAACTCAAAAATTTGTAATAAATACATTTTCAAGCTCTTCGAGCTCGAAAATACTTTTGTATGCTTTTGTTTTCAAAAAATACCGTTTTTTACGATTTTTTCTACAACAATATCTCTCGAACGAATAAACCAATTGAGACGTTTAAGCCGGCAGTCGACGCGTTCCATAGAGTTCTATAACTGATTTAATTTTGAAATTGATTCATCGAATCATTTTTGAAAAATTTTCAAAATACTAAAAAAATTTTTTTTTTTTTTAATTCTTTCGACAACGGCTTCTCTTGAAAAATTAACCGATTTTGATGTTTGAGGTGGCATTCGACGCGGCTTAGGTATCTCCAGAGCCCAGTCCATTTTTAAATTAATCCATCGTGCTCGTGAAAAGTTATCCAAAAAAAACATTTTCGAAAAAAGTTTATTTTTGGAATATTTCCGAACGAGCCCTACCGATCAAGCTCATTTTTTTTTAGCTTCAAGATATTAAAAAACTGCGTCGAATGACACCTTGACGATCAAAATCGGTCGATCCGTTCAAAAGTTATAGATATTTACATACGTACGTACACTCGGACATCATCGTGAAATTAGTCTGAATAGCTTTCTAGGACATCAAAACGTCGACATCTGTTGGAATTTCGATTTTCACAAATCGGACTGAAACCAATATCTTCCCGAATTGTTGAAAATTTGCAATTTCCTTAGCGGGAAGTTAAAAAAGTCAACGAAAACAAAAATTAAAACTTGTTTTTTTGTGGATGAAAATATTTTTTCACATTTTTTTGAAAATGTTTCGTTTATTTCTCTTCCCCTTGCATTTACTGAGAAACCAACGCAAAAATGAAAAAAAATTTGAAAAAAAATTATTTTTTCATTTTTATGATCATTACACAAAACTTGTTCCTTAAATTGTTTAGCAGAACTGATCGATCACCCCCAAAAAACGGTTTTATAGATCAATTTGAAAATTTCCAAGAATATTGAGGATACATTAAGGTAAATAACGTCCCTGGTAACATTCATTGTTTCATCGACATTTGCAGAGTAGCGGTTGATTTACTAGAAAACCAAAAAGGTAATTCTTTTGTACTTAGTTATAATGGATGTTAAAATAAAAAAGTTGTTTTGTTAAAACAATTATAATCGGATCATGTTGGGAATTTATTTAAGTTTTTAACGCCGCCCTTTAATTCACTGTGAGATCATTGGTACCTGAAATATCGATGATCAAAAACAAAAAGATCATTCTTTGACTCTGGTTGATATCTCTGCGACAAATCGTCCTACGCGCCTAAACAAAAAAGCCAAATTGAAGCTGATTAAATTTACTAAATGAACTGTGCATTGGTTTAGTTGCTCTTTGGAAAAAAAATAAAATTTTAGAAATTTTTTGTCTTACGGTATTTCTTATATTTGCACAATAACCGGGGCTCTTAAGAAATTTTGATAGGAATTCACCGAAATTAAAGATTTTAGGCAATAAAATGCTTTATTTAAAATCTCAGTACGATCATTTTTCACAAAGTTACAGCCTTCCAAAAATCACTAAAAAATTTGTAAACTTTTTCTGTTCCTTTAATTTTTTTGCGTTTGTGTATTTATTTTTATATGCATGCATAATATATTTTTATTCATCTGTCCTTATAAATCTTGTATTAAATAAACAAAAATGAAAAATAAAATACAAATTTAAATTATCTTTTGTTATTAGCAGTATGCTTCGATATTTAAGATTTTTTCGTAATATCTCCTTTTTTTATCGTCAAACTTTTAAAATTTAGCATATAGAATACATGAAAGATAGTCATTTCGATAAATTCAGTGATTAAGTAAATTATATTGATGTAAAACAGCTATCGTAATACATAGACATCTGACCGGGTAGTATCTTAGATTTTTTTATCTGGTGATGTGTGTCCACTATGAATACGTCTGCCGCGATAAATATGAGTTCTTAAGACTATAATGAATAAAATATATTAATGGCAGATCTGGTCAAATACTTTCAGAAAAATTTTTTTTTTGCATTTTCAAAATCGTCTGCCATGATGTTGGACGCATGATAATGGTCTGCCATTGTTATTTTCCGTCAATTATAATAATATATTTTGAAATTTCAAAACGGCAGACGTGGTCAAATGCATTTATAATTGGCCAAAAATCGATACCTGTCCTACCTGCGCAGTAGCCACGTCCACCACTTTGGGCTTAGTGAGTCCCCATCTTATGTACAGTAGGTATAGGGGCCTCAATATACAAAAGCTCAGGTCTGGTCAAATACATACAGGTATCCGTCCACTGGCTCTTAGACTATTGTGCCAATTTCTGACTCTCAAAATACGACCTCCGTTGCCGTATTACAAAATGTAGTTTCTGGGCTTCAGACAGAAATTGAAGCTTTGCGGGCAGAACGTCAGCATTTGCTGCGTATATCGAGCACGGTCTTGCGACCCCCAGGTGCTCGATTGCCACCCCCATCTTTTCGACCTGACACATCAAGTATGTGGATGCCGAGAGAGTTATTCCCTGCTGCCACTGTGACGTCACAAGCAGCAAATCCCCTCTCTACTCGCCTAGTCATCACACATCCACATGCACCTATTTCGGCAACGCAAGCGAACGGACAGCAGTTCGCCATGCCTGGCTTGCCTGCGCGTGAACCGTACGCGCACCCAGTGGTCCCACCACCAATTCATACGTTACCAATGCATATGAATGTTCAGCCAACACTCCCGTACACGTACACACATCCACTCAGCAGTAATAACGTACCTGTATACACCAATACACACTCACAAGCCCAGTCATATCCACATGCACAGCCGTCAGCCTGTTATAATACTTATACAATTCCAGCAGGAACCTCAAATATGAATGGGTCTAATTCTATGAGACTGTACGATATCACTCGTCTCGTCAAATCTTGGAATATTTCGTTTCCGTCTCGTGACCGATCGTCTCCAATTGACGCAAAGAAATATTTGAAAATAATTGAACAGCGAATGATCAGCAATGAGATCTTTCTCGACAATTTTCAGGCAGTCGTCACCAACACACTCGATGGCGACGTACTCGAATGGTACTATCAAAATGAAGGTTTATTTCATACCTGGACAACGTTCAAGGATTATTTTAAAATTTGGCAGGTTCAACAAACAGATGAGTCAGTACTGCAGGAGATCTACTCAACTAAACAACGCAACGACGAGACAGGAGTTGCATTTATTAATCATATGCAAGGTGCATTCTCGAAATTAGAAGATCCGTTACCGCAGACTAAGCAAATTAGAATTATAATCTCGCGATTCAATTCTCAGTTTCTAAAAAAGTTCGCGGATACAAAAATTATGACGTATGCCGAATTATATACGCAGGTCAGTGCTTGGCAGCCAACGGCTGATGCACTGAATCCTCATTTTAAAATTCCTAAAGACAGCAGTAGTAGAATTAAGGTTCGTAATCAATTAAATTCAATCAAAGCTTCAGAACTAAATTCTTTAAACAGTATGGAAACTTTACAGTCATCATCAAATAATAATTTGTCTAATAATAATAATTTGTCTAGTAACAACAATTTCCATAGAAACAATAGTTTTAATAGAAGTAACAATTTTAATAGAAACAATAACTTTAATAGAAGTAATAATTTCAATAGAGACAATAATTTTAATAACAATAAAACTTCCGGTAATTTTCAAAATTCACAAAACCCGAATTCACAAACTTCAAAACCAAATTCGGAGTCTTTTGCTTTATTAAATAATTTTGAGTCTTTAATGAAAACTTTTTTAGAAAAATTAGATCAAAATAGTACAAATACGTCACCTGTAAAAGTCAATTCAACTCCGGTATCGAATCATAATACCACAAAAACTCCTGTCTGCGGTCGTTGTGGGAAAATTGGTCATGTCGCTGAGGTTTGCTGTGGGCCAGTAACTGATGAGTTACGTATCAAGGCAGAGTTGTCTCTTCGTTCCCGACCATCTACTCCAAAAAACGCGTGAGCGCCCTGGTAGACACCAATCACGTTACCAGGGCTCCAGTATCAAACAACAACTCGGATAAGTCTACTGTAAATACCGATGATAAACCTAATTCATCCAAATTAAATCCTGACGCTCCTGAATTCGTTATCAGCCGTGGAAATTTCTTCTTAAATTATCCTATTGCTGCTGATATTCCAGATATGATCGGTAACGTCTCAGAAAATCGTGACGTAGATTTAATTGATTTTACATCCCCTCTGGATCAAATTACGACTAGACCAGCGGAATCAAAGACTGATAAATTGACAGATGCAGAAACCAATTGGGAAACGAGCTCGGAAGTTTCGCAACAAATTAAAAATATTGAAAAATCAAAAGCTAAAAATTACTGGACTATGACACTGAAGAACAGCAGCTTGCGACAAAGCTTGAAAATGGTTCGGAGACATACGATACTTCTCTCTGTGATCTAAGGGAGGATCCTGGTCCTTTATATGACTCAGAGATTGATGAGTATCAATCCGATTCTAGTGAACATATTGCTTATGCTCCAAAATTCACTATCCAAATAAATTCGAACAATAAACAAAGTACATTACTGCCAATGCTCAGTAATGATAATAAATTCAGCAATATGACTTCTTCAGCCAGTCTTAAAGCTCCGTCAACCGTAAGCCGGATGATTGCCAATATTTCTATCGGTAAATATGAACTTGAAGCATTACTAGACAGTGGGAGTGAGCGCAGCTATATTTCTGAGATTGCTTATGAACAAATCAAAGAATATCAACTGCAAGATCTCACACCTGATCCCACTAGTACTCATGGAGTAACTATGGCCAACTCCAAGTCCACGCAAACACGTGGTGGAGCCCCATTTAAAATTCAACTTGACGGTCACGATATCATCACTTGGTTAAGTGTTTTATCTGACTTGTCTACTCCAGTAATTCTTGGTCTTGATTTCTGGCAACTAGCAGATATTCAAGTAAATTCCAAGGAGAGTACTTGGAAATTAAATACCAGTAATGTCACTCATTCATTTTTCTCTCGATCTGGATTTACAAATCAAGCATCCTTAAATGTACTGTCGTCAGCTGAACGCGCTGATCTTGAAAAATTCTTAGCAAAAGAACTTGAGAAAAATAAACAAGTCCAATTAGGCTTAACACATGTAGTTCAACATCGTATCGAATTGACAGATGATACTCCAGTACGTACAAAGCCATACCGTAGAAGCCCACCAGTAATGAAAGCTATGCACGACAGGGTAGATGAGTTGCTTGCGAAGGGTTATATTCAGCCTTCAAATAGTGCTTGGGCATGTTCGCCAGTGATGGTACCGAAGAAAAATAATACTTGGCGTATGTGCATTGACTATCGACCACTAAACAGAGTAACGAAAAAGTCTGCTTATCCGTTACCGATCATGCACCGTATTTTATCGAGTCTTCAAGGTGCTAAAGTAATTTCAGTACTCGATGTCAGCGATGCTTTTCATCATGTCTTGGTCGAGCCAAATAGCCGTCAATATACAGCATTTTGTGTGGATGGACGAGGTTTATTTGAATGGATTCGGATGCCATTCGGTCTGACAAACGAACCCAGTACCTATCAAGAAGTCTCCGATACTGTACGTCGAGAAATTATCAAATCATTAAAACTACATTTTTCTCATGTTTCAGCCGAGAATAAAATTTTTGCATATCTCGACTACTGGATAATAATCAGTGATGACTTGAAAGAACATAAAATTCTTCTTCAAGCAGTTTTCGAAGGATTCCGCAAAGCTGGAATAAAAATGAATGAAGAAAAAAGTCATTTTGGTTGCTCTGAAGTTCATTTTCTGGGCTTTATAATTAATGAAGATGGTCTGAAACCTGATCCAGCTCGATTGGAACCGATTGCGGATTACAAGCGACCTACCAACCGTAAGGAACTGCGAAGATTTAATGGGTTAGTTAATTGGTACCATAAACATCTTAAATGTTGCTCAAGTTCAAGGTCCTTTGAACAAACTGACAAGTACCCGAGTTCCATGGGAATGGACAGAGATTGAAGAAAAAGCTTTCGTGGAAACGAAAGAAGCTCTGTTAAAAGCCGCAACATTGTCACTGCCACGTTCGGACTTATCCTATCGTCTATATACCGATGCCAGCAACACTGGGTTAGGTTCAGTTTTAACTCAGTATGATCCAGAACATGATCGGGAAAATTTAATTATCTGTTTAAGTCGGCCATTAAATAAAGCGGAAATGAATTACACCACAACTGAAAAAGAGTGCCTCGCTGTCGTTTGGTCCTTACGGAAATTACGAGGCTACATCGAAGGTTTACCAGTCACAGTCTATACTGATCATTCCGCATTGAAATGGCTTCACTCGTTAAAAGATCCAGCAGGTAGATTGGCCAGGTGGGCAATTGACATTTCTGCTTATGACATTGAAGTTGTTCATTATCGAGGTACGCAAAATGAAGCTCCAGACGCACTTTCGCGTCGATATGAAGAACCAGAGACGGCTGATGTACTTATTCCAGATTCAAACCCTTCATCACTGTGTATAATTGCGCAAAATTCTGCTTGGTACAATGAAAAAGTCCGAGATGTCCAGAAATATCCGGAAAATTATCGTGATTGGAAATATGAGAACGATAAGTTATATTTTTATCGTCCGATAGCTGTCAAGGAAATACTTGGTGAATTAAATCCTTGGAAAATCGTCCTAACTGAGCCAGAAATTCGTCCAGCTATCGAGAAAGCTCACTGTGAAGCCCAATCAGGCCATCTTGGGATCGATAAAACTTATCAACGGATACGAGATCATTTTTACTGGCCAGGAATGTTTAAAGATGTCTCATCATATGTTTCAGCTTGTGAGACTTGTATAATGACCAAAAGTGACCAGACAAAACCGCAAGGATACATCGGAACAAGACCACCAACGCAGCCTTGGTCTATCATCTCAATTGATACAATTGGCCCATACACTCGTTCAACTATGGGGAATCAAGACGCTCTTGTCATTGAAGATCTTTACACCCGTTACCTTGAAATTTTTCCTTTAAAACAACAATCTGGTAAAATCATAAAACACCACCTGACGACTGTATTTAATCACTGGGGTCCTCCTTGCCAAATTATTTCAGATAATGGCAAAGAATTTATAAACAAAGACATAATTAATCTAATCAGTCAATATAACATAAAATTTACACCAACTCCTATCGGTCATCCCTGTGCAAATCCTGTTGAACGTTGTAATCGTACAATTAAACCCATGATTGTCGCGTTTACGAGTAAAAATCAAAAAGACTGGGACGAACATCTTGATGATTTAAAATTCGCGTACAATACTTCAGTACACACTGCTTTGGGTGTATCCCCATTTTATTTAAATCACGGACGTGACGCACGACTGATTAACGATACTGATCCTCTTGAAAATCTAGACGTATCTGACGTTACCGTTCGGCAAGCCCGAATGGACCGTGCGGTTGAACTGAGGCATTTTGTTGAGCAAAATATGTTGAAAGCTCGGGAACGCACGCGAAAACAACACGAGCAAAAATTCTCTGACATTCCTATAGATTTAAAAATCGGTGACCAAGTTTATTATTTAAATAAAAAATTAAGCAAAAAAGTAGATGGCTATAGTGCTAAATTAGCGCCAAAATATTCGGGACCCGCGACTGTCTCTAAAATTTTAAGTCCTCTAGTAGTTGAACTACAAGATAATGCCGGTAACGACATTGGCACATATTATTACAATGATTTAAAAATTCCGAGACGGTCTCGAAGACGTAACTAATTATTATCGATATATTTCAGATCATTCATCATGAAAGTAAAAATCCATGGAAAGTCAGGATCAGATACTGAAGCCTCATCTCATGAGTCCGAGGCCGAAGTATCTGATGCTGAAATGTCATCCAGTCATGCAGTCATACACTCATCTGACTCATTATCATCCTCATTACCTACTGCATCAACATCTGCACTTGAATTACCACCCACTACTGAAATAACGACATCAACTTCGTCACCGGCTGCACCTGTAATTTCAACAACCATCGCAGCATCACCGACATGGTCTACTGGGTCAGCTACATCAGCTGGACCCCGATTTGCGTTGCCGCCATGGCAAACGACAATTGGCCTTGATTTTGGTCGTCCGTCATCTGCACTATACGTGTCGAGCCCAACTGCAACACCAACTTCAGTAATGCTCGAGACTTTAACTAAATTCATGAAGGACGAATTTAGTAAACTTCATGCTCGTATTGACCGTGCGATAAGTCATCGCCCTGCGGTCACGTCACTACCATCTGGGGTATCAAGGTTTGATGTTCAGTGGATGGAACGTATCGACGAGCGACTTGAAGATCTTCAGATAGTGGTGCAAACCAACACTGACCAGGTTGCAGAATTAAAGACACAGTTAGAGTCTTTAAAAGTACCTTCAACTGCTACGGAATCCAATGATATTACTAACCTTACGGCTAAACTTCAACAGTTATCGGAGCAGGTCCAGCAAAGCCAGAAAATGATTGCACAAATTAAGCTGCCAAGTCCAGAAGAACTTGTGCAGAAACTTCAGGCAGTAAATTTAGAGTCTAAACTGACCGTCACTGAAATTAGTTGTCAGACAACAACTACATCAGCTACAACCTCTACTGCAGCTAAAGTAGAGTACGATATTGGTACTACGCCAAACAACAAAGCAGTGCTACCATTACTGGCTCAACAAGCTTCTGCTTGTGGTCCGAATCCAGGACTGAAGATTCGTGAGGGTGCCTATCAACGTCCACCGCCAGAAAACGCCAGATTTCCACCATCATCACTGCTTGCTAGGCGAATGTCTCGTCAGGAGTTAACCGAGAAGGAAGTATCAACACTACGAGCTTCGGGAGCTATTCCCAAGGATGCTAAGGCCAAGATCCAGATGGTAACTTTTGCCAACTCGTTACCGTATTCTCAGACAGCTCCAGCTCCAAAATATGAAGTGCCATTGCAACCCAAAGACGCCTACAAACAATTTTTGTCTGGCTTAACATCGACTCTGACATCAAATTCCACCGCAGTTGCCACCGACTCAACACCACAGGTTGTTATCCACAACGGTATTCATTTCATGGACTTTACAACCTTCTGTAAAGCCATTGAGAAGATTTGTGTCACCGTCAAGCCTCGCATATGCCACACCAAGCTCAGAGAATCCTGGACGCAAACGGTAAAGACCCGAGCTCAGTCGTTATTTATTTCAAATGCGTGCCAAAATTGTCGGCAACGGGACCATAAGATTGCCGAATGCCAGCTACCATGGCGGCCTGACATGTGCCACGTATGCTACCAAGACCAAGTAACAACGGCATCGTGCTTCCGTCCACATGATAAAAATTATAAAGACTATATTCGGGGACGTTGCCAAGGCTGCGGGATTCCAGCTCAGTTATATGATCCGCATTGTAACGCTTGCAATCGCAGATACCCGGGGTACAAAGATTGGATTTCGACGAAATATACTCCAGAGGACATCGAGCGATTTCATCGAAACCATCTGCGATCAACCAAGAAACCGGAATAAAATTTAATTATTTAATCAACTACATTACCGATTTAGATGTAAATCTAAAAATGAACACCTACATTAACTCATATCCATCTCATTGATTCATTTAATTATTGTTGCCAATTGTAATAATTTTCATTTACAGCTCAGAATCCTGAGGGGGTTGGCAGACAACAGTACAAATTATATTTTATTTTTTTTTTTGCAGCACAGAAACTGTTATATTCAAAACATTTATCATTTTTTTTCTGTAAATAATCATAATGTATTTTTATTCTATACTTTATTTTTTTTGTTTGTAAGTCGTACAGATTTCCTGATCCAGGTCGAGGTCCCAGAATCGGGGTGGGCCTGAGATTGGGGCTGGGTTGGAAGATATTTTTTTCACATCCCTAACGGCTTGCGATCGATTTATTTGGCAAGTAAATTACGACTCCACTGGCAATCTACTTGCATCACTGGCGAGTAACTCGCAATCACTAAAATTTGAATCAAAATTTTACTGGCAATCTACTTGCAATTTTTTAAGCGATCTGATCGCAACATTCTGAATAATTTTTCTGGAAATTATTTTTGTAAATATTATTAAGTTTTAATAATTACAGTCGGGCAACCCAGACGGAAATCCAAAAGGGTAACCTTGGCTTGGTGGGGGGGATTGAGACAATGTGAATTGTCTTCGTCGTTCTCAGCCTTGCGGCTCCCAATTTCCTCCGTCTCGTTGCCGCCTAAATTTAGTACGTCATAGTGCCATGGTCACATGACTTAATTTTCACGTCGACGCATGTCCGTAAGGGTGAAGTGGGGATAGTTCAGAGGCGAGTCCCAAACCCTCAATTATCGGTCAATCACTTCGATCCTGGATCACTTAGCGTCTAGACTTGTTATCTAGTATTCATTTGCGATTCTTTTCTATTAATTATATTGATACAATTTCACCCATTATTCTGGCAATTTTACTTGCGACACTAATTTTATTATTCCGTATAAACGGTTATTATTACTATAAATAACGATTTAATAAAGTAAATCATATTTTGCGTTACCGACGAATTGTTCGCGGTATTAATTATTATAATCTAGTAAATATTAAATATTGTGTAAAACTGCGCTATTCCACGTGAGGAACCATTGTATATTCTGCAACCACGAGGACACTACGTTCATTGTAAATTGCGCAGTATTTATTGTAAGTAACTGAATATTATTATAATTGGCAATAAACTTGCATTTTCTAGTTAATTCCTATCATTCGATTTTTCACTCACACTCTTGATTTTCCTACTCTGCTGGTAAGAATTATTAAATAGTCTATTAAGAATATTATTATTACTTAAGAACTGATAAGTTTATTTTACTATAAGAAACCTATTGTTAATAAATAAGCCGTGAGGTAAGTTGATGGCCTTTTCATAACGTCGCCGAGTTTGAATAAGTGCGGGTCCTTGCTTTGCAAGAACCCTCACCCATTGCTCTGTCCAAGTAAATAAAAATTTGTTAGAGGCCAGCCTAAGCCAGGGTTCAACCCGCGAATTCGGGTGGCTGCTGGTAAAAATCGCGAAAGAGAAAAGCGATTTGTCTCAATATATATATATATATATATATATATATATATATTGCGGTCACTTCATTGATGTAGTGATACAATAAGCTCACCAACTATTTCAGGTTACGGCAAACAAAAGAAACATCAATATATGTATCGGTGGCTTCATCTTTGTATATATAAATATAATCACATGAGAACTCTATTTTTATATCATAAACATAAAAATTCATCAAAAACATTTACGCAATTAAAATGCCAATTTTTTTAATTTTTTATTTTCACTCTAAACGTGAATTAGTGAAGATAAGTAAACACTTGCTCATTCACTTTTAAATAGTTTTATATAGATTTAAAGCAATATATATTATAAGAACATACAGAATAATTTGAATCATTTTGTTGAGTTGAACCTATTGCAGTATAGAATAACAATATAATAAAATTTATACAAATAGAGTAAATCAGAAGCCTAAACGAGACAAAAAAAAAATTTATGACTTTTTGTTTAATTTAAATATACTAGATTTCATATCTATACGTTATTTTCATTCGTCAACTACGTCTAAAATACATCTTTACGGTTATTCACGTCTTAAAATGTGGCAACCAGAAATCTAAAAATTTAGTGTTCTAAAAAATTCCAATTTGTCTTCAAGAAATACCGTTTTACTTAATGAGTGCAACAAAGATAGTGTTGTTTATTTTTCTAAGCGGAATACAGAGGTCGGGTGCTGTCTCAACTTAACTTCCCCCAAGTACAAATCTTTCTAGCTGAAGGATAACTTTGATTGGCTTATACCAACTAACCACGGGAGAAGCTATACCACCGGTACGATGAGAGCTAGCAGTAACACTGCTACACAGCACTTTGGAGTCCGGAGTCTGAAGCAAGATCAGTATAGCTAAACATACTAACTTGTCACGTAGCTCAGATTTTTTTGATCAATTTTGCACGCTTCGAATTTTGTTTTAATTTTTTTCTATGAAAAATAAAGCGAACGAAAAAATTTCATTTTGTTCGTTGATTTTTACGCAGTCAAAATGGATAAAATAATATTTTATCATATTTCAAAACAGGTATTAAAATTTCCGGACAAAGTTGTGAACGGTTATGAATATACTTGTTACAGAACTCGTGGTGATACAAGGTACAATTTTTGAACATAAGTCGTTCAATAAACTCACTTAAATATATAACACGGTTAATATAATATTAACAGTTAGAAATTCCGTGTTAAATTTAACACAAATCGTGTGTTATAAACGGTTTACTGGAATCTTTATGTTAATCCTACAGACTGCGTTTGTATCAATTGTTCACATGAATTTTATACTAAATAAGTTTCAGATTTTTTGATCATTCATTAAAAGTCAACACTAAAACTTTAACCAAAGTATTTTTTAGTAGAAATATACGAAATTTCTATCTGTGTGCGTTGGAAATTTTTAATCTTACTGTTACGTCCCAGCCTGCTCGGCAGATGTCTCTGATTATTTTTAAATACTAATTATTGAGAGACCGATCTGAGACCTAACTAATTAATTAAGATGTATATTGTTAAGTGGCAATAATTAATAAGTCACCCTATATTATAGAACATAATTTAATATAATAATTTAATATAATAATATAATATAATAATATAAAGTAATAGAATATAAAATAGTATAATATTATTTAGAATATTTAAAACATATTGATAAAGTTATTTTTCTCTTAATATTTGTTATGTACAAATAAACGCTGACGCCTCGAGTAAATCCTCGAGACATGCAGCTGCACAAACATCTATTTTGTTCTAAGATAACTTTTGTTCATAGATAAGTGACTCATTTGTTAATAACAAAAACGGAGAAAGCGTGAGAACGGAGAATGGATCATTCGAGAATATTGCTTATCTCGATCCACCCCTCTATATCGAACGATGCGCGGGCCTGATGCCCAAGCGCCTCGTATTGATAAGAGACTTACTCTAGTTTTTCTAGATCAAGAGAAACCAGTCGGAAATATAGAATCATTGAGAGCAGTCAGGCTCAACCTTAAATACTCAACTTCGTTCTCACCCTCTCGAAGTTATTGTTAAGAGTACATTAACAATTTATAAATTAATTCAACTGTATATTTTCACATCAATCAAAATTATATCCTTATAATTGAATAAATCGGATTTAGATATATAAAATAACATATATAATCAAATAACCAGTTTATTGCAACCACCAAATGGTGGCTGTTCAACCCATACTTAATAATTATTTATAATTATATGTAAGTTCTTATTACGTCCAATTTAAATCGACCGCTCAACTACGCCAGCGCCAAAACATCAACCAGGACGTAACAACTTATTATATAATTAAAATTGGTGGCAGCGACGGATTCGAACAGCCCCCGAATAGACTGGTAAAATCTCAAAAATCTGAAAATTTTTTTTTACAAAATTAACATTAAGTTCTCAAAGTGAAATTGAGCAACACAAAAAAAAAATTACCAATTTTTTTTGTTGACATCGGAAATTTTTTTTTCTACATAATAAAAACAAGAAGCAAATTTGTGAAACAAAAGTGAAAAGTTAAGTGAGAATTGAAGTGAGTAAAATAAATAATAACAAAAATCTAAATAATTGAAATAAAAAAAAAAATTCCAAAATAATTAAAATAAAAAATAACAAATTTTTTTTTACGTCGAACATTTAAATTGAAAATCGAAAATTTTTTTTTCTCTGCTCTCAAACAAAATAATTAATAATAAAAAAAAAATTTATACAAATTTATAAAGTCAGATATATCAAGAAAAAAAAAAATAAAAATTTTGTGAATTAAAAATAAAATTCATAATAAAATTCAAGTGAGTGAAGTTAATGAAGAATTACAATTTAAAAATAAAATAAAACTACCACTATCATTCACGACGCCCGACGGACGCAGTTCAACATCAACTACAGCTGAGAAATCTACACTCACCACACATTCCTGCCCAACGTGTTTCCATCAACCTTCCGACGGCAACGAAGATCTCCACATCGACTACAATTACCGATTCATCTGAAATTCAAACCTGTAAACAACTAAGTAGTAAGTCAATTATATTGCTAAAATTTTTTTTTTCTGTCTTTCGAAATATTTATATAAATAAAAATGAGTCTTCAGGAAATGGAAATTTCCCTTACGGAAACCAAAATGAAGTTACAGCGTTAAAAACTCAAATTCAACAATTACTAGCAGAAAATCATGAAATGAAAAATAAATTTAGAGAAAATTGTCAAGCAGCTATTGCTCAACAATTAAAAATACATTTCGAAAGAAATCCACCCGTGGGTACTTCACACCAATTACCTCCCAATCTTAATTCAACGAATAATTTAACTACAAATAACAAATTCGATTACAAAGAATTTTTCAAAACTATACCAGATTTTGATGGTATAAGTTATCCAGTGGAATCATTCATACAGGCATGCAAAGACGCGAAAGAATATCTAAGAGAAATAAACGAGGACGCGCTCGTTAGAATATTAAAATCAAGATGTAAAAGCGAACCTTTAATTAGAGTAAGCGGGTCAAACGTAAAAACAATAGACGAATTTATTGCATTTTTAGATTTAAATTTTAGATTAAGCAAACAAGTTTCAGTTTGGTTAAAAGAATTTAATGACTTAGAGCAAAAATCGAGCGAACGCGTAATGGACTTTTACCATAGAGTGAATAAACATTTACAGGACACTTGCTCAGAAATCGCGGATACAGGCGGTAACAGTAAAGATGAAAAAATAGTTTTAGCTAAAGAAACCGCGGTACAAGCATTTATTTCGGGTTTAGAACCAAGACTTGCTTTATTTTTACACAATGACGAATTTGCGGATCTTGCTACAGCCGCTACTGCAGCAATTAAAGCGGAACAAAAATTACAGCAAATGAAAAATATAAATAAACTTTTCAAACCATTCGATAATAATTCAAATAAAAATTGTTTCGCAATCCAAGATCCAAACCCACACAACACAATTAACCAAAATAATCACCAAATTCGAAATTTGAATCCTTATCAGCAATTTAATAAAAATTATAACAGAAACAGTCGTGAAAAATCGGAACAGGTTAATAATCAAAATCGAAACAACCCAAATAAGGTTTGTAGTTTTTGCAAAAGAAACAATCATAATATCGAGGAATGTAGAATTTTAATTCAAAGAAAGAATATTGAATCTAATCGAATTTTAAACAAAAATATTATTCAATGTGATTATTGTAAAATGAACGGTCATTCAGTAAATAATTGTCGTAAAAAAATTTATAATGAAGGAAAACGCGACGGTTTAAATGCAAAACCGAATACAGGTACGGGAAACGACCAAGCGTTCCCTCGAGTCGGCGCTCCGATGGGAAACGTAGCAATTCAGCGCCAAAATTTAAACAAAAACTAAGAATACCGACAGAAACTTATTCCGTGGGTGCCATGTCAATTGATTATAAACCTACGTCAATTATGTTCAGATCCAAAGATATAATATCTAGCTATGGGAAAATTTTAGTAGACACCGGATGTAATTTAAATTTAATAAAAGACGGGGAAGTAAAATATAAAAAATTAATCGATGAATCATATTGTTATAAATTAAATGGTGTCTCTGAAGCTATCACTTTGGGTAGAATAAAGATAGAAATTTTTAATAAAGATACTTATTTTCATGTAATACCAGATGAATTTCCTTTAGATTATACGGGCATACTTGGCATGGAATTTTTACGAGAACATGGCGGAATAATAAATTTAGTAGACAATACGGTAACATTTAAACATTTAGATAATCTACAAATATCATTAACAGAAGGAGAATATTTCGTTTTAAAAGCTCGAACAAAAACGGCAATGTTTGTTCGAGTAGATAGTAAACTTAAAGAGGGTTATACACCTCGTATCGAATTTGAAAACGGTATTTACGCGGGCGAAGCTTTAGTGAGTAATAATAACGGAATCGCTTATTTGTACGCAATAAATTCTCTTGACAAAGATGTAAAAGTAAAAGTACCCATAATTCCTCTGTACCCATTCGGGACAAGCGAAGACGAGGATACTACTTTGACGCATGACGACACAGATAAATACGATAACAGTACCAGGGCCCGGGAAAATCGTGTTGACCAAGTGTTAAAACTCTTGCGTTTAGAACATCTGAATGAGGAAGAGCGTAAAGCAATAGTTTCTCTAGTAGAGAAATACGCTGACCTATTCCACATTCCGGGAGAACCACTGCGCGCTACAGATACTGCGACTCATACTATACCCACTACCGATGACGTTCCCGTAAATACTCGACAATACAGACATCCACCTGCACAAAAAGACGAAATTCAAAAACAAATTACAGAATTAATGTTGATGGACATAATAGAACCTTCGACCTCCCCCTATAATTCCCCCCTATGGATCGTACCCAAAAAGGCTGATTCAAAAGGCAATAAAAGATGGCGTTTAGTTATTGATTATCGTAAATTAAATGAAAAAACTATTAAAGACGCATATCCACTACCGTTGATAAATGATATTCTTGATCAATTAGGTGGTGCAATTTATTTTTCAGTATTTGATTTAAAATCGGGTTTTCATCAATTAAAAGTAGATCCTAAAGATAAGCACAAAACAGCATTTACAACTCCTCATGGTCATTATCAATTTAATAGAATGCCATTTGGACTTAAAAATGCTCCAGCAACGTTCCAAAGGTTAATGGATTTGGTGTTACGCGGGTTACAAGGAGCAGATCTCTTTGTTTACTTAGACGATATAGTCATTTACGCACGTTCTCTAGAAGAACATAACACTAAATTCGAAAAATTAGCTGAACGTTTGCGAAGTGCGAATTTAACTCTACAAGCCGATAAATGTGAATTCCTAAAAAAAGAAGTAATTTATTTAGGCCATCTTATATCTGCCGACGGTGTCAAGCCTGATCCCGACAAAATAAAAGCGATTAAGTGTTTTAAAACACCCGGAAGTACAACACAAGTGAGAGAATTTCTTGGACTTGCTGGTTACTATCGGCGATTTATCAAGGATTTCGCAAAAATCTCTAAGTGCTTATCTGATCTTACAAGCAAAAACGCAAGATTTTCATGGGCGCCTGAACATCAGGTAGCTTTTGAAACCTTGCGCGATAAACTATGTACAGCTCCGATATTGCAGTATCCAGATTTTTCGAAACCTTTTAATTCAACGACCGATGCTTCGGGCTATGCAGTTGGAGCAATTCTCTCACAAGGCAAAATTGGTGAGGACACAATTGTTGCAGCAGCTTCTCGTGTGCTCAACAAACATGAAAAAAATTATTCGACCACCGAAAAAGAGATGGTCGCAGCCTTATTTGGTATGAAAACATTTAGACCGTATCTCTATGGCAGAGAGTTTATTCTTGTCACCGATCACAGACCGCTGGTGTGGGTAAATAATATGAATGACCCAACCGAATACCGTGTTATATAAGGCAGGAAAAATAAACACAAACGCGGACGCATTATCGCGTAACCCAATAATTGAAAACCGCAAAGTTTACCCAATTAAAATTAAATGGCGACCTGGAAAACCCGGAATCGCTAGGTTGAGGACTTCAGATCCTTCAGACGATGGTAAAGTCTTAAAAAAGAAACCTAAATACAAAACTAATTCAGAGTCAATTAGCTCGAATAATGATAAAAATAAATTACCTACAAATTTTAACAGAAATGATAATTCAAGTTCAGAGGAAATTACTCCAAGTAATAAAATAATTCGCGATAGAAATGAAATTGCGACTAAGTCAGTCGATGGAGTTAGAAAAATAAATTCGAAAATTCAAAATCTTGAGCAAAATACTCAAGCGGTCGGTATAGAAGATTCGGTCGAAAAACGTCAAATACTTGAGCCAAAAACTCAAGCGGTTGAGCCAGTCAGTAGTAATACTACAGACCCAGTCGTCAAACCCACTAGCGATGGCAATAGGATTGATCACCCTATCGACCAACGGTTAGTTAAAATTAAAAATAATAAAAACGGATATATCGGTAAAAATAAAAATTTAAAAAAGAAAAGATCTGACGTCAGACGATATAATCCATACAAAAAATTTTCGAGTACTGAATCACTAAGTGAAGATGATTTAAGTAAAAATAAAAATAATAAAATATTTACAAACTTGGAAATAAATAATCCTCAAAAACTAAATTCAAATTCGATGAATAAAAACTTCAATTCTAAAAATCAAAATGAAAATAATAAAAATAAATTAAATTTTAACGAAAATTCAAATCGCATACGTAAATCTAACGAAAATGCAAAATTAAATAAAAATTCTAAATGCAAAGTCGTCTCAAATCCAGAACCAGATAAATCAATTACTCTTCCTGATTATTCTGACGGATCGTCGTCATCAGGAGACATGTATGATGCTGTAACTCTGAGAAAAAAACTCATTAAAAACAACCCTTCGTATTTAAGTGACGAATCAGATATGACAGATTTCGGTTTGTCTTATATTTCTAATAATTCTATAAACTCTCCAAAACATAAAAATTCACGTAATTTAACACCATCACCTCAATCTCCAAATCCACAGACACCTGAAAGTGGTAAAACCACGAATACTCCATTATCATTATTACCCAACGTACGAACACAAGCTACATTTATACATCCAAATCCACAAATACAGATAGATAAGAAAAATGCAAAAATTAATAAAAATAAATTTAATCCTTCTCAAATCAAAAGGACAACTAAAATGGCGGAGTTTACACCCTCTCCTACAATACGTTCACGTAGAAAAATAAATAAACAAAGTAAGAAAATTGAAAAAATAATTATTCTAGAAACTTCTGACGACGAATCAAACACTGACGAGACAGAAATGACTTATTCAAAAATATATTCAGAAAATTCAAATGACATGAGTACTGAATCACCTATCGAAACAATCCCTATCACCCCAAGAACTCCTATCAAACCCAAATCCGTAAATAAAAAAGACATGGGAGTTGCAATCCCTTGGTCTTCTGACGAAGGAGGCGATTATCCAAAAATTATGGACGTCTCTGCGGTAATTCATAATGAACCAGAAAATAACATAAACATGTCAACTAACGACATAGGAGAAAATTCTTTTGTAATTGAACCCATGACAGTAGAATCACCTGACGACACATCAACCATAAAATCTAACACAATAACACAGAAAAAAATAGCCAATAAAAATACAGAAAAGACAAAAACAAATACTACAAAAAAAAACCCAAATTTAACAGACGCAGACAAGAACAGACTTCACGGTACTGTTGCAGAACAAACACATACTAATAAAATTACACCGGAACTACGTAGATCGACTAGAAAACGTAAAATCAAAACATGTTCATGCTGTACAGACTACGACGAACATACACATACACAAAAACAGATTCCAAATAAAATACAACACCTTGCGAAAAATTTTAAAAATAAAACGAAAAAGCCAAACAATAAAAATTCACAATCCAAATTACCAGACATAATGGTTACTCTAAAAGCAATTAAACGTCAACAAAATTTAAATAATAAACGAACTAATAATAGATTGTCAATAATAAATGAAAATACAAGCCCAGTATATTCACAACAAACTACATCTTGCAGAGAATCACAAAACCCTACACCAAATTCACCTGTTGATCGAAATTCAAAATCACCTGAACGAATAAATTCATTCAACGACCTGACCTTCGATCAACAGATAAATTCAGCTGACGACCAAAATTTCGAACAGATAGAACAAATAAATTCATTTAATGACCAAAATTTTGACCAAATCGAACAGATAAACTCATCTGATAATGAAATAGACATACAACAAAATTCAACACAATTAAATTCAGACAGAAATCAAAATAAATCAAACGACAATGCGATCATAATAGCAAACGAAAATTTATCTAACAAGGAAATAGACTCTGACGGTAATATATCTTTAATTTCAAACACTTCAAACGACTACAGTAACGAGAACGTACACGAAACAAGAGATAACTTAGAAATGCAGAAAAATTGTTATTTATGTTTTATTAACGCCGATGGTACCGTACCAAGCGAAATCGGAAAACAGTTTTTAGTGTCAGGATACTTAAAATTAAGCCCTTTAACTAATTATAAAACAGGTCAAGTAATTAAAATGGGAACATCTAAAAAGAAAGTACTTGCGTTAGTAACTCAAAGTGATAGTCGAGATACACCAACGGAAAAAGATTATTGTAAAACTTTCAAAAATTTAAAGTTATGTATGGAAAAATCAAAAATAAAATCAGTTAGTATTTCTCAAGGTAGAAGCAACTTATCAAAAACAATTTGGACAAAAATTAAAAATATTATTGCTAAAATTTTCAAAGGTAGTGATTTAAAAATAATTATTTGCAAAGATGAAATAATAATACCTCCAGTAGAGGAAAGAGAAAAAATAATAGCCGAAAATCACGAAACTTCAATAGCAGGACATAAAGGAGTAACTAAAACTTATAATAGAATTAGACAAAAATATTTTTGGGATAATATCAAAAAGCATGTTGAAGATTTCGTTAGGAAATGTATTAGTTGCCAGAAAAAGAAATTAGTTAGGATAAAAACAAAACAGCCGATGGTCATTACAGACACATCCGCAGAAGTATGGGATAAATTAGCATTAGATATAGTAGTACCGAATAAAACTTCAGCTAATGGATATTCATATATTTTAACGATGCAAGATGATCTTTCAAAATATTGTTTTGCAATACCTTTAGTGTCCATGACGGCCAAAGATATCGCGATAGCATTAGTCGAGAATTTTATATTAAAACACGGTTGCCCGAAAGTAATTTTAACAGACCAAGGTCAAGCCTTTATAGACAAAGTAATGGGTTGCGTAGCCAAAATTTTCAAAATGAAACAAATTAAGACAACAGCTTTTCATCCTCAATCAAATGGTTCTCTCGAGAGAAGCCATCAAGTTTTAACTGACTATATTAAACATTTTACAAGTAACGACGATTGGGATAAATGGTTGCCTCATGCCACTTTTGCTTACAACACGAGTGTACATGAAGGTACGAAATTCACGTCGTATAGATTAGTTTTTGGTAAAGAAGCACGATTACCATCGGAATTTTCCTATCTAGATGAGATTCCTACATACGCAGATTTTGTTAAGAAACTCGCAACTAGATTATTAGAATCACGAAAAGAAGCAAGACAAAATTTAGAAAATTCAAAGCAAAGATCCAAAGTACGGTATGATAAATAAATTAATCCAGTAAATTTCAAAGTAGGTCAAAATATATTCTTAGTAAAGAATCAGAGAGATGGTAAATTTGATGATAATTATTTAGGTCCATATAAAGTTACAGAAATATTTCCTGACAAAAATGATATAGAAATCGAATATAAACCAGGTAAAAGAAAAATCATTCATTGCGATAGAGCCAAAATAGCTTATAAATAAATAGGTTCTTTCCCCCCGTACACATGCGTCTTTTCGTAAACACATTGAAATCTGTACCTCTCATAATTCTTTCTTCCCTGTTCTTCTCTTTTCTGTTTTCTCTGCATTCTCACACGTAACAAAAAAAAAAAAGGGTCTTACCGAAACGAATTTTTCAGGTAAAGATGTCGCGGTATACACTCTATATTTTTCTCATGGGAATGGCTTCAATAATTAATCAAGGTAGCAGTTTCATCGCCTACGACTGCGGAGCCCCCGCAACTAACATGACAACCTTATCTCTGGTAGATATACAAAAACGTGACATACCAATTGCTAAACCGGTGACAACAAAAACAAAAATACAATTAATTCAAACGGTAGAGTATTCACACATCAGAGTCATACAATGTAAAGTAGAAATACATAGATCTATATATTACTGCGGACGCTCGAGTCACATCTCGACAGTAAACAATGGTCACATGCAATACATAGAAGAAACACCTAGAGCATATTGTCAAGAAATACACAAAACACGAACACACCGTATGTACAATACACTAATTATAGATATCCCCGCAAATAATACAATTAGTAGAGCAATTACTTTAGCAGGTAGCGCAGACAATAAAGGAAACTGCGTGCGAGGACAGTTTTCTGACCACTACGGAACGTGGGAAGACGTGGTCGTTCAAGGTCAGGTGTTTATTACGGTACAAGATTATCTAGCTCCAGTAAATTTCATGAAAAACGAGATAACTCTCCGGTCGGGTGTCAGGTGCGCGTATAGTACGGAGAACTGTATGGACATTGAAGGAGGGAATACATATTGGGAAATAATAAAAAGAGATGCATGTGAACTCGACCGATTTAAAGTAGTATACGAAGGCAACGCCCTAAAAGTTAAAGACAATTCAATTAAAGACTACGGCGAAGAAATTTATACGGTGACAACTAACCAAATATCATTTGCCCTTTCAGTTAGGGGCTTTATTCCATCGTGTGGACACAAATTAATTAAGACCGAACACCCCAAACTTTTCATTGTTGACAGCCCCGACAATAACTTCTTTGCCGAGAAGACAACGCTGACACCTACGGACATGGACATTTTCGCTTATGTAAACTCAAAAGTAGTATATTTAGAAAAACATTTAAGAAACGAGATCGTAACTATGTACACTGACGTTATGAGACAGCAATGCGAATTGGAAAAATTAATTTTACATAATTCATCAGCGTTAGCAGCTTTAGCACCGGCAGAATTTGCATTTCACTTTATGAAAGAACCCGGCTATATGGCAAATGTAGCAGGTGAAGTCATTAGGCTAATAAAGTGTGTGCCTGTCGAGGTACAAACACGTAAGATAGACGAATGCTACCAGGAGTTACCAGTAACTCGGGGAGAAGAAAAATTCTTTATGCTTACGCGAACTCATTTACTCGTTAAAACCGGTAACCAAATAGATTGCAGCTCTTTCGCGCCTGCAATGTACAATATAAATAACGCATGGTATCAAATTTTACCACAACTAGCACCAGCTATTTCTCCTCAGGAAATAGCACCCAGAACTCAAACGTCATGGAGTTACACTTCCCCATCTCACCTAGCATCAAGTGGAATCTATTCCAATAGCGATTTAGAAAAATTACGAGAATCAATGATGTTTCCAGTAGAAAAAAGCGCAGTTTTAAATACTATAGCTAGAGGCGCGACGGGTCAGGAAATAGTAAATCAGGGAATTACAATAAATAGGCTCATTGACGAGGAAGCAATGAAACTCACTCTGGAAAAATGGTAGAATAAACTCCATGGCATTGTTAACAAGTTAGGAACATATACTGCGTCATTTTTAGGAATATGGATAATAGGAAAAACAATTAAATTCGCAGCAGATACAATAATTCACGCGCTTGAACTCCATAGAGCAGTTGGCTGGAGTTTATTACTACTTGCCTCATTTTGGGACTCACTAACTAACGTCCTCCTACACAGACACCATGCACGTAGCGCCAAAAATAGAACAACCGACGGAAAAGCAGAATGCTCCGAATTACAAATAATAGCTAACAACAGTAGACAAAAAGAAACACAGACGGACATGACACCAAACGATAACTTACCTGAAATGGATAAAGAAATCGACACAGACTCAGAGACTAATGAACATAACGACGTACCGTCGGCTACAAAAAGAACAATATTCCCATAGGGTGAATGCATGAACACATCACATGTACCTTCTTCCTCATGCGCATGCATGCATGCATATGTATATGTGTATGTGTACATAAATAATAAGTAAAATAGTATGCAAAAAAAAAAAAAAAAATAAAGGGGAAAGAAATTTTTTTTTTCTCGCTCCCCCTACGCAGGTTTTCCCTCCCAATAAACTATAAACTAACATCAGGAAAATAAGATAGAGTAGTTATAAAATAAACTAAAAAGATAAATTAATTAAACCAAGGAAAACAAAGGAGTTATTAAACAAATTTTTTTTAAAAAAATAATAATAATAATAAAAAAAAGAAAATAAAAGTAGAGACTAAATAATAATGATATAAAAAAATAAGAGAAGGAAAAGAAAAAGTAAATAAAACATAAACAAATAAATAAGCAAATAATAACTAAAAATAAAACAAATTTTTTTTTCATCCGACGGTTCTTAAAACCGCCATTTATTTAAAAAAAAAAAAAAGAAATAAACACAGGGGAGAAACAGTAGTATACAATCGTTTTTTTTTACAAGAATTAATGAATTAATTTCAATTTTTAACTTTCCGCTTAGAAAATCGATGATTTTCAAAAATTTCGGGAAGTTATTGTTTTCACCCCGATTTTCGAAAATCGAGTTTTCATCAGATGTCGACGTTTTGAGGTCCTAGGAAGCTATTCTGACTATTTTTAGAATGATGTCCGAGTGTCTGTATGTATGTGTGTGTGTGTGTGTGTGTGTGTGTGTATGGATGTATGTATGTATGTAAACTCTTTTAACTTTTTAACTAATATACCGATTTGGATGGTTAAGGCGGCAATCGAAAGAGCTTTTTGGCCATCAACTTTTCTGAAAATTTCAGATCATTTGACCAAGTAGACTCGAAGATATTAAACAATTACGAAAAAAAAAAATTTTTTTTTTTTAGTTTTTTATTGATTTCTCAGAAACGACTTATACGATCGACTTCAAAATCTAATCAGCTCTAGAACTTAATAAAACGCGTCGATTGCTACCTCAAACATCAAAATCGCATAATTCGTTCGAGAGTTATCGTTGGAGAAAGAAATAGGAAAAAACAGTTTTTTGCGAATATCTTTGAAACGACTCAACCAAAAAATCTAAAAATCTAATGAGCTTTAGAATCTATTAAAACGCGTCGATTGCCACCTCAAACTTAAAAATCGGATGATTCGTTTGAGAGTTATTGCGGGAGAAAGAAATGCTAAAAACTGTTTTTTTCGAAAATAATGGCATGCAAAAGTATTTTCGAGCTCGAAGAGCTCGAAAATGTATTTACAACGATGTTTTCGAGCTCCTTGAGCTCGAAAACAGCGGGAAGTTTTGGGGCTGGCCCGCAGGGTCAACCGATGCCCAGATTTTTTTGTATTTTTTTTTTCTCTTCTGTATCTCCTCGGTGGTATCGCTGCCCCTACTCCTGATCGTAAAACTCCTCCAGCCCCGGAAAAGAAGTCCACGCCGGGTGGCACCAGTCTGCAGCGGGGTGGTCTTCCTCCCAGCGGCCCTCGTGCATCCAACGGATCCCGAGGAAGTCGAAATCATCACTTTCCGTGACGTCAGCTGGTCGCAGAAGCCGCTGATGGAACCAATCATTACGATCAGCACGCCGCTGCATCCGACGACGGTACATTAACTCGATAGATATCATACCCTGGACATCCGGACGATACTCAGCCTAATAACAAAAAAAAAGTTAATAATTATATGACTAACAAAAGAAAATATATATGTATTCATGCATATATATGGAGGTGTGTAGGTATGCATGCGAGAATGTATGTATGTATGTGTGTGAGTATGCGTGTATATGTAAGTATGTATAAACTAATTACGAAAAAAAAAAAACTCGGCAAACAGAATAAATAAAGTTGATACTCACGTCATTCGCCATACAAATATAATTGTATAGATCAAAAATCCGTTGGAAGAACTGATGTAATCCCTCCATTGATCGGCGACTCAATTTCCACGGTCGCCCATATCCGGAAACCGACGTAATCCATAACCGAACGCCGATGAAAAAATGCCATAACCCGACATCCAAACTCTATAAAAAAAAAAATAAATAAATAAATAAGTAAATAAAAAGAATTTTTTTTTCTCAACAACAGTAAAGACAATAAAAATTTCAAAAAAAAAAATATGAAAAAAAAAAGAAAAAAATATAAATACAAAATATTGCAATAAAAACTTACGGAAAACGGGTCCACGCAGTAATCGACTTGAATTTGATGCAGCATATTAATAAAACCACTTGAAGTCGTGAAAATGACGCGCAAACAGGACACTAGTTTTTTTCGAATATACTGATTATGAATGAACACGAACTTTTATAATAGGACCCCCAAAAACGCTCACGGGACCCCACTTAGACACTAAAATCACATCCCGGTAAAAGAATAGACAAATGAGACTCGCAGAAAGGGCCCCCAACACCGGAAAAATTGCCCTTCCTAAACTTACAACACGCCCACGCAAGGTAACACAAGCGAACTAACCACAACGTTTTTTTATTTTAACAATAAATAAATTTTAGAATCATGTTTTTTTTGTTTAAAAGTAAAAAAAACACCATGCTGATAACTTTTATAATTAATGAATGAATTTACTTTATATACACAGATTTTTTTTTTATAATAAGAATAATAGTACCAATAATATCTGCTATTAATTGAGATTGAGTAATAATGCTAAGAAAAAAAAAATAAGCTTCCAGACTATAAACTTTCACGAAAAATTAAAAATAATAAAAAAGAAGACAGAAGGGAAAATAATTTTTTTTAACAGTATATAGACTCAAATAGAATTTTAATATAAAATTAAGAATTTGTAGATTAAGTTTTTCTTTATATGTTATTTAATAGTATATTTTAATGGAATTGTATATAAATTTTAAGAAAAAAAAAAAAAAAAGAACTAAATAATAGAAAGAAAAGAAAGAAATGAAAGAACTTTTATATACTACGATAAAATAATATATTTTTGAATAGTTAAAAGAAATAAAAATCATAATAAATATGTTATAATGCTAAATATTTTTAAGACAACAAAACTTCAAATATCTAATGTGTCAAGAGACAATATAGAATATTTTACATTATGTATATCTGATCTTCAAATTGTGTATTTCAAATAATATACTTCAAAATTATTGATAAAATTTATAATGAATAATAATGTATGTATCACATAAGGTATTATTGCCAGTTCTGAAAGAATTTACTCTAGAACCATAATATTAATAAATAAATAAATAGATAAATAATTAATAATAATTACAACAAAAAGACCGGAAGAAAATCATTAGAATCAATAGTTTAAGATTTTAAAATATTTCTTTTCTCTTTAGCATACACTTCTTACAAACATTATATATTAAAGTTTTTTTGAAAAAAGAAAAAATTAATAGTTTTACAGGAAAATTTTAGAAATTCGTCTTATTCGTAAAATTTTTTTCATATATATACGTACATAGTCTACTTTAAATAATATAACAAAAAAAAAAGAAAAAAAAAACCAAGGAAAAATGCAAAACGCAGGAAAACGGAAAAATTATTATATGCAAATATACAGAATTAGCACATAAGGGTAGAAAAGTCGTAAGTAATATTAAGAATTAAATATATACAAATATTTAGATATAATATAGATACATCTTTGTAATAATATACTAGAACTTATTAACATTAATAAACAAAAAAAAAAAAAAACAAAAAAAAACAATACTAAAAATCCAAAAAAAAAAGAAAAAGTGAAAAATAATAAAAAAAAAATAAAGAAAAAATTAATTAAATAAAGAAAAAAAAACGGTAAATAATTTTAGGAATATATTGAAATTTTTTTTACAAAAAAAAAATATATAAATTTTTAGATAATTTTCTGGCCACAGATGCGGCATACGTGACGCACAATTTATCTTATTCTTCAAACAAATAGGATTAGAAAAAAAAGAACATCGCTATTAAAAATCCATAAAAATGTTTACTATGGTGTACAAACAGACGAATTAGAAGGAAAATGGATTTTTAATGTCGCCACTAAAAAGGCAGGCGTCGAGTCATAGGTCACAGGTCGGTACTTAGATTCCTTAAACTCGAAGATGGGTAAAATAGAGTTACAGATAAACAATAAAGAAAATAAACTACATTTCCAACAAGAGCTAAGGCCCAGAGCAAGCGGGGCGCTTGTCTACCGGGTGGGGAGGTGTTACGTCCCAGCCTGCTCGGCAGATGTCTCTGATTATTTTTAAATACTAATTATTGAGAGACCGATCTGAGACCTAACTAATTAATTAAGATGTATATTGTTAAGTGGCAATAATTAATAAGTCACCCTATATTATAGAACATAATTTAATATAATAATTTAATATAATAATATAATATAATAATATAAAGTAATAGAATATAAAATAGTATAATATTATTTAGAATATTTAAAACATATTGATAAAGTTATTTTTCTCTTAATATTTGTTATGTACAAATAAACGCTGACGCCTCGAGTAAATCCTCGAGACGTGCAGCTGCACAAACATCTATTTTGTTCTAAGATAACTTTTGTTCATAGATAAGTGACTCATTTGTTAATAACAAAAACGGAGAAAGCGTGAGAACGGAGAATGGATCATTCGAGAATATTGCTTATCTCGATCCACCCCTCTATATCGAACGATGCGCGGGCCTGATGCCCAAGCGCCTCGTATTGATAAGAGACTTACTCTAGTTTTTCTAGATCAAGAGAAACCAGTCGGAAATATAGAATCATTGAGAGCAGTCAGGCTCAACCTTAAATACTCAACTTCGTTCTCACCCTCTCGAAGTTATTGTTAAGAGTACATTAACAATTTATAAATTAATTCAACTGTATATTTTCACATCAATCAAAATTATATCCTTATAATTGAATAAATCGGATTTAGATATATAAAATAACATATATAATCAAATAACCAGTTTATTGCAACCACCAAATGGTGGCTGTTCAACCCATACTTAATAATTAATTATAATTATATGTAAGTTCTTATTACGTCCAATTTAAATCGACCGCTCAACTACGCCAGCGCCAAAACATCAACCAGGACGTAACATTACAATTAATGTTACTTATTAAAATAAGTGTTAAGTATACCAACCCTGATTAGAAAATACGTTTAATGACGATTAAAAATGTTTTAATCGTTTTGAATCGTTTCTAATTGCAAATTAATAAATCGTCTTTTGGCGATTGGAGACAATTCAATGTGAAAAACCATGATGATCATGACTATTTAAGACAATTAAATTTTTAATCTTTTTTAACCGTCACAAATCGTATTTTCTAATCAGGGAAATGAAAAGATAACACCAAGATTTGTAAAGTAATCAATAAACAGAAATTTACATTTTTTAATATTCAAGATTTTTACTTTGAATACTTATATATATTTAGAAGAAATCAATTCCGATCATTCACTGAGCAGCTAGTGTCCTGTGTTTTTTTTGTACATACATTAGTGTGTAAAAAAAAAAAAAAAAAAACTTATCATAAATAATTCTACAGAAAATTGCACTAACGGTTTACAAGTTCATTTTCCCATTTACAGTACACGTTAAAAAACTTTCTTTTCATTTCTTCGAAGAAAAATTAAAAAAAAATTGTCTTTCCAACTCTGGCTTTTATATACCCTTTTATGTCCCAAAAAAATTTTTGAGACTAATGAGACCTAAAAAAAAAAAGAAAACTTTTTTTTTGCACATCCTAATGTACATGTGTAGTAAAGTTGATTTTTATAAAATAATTTTAAAAAAATAACTTTATTTTTAAGAGTCGTTCATAAAGTTTTAATAAAACTTCATTGTTAATTACGAAAAATGGAGTTTAACAGTCAATTGTTTTCATGAATTGAAAAAAATTTTCCTTGAAATTTAAAGAAATTTTATTTAATTGACTCTATAATAAAAATTACAAGAGTATTGTAGTAGCTGTCTAAATTTTTTTAAACAAATTTTACTTGCATCTTTTAAAATTGCAAAACAGATAAATTCAATTATAATTTATTTTACATGTGTTATATTGTCATTGACATATCATTTATTTTGCATTACATTTAGGTACGTAAGGGGCTTTGATCACGATTCTCGTGCTTGTCATGCCCGCGGTAAAATCGAAAACGGTCAGCTTCAGTTATCAGTTAACCACAACCATGAGAGTGATCCTGAACTTGAAAAATATTATACTTTTCAAGAAGTATTATACAACGCCACAATTTGACGCCCATATCGATCTTTACGATTAATTTATGATCATTATTTGACGATGTAAGTAAACGAAAAATTAGCTAATGATATATGTATATGAATAGTGTGTGTACATTGTTATGTCCGGATTTAATTAATTAATAATAATTAATTATTGGAAATGGTCGCGTGGGCCTCAAGTGGGAGGCACCGGGCAAACAGGGTGATTTTCCTAGAGGATTAGCTCTAGGTTTTATTTTTATTGTGAGAACTCGAACGATAAACCCCGCGGGGGCCTCTCTGTAGTTTCGATGCAGAATTTGGATGCAATACGTTAGCGAAATTGATAATTTCACCTACCTTTCGTTGTTCGCTGCTTACTTGCAAGTTGGTCTTTACGATCTCTGGACTGCAACTCTCGTGAACGGCTTCTGTTGGTCTCTGGTTGGAAGATGATTTGGTCCAGGAAAAAGGGATGTGGTTCTTAATATTAGAAATAATCTAATATGCCGGTTTCCCCAATGATAGATGTTTATTGAAATATTTCCCCATGGGCTCGCCGTACTCAGTTCACAAGATGTTAAATTGTTCTTATCACTAAAGTTCTTTCTTTAAACTTAAATCTCTTGGATTTACACTTAACTATTACTTAAACTTATGATTTTACACTTTGGATTTATTGAGTCTTTAGCTCATTTGAGTTCGGTCTGAATCTCCGACTCCAGCAATTCACTCGGACGAGAATCGCTATTTACACACTTAACAATTATTATAAAAATCACTTCCCGTGAAGTGATTTTTGGAATAGGAAAATATAATTTCGAAAAGACAATTTTGAATTGAAATTTTTAACGGTAACAAGCAACTTGCCACGCCTCCTCGAGTGCAATATCGAGACGATCTTCCCGTGGGATTTTATAGTATACTTGACTGTTTAGATTTTATGAATGAAAATGAACTAATCGGTTTAAGAGAAATAGAAAATAGAAAAAGGGGTTGCCTAAACGTAACACGGTTTAGAACTCACGCGGGCCAGCAAGGAAGATACATTAACTTCTCAAGCGTCATAGGCTCCCGCACCTTGGTGTTCGTTGTTTTTATCACCTCGGTTCGCGGTTCTGGAGGGAATAATTTAGAATATATAATTGGGTGAGTCTAAAATACAGTCAAGTGTAATTCCCTGATTGGAGGAAACGTTGACGTCGTGCAACGAGGTGTTGGCCGAAGTTGCTATCCCTAAAATTGTTAACGCTGCACTTTACAGCGAGCGCGGCAAAGAGGCCCCTTTAATATATACGGCAAGCCGGATATAACAGCATCCCCCCCCAAAGGAAGGGTACTTTTAGTGACCTTTCTTTGTACACTGGGGTCTCTTGGCTTCGCTCGCTGGAAAGTTCAGCGTCAATTTTTGACTTAAGTTAAATTTTTATGATATTTGCTGAGTACTGCGTCCCTTTACAATAAATGCTAAGACTATTCTATAAATTCGTTTGCTTTGAGCAATATTCTTATGTTTGTACGTACTATAATCTAAATAATAAAAACTCAATGTTCAAGCTACATAGTTTCATAGTGTTCTACAAGTATATTAAGTATAATCTTATGATTGTGGTGGTTCCGAAATTTATGGTTTTTCGATAGTTTACAAAATTCCTCGTTTTTTTTTTTTTTCTCAAAAATTAAGGAATTTTTAATTTATTTGAAAAATTTTCAGTTATTACGAAAAAATTTGTTTTTTTTTTTTTTTTTAATTCGAGAATCTTCTCATTTTTTGAAAAGCAAAAAAAAATTTGTTTTTCGAATTTTTTAAGTTTTTCAACATTTTTTTAAAAACTTTTAAGTTTGGTGTAAAAATTTTTGGTTTTTGACGAAAATTTTCAAAATTTTGAGTTTTTGAAAAAAAATTTGAGTTTTTCAAAATTTTTAAGATTTTTGACAAATTTCTGGTTTTTGACGAAAATTTTCAAAATTTTGAGTTTTTGAAACAAATTTTGAGTTTTTCAAAATTTTTGAAAAAATTTTTTTTCAAGTTTTTTTTTTTTTGAAACATTTTCGACTTTTACGAGAATTTCAAAATTTTTGAGTTTTTGAAAAAAAAATTTTAAGTTTTTCAAAACTTTTGAAAAATTCTCAAGTTATTTGAAAAATTTTCGATTTTTACGAAAATTTTAAAAAAATTTTAACTTCTAAAATTTTCAGAAATTCTGAATTTGCTGAAGAAGAAACTACTTAATTCTATCATTTTAATTTTTATTTATTTTGATTTTGAAAAGAAAGTTTCCGAACTCAAGTTGCCGAAAAGGAAAAGAGAAAAAAAAAAAATTTTTAATTATTTAGACTTCTGAAATCATAAGTTGTACAGGATTCTGAAATTAATCTTCGACCTTGGATCCTCCGTGCTAAAACCCTACATTGCATAGAGAATTTTGAATTTTTAGTAGTGTCTATGTCACCTTAAAATTCTGTTCTATCATTTTGTAATTTGAAATTATTAATCTTTCATTCGTCGGGGTTTCCTTATTATGCCCTGCCTTCATAATTTTTATTCTCATTAGAATAATATTATTTTTCCTCTCACTCACTCCAATGTACGAAAAATTTGCGCTTAGATCGTGGATGCACTGTAGCTCCACGATTTTATCAAGCATTCTTATGGGTCTAATTACTCCTCTTATGATGCAAATAAGTCATTCGCTTTGGAGCATCTGTGAGTGAAGGTGTTTAATTTGTTTTTGTGTTGGCATAAATCTTTTTTTTTTTTTTTGCAAAGATTTCCGGAATCGGTAACCCGGACGAAAAAAAGAGAAAAAAAAAATATTTATTTATTTTTAACATATGTTATTGTCGTATTAATATTTGGTTTATTTGTGAATCTGTGATTGAAGTGAATTTGTTTATTGTGGAATTTTCTAATCATATGTTCAAGTGTAGTTAAACTCAGTGAGAATCTTTAAGTGTAGTTTGTTATAAGCTGTCAGTGTTGTGTAAGAACAAAAAAACAATATTACAACATGCAACGTGGTCCGCTTTTGGAGTTTCTACGGCCAATACCCGGACTCTAGGTAACCCAAAGATCATTTTGATCTGACTTCACATCTGTGTGGCCTGAGGATTCATTGTAGGTAAATTTTTTTTTTTTTTGGAGGTAAGACTACTTTTTAACCATTTCTCAAAAACTCAAATTTTGATTCAAAATATATTGAACTTAATAAAGCAAAATATTTTCAATGTTTCGTTGAAAATTTCTAATGTTGTTGTTTTTCATATTAATTTATATCTTGAACTTCTACTGTTTTCATTTTTTTTTTTGCACCAATTTAATTGGTTATAAACTAAATAATAAATTAAAATTATCATTTACTTAAATTTTACAACAAAAAAAATTCTATTTAAATAGTTTCAACTATTTTACTTATTTCCTAATAATTGAACTAATTAAATATTTTAATCTTCAATTGAATCTTAAAATTCTTTCAACTTTTATCATTTTATGTTTCGAACATTTTTTAACGGTATTAATTATTTTCAATAATTAATTTAATTAAACATTTAAATGTTAAATTTAAATTCGGTTTTCTGAGTTTTTTTTTTTTTTATTTCTAAAGGTAAAAATTTATTTGCTAAAGATTTTTATAATTTTTGGATTAAAATAGTTTTAACTATTTTCTTATTTTTTAAATAATTTAATTGATTAAATATTTAAATTTTCAATTGAATCTTCAATTTACTTTGAAAACTTGTATAATCTTATATTTTGAACTGTTTTTAGCTTTTTTAATTATTTAGAATAATTTAATTAATTGAAAATGTAAATATTAATTTAAAATTTTATTTCATTTATTAAACATTTTTTTTTTTGTATTAGAAAAAAAAAATTCTATTTAATTAGTTTAAATTATTTTACTTACTTTCTAATAATTTAATCAATTAAATCTTTTAATTTTTAACTGAATCCTAAAATTGTGTCCAAATTTGTATAATATTGAATTTCATACAGTTTTTAACTGTTTTAATTATTTATAGTAATTTAATTACTTAAGAATTTCAACATTAAATTGTCAAAAATTTTAATACATATTTTTTTTTATAAACATTTCTATATATTTGAATTATACGAGTTCCAAAGAGGTTCCTGGTTGAACCTATTATTATTATTATTATTTTTATTTTTATTTTTATTATTATTATTATTATTATGATTATTATTTTTTTCCATATTTTTAACTTCGAGTTGATCTTTTCTTGGTGCTTCGGAGAAAGATAAGCAAATATTCTTCTTATGGAGAGATACCGGCGAGGTTGTTCGTGTGGATGACATCGGTATTCCTAGTGGATTGCTGGTCGAAAACTTCACTTTTTCCGGTTTGAATACTCCGGGCTTCGATTTGCAGTTGTTCGTGCTAATAACATGGGAGAAGCTTGTTTGAGCGGTGCGTTCGTCTGAGTCCCAATGCTCATTTTGTAGCTGGTCGAGAGCGACGCACTGCTCTTCTCTGAATGTTGGACGTCATCATGAAATTCTATCGGCGGTTCAACGATCGTTGAGGTAAGCTCGAATCCAACATTATCTTCTCCAAGAACTTTTCCTTATTGATGTTTTTCTTGCAGATCTTACTGGCGTTATAAAGTCTCTACGGCTACACATTATGATGCTTTTGTTAGTGGCCGTAATTATTTCGCGTTGCACTCTTTCTGCTTGTGTGATCCAATATCATCTATACTTTAGAAGCTTTCTACCCAGCTTCCTTGATGGTTATAAGAGAATGATTGTGTTATGTTGTCTCTCATCTATACAATGACTGTCGTTGAAACTCTAGCGTCAGCAAAAACTCGAAGACAGAAATTAAAATCCATGATGTTCTTAATTAATATGGAATTTCTGAGTAAATTTAATTTTGAAAACTGAAAATATCTTGAATTACAACCAAGCACTGCCATTCCAGCTGCATAAATTTTTAAGTCCAATTTAACCGGTGATACTAATATCTGTAACTAAACTTGAAATTAGATTATTACGAGAAATGTCATCTATGAATCTAATACGGTCAGATTTTAGTAGACTTCTAATAGAGCTTTATCTTCCCCCCCCCTCCTCTCTCTCTCATCTCTTCCGAAAAATAAAAAAAAATCGGATATGAAGTTGAGCGCATTAAGATTTAATTTTTGGAGAGTCATCAAAATTTATAATCTACTTTTCGAAAATTTATGGGGAACATATCAATTTAATCCATTCTATCGGTGCAACTGTTATTATCCCCCCCCCCCTTCTTTTTTTTTTTTTTTTTTTTAGTTCGTAAAACAAATTTCTAATATTACGTGACAGTATAATAGTAACAATAACTTGAGACTTTAACAATCAGTTCAGTATGAATTGATGTAAAGTTGCTCATGACAAGTAAAATTTAGATACTGACTTCATCTCAAAAATTACTCTTCTTTGATTTATAAATGTCTCAACGGCGACTAGAGAGAGAGCGAGAGAGTGAGAAGAAGATAAAGCTTATAACAACGTAAAGGATTCAAAATAAAATTTGCCTTCTTTTCCTGTAAAGAAATTTTTTTTTTTTTTTTTTTGATGTTCTGATGATGCCACCATTTTAATAGTGCAATCCTTGGGTCATCAGAAAGAAAAATTCTTCGAAGGAGTGATTTTCAACAGGGAAGATAGATCTGGAGGGCCACGCATTCGAATTTTGAGTGTTCCAAGGGGTGCCTGAAATAGACTCGAGAGGAAGAATTTCGATTTCCTGCAGTTTCGTATATTTCTTTTCTGGCTTAATCCAATAAGTGAATTCTGCCGTTTTCCGACTTTTGTAGAATTGTTAATGGTTGGGAAGCGTTTAATAGTCGGATGATTTATTCTCGAACTATTCTTATCATGGCTCGAATCTACTGTTAAATTTAGAATAGAGCTTTGTTCCATTTCAATCAAAGGAGTTGTAATCGATTTTTTTATTGTGGGTTTTAAAGGATTTTGACCTTTCGAAATATTTTTCATGTGGGGATCCGAATTTTTATTAGTGTGTGAAGAATTTTTGTAATGAACATAAGCTTTTAAAATAACTGATTTCACCGATTTAGTACCAACTTCCGGCATCGATATATTAATTTTTACGTGGGAATTTTGCTTTGACTCGAAGCCAACATCAGAAGACGAAATCGGACAATGATATTCTAATGTACTCAAAAGGGCTTTTTCCTTCGCTTCAGGGTCCTCTCGGATTGTACTCTCTAAATCGGTTCGTCCCCCCGGCTGTTGATCTAACAACGGAATTTCCTCAAAACCATCCGAATCTTTTCGTCCCCCCGACTGTTGATCTAACGACGGAACTTCTTCAACATTATCTAAATCGTTTCGTCCCCCCGGCTGTTGATCTAATGATGTATCAATAAGATGATTTCCGTGTTCGTGAAATGGTGGTGGGGATGAGTCGGTTGTTAAGCATACGCGAGCAAAGGCCTTGAAAATGTCTTCCAAGTTTCGAGGCTCTTGTTTTAAAATTAAAGGCTGTAAGAAGGGTGGTATACTCTCGAAGAAAACATTACTAGCTCTTATATCTGCCCTTTTTACTACAAAGTCGCGAGTTTCCGGACGAGAATACTTACTAAAGCGTGAAAGTAAACCTCGCAAATAAACGTAAAACTTGACTAAAGATTCATCCTTCTTGCACCTAAGACTATTTAACTCTCTAAGAAGTCCACTAAAAACCTCTTTTCGATAATCCTCATAGGTGTACATTATGGTATGTGGGAATTGACCTTGAAAAGGCGCTACCGAGAAGGCCAATGTTTGGTCCGGTTCGTATTCGGGATCTATGAACTCTTCAGCCCCCAATTGAGGTTGCTGGTATGGATAGCCAGGGAGATTTTGGGGACCTCCTAACTGTCCATAGTAGTTCATGGGTTCAGGCATCACTCCGTATGCTAGAGCCCTGGGTTCTACGTAAAATTCAGCCTGTGGCTGTGTCACCCAGCTGGGGCCTTGGACGGGCCCCCGGTTCTGCCCTTGGAAATAGGATTGATACCTATTCTGCTGGGTCTGAGGATCGGGATGGTAAGCCTGAGGTTTTGGGCTCGTTAGTTGTTGACACATTTGCGCATCATATTTACTTGTTTCCTCTTTGATAGCTTCAAAGAGCTCCGAAAGATTTCTGTATTCGTGAGTAGAGGCCAAACATTGCAGATAGTCTGGGAGGGAGTCGAAAAACGTATCGACCGCGAATCGCTGTGTTTGAATGGTTATTGTTGCGCGATCTCCAATAGGGACGCAGGATTCGATTTTTCGAAGAATCGCTCTCAATCTATAGAAGAAATTTTCTACCGTTTCGATAGTACCTTTCTTAATGGTAGTCAATTCGTGGAGGTAGATTTTTAGTGGATCGTTTTGATTTTTATCCCCCCCTCCATTTGGATTTCCGTGTTCCCTATCATTTGAAAGGGCACCTCCAGGTAGGAACATTTTTAAAGCAAAGTCTAGTGTGGACTAGTTTTGAGGGAGAGAGAGAACGATGTAAAAGTTAATTTCGTTGTATTTAGATTTTTTTTTTATGGGAAATTTTTGCTCTAAGCTCCGAGTACAAAACGGGTGGGGCACGTACATTGAAAATTATTTTCGCCTTAGGACTTCATGGAGGGTTTCTTAAAGTCTAACTCTATAGGAGTGTAAATCGGTGAACTTCTTCCTAATAACGCGTTTCCATTAGAGGTTGATGGTATAATCTGCCCTTCAAATAGTCGAGGTACCATTTTTGTAATAGGAAACGGCGACTCGCACGTCTATTTTTTTTCCAACCATGAGTTGGGTTCACTGAGTGAGAATTGGTGCTAGTTAAGCACCCAACTTCCACGCGGTGATTCCTCAATTCACTGCCGAGATGTGCTAGCCAAAGCACCAACTCAGCTGGTCCAAAAATTATAGGCGAGAGAATCGATCGTGACCAACTTGTTCGGTGTACCTAACTCAATTTCGAAAATAAATAAAAAAAAACCGAAAACGTAAATAATGCTAAAAATAACTATTATATAAAAAAAAATTTTTTTTTAAGTATAATTCAGAATAAAAATGTCTAAATTTATAGGGGGGGTCAGATATGTTAGTGCCAACGCCCAATTCCAAACGAAGAAGTCGAAGGAGGATACTCCAATTACAGATTGGAAATAGCTGCACAGCAACGTGAGTGCATAAGCACCTGTGCAGGTAAGTATAATTCAACGGTTACCAACGGGGTAAGGTGGTCCGACGACGTGGATACCGTCGGCTTAGTAAGCAGAAAAGGTAGAAGGTCACTTTTAATTTAATTTAATAATTAAATTTATTATAATAAAATATTGAAGAATAATATTTTGATTTTAGTGACTGCCGTGAAGAAAAATGAAGCGGGGTCGGATTACCGCAGCAAAAAGGAGTCGAATGACTTCTTAATAGAAGAAAAAAAAAAAAATTTTTTTTTTTTTTTTTAGAGAAATACGTGTGTGACCACACCCAAACGTATACTTAATGAAAATTATAATTTTTCCAAATTAAAAGTTAACAAAGGAGGGGAAGAAAAAAAAAAAAAAAAAAAAAAAATTTTTGGAAAAATTTTTTTTATGTTACTTCCAATTTCTGGATCGAAGGAGAGAGAATCGTTCGTATCCCACCGCTGCCACCAAAAATCAGCTCTGTTATGTCCGGATTTAATTAATTAATAATAATTAATTATTGGAAATGGTCGCGTGGGCCTCAAGTGGGAGGCACCGGGCAAACAGGGTGATTTTCCTAGAGGATTAGCTCTAGGTTTTATTTTTATTGTGAGAACTCGAACGATAAACCCCGCGGGGGCCTCTCTGTAGTTTCGATGCAGAATTTGGATGCAATACGTTAGCGAAATTGATAATTTCACCTACCTTTCGTTGTTCGCTGCTTACTTGCAAGTTGGTCTTTACGATCTCTGGACTGCAACTCTCGTGAACGGCTTCTGTTGGTCTCTGGTTGGAAGATGATTTGGTCCAGGAAAAAGGGATGTGGTTCTTAATATTAGAAATAATCTAATATGCCGGTTTCCCCAATGATAGATGTTTATTGAAATATTTCCCTATGGGCTCGCCGTACTCAGTTCACAAGATGTTAAATTGTTCTTATCACTAAAGTTCTTTCTTTAAACTTAAATCTCTTGGATTTACACTTAACTATTACTTAAACTTATGATTTTACACTTTGGATTTATTGAGTCTTTAGCTCATTTGAGTTCGGTCTGAATCTCCGACTCCAGCAATTCACTCGGACGAGAATCGCTATTTACACACTTAACAATTATTATAAAAATCACTTCCCGTGAAGTGATTTTTGGAATAGGAAAATATAATTTCGAAAAGACAATTTTGAATTGAAATTTTTAACGGTAACAAGCAACTTGCCACGCCTCCTCGAGTGCAATATCGAGACGATCTTCCCGTGGGATTTTATAGTATACTTGACTGTTTAGATTTTATGAATGAAAATGAACTAATCGGTTTAAGAGAAATAGAAAATAGAAAAAGGGGTTGCCTAAACGTAACACGGTTTAGAACTCACGCGGGCCAGCAAGGAAGATACATTAACTTCTCAAGCGTCATAGGCTCCCGCACCTTGGTGTTCGTTGTTTTTATCACCTCGGTTCGCGGTTCTGGAGGGAATAATTTAGAATATATAATTGGGTGAGTCTAAAATACAGTCAAGTGTAATTCCCTGATTGGAGGAAACGTTGACGTCGTGCAACGAGGTGTTGGCCGAAGTTGCTATCCCTAAAATTGTTAACGCTGCACTTTACAGCGAGCGCGGCAAAGAGGCCCCTTTAATATATACGGCAAGCCGGATATAACAACATGAAGCTTGTAAAAAAAAATTAAGTGATAAGTAAATTTATAAGTAAAAGTTTCTACGTATTAAAATATTATTTACGTATACATATTAAATTATTATATTCAAGGATAAGTAATTAATTTTTAAAAACAACAAATTAAAGCCTATGTGTATGCTAAATGTATACTTCTTTTCATATAGGCATTCGGAAGCAGCTGTAAAATATACTTGGCCCAAAATGCAACCAGTGATGGATAATTGGCGCCGTTGTAATCGACCTCGTCATCCACCTATTCCCCGTGATTTGCAACATTATACTACGTTACTCAGTATGCCGCAGTACACTGATATAATAAGTTATTCAAAAGGTCGGCTAAATTCTTCAACCCTTGTTGCGAGTGATAGTAATTTTGTGGCCGTGTTGTACAGCTTGAATTTTGTGGAATCTATAACAACCACTACGTTGTTTATGGACGCAACATTTAAGATAACTCCGAAACAACCAAAAATTTATCAAGTTTTCACTATTCTTGCATTGGTTGAAAAACAGGTAAATAACTATTTGATTAATTTTATCAATTAAAAATATACTTGATTAAATCTACCTTCACTCCGGTTAGCTGATGGATTATTGTTAATTCTAAAATATGTAGTAAATTTAAAATATTTCATTTTCCAATTATTAAGATAGGTTTTTTATAATATGAATATATTTTTAAATTGTCTTGCAAACATTTGAACTTAATAAATAAAAAGAACTTATTTATATCTGGTGCTAATTCAATTTTTCACCATAGGCCTGCGTAGCTAATAAATTAAAAAAAAATGGTGCTGACACAGGCGCAGTAACGTAGACTTTTGAATAAAGTATTTGTTTTTTCTAACCTCTGCGTACCGGTGTTTTTTTTGTTTACATCAAATTGATTTTAAGTTTGATTGACAGGTAGAATAAATAAATTATAAATTGTTATTATTTAAGTTCGAAAAATTTTATTCACATAAACTTAGTAAGATTAAAAATAAACATTTGAAATTTGATAGTTTTCTAAAGTATTATAGAGGGTATGAAAAAAAAAAAAAAAAACGATTGCATTTATATGTATAGACGAAAGTGAGCATATTAATTACATTCTTATTAAATTCTACAGATTTTATCAGTAATATATGGTTTAAAGAATAGATTTGATTTGATCTAATTTACTCTAAATTTTTTTCTTCATCAATTCCTACGTTAATAGATTTTATTGCGAATTTACTTAAATTTAATGTGAAATTTTTATCTAATAAGGATTTACCAATATCTTGGATATTGATGCCGAAGAAAACAGCCGCTGCATACCAGATAGGATTGGAGTACTTTAAAAATCAAGTGGCTCCTCATATGAATCCTCAAATCATTATGACGGACTTCGAATCCGGTTTAAAATGTGCCTTGCGACAAGTATTCCCTCAAGCAGTTCATGTTGGTTGTTTCTTTCATTTTTGTCAGGTGAGTGTAAATATTCAAACGTTAAATACGCTCAGGCCTGATCATATGCCGATTCATGCCTGCCCATACCTGAAGCGTTAATTACTCTCAGGCCTGATTATACCTGTCTATGCCTATTCATGTCTGTCCATGCCTATTCATGTCTGTCCATGCCTATTCATACCTGTCCAAACATATTCATACCTGTCCATGACTGTTCATGCCTGAAGCGTTAAATACGCTCAGACCTGATCGTACCTATCTATGCCTGTTCATGTCTGCCCAAGCCTGATATATGGGATAAAATTAAAAATCTTAGTTATAATTAAATATAACTAACTTAGTCATAATTATATATAGCTGACTCAGTTATAATTATATATAACTTACATATAATTTCATATAACTAGAAATCAATAATTAATAAATTAGATATAAAATTTTGATTAAAAATCTATCATGTATAAGATATAAAATTTTTTTGACCAAGAATCTCTCATGTATAAGATTTTTATTACTTGAAGTTCGTACGAAACTTACTTTTCAAGTCAATCTCTTAATTTTTTCAATTTCAAGTTATTTTTTTAAATATTGGTTTTATAATTTTTATTGTAACAGGCTTTAATAAAAAAATTTAAAAAATTGCGACTTTTGGTGACGATAAGTACCTGGAGGTACGGCCAAATCATCATCCGTAAATTTATGGCATTAGCATTACTACCAGCGAATGATGTGGTGAACGGGTATCAATGGTTATTGGACAACATCCCTGATGAAATAAAGGGACTACTACAACCTTTTCTCGTGTATTTTTACGACGAATGGATCGTAAGAACTCCACCTAACTTGTGGAGTGTTTACAATCTTCATCATCGAACCAATAACGTAACCGAAACTTATCATCGGAAAGCAAACCTTCGATTCGGGGCTCATGCTTCGATATGGAATTTTACAGGTATAAATAATGAACGAATTTATTTTTATAATCACCGATTGAATGCGTATCTCAATACAATTATTGAATAATTTGGATTATTTTTTTTTTTTACGAAAAGTTCAAAAATTTTTCAAAGCGCCATACTTATTGATCTTTTTCAAATATTATTCTAAATTTCAGTTCTCAGTAACAAATCGTTTTAAAGTGGTTAATTAAAACTTTTGATTTTTTTCAAATTTTTGTTCATTGTTACGCATTAAAATTGAATCAAGTATTTTTTTTTAATTCTCATCGGTCTAAAGAAATTATTTCTTATTGAAAAAAGTGAAAAATTTCTGAAAATGTTATGAAAGTGAAAAAAACGATTCTTTCTATGTTTTCTTTACTATAAAACTTAAAAATTTAAAAATTGCTCTAAAACTCCCTTATTAAAAAAGAAACAATTTAAAACGATTAAAAAAAAAAATTTTTTTTTAATACTTTTTAATGTTTTGTATACTTTGAATACTTTTAAATTGCCCTTCTTATGGAAATTTAACACTAAAAATCAGTTCGAATCGTTTCTCTCAATCAGGGCTATTGAATCTTGTATTTATCAGATAAATGAAAAAATAAGATCTTACTTTATATGTTTATAATTACAGAAGTACTTACTCAAATCCAAGCAGTGACTCATATCGAGTTGGAATCTTCGCGAAATGGGGATGAAATTACGACAGGTACTCGAACACCTGAAGAATTAGATCGTGATGAAAGAATTAAAACGGCATGGGATTTGTATAGTAACGGTATAATAGGCATACTAAATTTTTCGGCATGCGCCAGCAATTTTTTACACGCCTTTCAACACAATCGCAATATGACAGGTATATCATATTAAGGAAGAACTATGACTATAATAAAAAAAAAAAAAAAAAATATATAAATAGATAAACTCAATGTTGAATATAAAATTTCTAAAACTTTTTTAATTACGATAATTTTTAGGCGAGATCCTACTAATTTATTTACTTCTTTTATCACCTAGCATTTTCATGATTATGTATTTAAATTTTATTCATTAATTGAAAAAAAAAATTAATCTAATAAAAAGACAATGTAGTAACGATTTCACTTGAATACATAATTGGCCAAATTAATTAAAGACGATATAAATACAGAGTAGTCCATAATTCCTACAGTAAATTGGAGCTTAAAAAATTTGACGTTATGAATTGTAATCTTGACATGAAGATTTTGATGAAATTTATTAAAAAAATTTCGTTTTACTCTTCTTTGATCGAAACTAAGTAATTTATCTGAATTTTTATTGAAATTGTAATTACAGTGGTCTATTTTTCCTTGATGCTCTAATTTTTTTGTTAATTAAGCAATGTAATATTTACATAATCATAACGGTTCCAATGCATTTATTATTTTAAGAACTAAAGGATCGTCTTAGAATCAACTTCACCTTGTTGTTTCAGAAAATGCTGATCGCAATGAAGCTTATGAAAATTTCGCAATATTTATGGAGCAGGATGTAATGGATATTAGTGAATAGCATTGATGATAAAAAATAAAAACATTGCTATTTATTCATAGCCCTGATCAAAAACTTCAATTGAATCTGATTGAAACTCGATCGGATTTCTATCGAACTCAATCAGTCAATCGGAATGTAGTTGGGAGCGTTCCGATTAACTGATTGAATTTCAATCGAAGAAAAATATTGATTATTTTTTGATTATATCAGATTACAATTTTTCAATCAGATTCAATCGGACTTTTTTTCAGGGATATTTATTACTATTTTACTCATAATGGATTTTTTACAGTGTTTGTAATTTTATAAATTATCAGTATAATTATCAATGTTTTTAATTCTAAACAAAACTATATACAAACATGTAATGTTTAAAACAAAATGACTTACTAGAATTGCGCTAAGTATAGACATGATTTGAAATTCTTAATATTAAGTATCTAAGTAATTAAAGATCATCGGACTGTAATTTTAAGTTTACAATACAATTGAAAGGACATTATCCATATTATATGGAACTTCTGATAGAAAATTTCTTCATAGAGAAGTAATGACCCATATAATAAAACATTTTTAAATGCCATAGTTCAATATACTTAATTAAAATTACAAAACTAAATTTAAAATAAAATAATATAAAGATAAATATTTATGATACTGAAGTTAACGAGCGTCTAATAATTTTTTTTTTTTTGCACCAGAAGTTTTTTGTATTTATCCGATATATATTTTATTGACTTATTTCAAAATTTAAATAAAAAATTTACAGCTGCTAGCTACATTCACCCTAATTGCTAACTTCAAGACCATGAATATTTAATTGGTTTTCAAATAATTACATTTTTTTTCTAATAAATTGAAACTAAAGTCTTACAATAAGTTTAATTAATTTATTTAACTCGTTTATTTAATCTAAATACTTAATAATAATCACATATCAAGACTTAGTATATTTGTTTATTACGACTGATAAATTAATTTTAATTAAAACTTGTACTTGTTTACTTATTATTTACCCGGGTGAAAAAAATTATATATAATTCAATATAATCATATAGAATTTTATATAATTATATATGATTTATATAGAATTATATATGATTCATATAGAATTATATATAATTATACAGAATTATATATAATCATAAAGAATTATATATAATTATATATAACGTTGAGAAAAAATCGCAGCTGATTATATATAATCATATATGATTATATACAACTATATATAATTGTACATGATTATATATAATTATATATAACGCTGAGAAAAATCACAGATGGTTGTAGATAATTATATATAGTTATATACAATTACGTATAATTGCATATAATTATATATAATTATATATGATCATCTGTGATTTTGTCTCAGCGTTATATATAATTATATATATGAACATATAATTCTATATGAATCATATGTGATTCTATATAAAAATAGAAAAGAGAGAAAAATAACTTGGGAGTGAAGATATATACATATATGTAAATATGGGTGTTTCATAAAAAAAAAAAAAAAATTTTTTTTCTTTTGTGGCAAGCAAAAATTGAAAGTATAAATAAAAATAAAAATTTTGGTACCAATCTGAGCTCTTAATAATGATATTAAGATTTGTCTCAATCAATTTTTCTATTTTCCGTTTGAATAACACAAGAAAAAAAAATTTTTCTTTTTTTGAATTTTCTAGCTCACAAACCAATCAACGGATTTTTATTAACAATAAATATTTTTGTAGGAAATTCAACGCTCTACAAAAAAAGTCTCTTATCATTTTTTTATAAATCGTATTCAAAAGTTCTTTAAGCTTCAAGTCAAATTTATAGTAAATTTTGAGATTTTTTTACTTTTCCGGCGATTGTATCAGTCTTATCAAAAAATATCGTAGGAACTGTTTTGTAGATAATTTTATTCCTTACAAATAATTACAAACAAAGTTTTTCGAAATCCCGCATTGTTCACAAGTTCTTTTTTTTTCAATGTCAAACTCTTAAAATGCTTGGATTTATCAAAAAATGATAAGAGACTTTTTTTGTGGAGCGTTCAATTTCTTACATAAATATTTATTGTTAACAAAAATCCGTTGATTGGTTTGTGAGCTAGAAAATAAGAAAAAAAATCAATTTTTAACAATATTAATTTTCTGAACTTAAATGTCAACGAAAAGTAAACTTGATTTTTCGTTGATATTTAAAACCCTTTGACTTTGTTCGCGTTCATTTAACATATGTATGATATCGAATACTTTATGTAGGAAATTTAATTTCCTACAAGACCTAGCTTGTCATTATTTAAAAAAAAATTTTCTGATAGAATAAAAATGAAAAATAACAAAAAATAATTTAACACTGAGGAAACCAAATTTTTGTCGATGTTTGACGCTCCGTAACTTTTTCCCAGTTTGTTTGACGTACATATTGTATCAGCACTTTTTTTAGAGAATTTTATTTCCTACGAAATTATACCAGGTGGAATTTGGAAAAAAAATTTTTCATAGTCGTAATAACGAAAAACTAAAATGAAAAATTTTCGTGTGTATTTTAAATGGGAAAGGGGACCCCCATATGTGATAGTTCAAGTCTAAAGATATCTGGCTAAAATTAGGTGAAGTTTTTTTTTATAATATAAAGTAACTTTTGGGCCCATAAGAGTTTAAAAAAGAAGTATTTATTTTTTTCCGGGACACCCCAATATATATGTACGTAGGAGAGGGAAGTCACCGGTGCTATAAGCAGCAGCGGAAGTAGTTCGGTGCTCGCCACGATATCGCGCTCACTACTTGTAGTGTGTCTCTAGTAGGAAACTTATTTCAAAACTGTTAAATTCCAAACTTGAGGCTATTCTGGCCCGGGTATTCCTCCGTTATTTGGCAGAGTGAAAAGTACCTTTTTTGATGGTAATATAGTACATTCTATATTACATAATGACAAAAATATTTATTATCAATGTTTCCATAAATAATTTTTCTTAGAAATTAAACTTGGACTTTCAAAAAAAAAAAAAAAATGATTTAAATAAAAAGTGTAGAGCCTCTACTATACAAAAATTCACAATTTATTTAACAAATTGCATAGGAATTCAATTATATGTAGTTCTACATAATTATATATAGTTATATATAATTATATATAATTATATAGGGCCATTTTTCATATATAATTATACATAATTATATATAATTATATATAATTTTTTTTACCCGGGTAACTTTGAATTTCGTTAAGAAAATAATAAAATAAAAATGTTTGTGTGAACAAAACCTATATGTGTTATGAGTTTTAAAAAATAAAAAAAATTATAAATTATAACTGAGAAAATGAAGTATATAAGTATACGAATTTCACATGTTTATTTGTGTGAGTGATCTCCGATAGAAAATTCTAACTATAACTATTAATATATTTTTTGTAATAATACAAATAAAAAGTAAAATAAACAAAATTAGATTCTATTTTATTTTTCTTATAAAATAATTTAATTTTTATATTTCATTAAATAATTATTAAGACAAAAATTTATGTCAGCATTTTTTAAAGAATATATTACAAGAACAAAAAAAAATATTCTTTATTCAATATTACTAATTTTTTATTATAATTATTTAGTTTTATTTATCTTCCAATCACTTGATAAAATATTAATTAATTACAAAAAAATTTTTTATATTAAAAAAGAAAAAAAAATATTACAAATATATAAGAATTATTATAAAAATCGATAATGCGTTCAATGATAGTTATAATAATTTATTACATCTAATTTAAATTATAAATAATAAATTAAATTTTGCTTTTTTTATCAATTATCGTATCTGTGACAAATTCTTGTCCTTCGAAATCTATTATCGATTGCAAAATTATCGTTCGAAATCTACCTTATTGACTAGTAAATTGCCACTACGGAAGTTGGTACCACTGTATAATTGGATACAAAGTGTACTTGAGCCAATGAATGAGTGCTCTTACTTATGACGGGAATAAACCTCCATCATCTACAACTACTTACGACTCAAATTCTGTTGGCAACACTTATACTTTGCTTAAAAATATAACCGTTTACAAGTTGACATCGTTTTATATCGTATGGTAACTCTATCGTACTGACTTTACCAGACATGGATTACTAGTGGATACTGTATTAACTTCAAGGGACTGAATATAAATCTTCCTCAAACAACAATTCGAAATAAATACGGCCGTTCTTAACATCTTTCTACTCTTAGCTCAACGGGAATAATATCAAACTGGTATATTTTGATACTGAAATTAACAACCTTTTAGGATAAGAAAAGTATACTCTTTTTGAGCTTATCTGGGGCCTTTTTGACATCATTTTGACGCTAATTGACGTTATTTGGCAGTCTTTTTACCGTCTGAGCTCATTTTTGAGCTCATCTAGGGCCCTTTTGAGCTCATGTCGGCCATTTTGAGCTCGTCTTATAATAGATGGCGTCTTGTGTATATTTTGAGTAGAAAATTTTGAAAAAAATATATAAAATTTTTGATAATGTACAATTTATGTAAAATTATGTACAGTTTCATTAATGACTAGAATGAGTTCTCGGAATGCCTATCAGGTTACAGGTTCTGGCATCATGTTTGTGCTTAACCCCAGTGCTGACACTAGCGTTGCCTACTCTGATTAATGCAATCTGTACACGTAAATGTATGATTTGAAGTTTAATATCTCGAAACTGGGGTATGTAAGGGTACATGCAAGAAGCATACATGAGCATGCCATCTAGTGGTATAGTTTCTCTCCCCTCTTTGTACTATTTCTAACTGCGTTGTTGATGACATTATCAGGCGAGTCTGAGCTGGTTTTTTCTAACTGCGCAATAGAATGTTCAAGATGATGACGTCATCTGACAAGTCTGAACTGGTTTTTCCTTTGTTCTATTTTTAACTGCGTAGTAGATGACGTCATCCGACAAGTCTGAACTTGTTTTTTGAGCTAGAGTGGGGATACTGAGCTGAGCGCTGAGCTCAAGAGCTCGCAACAGTCAGTCTACATCGAGAAACGTTTTAGTTAACAGTCTGTACTAATGGATAAGTTCAGTGAAAGTGAAAGAATTTTTCTCCGCCATAACCGGCCATACACTGATAACCTGGATGATATTATTGAATTGTTATTTGGTGACGTGCCTCCTGAGGAAATTGGTAAATTTGTTGACGATATAATTGCGTTTGCAAAAAATCTTGAAATTATTGAAAGTGCGCGAGAAGTATCTTGTCCAGGCTGTACTGAAAAACGAAAGTTATTAAAGAATCTATTTGAAATTAGTGAAAAAACGGAAAAACTGCAATTACGTATGCTTAGAAAATCCTAAAAATGGCTCCTCAACGTTCAAGGTATGTAAAAATTATTAAATGTTTCATTAATTTATCTATGAATACTTAATTAATTATCAACTTTGTTTTTAAACTTCACGTATGCACGGATAAGTGTAACCACGAGGCCCAAATTGAGTTCGAAGACATAAGCGAAGAAAGTGATATTTTCGAGGACGGTGCTATTCCAAATTCCTATTATTATAGAAACGCGAATGAGGAAAAAAACAAAGAATTAGCTATTCGACGACAAGAATTCGATTTACAAATTTCTCATTAAATAGAATTATTGTTAAACTTTAAAGATCGCAAAAATTATGAACAAGCGTGTCATGAAATCACATTTATATTAACTAAGTTATTGTTTAAAGCTAACAAACAGTGATAATGGGCTTAATAATTGATTTTGTGGGTTTCGAGATGCCTGATGGTAGATTTGTGATAAAAGAACTTTGTGCTACTGATATTTATGATAAAGTGGGTACATATGGAATTGCGCGATGCGAACATTGGTTGTTTGAACCACCTTTGGATCAAGTTGATTTTGCTGTAATGCAGAAAAGTGTTGATCACCACAAGCATCACCAATCAATATCATGGATAGCCGGTTTGCTACCATATGAATTATTAAAAGAAATTCTTAAAATTATGGTCAAACATACACGATACTTTTACATACAAGGTAAACAGAAGAAGAAATGGCTTGAAGATCTAATTGACACTGCTGTACCGATTATTGATTTAGAAAAAATGGAATTTTTCTTACTTAATCGAAAAAACGATTTCTTGAAATATCAATGTCCATATTATGCTTATCACTTGAAGAAATTGGATGCTTCATGTGCATTTCAAAATGGCCAAGAGTTCAAGAGATGGTTCTGGCATTTTTATGGAATTCAACCAACCTACGAGAAGTCAGTTCAGATCTTCAATCAATTGCAGAATCTACTTTGTATGGATGATCGAGGTATCGCATGCTTTGATGATACATTTATCCTTGAAAATGCAACTCAGCAGATTGATTTCGTTTGGCACAAACTACCAGAAAAATTAGAAAATAATGAAAAATTGATTGGCTATCAAAGGTGTCGGGATCATTATATTTTCCGTGATGATGTTCCTGATAGCTTTGCATATCCATTCAAAAAAGATTGCTCTAACTGTATATTTTTAGGTTAAGAAAAATATCTATACTTTATGTAAAACTAAAATGTATATTTTTAGGTTAAGTAAAATATTTTATTGTATTTGAAGTTATGAGAAATATTTAAGGTTATGTAAGACTTCAATGTATTTTTAGGTTATAAGTAATAAAAAACAATATATATCAATATAAAAAAAGTTTATTCATTTATAAAGGTAAGTTTTTTAATTAATACAGGTTCAATAATTATATTTAATTTATTAATTCTTTGTTTAAATCGATCTCAATCTCTTGCTGCTTGTTCCCATTCATCTCTTCTTGCTTGCTCATGTGCAAATCTCCATACATACATGTAATGTGTAGTTGGCGTTGGATTAAATTTAACAGTCTTCATATTAGTTTTCTTACGATGCTGCTTATAGGATTATACTCGACTATGCGATCATGTATAATGAGACAATAAGCTGATGTCTGCGCAGGAAATTGATTTGTTGATTCAAATTCCAGGCGAATGTCCACTGGTCCAGATTTTATTGATTCGTTTTGTTTCGAGCAATCGATAACATACAGTGGTGCTTGTTTCAAAAATTTCTTCTTTGTCAACAGTGGCTCAGGTTCTTTGTTGTAGTATGAAATTTGGAAATTTATATACATATCATACAACAGAGCATATTGATTGTTTGCAATGTTGAGGTTTAAATTCCCATAAGAATAACTCTGAGAGTTTAAAAATAATTTTATATCTCTGATGTTGCAGTGATCAAACACGCTGGCATTTTTAGTTGCGTCATTTTTTCTTGCTGTTTGGAATCCAAGGATTACGAAACGTGGTTTCTCGAGCTGCGTAGATGTTTTAACTGCCCATATGTGCTTCGAAGTATTAGGTAACAGCGGATACTCGTACAGCTCCCAAGCTCGGAAACTGATTGAGATAGCTGGATCACTTGTAATATAATTCAAAGCTTCAATTTTTTGTTCATCAGCCATAGTCACATATGGTACAATCCACTCGATTTTTTGCAGCTTAATTTTAACAGCTTCAGCATGAGCTCCAGCAGCAGGTGTAGCCACAATGTATGCATTCAAATCAGAATTTGATCTTATTAAAATCAATTCATGCTTTGCGTTGATGACAACTTTATGGTAATCTTCAGCAAATCCGAGCAGGAGACTCAGTGGTATAGATACTTCAAAGTAGCCATTGTCATTATGCAATTTGTTTACAGCTTCATCCATAATCCAGCCTGAGTTCTTGAGTGTATTTTGTTGAGCTGGACTCAGTGATGTATATCCTTTCATGAGACTTGTGATGCAAACATTTTTATTACGATCAATTTCAACACCATTGAGCTCGTAGCGTATTTCTTCAAACATATGACATGCTGTCATGTTGACCAGGTTGCACTTACAGCTGTACCATCAGACTTTGTGAATTTTCCATACACATGCAGTGTACTTTTACTTGGAAGTAAACATAAATCTTGATGTTGAACAGCATTTCTTATTTCATCGCTGTTGTTAGATGTTGAAGAAGCATACGGGAGATGAGCATGTGCTTCATAGTGTGCAATCGACTCATCAAAAATGATTTGTCTTTGAATATTTAAGATTTCTGCCGCCATGGTCGTGTACACGTCTAACAACAAAAATAAATTTTTATTTTCGACTGATGTTGCTCGACCATGTTGCTGTCGTTTTATTCCCAGCACCACTTTTTGTCTCATACACGACGCCCATTATTTTATAGACTTTATATGCAGTCTTATGATTATCGTCTCACCTCTAAAATTAGCCAGTTTTCCGTCTTGATCGACAATTCTCAGTCTGAGATTTTGTATTGCTTGTACGGCGATCGGCAGATAAATGACGTGAGATGGCAATTCAACAATCTTATATTCTGGCGGTACACTTGGAAAAAATTCATGAATAGTGTGAACTTTGTGCTCATTTATGTAAGCACCTGATTTGATGTTGCACTCAACCCTCAGAGCATTGAGTTTTAATATCTTCACTGGTAAATCTGATGAGTGAGTTTTATGTGGTGTCAGCTTTCGATTCGTAAATCCCAGTAGTCTACCAATAGAATCTTGAGGTGTAAAATTCACAAATTGATCACACTTCACTTCTCAATTCATTATTATTGGCTCTTATGCTGATGCTGAGTCTTTGTAATTTTTTTTAAATGTATTTTTCAATGTCAGTGATTTCGTAACTTCCTGTTGGTATAATCAAGACTCTTTCTTCAACAGTTTCATATTTTTCAGAGTCTATATTTTCACTCATCGTATTGTTATTTTCAGTTACTGAGACATTGTCATCAAACTTTGTAATTATTGCCACATTTCTTTTAGCTCTTTTTTTCTTGACTACTTTTTTCTCATCAATATTATTTGTATCAATTTTTTCGATATCAATATTATCCACAGGATAAGAGACATAAAATTTATTAGCACCAACATCAATATTTGGTATTGAGTTAAATGTTAATAACTCTACAAGTCCCAGAACATAATTTTTAGTTGGTGATAATTCGATCGGAGGGAAGTAGTTGGCCTCCAACACGGATGTACATCCCGTTAACGTTAATGTGAATGACTCAGCCATGACTGATGTGCTGTACACAGAGTTACATCAATTTATAGTTGTCCAGTGAGAAATTTGAGCCACAAATGTCCACATATAATTGTATCAAAATCCTGATATCTTTTGTGATTATATTTTACGCTACCAACATCGAGATATTCCATAAGATCTTGCGGTGGTTGTAAATTACCAAAACTGTCAAAGTAAACAACTCTATCATTATTTTTCTTGTATGCAACCCAATGAGTACCAGGTCCTAGTTTATCATCAAGATTAATAATAGCTGATTCATTTTTTCTTGGTCCAGTTTCAGGTAAATCATTTCTCATAAAAACACCACGAAAGTTAAGAATTTTTAGAGCTTTAGCGTATTTCAGTAAATCGATCTTTGTGAGTGCTCGATGTGGTAGCTCTACTTGTTTTTTGACTTGCATCCTCTGCCTACTGGATATGGTCTCAAGTATAAGCCTATACCACGTCTGTAAAGTCTCAAGTATAAACCTTTACTCATGGATATTTGTTCCATTTTCAAATTATGTCGTTTGCTCTCCTCTAATCGATTTTTAGCAGCACTTGCATCATTCACAGCTTTTGCTATACCAGCAGCACCTCCAGCCAAAGCTCTTGTGGCACTCAGGCTGGCAAAAAGTGGTATTAAAAATGGAAGTACACCACCAACTTTAGATGGGACTGGTAAAATTCGTGGCAGCCGGATATTTTTTTTCCCACCAGATTTTTTAACTGCCTGACGAGCTCCTTTCAATGCTGTTTTGATTGGATCACTACCAGGAGTCATGGACTCTTTAGCAGCTGTGACAACTTGTCTTAGTGCAACTTGTTTATTTACACTGGTTTTTCTCTTGCTAGTCTTTCTCTTGCCAGACTTTCTCTTGCCAGTCTTTCTTTTGCTAGGCTTTCTCTTGCCAGCTGTTCTCTTCTTCAACCCCATACCGAATCTTTTTTTTATCTTCATGATTTTATTGACACTCCACGCAGCAGCTTTTTCACCAATACCAGCGTCTTTTGCTTGATAACGTTGCCACGCCTTCTCAGCAAGTATTTGATCAGCCTCGTGACGTGCCGCCGAATTTCCACGATTATACGAGTATGCGATATCGTGTTCTTTACACGCAGAGTCCAGAGGATTAATTACACGACCTCCACGAGCTAATCTCTTGGCTAGCTTTGTGCCTGGTCCACAGTACTGGTAACCAGGTATATGTAGTTCAAATGGTAGCTTATTGATTATACTGCTTACAAAACCTCTACCACTGGTCTCTACACGTCTGCTCTCCATAATAGCAGCATCATGACTAACTTAAAATGATATAAATTCTGATACTTATAGCTCGCCGAGTGAGTTATTGTTGTGATCGCAAACTATCAACATGGAATTTAATAGTCTAGAGGCCAAGTTGCCAGTAATAAATTTTGATCAAATTGTTCAAGGTACGGGGGTGAAAAAAGTCAAGAGACACGGTGCTTTATTGCCAAACAGTGTACGTGCTATATTTTGTGGCCCATCAAATTATGGAAAAACAAATGCTCTGCTCTCACTCATCATACACTCCAATAGCGTGAGATTTGATAATATCTATCTCTATTCAAAATCTCTGAACCAGCCGAAATATAAATTTTTAGAATCACTACTTAAACCAATAGAAGGTATTGACTTTTTTACTTTCAACGAGCATGAAGAAGTACTGAAACCGGAAGATGCAAAACCAAACTCATTGATGATATTTGATGATGTCGCTTGTGAAAAACAAGATCATATCAGAGCATACTTTTGTATGGGTCGACATAAGGATGTTGACAGTTTTTATCTCTGTCAGACACGTATACCTAAACATTTAATACGTGACAATGCAAATTTTATAGTTCTCTTTCGTCAAGATGAGATGAACTTGAAACATGTGTATGACGATCATGTAAATATTGACATGTCATACAATTTATTCAAAGACTTGTGTTCAGCATGTTGGAATGATGGTAAATATGGTTTTGTAGTGATTGACAAAGACAGTGAGCTAAATAGTGGAAGATATAGAAAAGGATTTGACTGTTTTATTAGTATAAATTAACTTGTACTTGATAAATAGTCATAAGAGATTAAGTGAACTCTAAGGCATCAACATAAAGACCGAGGAACTTTTAAAGCAACGAGATGTCTTACATCAGATATCTCAGGCTGGTGATGCTATCCGACGGAAGCATAGAATGCTCAAGTTGGGTAAAGACACAGCTGAGAAGACAATGGGTGAAATTGTTAAGCCTATTGTTCCACCTCTGCAGAGTCTAGTCGCATCATCTAAAGTAAAACAAGAAGTCAAAGAAGAAGTTAAAAAAAATAATACAACAGTGAATAATGATACAGAACTTGATGATGCAAGTAATTATGATAGTATTATCTCTGAACATAGAACTCTGGAAGATACACAAATATCTCCTGCTGCATCAAGTACCCCTGCTAAACCAGCTAGCAGTGAAATAAAGTCTTATTTATCTAAAGTGTATAAAAAAAGTAGAGATATGGATATGAGATATGATGTCCGTCGATGTTACAATGATTTTTACATTGGTGATTCTGAAATAGCTTTTGATGATACTGAGATTAATACAAAAAATAAAAATAACTCAGTGACTCCTGGTTTATTGGAATTATTATTTAAAAAATCACCTGATGATTCAAAAGTCACACAAAATGATAAAAATAAATATCTCGAAATTATAAAGATGACAAATGCTCATAGATAAAAATATAAGCCAGATGGTAGTTTTTTTGAAGACTCGACAATCAAGTACAATAATTATATTGCTGATTTTCTTGCTAAAAATGCAAACTTATCAAGAGGTAAAGGATTACCTGATTTTGTGATTGCGAAAAAGAAAAAAGCACGTATGGATTATGTCTACTGGGATGATCCAAATGAACTAGTCGACCGTCTTCGTTTACTTATGGCATGTCAAGCAGTTTGAAATCCAAGCCACACCAATGAAATCATATCAATTATTGAAGAGCTACGAGAAGCAGGAATTATTTATTAGCAGCAACTGCATCAAATTTATGTCATTTACTCGCGGACTGTTGAAGTAGAAAGAGCAAAAATGAGTATCGATATTTTTGGACGGTCACTACCAACTGGTGCTGCAATCAGTGGACCACCAGGACCACCTGGACGAGGATTTCAAATAACTGTTGATGGACAGTATGATGTTAAGAGCAAGAGACTGTGTCATGTTGGTAAACCAGCTGAAGACAGTGATGCAGCAACTGTAAAATTTACACGTGATCTTGTGTACAAAGAACTTTCTCTATTGTATGATAGTATAAGGAATGATCAGTCAGAGATCATTTCACACTTGCACTCTCAAGTGGTAACACTGGACTCTGCTGTTGCACTTTTAAAAAAAGAAAATCAAGAATTAAAAAATATAATAAAATGTATCAAGTCACGAAAAGAATTAATTAATAGAAATACACAGCGAATAAAAGAATTTGAAGCTAGAATATTTGTTGACAATGGAGGACAAAAAAACAGTAATAGCGTATTAGCTGCAAAGACCAGCACGCCGAAATTACCAACGTCGTCATGTTGACATACGAGTACTTGATGAAACTTGGCAAGCTGATCTAGTTGAAATGATTCCTTATGCAACAGTAATTAAAGGAAACAAATATCTGTTAACTGTCATAGATATTTTTTCAAAGTTTGCTTGGGCTGTACCAATTAAAAGTAAAAGTGGTAGTGATGTCACTAGTGCAATGAAATCTATATTTCAACAAGGACGTGTACCAAAAAATCTGCATGTTGACCAAGGCAAAGAATTTCAAGATCTTATGAAACGTAATAACATCAACATGTACTCAACATTCAGCAACTTGAAGGCATCAATATGTGAACGTTTCAATCGAACACTTAAGACTAACATGTGGCGTCAATTCACCGCTCGTGGAAATTATAAGTGGATTGATATATTGGAAGATTTAATACACAAATATAATACTAGGAAACATCGTACTATCAAACTGGAACCTATTGATGTAACTGCTAAAAATGAAAAGCAGATATTTGAAAATATATAAAAACCTCTTCTAGCTCAGCGACAAGCACGAAAAAATAAATTCAAAGTTAGAGACAAAGTTCGAATCAGCAAGTACAAACATGTGTTTGAAAAAGGCTACTTACCCAACTGGACCACTGAAATTTTTACAATCAAGACAGTGCAGAATACGAATCCAACAACATACAAACTTGTAGACTGTAAGGATAAGCCAATTGAAGGTGGATTTTATGTTGAAGAAGTCAGCAAAGTCAAGCACCCAGATGTCTATCTAATAGAAAAAATTATAAAAAAACGTGGAAATAAGTTATATGCAAAGTGGCTTGGCTTCGACAGCTTTCACAACACCTGGATTGATAAATCAGACCTGTCAAACTTATATTCTAATAAATAAAAACAAAATTTGTAATTGTATATACATTTTTTTTCATTTTCAAACCTTAAAACTAATTTTACAAAAAAAACTTAAAAATAATATTTCCATTTTCTATTTAAATAAGTTCTCTTTTATTTTCAAACTAATTTACATAAGTTCTCTTTTTTATTTACATAAATTTTCTTTTTTGAATTATTATCTCATCATCATCATCTACAATAATTTTATTATTATTTTTATAGCCCCATGGTAGGGTGTCATGACTGCCATCAATGAACTGACGCTTATCATCAGCCCAGTTCAATGCAATTTTATTTTGTGTAATTGTCTTCACATTATGCTTCTTTGATTTGATTAAATATTGTTTTTTTGTTAAATTCACATAATTATTTAAGCATACCATAAAATCATCAAACGTGATTGTTTTCAAAGTAGGACCCTTGACTCCCTTTGCTCGTTTTTTAGCTTTCTTGTTCTTATATGCTTTAAATGCATATAATTTAGCCCTGAGTCCAGTGAATTCAGTCATGATTTCACCATTATTTTCATCCTTCATTAGACCCAGGACTTTTTTATTAGCCAACGATATATTGTAAACATTATCTTCGGGATAGTCAGAGGTGTCGAACTTTGAGATATCACGTTTAATGATTTTATAGATATCTGGTACAGTAAAATGATAGATGAGACTGTCTGTGTCAGTATACATTAATTTCGACTCATCGTTTTTGAAGTTCTTTTTTACATAATTATACTGAAAATCGTAAATAAATGTTTTGGATGAATTTAAAATACAATAGCCTATATAGATCGGTTTATTGAAACAGACTGAAACTTTCTTCATCTCAGTAATTACCATATCTTGATCAAACATGGTAAGACTATGGAAATTTGGCTTACATATCAATTCTTTGACTCCATATCTAGCATCCCATTCAGTTTTTAATTGTACATCTTTGTGCACATGTACATTCTTACATTTTCCATAGTCTTACCAAATACAGCGTTATTCATCAGTTTGTAAAAATTTTTTTCAAACTCATTTTTTGCTAAATTTCTACAGTTAGTGTTTTTATCAATATAACTTTTGAGCCAAGGCGATTGTTTAAACTGTAATACTCTGTGAACTTTTGTTAATTTTAATCTTAACTCTAGACATTGTTATAAATTTTTGTAATGGATTATATAATTATTTTTATCATACAGAGTAGTTGATAATTTCGAGTGTTTGGATCCTGGCGGTACAAAGTGTTCTGGGCACAGCGGTAAATCTTTATGGAGTTCATGTAACTCCTCAGGATACTCTAAGTCTACTTCTAATACATATCCCACACTATCATTATCATTTAAAAATTTATTTACATCATCATCAACATTTTCTACCCACTCAAATGAACCCGTCGGCAGTGGCATGCTCATAGCTGCACCATACAAGTTATTTACATCATAGTACATTAAATAGGATTCAGCTTTGCTTGGATCAAAGTCTTCACCCATGTATCGATTATTAGCAGCAGCATATCGGTTTGTACACTGAGATACCCCACCTCTGATTCCTTTTTCAATAAAAAGTATCATTTCAGGATCAGTAAAAAGCTGAAGTTCCACACCAGTGTATTTTAACATTGCATCATTGGACAGACCAGGAGCAGTATAGTAATGTAATGGATCTAGATTATAAGTTTCAAAGCAGCTACGTCTAAAATTTTCAAACACATCTGCTAGAAGAAGTACATCAGTTTTAAGATATAAATCTGAGTACTCTCCCAGTGATTTGATGTTAAATTTATTCCAGACTAGCTGAGCAAAAAAATAACCCTCATCAGAGACACTTTCATTGGTTAATTTTGAAAAAAATGATACTTGATCAGGCAATTGTTTGTCATTAAGTTTGTCAATACTTAAAATATATTCATATGGAAATATGCCTTTGCGTGTAACTAATTTAAATTCATCTAGATCAGGATAATAAAGTTTCGTTATAAGCTTTTCATCATCACCAAGATATGAAGCTAATTTTTCAAGGCTTGATGCCATAAATCTGAATGAGTCTATGAAGCGTAATGACACTGAAGTATTTTATATTGATTTTGTGAAAGATATATATTTTTCTTTATTAATTGGTAGTAAAGTTACATCACCTTTAATTAATGTAGCTAGACTTTTAATTAAAAAATGTAAATCATAGCCAGATAAATTGTTAAAAACTATGGGAATAACGTGAGACTTTTGATAATTAACATTACAAGATATATGAGCTGGACCATGATAATTACCAGTGAAATGACAGTGATCATAACAGTTATCTGTATTTTTTGTAATTATTTTTTCGGAAATATGACAAACAGTTGCCTGATCATGTATCTCTTGCTGCTGTTTAGTAAGCGGCTTCAGTGGTATGGGATTTTTTAAATATCCTTCATACTCGATAGCTAATTTTTCCAACTTTAAAATAAACCAATCAATACAAAATTTTGAACGATTTAATTTAAATTTAGATAATTTATTGTCATAACTGCAATGTTGATAGAATGCTACACTGTGTGGAATATGCTTTTGAGTTTCACCATCTCCTTGGGGTTTTTCTAGTGTGCATTCCAAGTCCGCATATACAACAAACGGTACCGTGTCTTTATATCGATAGTTTTTGAATTTTGAAATTTGATCTTTTGGAAATGTCATATGGACTTTATTCATTTTAAAACAATCAGCTTTGTGATTTTCATACGAATAATCGAATCTAAAACGATTCAAGCATCTATCACAAAAAAATAATTTGCATGTTGACTTGGAAACTTGTGATCGAACTAGTCGTGAAAAATCTTTGATCAAAGCAAAGTAAAATTTAGGTTGAAAATTTTTAATATTAAAACCTGATTTATTTCATTTAATATTTTGCTGTACCATTAAGAGATGAATAACTTTTTTATCTGACTTTATGAGTTTACTTAGATATAAAGGAATTATTGTACTTTTATCGGATTTTTTATTGCAAAATTCGGACTCGATACCATAGACATTAATCGATAAATTATTTAATTTTTCAAATTTGCGGATATCATTTAAAGTGATTGGCAATTTTATACCTTCATACTTTAATATAGAGCTGAAGTGAGGATATGATGTTTTTCTCGCAGGATTAATATTAGCTGGATGTAATGCTGCTACAATGCTCCATAGAAAACAGTGTTCATCAAAATTTTGAATATTTAATACTGCTTTTTTCGCTTGTATATCCTTCGGTAGCTCCACAAACGTTGAATCTCCAGCTTGAAGAGGTGCATATCTTGACATTGTGATTATCGAATTGTGGATTTCAGTTAAACTCTACCCAGAGTCTTTTTGATTGAACTCCTCGACTTTCTTCAATAATTTATCATTCACGTGATCTTTATACCAAGTAGCAAGAGATGTTGCGGGTAAAATTTCTCGACTCTTGGTAGTGAATGACTTTGTTTCTTCGATGATATTTTCAGCTTTTACATTTCGAAATTTGCAAATCAATTCAACATTTACTTTAAGCCCAGCAACATCTCTGAGCACATTCTCAACTTTTTCGGTTATAAGATCTTGAGCATCATCAAGAAAAGCACGAAGAACAGTATGAGCTTGATTCACCACGCGTCCGGATTTAATGTTATTAGAAAATGCGTTTTCAAGATCTTGCCACTTGATGAGACGTCGGTTTGCACGCAAGTCACCACCAGTTACTTCTCCACTCAATTGTGCAAATTGATCAGCATACCAGTATAAAAGTACAATATTCGCACGTACACTTCTTCTGACTTGAACATTTATTTGCGGATCTAGCAAGATCTCATTGAAATAATCAATTATATCAGTGCACACTTGATAACACTTTTGACAATGTTCTTCAGCTAATGGCTGATCATGTAAATCATTAAATGATTCAATTTTTGAATCTACTGGACGCTGAAGCGCCGCAATAAAATCGTTTTGTGCCATTTTGTTCCAAAAGTTCACTTAAAATTATTTTTTTAAAAGTTCATCACTATTTATATTTACATTTGAAATTGTTTATCACTTGTATTGTTTATATAAATAAATTAGTTTAGTAAAAAATAAATTTTTAAAAAATCACTAAGATTGTTCATTTAAAAATTTATCACTAAAACACTAAAACTATTTATATATTGTTCAAATAATTACTTAAATTGTTTATTAAAAGTTTATCACTACACTAGGATTATATATAAATTTTCAAAAAATCACTACGATTGTCCATTGAAAAATTTGTCACTAAAATTATTTATATATTGTTTAAGCAATCACTTGAAAAATTGTTTATATATTGTTCAAATAATCACTTGAAAAATTGTTTATCAAAAAATTTGTTTGTTATAAAAAAATTTTTAGAAAAAAATTTTAAAACGCACACACAAAGAACTTCAAATCGTTAGAGATTCGTACTTCATTGATAGAACTCGTACTTTTTTTTAATGAAGTACGCTTTTACGCGCGCGTCTTTTTATAGGTATCAATTGCGCAGTAGAAAGTTTCTAGTTCTCAAAAGTACCAACCTTATAAAATAAAATTACCAGAAACTTGAAAAAATTCCCTAGAAAAAACAATAATTCCCTAGATTGCATCGACATAAACTAAGATCTAGATGGCGCGACGGAAAGTTTGACGTCATCTATTGCGCAGTTAAAAATTTAACTAGATGAGTCATGATCTAAAAATAGAATCGACTGAGTCATCATCTAAAAATAAACATTCTACTGCGCAGTGAAAATAACATTGGAAAGTTTTTTTCTCGGAACTGGATTAGTCATCATCTAAAAATAAATATTCTAGAAAATTCAACTACGCAGTTAGAAATAAACATTTACTGCGCAGTTAAAAAATAGAACGAAAGAATTTTTTAAGCCAATCAAATTAATTGAAAATAGAGTGGTGGGGAGATAATAAAAAAATAGTCGAGCTGAATTTTTTAATACTTCAGTTCATTGTTGACTGTTGTCGAGATACAAGCTATAAAAATGGAAACGATACTGGATGTACAGGGATTCAGGGGTCCCGATAATCAGTTTATCGTGAAAGAACTTGCGACAATTACATTTCAACATGTAATTGATGATGTTGAAGAGTTATCATGTACATTATTCAAGCCACCTTATCACTGGAAATCATTATCACATCAATATCAACGTCTAAATACTTGGGTAACACATTATTATCATGGAATTGACTGGAATGCTGGAAATACATCATACTATAATCTGAATGAAGTAATTAATTATGTAACACGTTATTATAAATATATTTACGAAAAGGGTTATGAAAAAAAGTTATGGATAAAAGATTTAATTGAACATGATAAAATTGTAATTGATTTAGATGACTTTAAATGTCCCGCGCTAAAAAATTTAAAATTATTGGACAATGATTTTTGTAAATATCATTGCCAATTAAATAGCAATTATTATTCATGTGCACTTGAAAATGTAAAAATTCTAAAAAATTGGTTTATAAACACTCAATTAAAACTTTAATTTGAAATTATGATATTTTGAATTTTTTATTTTTTAACCTTTAATAAAATTGATAGATTAAGTTAATCATAATAATTTATAGAAATAAGTGATAAATAAAAAATAATTAGTTTCATTTTTAATATATATTTTTAAGTTTGAGATAGAAAAATATTTCAGGTATGTATAATTTTTGAATTTAAAATTATTACCGCCAAGAGTATAATTTTTTATTACTATTTTTTTTTTAATTATGCTTAATTTTTTATATATATTTTTAAGTTTTTTCTAAACAAATTGTTTAATTGAATTTACTAAAAGAAAAAATATTCGTCAGGTATGTATAATTATTAGATTTCAAATTTTTACCGCCAAGAGTATAATTCTTTATTAATATTTTTTAAATATGATGCTTAATTTTAAATATATTCTAAGTTTGAATAAATTGTTTGATTGATTTTGTAACAGGGATTTTTGAAATAAAATTAATAATTTTATTTGAATTTTTATTCGACTGCGCTCTCGGCCCACGCATTGCCGTTGCCCCCACGCCGTTAAATAAATCAATACTGGAACTGTTATTGATTGGTTAAAATTTTGGCCGTGTGACAAATGGGTACCATGAGGGGCCCCGAGTCCCGCCTGTTATAGGTTGAAAATGAAATTTTATAAAGAAATATATGGTACTGACATCGTCCGAGAGTGGGGACTTCACTGCTTCGTAGCTACTCAGAGTCGCAACTTGCGACACTCACTGCCTGAAGCTGCTGGCGATCAGTCACCTTAAGATCAGCCATACATCACACAATTATTTATAATAGTGAGTCTTAACAACACGTTGCTGCTTATGGTGAGTCGAAAGACCCCATCTTTATATTAACTTATTGGACATCGTCGTCTCGGTGCGTCTTTATTTGACCCCGAATGAATCAATTTTATAATATCGTCTTTGAAGCTGTGGCTGCAGTTGAAGCCAGTTTTTTTTTAAATAATTATAACGCTGAGTCTAATAACCGCGTATATAAATTGAACATTTTCTGATTGCTGAGATATCATTAAACTCAGGAAGGCAAGATCTGCGTCAAAAGCTAAGGAGTACGACGACGAGTCAACCACAACAGCAGAACGTTTAGTGGACATGTAATGGCGGAGGCGAGTCACCTACGTATTAACATAAAATTTTGGTAATAAACAACGGTTCAATTCTATTGTTAAAAGGGAAATTTATACTTATATTATAAATTTTATTGGAAAGTTTTGAGTATCGGTAAAATTTGATAATTAAGTTATTGAGGGTAAAATATAAATTTTAAAAGAAACAGTAAATTTTACGGCGTGGGTTCGAGAGCATTCGGTCGCCATCTTTTGCAAGTTCTTGGTGTATTTTTGCTGGTAAAGTAACATTGATTAATTAGTACAGTTGAGTCTAACGACCACATGCTAATTAATTAATCATTTTTATATTATTAAATCTGTTTAGAAACAATAGTAGGTATTTTTCTAGAGATAGTGAGTCTCACAGACCGTTCTCTAGAAAGTGCTGGAATTTAGCTTGGTAGCGTCTTACTCAAGTATCGTGACCTTGGTGCTGAGTTTCACAGACCGCACTACTGGAAACTTTGCTTAGGAAAATTTTTATACTAATATTATTAAAATAAAATCAGGTTCGCAATAAATGGACCAAGAACTATTCGGTGCAATAAATAAAAAACTGATAAGTGTGAGTGTGTGAAATTTTCTTCGCCAGCAAATATTTATTATTGTATATTAGGGAAACTATTATTGTTATTATTGGAATTTTAGAATACGTAAATATTGTCGGAAAATGAAATTTTATTATTGTTAAAACATTTAATATAAACTAGAAAACATATCTGTTGCTACCCAAAGGTTCTAAATAAATTTGGATATATTTATAAAATCATATTTATTAAATTAATTATTTTCGATCGACTAATGATGCTGAGTCTTACCGACTGCTCACTAAGTGATTGAATTTAATGTATTGCATTGTATTGTAAACCTAACTCTGCAGCTGTGTGGTCCAGCCAAGATAAGGAAATTTTCGAACTCGTCCTTGAGATTTTCATTCTCTCTGCTTTGTTTTGCCTTGCACACGATACTGAGAGATCGTGCAATTTACTCTCAGTGGCGCCCTTATAATTTTTGAGTTAAAAAGGTGTCCAAGTTGTGACCTCGTAGGCCTCGTTGTCAAGACCACGGGAGACGAGAGGTACCCGGTTATAATTTGAAGAAAAAAATATTTGTTAGGTATGTATAATTATTAAAAATTATTTCTTTCATAAGTTTAATTTATTTAAATTTAAAAATTTTACCGCCATTATCGATCACTAGTATCGATGTGTTATATAAGTCTATCTCACTAGAGGTCGCCTCAGTAGATATAACCCTTTCCCGCGCGTAAATAACAATTAATTTTTATTCTATATATGATTGATTGATTCTTAAAAATAATGCTTAATATTGCAACAGGATATGTATTCGATTGTATTTTTGGTATAAAGTGCATCAAAAAATATTTCCTATCATTTTTTTACGCTATAACTTGCCGGTAAGAATACAACTACGTCATAGTGGAATAGGCCAATCAGATTTTGAATTTTCAGTCATATATACTGGTATTGGCTGCTTAGTTCTAGAAAAAAAATTGTTTATTCATGACAATGAAATCGTTAAACTTAAATCCAAAAGCGTCTAAGCTCATTCAGTGCCGGTCGCTGATTTTCTACATTTTGTAAGTAACATTGTAATTATTTAGACTTTGATTCATTATTAATTAATTAGACTTTGATTCATTATTAATTCATTAGACTTTGCTTTATTATTAATTGATTAGACTTTGATTTATTATTAATCGACTTAAAAATCGATCAATGTATAATTGAATATAAAAGTTAATAATCAAATAATAATCAAGCAAAGTAATATAAAAACATATTAAGGTGGAACATGGCATCAGTTAAGTGTATATTGTGTTACTAGTTAAATGATGTTTTTTATATTTAATTGGATAGTCATAATTATCATAGAAAGTTTTTTTAGAATATATATTTATATATAAATATATATGTATATAATTTTGAATTATAGATAAAGTACATCAACATCAACAAATGGGTAATACATTGGGATATGAAATCATCATTCCTAATCAATGGGTGAATGAAGATTTACATTCATTATTAAGATTAATAACCAACCAGTTGGGATTGGTAGTACGTGGTAGGGAATCTTTTCATGAGTCATTAATTTCAATAAATAACATAATTACAGTACTTACAATTGTGCAGAATAATTTTCCCTGGTGGTTTAAGATTCCAGGGGATCAAATTCCTTCACCTGCACATTATCGATTCTCAGGAAATCTCCTTGTCACCATGTACCCAGAACTTTATGATTCATACCATCAAAATTTAATACAAGCTGGACTGGCAATGCCAGGTAATATTTTATTTGTTAATAAATTTTACTTTTTGATATAGCGTTAAATTTATATATTTAATCATAAAAATCTTTATTTTAGTTTATCTATCCATGGGAGCTATTCTTCGGTATGGGGCAATGGGGTACCAAAACGATGGCTGACGAACCGTTCAATATCAAATCTGACGAAATTAATAACCACTCAATTGCAACCACTATTAGCTCAAGATGTAGATTTCGACAATGCTGTGGTAGTGGTGGATGGTATAATCACAAGATTATGGATATCAAACCAAAGTTTGACATGGACATTTTTAAGATTAACTGATGATTCACCAATTCCTGTGACTTACCAAATTGTTGATGATTGGACTGCTGGTTTATTCAGAAACATGGTGCATTATCATCAACAACGAGCAGATGATCTTAATATAATTGCGGAAGTTCGAGCTCCAGATCTTATTGATGAGGGGTTCGATGAAATCTTTGATGATTAAAAAAGCTCGATTAAAAATTAGTAATTAGATACAACTATAATGAAAGTAATATTTAAGAATCAAAAATATTTAGTTTCTCATTATTGTTTTTATAAAAGTGATATTTAAGTTTAAAAAATATTTCTCGGCGGTTAAAGTCTATTATTTAAAAGCTGTTTTAATAGTTGATTTCAATGAGCTGACTGCTTCAATAAATACAAATACTCATTTTTTAAGTTTTTGATGTAAATAATTACACATCACCATTATTATATCAAGCCGGAAAAAATATTTCCTAATAATTAAAATCTTATTCAAAAACGATTTTCAATCGTTAATTTGAATAGTCTGACCGATTCATTAAATGCACTTAAGATATAATTAGTTTCTAACTGGAATAATCAGACATTATAATATTGAACTAATGCTAAGTTTTAAGAAAAATACAAATATTTTTTATAAATTAAGCTACTATAATATTATTTTCGTTTTTACTGCAAAAGCTTATATTTTTTCAAACTATGAAGAAAGTATAAATTGAAATATGATTATATTGATTTATGAAACTAATATTTATGTTTAAAAATACAAATATTTTTTATAAATTAAGCTACTATTATATTATTTTTTTTTTTACTGTAAAAGCTTATATTAATTCAAACTACGAGGAAAGTATAAAGAAATTAAAATATGATTATATTGATTTATGAAACTAATATTTATGTTTAAGATATAAAAATTTATTTAAATAAAATATGGAATAAGTATAATTGATTAGTTTTTTCAATTTGTACCTGTTTATATCATTTTAATAGTAAAAATATGTAACTTAATAATTTTTTGTTGATTTTAGTATCTTGACACTTAACAATTTTTTTTTTTTTTATTAAGCACAAAAACTTTATCTGAGCATACAGTGATATTTTTATTATTATTAATTGACACATAGTAATGAAGTTTTATGCACAAACTTACACATATAGATAACATGTTTAGGTTCATAAAGATGAAATGGAAAGAAAATGGAGTTATATTATATTTTTTTATTAAAAAATGAGTATTCTAAAAAAAAAAACAATAAAGTCCATTTATAATTATCGCGTGACAATTTCAAATCTATTGTACTTAGATTCATGAAATGAAAGATATAGATTTTCTTGAGACACCATATCAATAAGAGTTTTAAATTTATCTTCATGAGCTATCAATTCGTTGTTTGTTCTTGCAGGAAAGTAAATTGTAAATTCATCATCCAAGTTGGCGATTACTTTAGGTCCATATTGCGTTGAAATTTTTTTGATTTCAGTTATTTTATATGTCTTGTCAGCTTCCAGTTCCTGAAGTTTTTTAACAGGCAAGATGTAGGCCAAAGTGTTGATTTCATTAATTTTTTATAGAGCCATCTTAAAAACAAGTAATTGAATTAATTAATTTTTCAGTCAATAACACATAATTTGAATGATATGAAAATTTAATACTTACTTGGTATTGAAACACACGATAAGCAATAATTAAGAAATAAATAGAATAATCTCTGTAATGAAATAATTCGGTAATAAGCCACAAGCTTTTTATTACAAACTGTTAACCAGAACGTTTCTCGATGTAGACTGACTGCTGTGAGCTCTCGAGCTCAGCACTTAGCTCAGCATCCCTCACTATAGCTCAAAAACCGGTTCAGACCTGTCGAATGACGTCACAAACAAGAGAAAAACCAGTTCAGACTTGTCGGATGACGTCATCTACTACGCAGTAACCAAAAAAGCGGGGAGAGAAACTAAACCACTAGATGGCATGGCTTCTCGCAAGTGCTCGTACTACACCTAGTTTGAATATATCAAACATTGGTCAGAAAATGAATTGGCCCCGTGATGACGCTCAAGGCTGATATACTGAGAAAGTATCAGCCTTGAGCGCCATCATGGTGTCATTTTGTTTTCGAAATTCCCGCTCAAAATATACACAAGGCGCCATCTATTGTAAGACGAGCTCAAAATGGCGGACATGAGCTCAAAAGGGCTCTATATGAGCTCAAAAATGAGCTCAGACGGTAAAAAGACTGCCAAATAACGTCAATTAGCGTCAAAATGATGTCAAAAAGGCCCCAGATAAGCTCAAAAATGAGCTCAGACGGTAAAACGACTGCCAAATAACGTCAATTATCATCAAAATGATGTCAAAAACTGCCAAATAACGTCAATTAGCGTCAAAATGATGTCAAAAAGGCCCCAGATAACCACACTAACAGTCGACACGTTATCATCAATCATAAGTTACCTTCACCTGGTAAAAAACACCAACAGCTGGTATATTACCATCCTTCGATACAACAGATCATGTCCATCTTGCCCCAACTGATCCAGAACCTTCCTTGCCTGTCTACTAACATTTTATTATTTATTTCATTTTAACTATTAATAACTTTGTTTATTAATAATTATTAATTCATTATACATTTTCATATTTTACTTCATATTCATTTATTTTTTATTTTATTATTAATTATATTATTATTAATAATTAATTCTCAAATATTTTTATAATAAATATTTTTATTATTTAAAATTCTATACCTTTTACAGTAATATTCTTTTCATATTTCATAATTTCATTTCATTTTTATTTATTAATTATTATTATTTTTTTATTCCTATAATTCATCAATACATTTCGTTATTTTTTTCCATTATTTCATATTTTATATTTCATCATTTTAATCATTTCATTATTTCATTTATTCACTATTCATGCATAGCCAGATTGCATAACATGTAAGATTTTTAAACAAAGTGATTGACAGTAAGAATAAAACGTCGCGACGTCGCACCCCCACTGTTGGTCATTTGTCATATATTTTTAATATATGACAAATATTTATTAAAGTCAATATATTATGTAAATTTTTTTGTTATTGACAGTATTTCAGATTTATTTAATGTATTATTATTTATTATTGATTACCTTTTTTTTTTATAAAAAATAAAATTTTTTATAATTCATAAAAATTTTTTTTTTTCAAATTTTTAATTTTAATTTTCATACTCACTTCTGTTTTTTCATTTTTAATTGTAACAGTCATTTTTTTAACTTCCCGCTAAGAAAATTGCAAATTTTCAAAAATTCGGGAAGTTATTGGTTTCAGTCCGATTTGTGAAAATCGAAATTCCAACAGATGTCGACGTTTTGAGGTCCTAGGAAGCTATTCTGACTAATTTCACGATGATATCCGAGTGTATGTATGTATGTATGTACGTACGTGTGTATGTAAATATTCTGTGACTTTTGAACGGATGAACCGATTTTGAACTTTAAGGTGTCATTCGACGCGGCTTTTTATTTACTATAAACACTGAAAATTTGTGCTTAATCGGTCGGGTACGTTCGGAGATATTTCAAAAATAAAATTTTTTCAAAGCTGTTTTTTTTGAATAACTATTAATTCACTGAATGGATTGATCCCAAAATCTAATCCGCTTTTAAGCTTTGTAAGCCGCGTCGTGTTATGTCCGCCGCTGTCATTTAAATTAATTATCCGGGATTTCTCCCTTTGGTAGCGATAGAAAAATTTAACGAGCGATATGGAGGTTGCGGACAACAGTAAAAAATACGAGGAAGATTGTCACTTCCTATATTTATTATTTATAGTGGGTTTTTCGAAGAGTGTGTACCCAAACGCCTTCGAGCTTGGTTACGTTGCATTTATTAGTCGATTAAAAGAGAGAAAAGGTATTTAAAGTTATCTCTCACTTACCTTGAATTGAGTCTGTTCTTGTAGCAAGGCAGGCAGTATCCCTCCAGAACTTTGCAGCTCACTCGGCCTCCTCCAGAAGGACTTGGTTGAATGGGCGCTGCTAGGGTAGTAGGATAGAGTCTTATATGCTATTTTCGAATGAACTCACTCAGTTAAGATTATGATCTTTTGTCTTTTTATTCAACTTCTCAATTACAGCACTTATACACTATAATTGTTACAATGGGTTTCACTTTTAAAGATGCAAAACCATTTAATTGATGATTATTATTTTTAATATACTTTTAGAATATATTATGCGTCCTTGTTTAGCCTTATGGCTTCTTATGCGCAGATTATCTCGACCCGAGATCGGACAATAATTACACTTGCTTTTTGTGTCACTATTCGATCAAGCCGGACGGAATTTTATAATAATTGTAAATAACAAAATAATACCGCTACACGATATGAAAATATCGGCCTAGTACCTTTATCAATTTACAACTTAACTGAATCTAAATTTAAGATAAACCGCTGTTAATAAAATAATACCGCTACACGATATGACTATCGGCCTAGTACCTTTTATTAAGGACGGTTACTTATTGCTTTCTCTAGGACAGATTTTTGCAATAAGATTACGGGCTATCGACACCGTTTACGCGGACCGTAGGACTCGAAATTTAAAGATCTGATCAACAACCACGAAAACGTACTAGCGGATCGTAGAACTCGAGATCTGAAAATTTGATCAACAACTAAGGCCCTGAGCCATGGTGCTCAGGCTATTTAAAAACTTTTGATTGATGTTTGATGGGAGTAATTAAATTATCGTTATTGGTGGAAAATGACGACAAGTTTTTATTTATTCGTCAATCGTTATTGCAAGAATCGTCGCTCTACTTTTATACGCACAAATGGTGGTAAAACTAACGCTGCGTTTTTGCGTGCTTTTGTAAAGAGGAGTTTCATAAATTTATTTATGAAATAAAATAATTTAATAAAAAAATTAATTGGACATAAAATATCCCCCGGAAAGTAAGAGGGTTGCTAAACTCTCTTGCTTTCCTAAACAAAATGTCCCCTCTTTTTCAAAAGGTCGCGATAACGCTTACAATAAAAAGAGTTAAATTTGTATTTATATGTATACTTATGTGTAATAATGTATATAATCTTTACATTTAGAAAAATTTTGATAAAGATATAAATCTACCCACACTTATATAGCTTAGAGTAAATCTTTGGATAAATATAAAAAAAAACTTGTAACTTTAAATAGAATTTGGGAAGTAAGCCATGATGTTCTTCAAGTTCTGTAAAATTTTCATTTACTTTGATCTGCATTGGGCCGACACCTGGCGATGTCGAGTTTAGTAATGAATTCGCTAATTCTATGTCGGGGAATATGATCTATGATCAAATAACACCGTTCGGAGTGCATTCTTATTTTTCCGCCAGAACAACGCCAGTGCATTATAAGGTGTTGAGCAGTGTAGTGAAAAAAAAAAAAATTTTACAACCAAAATTCTAATAAACCACAAAAAAAAAAAATGTACGTAACTGGACAGAACTTCAGGGGTTTTAGTACGTGGTTTCAGATGGTTCTGAACCGCTGTACTCCGGAGGTAAGTGATAGATTAGATTTTTAATATAATAAAACAAAAACAAAAAAAAAAAAAATATTAATAACCTTCCTAACAATTTCCCTCTTTTCGTAGCAACTCCTGATGCTATCAACATTGGTGTCAGTTCTAGCACGACTCCTGAACCCAGTGGTCGCTCTGGAGCTGGTCACTTACGTGTGGCGAGTTGCTCGTGCTCTTCCTCCCGAATTGGAGATCGTTCGAGGTTTCTACGATCCTAGGGAGGGCACGGCACCGGAGTACGAGTTGTACGTACCTCCGAATGTCGAGGAGGTAGAGGTACTGGCCACGTTCTTAAGAGAGATGGCAGAAAATCAATTCCGGTAAGTTTTCTCTGATTCAAAAAAAATTAATTTTTAGGTATCTTTAGGATTAAATTCAAATTTCTCTTCAAACTTTTTATTCAAGCTTCTCGATTTTTATAGGGGGCGAGCTGAGGTCCCAGCTGGAAGTGAGGAGGAGGAGGAGTAAAGAAAAAAAATAGATCAGAAGAGGGGAATGAGGAGACAAGAAAGGAGAAAAGGAGAGAAAAGAGAAATAAGAAAAACTTTCTTAATATATATATAAAAATTAAAATTTGTGTAATTAAACTTAAAATAAACACGAAAAAAAAAAATTTCTAAATAAACTAAAATAGAAATTTGTTTAATTAGATTAGCACCCTTAAAATAACCCCAAAAAAAATATATATTGAGACAAATCGCTTTTTGTCTTCGCGATTTTAACCAGCAGCCACCAGAATTCGCGGGTTGAACCCTGGCTTAGGCTGGCCTCTAACAAATTTTTATTTACTTGGACAGAGCAATGGGCGAGGGTTCTTGCAAAGCAAGGACCCGCACTTATTCAAACTCGGCAACGTTATGAAAAGATCAGCAACCTACCTCACGGCTTATTATTTATCAATAGATTTCTTATAGTAAAATCAACTTATCAGCTTTTAATTAATAATATTATTCTTAATAGACAGTTTAATAATTCTTACCAGTAGAATAGGAAAATGAGTAGTGTAAATGAAAGATAGAATGATAGAAATTAGCCAGAAAAATGCAAGTTTTATTGCCAATTATAACAATGTTCAGTTACTTACAATAAAGATGCGCAATTAACGATAGCGTAGTGTCCTTGTAAATACTGGATACAATAGTCCTCCACGTGGGATAACGCAGTTTCACACAATATTCAGTACTTAAGAAATTATAATAATTAATACCGCGAGTAATTCGTCGGTAACGCACAATATAATTTACTTTATTAAATCTTTATATAATATGATAATAACCGTTTATACGAAATAATAAAAATAATATCGCAAGTAAAATTGCCAGAATAATAAATGAAATAGTATCAATATAATTAATAGAAAAGAATCGCAAATAAATACTAGATAACAAGTCTAGACGCTAAGTGATCCAGGATCGAAGTGATTGACCGATAATTGAGGGTCTGGGACTCGCCTCTGAACTATCCCCACTTCACCCTTACGGACATGCGTCGACGTGAAAACTAAGTCATGTGACCATGGCACTATGACGTACTGAATTTAGGCGGCAACGAGACGGAGAAAATTGGGAACCGCCAGGCTGAGGACGACGAAGACAATTCACATTGTCTCAATCCCCCCCACCAAGCCAAGGTTACCCTTTTGGATTTCCGTCTAGGTTGTCCGACTAAAATTAAATAAAGTTAATAATATTTACAAAGATAATTTCCAGAAAAATTATTTAAAATGTTGCGATTAAATCGCTTAGAAAATTGCAAGTGGATTGCCAGTAAAATTCAAATTTTAGTGATTGCGAGTTACTCGCCCGTGATGCAAGTAGATTGCCAGTGAAATTGCAAGTGACTTGCCAAATAAATCGATCGCAAGCCGTTAGGGATATGAAAAATATCTTCCAACCCAGCCCCAATCTCGGGTTCACCTCGATCCTGGGACCTCGACCTGGATCAGGAAATCTGTACGACTTACAACAAAAAAATAAAGTATAGAATAAAATGCATTATGATTATTTACAGAGAAAAAAAAAGAAAATAATAAATTTTTTGAATATAACAGCTTCTGTGCTGCAAAAAAAAATAAATAAAATAAAAAAAATATAACTTATACTGTTGTCTGCCAACTGCCTCAGGATTCTGAGCTGTAAATGAAAATTATTACAATTGGCAACAATAATTAAATGAGTCAATGAGATGGATATGCGTTAATGTAAGTGTTTATTTAGATGTACATCTAAATCGGTAACGTAAAGGATTAAATAATTTTATTCAGGTTTCTTCATAAATCGCAAGTGATTACGATGGAATCGTTCGATGTCCTCTGGAGTGTATTTTGTGGAGATCCAATCTTTGTACCCCGGGTATCTGCGATTGCAGGCGTTACAGTGCGGATCATATAACTGAGTTGGAATACCACAGCCTTGGCAACGTCCCCGAATATAGTCTTTATAATTTTTGTCGTGCGGACGGAAGCACGTTGCCGTTGTCACTTGATCTTGGTAGCAGACATGGCACATGTCAGGTCGCCATGGTAGCTGGCATTCGGCAATCTTATGGTCCCGCTGCCGACAGTTTTGACACGCATTTGAGATGAATAACGACTGAGCTTGAGTCGTTACCGTTTGCGTCCAGGATTCTCTGAGCTCGGTGTGGCATATGCGAGGCTTGACGGTGACACAAATCTTCTCAATGGCTTTACAGAAGGTTGCAAAGTCCATAAAATGAATACCGTTGTGGATCACAACTTGTGGTGTTGAATCGGTGGCAGCTACAGTAGAACTTGGTGTTGGAGCTGATTGTAAGCCAGACAAAAATTGTTTGTAGGCGTCTGCAGGTTGCAATGGAACCTCATACTTTGGTGCTGGAGCTGTCTGAGAATACGGTAACGAATTAGCAAAAGTTACCATCTGAATCTTAGACCTAATATCCTTAGGAATAGCTCCCGAAGCTCGTAATATCGCTACTTCCTTTTCAGTTAACTCCTGACGAGACATTCGCCTAGCAAGCAACGATGATGGTGGAAATCTGGCATTCTCCGGCGGTGGGCGTTGATAAGCGCCCTCGCGAATCTTGAGTCCTGGATTCGGACCGCAAGCAGAAGCTTGTTGAGCCAGTAATGGTAGTACCGATTTGTTATTTGGAGTGGTACCAATATCGTACTCTACTTTGACTGGAGTAGAGGTGGTAGCTGACGTAGTTGTTGTCTGACGACTAATTTCGGTGACCGTCAATTTTGATTCTAAATTAACTGCCTGAAGTTTTTGCACAAGTTCTTCTGGACTTGGCAGCTTAATTTCTGCAATCATTCTCTGGCTTTGGTGGACCTGCTCCGATAAATGATCAAGTCGTACCGTGAGGTTTGCAATAGAACCTGAGTCTGGATTTGAAGTAGCTGGAGGCATCTTCAAAGATTCTAATTGCGTCTTGAGTTCAGCAACCTGATCGGTGTTAGTTTGGATGACAATTTGAAGATCTTCTAGCTTCTCGTCGATGCGTTCCATCCACTGAACGTCAAACCTTGATACCCCAGACGGTAGGGACGTGACCGCAGGGCGATGACTTATCGCACGGTCAATACGGGCATGAATCTTACTAAATTCATCCTTCATGAACTTAGTTAGAGTCTCAAACATTGCTGATGTTGGTGTTGCAGTTGGACTCGATACGTATAGTGCAGACGATGGGCGACCAAAGTCAAGGCCAGTTGTCGTTTGCCATGGCGGCAACGCAAGTCGGGGTTCGGCTGATGTAGCTGACCCAGTAGACCATGTCGGTGATGCTGCGATGGTTGATGACATTACAGGTGCAGCCGGTGACGAAGTTGATGTCGTTATTTCAGTAGTGGGTGGTAATTCAAGTGCAGATGTTGATGCAGTATGTAATGAGGATGATAATGAGTCAGATGAGTGTATGACTGCATGACTGGATGACATTTCAGCATCAGATACTTCGGCCTCGGACTCATGAGATGAGGCTTCAGTATCTGATCCTGACTTTCCATGGATTTTTACTTTCATGATGAATGATCTGAAATATATCGATAATAATTAGTTACGTCTTCGAGACCGTCTCGGAATTTTTAAATCATTGTAATAATATGTGCCAATGTCGTTACCGGCATTATCTTGTAGTTCAACTACTAGAGGACTTAAAATTTTAGAGACAGTCGCGGGTCCCGAATATTTTGGCGCTAATTTAGCACTATAGCCATCTACTTTTTTGCTTAATTTTTTATTTAAATAATAAACTTGGTCACCGATTTTTAAATCTATAGGAATGTCAGAGAATTTTTGCTCGTGTTGTTTTCGCGTGCGTTCCCGAGCTTTCAACATATTTTGCTCAACAAAATGCCTCAGTTCAACCGCACGGTCCATTCGGGCTTGCCAAACGGTAACGTCAGATACGTCTAGATTTTCAAGAGGATCAGTATCGTTAATCAGTCGTGCGTCACGTCCGTGATTTAAATAAAATGGGGATACACCCAAAGCAGTGTGTACTGAAGTATTGTACGCGAATTTTAAATCATCAAGATGTTCATCCCAGTCTTTTTGATTTTTACTCGTAAACGCGACAATCATGGGTTTAATTGTACGATTACAACGTTCAACAGGATTTGCACAGGGATGACCGATAGGAGTTGGTGTAAATTTTATGTTATATTGACTGATTAGATTAATTATGTCTTTGTTTATAAATTCTTTGCCATTATCTGAAATAATTTGGCAAGGGGGACCCCAGTGATTAAATACAGTCGTCAGGTGGTGTTTTATTATTTTACCAGATTGTTGTTTTAAAGGGAAAATTTCAAGGTAACGGGTGTAAAGATCTTCAATGACAAGAGCGTATTGATTTCCCATAGTTGAACGGGTGTATGGGCCAATTGTATCAATTGAGATGATAGACCAAGGCTGAGTTGGTGGTCTTGTTCCGATATATCCTTGCGGTTTTGTCTGGTCACTTTTGGTCATTATACAAGTCTCACAAGCTGAAACATATGATGAGACATCTTTAAACATTCCTGGCCAGTAAAAATGATCTCGTATCCGTTGATACGTTTTGTCAATCCCAAGATGACCTGATTGGGCTTCACAGTGTGCTTTCTCGATGGCTGGACGGATTTCTTGTTCAGTTAGGACGAGTTTCCAAGGATTTAATTCACCAAGTATTTCCTTGACAGCTAATGGACGATAAAAATATAACTTATCGTTCTCATATTTCCATTCGCGATAATTTTCAGGATATTTTTGAACAACTCGGACTTTTTCATTGTACCAAGCAGAATTTTGGGCAATTGTACACAGTGATGAAGGATTGGACTCTGAAATAAATACGTCAGCAGTCTCTGGTTCTTCATATCGACGCGAAAGTGCGTCCGGAGCTTCATTTTGCGTACCCCGATAATGGACAACTTCGATGTCATAAGCAGAAATGTCAATTGCCCACCTGGCCAATCTACCTGCTGGATCTTTTAACGAGTGAAGCCATTTCAGTGCGGAATGATCAGTATAGACTGTAACTGGTAAACCTTCGATGTAGCCTCGTAATTTCCGTAAGGACCAAACGACAGCGAGGCACTCTTTTTCAGTTGTGGTGTAATTCATTTCCGCTTTATTTAATGGTCGACTTAAGCAGATAATTAAATTTTCCCGATCATGTTCTGGATCATACTGAGTTAAAACTGAACCTAACCCAGTATTACTGGCATCCGTATATAACCGATAAGGCAAGTCTGAACGTGGTAGTGATAACGTCGCAGCTTTTAACAGAGCTTCTTTAGTTTCCACGAAAGCCTTTTCTTCAACATCTGTCCATTCCCATGGAACTCGAGTACTGGTCAATTTGTTCAAGGGACCTTGAACTTGTGCTACATTTTTAAGATGTTTATGGTACCAGTTGACTAATCCATTAAATCTGCGCAGTTCCTTACGGTTGGTAGGTCGTTTGTAATCTGCAATTGGTTCCAATCGAGCTGGATCAGGTTTCAGACCATCTTCATTAATTATAAAGCCCAGAAAATGAACTTCCGAGCAACCAAAATGACTTTTTTCTTCATTCATTTTTATTCCAGCCTTGCGGAATCCTTCGAAAACTGCTTGAAGAAGAATTTTATGTTCTTTCAAGTCATCGCTGATTATTATCCAGTCGTCGAGATATGCAAAAATTTTATTCTCGGCTGAAATATGAGAAAATTGTGTTTTTAAAGACTCGATAATTTTTCGGCGTACAGTATCGGAAACTTCTTGATAGGTACTGGGTGCGTTTGTCAGACCGAATGGCATCCGAATCCATTCAAATAAACCTCGTCCATCCACACAAAATGCTGTATACTGACGGCTATTTGGCTCGACCAAGACATGATGAAAAGCATCGCTGACATCGAGTACTGAAATTACTTTAGCACCTTGAAGACTTGATAAAATACGATGCATGATCGGTAACGGATAAGCAGACTTTTTCGTTACTCTGTTTAATGGTCGATAGTCAATGCACATACGCCAAGTATTATTTTTCTTCGGTACCATCACTGGCGAACATGCCCAAGCACTATTTGAAGGCTGAATATAACCCTTCGCAAGCAACTCATCTACTCTGTCGTGCATGGCTTTCATTACTGGTGGACTTCTACGGTACGGCTTTGTACGTACTGGAGTATCATCTGTCAATTCGATACGATGTTGAACTATATGTGTTAAACCCAATTGGACTTGTTTATTTTTCTCAAATTCTTTCGCTAGGAATTTTTCAAGATCAGCACGTTCAGCTGACGACAGTACATTCAATGATGCTTGGTTAGTAAATCCAGATCGAGAGAAAAATGAATGAGTGACATTACTGGTATTTAATTTCCAAGTACTCTCCTTGGAATTTACTTGAATATCAGCTAGTTGCCAGAAATCAAGACCAAGAATTACTGGAGTAGACAAGTCAGATAAAACACTTAACCAAGTGATGATATCGTGACCGTCAAGTTGAATTTTAAATGGGGCTCCACCACGTGTTTGCGTGGACTTGGAGTTAGCCATAGTTACTCCATGAGTACTAGTGGGATCGGGTGTGAGATCTTGCAGTTGATATTCTTTGATTTGTTCATAAGCAATCTCAGAAATATAGCTGCGCTCACTCCCACTGTCTAGTAATGCTTCAAGTTCATATTTACCGATAGAAATATTGGCAATCATCCGGCTTACGGTTGACGGAGCTTTAAGACTGGCTGAAGAAGTCATATTGCTGAATTTATTATCATTACTGAGCATTGGCAGTAATGTACTTTGTTTATTGTTCGAATTTATTTGGATTGTGAATTTCGGAGCATAAGCAATATTTTTACTCGAGTCAGACTGATACTCATCAATCTCTGAGTCATTTAAAGGACTAGGATCCTCCCTTAGATCACAGAGAGAGGTATCGTGTGTCTCCGAGCCATTTTCAAGCTTTGTCGCAAGCTGCTGTTCTTCAGTGTCATAGTCCAGTAATGAATTTTGAATTGGTGATTTAAATTGGGTTTTATTTGTTTTATTTTTAATTTTACGCGATGGGGTTGTGGAATTTTTAAGTTTTGATTTTAAAATTTTTACCGAATTCTTAGCTTTTGATTTTTTAATGTTTTTAATTTGCTGCGAAGCTTCCGAGCTCGTTTCCCAATTGGTCTCTGCATCTGTCAATTTATCAGTCTTTGATTCCGCTGATCTCGTCGTAATTTGATCCAGAGGCGACGTAAAATCAATTAAATCAACGTCGAGATTTTCTGAGACGTTACCGATCATATCTGGGGTATCAGCAGCAATAGGATAATTGAGGAAGAAATTTCCACGGCTGATAACGAATTCAGGAGCGTCAGGATTTAATTTGGATGAATTAGGTTTATCATCGGTATTTACAATGGGCTTATCCGAGTTATTGTTTGATACTGGAGCCCTGGTAACGTGATTGGTGTCTACCAGGGCGCTCACGCGTTTTTTGGAGTAGATGGTCGAGAACGAAGAGGCAACCCTGCCTTGATACGTAACTCATCCGTTACTGGCCCACAGCAGACCTCAGCAGCATGACCAATTTTTCCACAACGACCGCAGACAGGAGTTTTTGTTGTATTATGATTTGATACCGGAGTTGAATTAACTTTTACCGGTGACGTATTTGTACTATTTTGATCTAATTTTTCTAAAATAGTTTTCATTAAAGACTCAAAATTATTTAGTAAAGTAGAAGACTCAGAATTTGGTTTTGAAGTTTGTGAATTCAGGTTTTGTGAATTTTGAAAATTATCAGAAGTTTTATTTTTATTAAAATTATTGTCTCTATTGAAATTATTATTTCTATTAAAGTTATTATTTCTATTAAAATTATTACTTCTATTAAAACTATTGTTTCTATTGAAATTATTGTTAGACAAATTATTATTAGATGAATTATTATTAGATGATGACTGTAAAGTTTCCATACTGTTTAATGAATTTATTTCTGATGCTTTGATTGAATTTAATTGATTACGAGCCTTAACTCTACTATTACTGTCTTTGTGAATTTTAAAATGAGGATTCAGTGCATCAGCCGTTGGCTGCCAAGCACTGACCTGTGTATATAATTCGGCATACGTCATAATTTTTGTATCCGCGAACTTTTGTAAAAACTGAGAATTAAATCGCGAGATTATAATTCTAATTTGTTTAGTCTGCGGTAACGGATCTTCTAATTTCGAGAATGCACCTTGCATACGATTAATAAATGCAACTCCTGTCTCGTCGTTGCGTTGTTTGGTCGAGTAGATCTCCTGCAGTACTGACTCATCTGTCTGTTGAACCTGCCAAATTTTAAAATAATCCTTGAAGGTAGACCAGCTGTGGAACAAGCCCTCGTTTTGATAGTACCATTCGAGTACGTCGCCGTTGAGTGTGTTGGTGACGACTGCCTGAAAATTGTCGAGAGAGATCTCATTGCTGATCATCCGCTGTTCAATTATTTTCAAGTATTTCTTTGCGTCAATTGGAGACGATCGGTCACGAGACGGAAACGAAATATTCCAGGATTTGACAAGACGAGTAATATCGTACAGTCTCATAGAATTGGACCCATTCATATTTGAGGTTCCCGCTGGAATTGTATAAGTATTATACCAGGCTGACGGCTGTGCATGTGGATATGACTGGGCTTGTGAGTGTGTATTGGTGTATACAGGTACGTTATTACTGCTGAGTGGATGTGTGCACGTGTACGGGAGTGTTGGCTGAACATTCATATGCATTGGTAACGTATGAATTGGTGGTGGGACCACTGGGTGCGCGTACGGTTCACGCGCAGGCAAGCCAGGCATGGCGAACTGCTGTTCGTCCGCTTGCGTTGCCGAAATGGGTGCATGTGGATGTGGGATGACTGGGCGAGTAGAGAGGGGATTTGCTGCTTGTGACGTCACAGTGGCAGCAGGGAATAACTCTCTCGGCATCCACATACTTGATGTGTCGGGTCGAAAAGATGGGGGTGGCAATTGAGCACCTGGGGGTCGCAAGACCGTACTCGATATACGCAGCAAATGCTGACGTTCTGCCCGCAAAGCTTCAATTTCTGTCTGGAGGCCCGAAACCACATTTTGCAATACGGCAACGGAGGTCGTATTTTGAGATTCCGAAATTGGCACAACCCCACTAACGTTGTGATGGTGTATATTCATAGTGTCACCCGAACTAGTAATAGGGACATCGTTATTATTATTTATGACTTGACTTTGGGTACAGAGGGTACTGTTGTGTACGTCATCGTTCTGCGTAAGATCAACAAGATCTTCCACCGCGCTCGATGTAGTAGGAAAGTGTATAAGATTGTCAAAATTATTGGCCGAGGTAACTGGGAGGGATGGTTGCGAGATCGGCGTTCTCGGTAGCGTCATTTTGGCGGTAAACTGTCTCAGTAAATTCTTTTATAATAATGATTTATTAAATTTTATTATTGATAGATTTTATTTAATCCGAACTGATAATAATCTTGTCGGATTATAAATTAATTTAGTTAATTATTATTTTTCAAATCTTCTTAAAACTGTAAAGATTATTTATTAATAATTTAATAATTTATTTAAGTTATTAAAATTCTTGATAACTAATAAATTCTTGTATATTACTTTAATGACTTATTTTGGTTATTGAGATTTTCAATGACTCATAAAATTTTATTTATTACTGTAGAGATTGTATCGATAATTTACTTAAGTGCTTAGTTTATTTAGAGACAATTTGGTCGAGCAAAAGATATTTTTATTTTAAACCGGAAACGAATATAGTAATCTTTTGTATTGTAACGAAAGTTATAAATCTCTTCGTTTAGAAAATATTCGACCCAAAGTTTTATTTTAATATTTTAAGTATTTTATTTTACTATTCACTTCGAGCTGTCTTTGTGCGTAAGCAAAGAATCATAAACTGTAAAGGAATAAATACTAGCGTCTCGGGTTACGACGCGTGTAGCTAGTATACGCTCAAGGTCAAAATATAACGAAATTCTTACAGGAACGATACCGGCACACAATATTACAATGATAAATACTTTAAAATGAATAATTTAAAATAAGTAGCATAAATAATTAATCGATAAATGAAATAAATAAAAGAAGCAATTAAATATTTTGTAAAATTTTGATGCGGATGATAAATGAAGAATGAAATGAAACGATGAATGTAGAGAATTTAAGATTTTATACTGGTAAGAAATTTTTGAAATTATCCAAGAAAAGTTTTATGGAAATTTTTACAATGAAGCCGTGAGAAAAATTGATAAAATTTTCTATTGCCCGTTTGAACTACTGCAAAGTCCCTGTTCGAGCGCCAGTTCAGACAAATCGCTTTTTGTCTTCGCGATTTTAACCAGCAGCCACCAGAATTCGCGGGTTGAACCCTGGCTTAGGCTGGCCTCTAACAAATTTTTATTTACTTGGACAGAGCAATGGGCGAGGGTTCTTGCAAAGCAAGGACCCGCACTTATTCAAACTCGGCAACGTTATGAAAAGATCAGCAACCTACCTCACGGCTTATTATTTATCAATAGATTTCTTATAGTAAAATCAACTTATCAGCTTTTAATTAATAATATTATTCTTAATAGACAGTTTAATAATTCTTACCAGTAGAATAGGAAAATGAGTAGTGTAAATGAAAGATAGAATGATAGAAATTAGCCAGAAAAATGCAAGTTTTATTGCCAATTATAACAATGTTCAGTTACTTACAATAAAGATGCGCAATTAACGATAGCGTAGTGTCCTTGTAAATACTGGATACAATAGTCCTCCACGTGGGATAACGCAGTTTCACACAATATTCAGTACTTAAGAAATTATAATAATTAATACCGCGAGTAATTCGTCGGTAACGCACAATATAATTTACTTTATTAAATCTTTATATAATATGATAATAACCGTTTATACGAAATAATAAAAATAATATCGCAAGTAAAATTGCCAGAATAATAAATGAAATAGTATCAATATAATTAATAGAAAAGAATCGCAAATAAATACTAGATAACAAGTCTAGACGCTAAGTGATCCAGGATCGAAGTGATTGACCGATAATTGAGGGTCTGGGACTCGCCTCTGAACTATCCCCACTTCACCCTTACGGACATGCGTCGACGTGAAAACTAAGTCATATGACCATGGCACTATGACGTACTGAATTTAGGCGGCAACGAGACGGAGAAAATTGGGAACCGCCAGGCTGAGGACGACGAAGACAATTCACATTGTCTCAATATATATAGGGGAAGAGAGAAAAAAAAAAATTTTGTAAGAATGGTTCGTGTGAATCTGAGAGAGAGAGTTTGAAACTGCATGTGAGAGATTGAGACAGATAGTGTTTAATCGGTCTCCTCTTTGTGTGACGTTCGTCGTTCCCGCGGGCGATTCACAACAACGAAGTGCTACGTATCGACCGTTGCATTGATCTTTAATAAATGAATCTTTAACCGGTAGGTGGTGCCATCTTACAGATTTCTGAGGCATCATTCTCCAAGATAGCTTACTTACCAAAGAATTGTTTCTCTCTTTTTTTTTTGCTCTTAAAAAAAAAATGTTATTGTTCATGCAATTTTTTTAAAATTGTTAACTGATAATAACATGATCAAGGTCATGTTTGTAATATCCAAAGATTTACATCTGAATTTTCTACCCCTAATGGATACAATAAGTATAATTATTTTATGATTATTATTTTGTAAAAATAAATAATACTATTATATTTTTCAAAATATAGATTTAAAATGCTTGAAAGTTTGTCAAATTTTGCTGATATCAGCAAAGTCAAGAATCTTTTACTTTTATTTTCATTATTCAGGAATTATTTCATTCGTTGTTTCCTTGATTCTTTTACTTTTAATGTTGCTATTCTCGTTTGAAGTTATTTCTATAACATAACTGTGGACTGTTTTAGCGGGTAAGTAAGTTTTTCTTGTTCCACATTTTTCGGTTTCGGGCCATAAAAATAAAAAAATAATTTTGTATTGATACTTCTCCCGTCCCCCCAGGAAGCAACTGAATTTATTCTTTTGTTTCCTGATAGATTCGCATTCATTCAACTTTACAAGAAAAATGTGCAACGGATTTGTTCGTGATTCACGGGACTTTCCGGAATCATACCCTTTACCTTACATACAGGAGTTAGATTTGCCGGAAGTTCGACCCCTGTGGTATGATTACTTCGATCCCGTATTTTTGTTTGTCACCTATCAGTATGAGGTCGATTGGTTGCATTCTATTGCACCATTCGTCCCCCCTACTGATTCACAGGGTGTGGTTACGACATTGCTGGACGTAATTATTTTTGTTATTTATTTCTCTTAATTATTTAGTTTGATTTTTTTTTTTTTTATAAGTATAACATTTCCAGTATGCTGTCACTCACGTGCATTTGAATTATACGGATGATTATTTGCTCAATCGTGGGACTTTGCTGGAAAGTTTAAGAGACATTCGGGACATCAGAGAGTACCGAAGAAATCTTCGATTTTTAAATTTTCATCTAAGGGAATTTCCTTTAATTTCGTTATTTAAATGTTAATTACGAAAGAAAAAGAAGGAGAAGAAAAAAAAAATTATTCTATTAACCATTATAAATTAGTTGAATTGTAACATGAAGGTTTTAATATTAAACTTCAGGTTTTCCTCATTTTTAAATTTCTTTTCTAACGAGTTTTTTTTTTTCAAAAACCAGAAAAGATTTAACGTTTTAATAATAATTTTAAATAAAATAATTTCTTAGCTTTAACGTCGTTCAATTATTGTATTGAACGTTCGTGTCTCTCAGCCTCTCATATTTCAGCTGATCGTGACATTCTTACCTCAAGACCGTCATTCAAGTGTTTAACTTTGTACAATTAACATGTCTTTATCATTCGGGCAAAAGTATGACCTTGACGATCCGATTTACTATTTTGTTAGATCGGATTTAGAATTTGCCTATATTAGGCGAATTCTTTCAATTTGGAACCCAGAGGTACAAATTTGTGATTGTTATTATTATTGTGGAGTGAGAAATAATTTATTACATGTAAGTTGCACAAAGTTAATCTGAATTGGTGATTTTTTTTTTTTTAAATTTATTCGTGATTATTGTTTCTAATGGACTCCATTTATTTAGTATTATTTGAATACTTCGTACCTCTTGCCCTGCTGTCCCAGCAGATTGAAGCGGGAATTATTTTTGGCATGGAGTAAACATGTTTGGAGGACTAAGGACATGGACGATCCCGATGACGAGCATGATGATTGGCTACTGGATATGGAGCCAATCGATTGGTTGTTTGACGGGATTTCTGGAATCGAAGAGGATTTGGAATTGGAGACATTAGAAGAACTAGGAGATTCAGAAGAAGAGCCTTCGATGGACCTTGATGAGGAGGTGGATCCTTTCGATCCAGCCGTTGGAGGATAAATGAAAATATTAGACAACCGTTCACTTGTTGTTATGTCATCTTGTTCAAATAAAGATTGACAATTGGAAATTCTTTGTGTGTTTATTTTCTACTTTGGTGCCTACATCAGTCCAAAAAAAAACGAATTTCCTTTTTCTTTAATTTTTTTTTTTTTTTTTTTTTTTTTGAAATTTGAGTGAATTATTAGCGACTCTGTTGGTCGCTCGGTAAGTGTAGTTGTCTGTTTTAATTGAGGTAAGTAAAGAAAAATTTTCTTCCTCCCCCCCCCCCTTTTTTTTTCATTTTTATCCGGCTGGATCTTAACTCAGACTTTAGTGATTTAGACTGGTGAATTGAAGGAGTTGAATTGAATAGGAGAAAGATTGATAAATAGAGTTTAAAGGAGGATGTATCCTGTATGAATTGGGACGAGTTTTATAAAGTCCAAAGGAAACCTCAATTGAAGTCCTCAGGAATGATAATTATTAAGGTAAGAATATCTGATTTGATTCTACAGAAGAAAACCCTTGATTTAATAATTTTTCTAAATTTTTAGGAAAACCCTTTTAGCACTCTCTGGGTTATCTTATCATTTAAACTTTTTTCTAAGTTCGATTTTCCTCGTGTTTTTTTTTTTTTTTTTTTTGTTTCGAGTCGAGTAAAAAAAAATTTTTTCCAGTTGTGTCGGTTAAGTAGGAATCTTTTTCAAAAGGAAAGTTTTGACTTAAAGAACATAAGTTTACGGAAATAAAAATAAAGAGAGAGTTTCTCTGAAAATTCGCACGCGATTTTTTTTTTTTCAAAAAAAAAAAAAAAAAATTCTTACCTAACGACAATTTATATAACAAAAAAAATTTAATAAAATTTCTTAACTAGGTTTGGTGTTATTTAAACTGGAGGTGCATAGTCACTGAGTCTGAAGACTCTTTCTCCCCTTTTTGGTGTTGCTGATTTGATGCTGGTGGAAGGAGATCTATTTAGAGTTGCACGCTGTAACGTGTCCTTGAGCTCTAGTACCTCAATTTTGTTTTGACTTGATGTGACTTCATCGTGCCGATTTCCACAGGTAAGTTTGGTTTCTTTATCTGAATATTGAGAATTCTTTACTGCCTTTCGGTTTTTCTTGCAGGTGAGAGAGCATTTTCTTCTGCAGCACAGGCAGAATTTGAAAAAGATTGGGATGACGATGATGATCCCCAATACCGCCACGGCAGACAAATTTCCTGCTGTCATTCTCCGGTGTGTTTCGTCTTCTTGGTGGTGGAGAGAAATCTCAAAAATTCGGTTTTCTGTTTCCTCTAGCCCTGCTCCCCAGGGTTTGAATTTGTCGACACTTTGGAGAGGGTCGATGTTGGTTTTGGAGGAAAATCCGGGTAACTTTGGTTGAGCTGATAGATTCGATGAAAGCGATTGTAAACTCAAATTTAATTTTGGCAGAGTTACTTTAAGCTGCGTCGTCTCTTCATTTATGCTTTTCAGTAGATATTTTCTATTTCTGATTTCGCATCCGTTCTTTATATGGACCATTCCAGTTCCATTGATGTAATAATCTTTCTCAATTAAGTTGGAACATTTGATGCTCAATTTTTCTTCTACGCAAGTTGAATATGCCCAAGAGTTTGGTTGGTATAGCTTTATCCAGGTGGTTTTGCATTTGGGGATAATGCGAACATTGCAGGTCCACATGACTTCTTCGGTTGACTTCATTAATAGCCTCATTTCGCAGTCAACTTCGTCCGGTTTCTCTGTAGATTGGAATGGAATGTCCGGGCGACAAGATAAGTCATTTCCAATATTCCTGCACTTTTGGATGTAGTCGTTATCTGCTAAGTAATATTGTTGCAGATCAGGGTCAGTAATCAGGAATTTCTTCGATGGTAATATCGCTAACGTTTGTGTTTTACCATTAAGATTTTCCGGTTTTGGTAATGGTCTCATCTCATATGATAGTAATGGAGTTTTGTGAAATAAGGGTAGGGTTACTAAAATTAGTAAGTATCCTTTCGCCCTGGCTACTTTAACTGTTGATACCGATGAAAGGGTTGAGATATCCATTCTATCAATTGGCTGTGGTGGATTTAAGTCTGGTTGTTTCTTCATGATGTCAATTGTTGGCTGATAAAGTTGTTTGGGTGAGATGGTTTGAGGTGAAAGTCTTCCTGCTTTGGCCTCTTCAATTATCGTTTCAGCTTCTCTCAGGACCCTGAAGTGATTGAAGGCTATTTCTTGTCGCTCGTCCCCCAACATTATGACTTTCATTACATATGTTAGTAATTTATACGTTTCTTGAGTTGCATTCGCAACCGCTTTGGTTGCGTTAGCCAGGGCATCCAGATTGACTTTCATTTGAGCTTCACTCTCGAGAATGGTGTTGATTTCGCTCCTAACGATATGGGTGGCGTTTTTCACTAAGTGCGTTATTTCTGCGTTATCTCGGTATAATTTGTCAAGCTCTTTGGAGATATGTTCTTTATCATCATAATCCATGGTTCCGAATAATTCTCTGGCGAACGTTCCCACAAATCCGAACCATGGGGCTCGTTGATTTCGGTTATTGGGTAAAGTTTTGAATTCCGTTTCTTCTAGAAGCTGTCTCAGTCGATTCTTAGCTTGATTTATTTCTTCTTCTATTCCAGACATGAGGTCAAGTTTTAGATAGTGCATACAGGACTCTGTGTTTACTATCTTAGCACATTCAACTAAGGTCGACTGTAGGTGATCCCATTGAAAAGGGTACATGTCGATCAATTTCTGGACGTTGATGGATGAGATAATCCGCCAGTTTTCCTCTATGATGTGAATTCTTTTAAAGGGGTCATATAATAGACCTGGGTTATGTACCAATGGTTGAATTGTGAGAACATCATCGGACTGACTGTTCCCTATGGTGATAAGCAGGAACCACAATAGTCTTTTCATGATTGACAGCAATTCGGGGATCTGAAACAGAAAACTTTGTAAAGTTTAATCTTTTTGGTTCACGGCCGGTTTCGCTTTATTGGGATTGGTAAGTTTACGCCTTCCTTTTTCATTTTCATAAATAAGGCTACCCAATTCGTTGATTTCTACGATTTGGTGAGGCCCTATATAATAAGCGTCTAGTTTATTTTTTCGAGGTTCTTTTAAAACATAAATGTAATCATTTACTTGGAAATTTTTCGAATTGATACGTCTATCAAATCGCATTTTTGACTCTTCTTTAGATTTAATCAGACAATCTAAAGCGATTTGTCTGACATCGGCTAATCTTACCATAAGATCAGCTAGATATTCTGAGTAAGTTTCAATTTTTGAATAATCCGGAAATTGGGTGGGTAACCGTGCCTTCCGCCCAAACATCACCTCAAATGGGGTGAACTTGGTGGAAGTATGCACACTGGTATTATAAATCATCATGGCCATGCTTAAATACCTGTCCCAATTCGGATATCTGTCAGTAATGACACGTAGAAAATCTATTAAAGGTTGATGGCTCCTCTCTAAGGATCCATTAGATTATGGATAATAACCAGAAGTAGTTAATCTCTGTATTCTTAAAACTTCGACAATTGTTGGATTATCTTGGTGGTAAAAGAGGTTCCTTTATCCGAAAGGATTACTCTTGGACAATCGTAATAACAGATGTATCGGTCGATCAAGGCTTCGGCTACGGTAGCTGATCGTATGTCAGGTATCGGGACAACTGTTACTGCTTTAGAGAAGTTGTCTTGAATGGTCAAAATATGGACATTTCCGTTTCTAGTCATCGGAAGTGGACCAACCGTGTCGATGGAAATTTTTTCAAATGGTTCGAGTGGTGTATCTGTTATTATCATGGGTTGTTTTGTTTTAATTCGTGTTAATTTATTCTTTTGGCTGACTTCACAGTTTTGAATGAAGCAAAAATTTTTTCTTTCATTCCTGGCCAATAGAATCTTTCGCAAATACGCCAGTATGTTTTTACTACTCCTTTGTGCCCGGCGATTGCACTACAATGGTTTTCTTCTATGATTTTAGTTCTTAATTCTTCAGGAGGCACTTCAATGCAACCTTCACAAAGGGTTACTTCAACTGGACAGTCACTTAATTCTTGTGAAAGGTAAGATTTGATGTTCAAATCGTCAAAGTCATCCGCCTGTTTCGCTATTCGGAACGTGTGAACTTCATGTTTAAACATAGAAGTCCGAAGGTTTCGCAATCCTTCTATTAAGTTTCCGATATCAATTTTTTCGAAGTGGCTTTTCTTTATAAAGACTGTGAAAATAAGGCAACGTCCCAACTTTGTGACTAGTACATCACCTATTTTTGGACTTGCAGCCTTTAAATCCTCCTTATTGATAAACGTGAGGTCTCTTAAAAGTCGAGAGACTGGTTTCATTATTTCACAGTCGAGAGAAAGAAAATGTACCATGTGATCGCGAGCGTATGTGATTCCATCTCGACTTTCTAAAAATTTTATTTGTTTTATAGGCGTTTTTGGTGGTCTATTAGAATCAGTATCCGATGAGGATGAAATCTCAGGTGCTGATCGATTTTGGCTGCGTGTGTAATCTGCAAGTTCAAAAGCAGGGGGATCAGCAGGATACCACGGGGGTGGAATTAAGTTTTTCGGACGAGGAGTATTTTTTATTTGTCCGTCCCCCAGTTGTTCAGCTGCATCTGTGGTAGGAGTATGTTGCTCTGTACGATTATTATCGGAGATGATTGCAGAATTTCTGTCTTCTTGGTTTTCGACCTGAATTATTGTAGGTTGTTCAATTTGATCAATTTCCGATGTGCTCGATACAGATGGATGATCAGTGTTTTCCACATTTCCATCATGGGAAGTATTCTGTGGTGTTAATGTAGGTTCGTTGTCATTATTCCCATTTGTCCCGTTATCGCTTATCGTTCGCACTGGTGATACAACGGGTTGCGCCATACTGGACGATGCTGCGGGGATATCTTCTATGTTTAGGGTTTGACATGTAGAAGGTCTTGGTATGATGGTAGACTGCTGTCTACCGCCCTCGACTTCCCCCTTCCAATAAAAAGTATTCGAAGGATCGTCATGTTCAAGGTCTTCATAAACATCTTGAACTGGTCTTAGAAGTGTTCTTTTCCAGATAGGAGTTGCTCAGTACGATTACTCCAATGGTTAAATATTTTTCTCGTAAGTTAGTAGGTTGATTCGCTTGTTCTGGAGTTGCAGGGGTAATTTCTACCTGTTCTTACGTATCAGATATGCTGGACACACTAATTTCTTTTATTACTTCAGGGCTAGGCGCAGGGAGTAGATTGATATAATCCTCTGACCGCGCCGTAGGACGCTTTTCGAACCTTTTTTTTACTACAGGTCTGGTCGATAAAATTTCTTCGAATCGCTCGGCTGTTCTTCGCAGTTCTTCGCGAAGTTTTTTTCGATCAATAGCTTTGGGCGTACCCTCGCTGTCGTCAGCTGCACTCTTTTCGGCTTCTAACATTAGATACTCAGCATTCATCAAGCGGACTGCCTCTTCTTCTTCGGCATCGTCCGCGGCAGTTGTTTCTTGCACTGAGGGTTCTTTTTCGTTTTCAATTTCTTTACCAGCAACTGGAGGATCTGTGGAAAATACGTCATCATCCCCCATAACTCCTTCCATTTGAGTGTTTTCTAAATTCTCAGGTTCGGTAGTACTTAGTTCGCAATAATTTATACGTTTGCGAGTGTTAACATTATCGGTAGCTTTCCTCATTCGTAGTCTGAAAGCTATCGTATCTCTTGGTTGGGGTGCGCTGTTAACTCTTGGTTTATTTTTACTTCCAGGTTTTCTGCCTCGTTTTACAGCATTGATAACTTCTTCATCAGGCAGTGAGGACTTCTTGAGAGGTAACATTACTTCTTCCAATTTTGTAACTTCTGGTTTTGGGGTTGGCAAGTCCTCATGTCGTCCTTCCGGGTTATACGATAACCCCTCTGCATATTGATCTGAGATTTTGTGCCGGACGACGACTGAAAGCCATACAAGGACTGCTGGTATATAAGGTAAAAGGTTTACCGTAGAGATAAGGTCTAAACTGTTGCACAGCATATAGAACTGCCAAACATTCTTTTTCATTTTTGGTATATCTTGTTTCTGTCTCATGCAAGACACGAGATGTACAGGAAACAATTTTTTCAACTATTTCGCTTGACTCGGTGGTGTCGATATCTTCTTTTTCAACTTCTTGGCTTAAAATGCCAGAGATGCCGACCTCCGACGAACTTGTTGCCAAAATAAAAGGTTTGTTAAAATCGGGATAAGCAAGGAAAGAGTTTTCGCACAAAGCATTTTTAATGTCATTGAATACGTCCTGAGCTTCTTCTGACCAGACGAACGGTTTAGTTTTTCTGGTAAGGTCAGTGATAGGCTTAGCTCTTTCTGCAAAATTTTCGATAAAACGACGGTAATAATTCGCCAAACCCATAAACTTACGAGCTTCTGTATGATTACGGGGGTAAGAGGCATTTTTTAGAGAAGAGATCTTTTTGGGATCGGGTTTTACCCCATGCTTCGTTATGATGTGGCCCAGGTATTCGACCTCAGGGCAGAAAAATTTGCATTTCTCGGGCTGAAGAGTTAGCCCGGCTTCTCTGAGGCGGTTGAAGAGCCTTTGAACCCTTACTTCGTGATCTTCAAGTAAAGATGCGTAACTTACGAAGTCATCGAGATATATAAATAATTCTGTGCCTTTGAGACCACTTAAAGTGGAATCCATCATACGTTGGAAGATTGCAGGGGCACATTCTAGTCCGAATGGCATGCAACAGTATTCCCAATGTCCGTCTGGGGTTGAGAATGCGGTTTTTTCTGCATCCTTGGGGTCTATTGGGACTTGGTGAAATCCACTCGCCAGATCAAATACACTGAAGTATTTTGCTCCGCCCAGTTGATCTAAAATCTCGATTATTAGAGGCAGGGGGTAAGCGTCCCCCACTGTGACTTTATTTAAATTTCGAAAGTCGATAACCATGCGCCATTTTTTGTTGCCATGCGCATCAGGCTTCTTAGGAACTATCCACAAGGGCGAATTATAAGGTGAATCCGACTTGCGAATAATTCCTTGTTTTAGTAGATTATCGACTTGTCTCTGGATTTCTTCTCGATGTTCTTGTGGAAACCGATATTGCCGCATCCGAATTGGTTTGTCCGTGGTAGTTTCGATTTTGCATGTAAATTTCTTAGATCTCTCAAGACGATCTCCAGGCAGATGAAAGACGTCGTGATTCCTTTTAATGAGGTCAAATACTTGTTTTCGCTCACGCCTATTTAAATGATCACTGGGAATTTTGCTGAAGATTTGGTTAATTCTTTCTTTTCTGGATAGCTTGTTTCCCGGCGATAATGGTTCGACATTTTCGGGAAAATAGTCCGTGGAGTCAGTTTGGTCAAATTCGAACTCCTCTAGCATTTGAGGCTCGATATTGATGTCAACTGGATCAGCAGTAGTATTGATGACCATACACATTGCCTGATCTCTTTCCACGGCGACTGCAGCTACACCCATTAAAACTCCGTCTTTAAGGGTAACCTTAGGAAGGTAACCCTGCTTGATTTCGGGGTTAATGATCGGTACTGCAATCGTCATTCGCATACGGGGTGGAATCGTATACGAGCGTGATGGTTTGACCTCTAAACTGAAGAATAGCGGTCGGGAAGGTCGGGAAAGCAAATTTATAGACTGGTGATGGTATGAAATCTCAGCTTGTTCTTTTCGCAGGAAATTGTTGCCAAGAATCCCGACTCCATTAAATGGTAAATTTTCGTCTACCACCTGAAAGAGAATTTTTGATCCCAAGACTTTTAATTCTACTGTACCGATGGTTTCAATTCGGCACCCGTTGAGGCCTCTTAATGACATGACCTCCTTTTGATTTATCTTGATCTCAGGTTTGAGGGCTGAGACGATAATCAAGCATACGTCCCCCCCTGTATCTATGAGACAGCATTGTAATTCACCGAGTAATGAATTACATGCATCGAAAATCTTTGGTCCAGTCCTAAGGGCTAAAACCGAATTCTCTTCAGAGTTCTCATCCATTGTAAATGGAATTGGACGAGTAGGTCGTTCTCTAAGGACGAGAGTATTCCAGTAAAAAGAAATAGCTGCTCTTTCTTTAGTGAAAAATTCGTTACCCAAAATCCCCGAGTATCCTCCAGGAGCTTGGGGTAATACATCAAAGCGAACTTCTACTCCAAAAATTTTTAAGGTGATATTTCCAATGATCGGCATACTACTGGTTGCAATGCCGCCTACTACACCTCCTTCTTCCACTGTAAAAACTGCATCATCCGCCAAAGCATCGATGCAAAGGAGATTAAGATCTGAACCAGAGTCGAGAAGAACTTCACAACCTGAATTGAAGAGCTCCTTCGATTTCATCCAGATCTTAGGGCCTTTTCCGATGACTAATTTGACGGATTTGGACGCTGGAGAAGTTTGTACTCTCTCGCCGTTGTCATTTGAGAGTTGCGGGTAGGTCGGGGTGGTGATCTTCGAGACTCCCGGGCTCCACTCGTCATCGTCTCGTCTTGACGAGCGCCCCGTGCGTTTAAAGACGGCTCTGCAATTTTTCTAGCAGCACGTCTTCTCGCTTGATGGTGAGGACAAAATGGACAATTACAACATGCTGAATCGTCTTTTGCGTGCTCCAATTTCTCTTCTTCAAGGTCTGGATCGAAGTTGACTGATTTCTTGTGACTTACTGGGGACTTCCCTTTCACAATTTCCTGTGAGTTGACCGTTGGTCTCGGAGATAATTTACGACTGGGACGATAAGGTTCACGTCCCCCTTTACTCGATGAAGAAGAGTAAGTTTCATATTTAGTTGGTCTCGAATCTTCATCTGAATATTCAGATTCAAAACCATCTTCAGAATCATAAGTTTTTGACTCCTTTGACGAATAGGAGAAGGTTTGACCTCGAGGTTCCCGGCGATTGCTTTCATCCTCGTAATAGCGACGAGGCCTAGAGTAATCGTCCCTGGTGTTGCCATAATTATCACGATCCCGGTCGTGATAACGATCTCGATCGCGATAACGTTCGTTTCTTGGATGACGAGGATTCTCTGATCGATCGGCTTGAGCAGGACGCCATACTGCTAAGCTAGATCCCTCCTCTATTACGGCCTCCCAAAGTTCTTCCAAAGTTTTTGGCTTGCTAATTCTAGCTAATCACCTTGGAAGGTCGGGTAGGCTGTTATAGAAGCAGTCAAAAGCGACCTTATTTTGTTGTCGCATTATTATATTAACTTCATCTGCTGGTAGAGCTGCTTGTAAACCAGTTACCATCCGATTTATTCGATAATAAAAATCTTCAATTGTTTCGCCGGGCTTCTGCCTGGCAGAAGCAAGTCGACGATGCCAAATAAGGGTAGGGTCAACCTTTCGGAACCTTTTTCCCAAGACATCCAAGATGTCTTCGACACGGCGAATTTCTGCTTTAGCGATAATGCTTCTTGCCCTTCCTGCTAATCGTTGGAAAATTTTCCTAACCCAAACTCCATGTTGACCCGGGACGATCGAGGGTAAGTAATTTCGGATTATCTCGTCAAACTCGATAAACTCTTGTTCAGCATTAGGACCTTCGCCGTCAAATCGAGGCAAGGTTTGAAAGAGTTCTGTAGACCATTTGAGTTGACAAGGTGGAACATTAGTGTCATCTAGAGTAGCATCGAAATTATAAACTCGATCCAGAGGACCGAATTCCTCTTGCCCATCTACACCGTGAGGCATTGCTGGAGGTGAACGCAACCGTTCTCTCCTTTTTCTGCGACGACTAGCAATGATTGGAATTAACTTTGAGGTGCTTTAGTGACCCGGTTTAGTATTACGCAAGAACGTAATAACAATTGAGTCACTAAAGCGGGAAAAAAAAATTTTTGAATTGGGGATTGACCCAGAAACGAAATCAATCGAGGTGTCGAAACGATTCTGTTGTGATACAGTAGTGCAAAGGAGGTTACCGACTCAGCGAAAATTTTTGAATTTCGTAGCAAGTAGGGTGTGGTTCGGTTATATACCGACCCAAATAATTTAGATGTTGAAATATTTAATTTTCAAAAAGAAGAAAAATGAAATGTTAATAAAATAGTAATAAAATGGGTATATAAGAAAAATTTCTTTCTAAGAAACCCCGTCTTGGGGAAAGAAAACGTGAACAAATGATTTTTAAGATAAATGCAATTTCTCAAAGAGAAGGATTAACACCTTCGAATCCCACCGCTGCCACCAGTTTTCTTTATGTTATGTCCGCCGCTGTAATTTAAATTAATTATCCGGGATTTCTCCCTTTGGTAGCGATAGAAAAATTTAACGAGCGATATGGAGGTTGCGGACAACAGTAAAGAATACGAGGAAGATTGTCACTTCCTATATTTATTATTTATAGTGGGTTTTTCGAAGAGTGTGTACCCAAACGCCTTCGAGCTTGGTTACGTTGCATTTATTAGTCGATCAAAAGAGAGAAAAGGTACTTAAAGTTATCTCCCACTTACCTTGAATTGAGTCTGTTCTTCTAGCAAGGCAGGCAGTATCCCTCCAGAACTTTGCAGCTCACTCGGCCTCCTCCTGAAGGACTTGGTTGAATGGGCGCTGCTGGGGTAGTAGGATAGAGTCTTATATGCTATTTTCGAATGAACTCACTCAGTTAAGATTATGATCTTTTGTCTTTTTATTCAACTAATCAATTACAGCACTTATACACTATAATAGTTACAATGGATTTCACTTTTGAAGATGCAAAACCATTTGATTGATGATTATTATTTCTAATATACTTTTAGAATATATTATGTGTCCTTGTTTAGCCTTATAGCTTCTTATGCGCAGATTATCTCGACCCGAGATCGGACAATAATTACACTTGCTTTTTGTGTCACTATTCGATCGAGCCGGACGGAATTTTATAATAATTGTAAATAACAAAATAATACCGCTACACGATATGAAAATATCGGCCTAGTACCTTTATCAATTTACAACTTAACTGAATCTAAATTTAAGATAAACCGCTGTTAATAAAATAATACCGCTACACGATATGACTATCGGCCTAGTACCTTTTATTAAGGACGGTTACTTATTGCTTTCTCTAGGACAGATTTTTGCAATAAGATTACGGGCTATCGACGCCGTTTACGCGGACCGTAGGACTCGAAATTTAAAGATCTGATCAACAACCACGAAACCGTACTAGCGGATCGTAGAACTCGAGATCTGAAAATTTGATCAACAACTAAGGCCCTGAGCCATGGTGCTCAGGCTATTTAAAAACTTTTGATTGATGTTTGATGGGAGTAATTAAATTATCGTTATTGGTGGAAAATGACGACAAGTTTTTATTTATTCGTCAATCGTTATTGCAAGAATCGTCGCTCTACTTTTATACGCATAAATGGTGGTAAAACTGACGCTGCGTTTTCGCGTGCTTTTGTAAAGAGGAGTTCCATAAATTTATTTATGAAATAAAATAATTTAATGGAAAAATTAATTGGGCATAACAGTCGAATGCCGCCTCAAAAATCAAAATCGGTTTATTTGTTTAAGAGAAACCGTTAACACGGAAAAATTGAAACCCGACTGGTTCCTGAGCAGCACACGACTCAGTCGTGTGCAAGAAAAAATAAGGGCAAGCGCACGACTGGTTCGGGTGCAACACCGTAACTACTCGTGTGCTACACACGAACGGTTGCTGTTTATAACTTTTTAAGTGCAGTTAATGAAAATGTCAACAAATTTCAAAAGCACAAAACCTCAATTTTTAAAAATATTTAAAATATATTGTCACACTCAAGTATAAACGATGATGGAATATATTTATAAATTTTTTACTTACTTACCTTAATACTTAAATGCTATTACCCAACAGAATATTTTAAACATTTTTAAATATTGAGGTTTTGTGCTTCTGAAATTTGTTGACATTTTCATTAACTGCACATAAAAAGTTATAAACAGCAACCGTTCATGTGTAGCACACGAGTAGTTACGGTGTTGCACCAGAATGAGTCGTGACCAGCACATGAATAGTTACGGTGTTGCACCCGAACCAATCGTGTCTAGCACCGTACTCAGTCTGGTGTGCCACCCGAACGGCTACGATGGCAGCACCATAATCAGTCATGTGCAGAACAATACTGATTCATGTGCACACACGAATCAGTACTTTTCTGCACACGACTGATAACGGTTCTGCCGTTCGAGTGCTGCACCAGACTGAGTCTGGTGCTAGACACGACTGGTTCGGGTGCCCACCAGAACCAGTTATGTGCTTGCCCTTATTTTATCTTGCACACGACTCAGTCGTGTGCTGCACAGGAACCAGTCGGGTTCCAATTTTACCGTGAACGAAAAAATTAGAAAAAAAAATTTTTCTTAGTATTTTGAAAATTTCTCAAAAACGACTCGATAAATCAATTTCAAAATTTGATCAGTTGTAGAACTCAATAAAATGCGTCAATTGCCACCTTAAACGTCTCAATCGGTTCATTCGTTCGAGAGATATCGTTGTAGAAAAAATGGTAAAAAACGTTGTTTTTCGAAAATAAACGCATACAAAAGTATTTTCGAGCTCGAAAATGTATCCACAACAATTTTTCGAGCTCAAGGAGCTCGAAATGGGCGGGAAGTTTTGGGGCTGGCCCACAGGGTCAACCGACAGACCGATTTTTTTTTTTATTAATTATTATTATCATTATCATTATTATATTATATATATAGATATAAATTTATTTTAGAGTTATTTAATGTACCCAAAATAAAAAAAAAAAAAATTTTTTTATAAAATTTTTTTAAGTTATTTATAATATATGACAGAGAGTACACTTGCCAAGTCTGGTCGCACCTAGTATTATAGACGAATATTAGGGCGCCACTGGAAGATGGACTCGGCCTTCCAGAACCGGATGTTGTATGATTTTATTTTAATTAATTAAATTAAATTAATATAATTCTCAGAGTCGTTTGTAATATTTTGTGAGAGAGGTGAGGAATGGAAAAATAACTGAAATAATGCTGATCAAAATTTTATTCAAATTTAGCACCTTGCTTTTATTTATTTAACCTTATAACAATAATTATACTTATGACAAACTGATAATCTTATGACATACTAAATTCGTTCCCTGAACGTTTCCTTATGACAAACTAATTTTTACCTCGTCCCCTGGACGGTATTACACCCACACACACCCACATTAAAAAACCGTCCACCGGACGTTAAACCTTAAACCTTTGACAAAATGCGTCCACCGGACGTTAAACCTGAATATTGTCCCCTGGACATTAACCTTAACCTAATAACCTCGTCCCCTGGACGGTAAACCTTAATATTAATTTAAAAGCATCCCCTGGATGTATATTTACTTATAACTACGATGTCCCCTGGACTTATCACAGACACAGTTTTCCCTACACTATTTGACTCTACTTTACTTTATTAATTTTGTATTCAATGACATCACTAATCTTTATCTAATACTCGACTTAAATTTTCAATATAAAAATTCCACTAATAATTTTATTTCTTATTACTTTCCACTGATCTATTTAATTCATTTTATTTTAATTAATTAATTAATTTTGGTTTTAATTGTAATTATTAATTAATTAATTTTTCACCAACTTTCATTATTATTTGCTTCCAAAATTATATATTTTTAATTCACTCAATTACTTCTAATAATTATACTTAATACACTTCAGTATTCAACTTAATTTACTGTCAAATTAATCCGTTCTTAGTTTTACTTGACAACAATTCTACCGTAATTTTCCTAGCGTCTTTTGATTTTAGATTTATTAATTTATTAGTTTATTTTAAAATTACTTTAAAATTGATTTAAAACTAAGTTTTACGACTAGAATTACGTTTGGAATTGACTAGAATATTCGGCCCGGGAAATGGCGTCACGAGGCCTGAATTTACGATTTTCAAGACACGGATAAATTACTCAAAGCGGCCGACAGGCCTGGGATACTTTTATAATTAATATTGAATTCAATTTGATTTTAATTATGAACAATTGACGCGGAAATTTATTTTATTCCAGCCGAGAGGCCTTGAATATAATAATTTGAGAGTTACAACAAGATGACGATTGCGCGGCAAAAATTGCGATGGAAAGTTCGAGAATACGAGACGCGAGGATAAACCGGCCGACAGGCCTTGAAATATAATTATAAATTTACTGAACCCGCGGAAAATGCTAAGTAATTTATTTATAATTAATTCGGCCCTCTAATAAAATCGGAGGCCTTAATTAATTATAAATTTACCTCGAGGAAAACTCCAATCGCCCAGCAGACACGGAGCGTTGTATTACTGCTGTTCCGGGTAGAATTCCTTCAACTTTCCAGTCTCTCTCTCTCTGCTCTTCTGCTCTCCTCGCTCTCTCTCCAATTCGTTCGCAACAAAATTCAACTGATAACCTGTCAATGATCAGTCCGCATTAGTAATTTATAAATTTATTGTTTATTGTAATTATCAGCCTAAAGGCCTAATAATCAATTAACCAGTTAAATATTAATTAATAAATCGCCTCGTTCCACGTGAAGCGTAAACGGACGTATATATTTACCTTTTTAGTTAACTGCGTCTGGTCAGTTTCGCCGTCCGGGCAACTCTGATGTTTTTCACGTTCCGCAGTCCATTATATTCTTTCACTCCCATTCACTATTCCGGAAACCTATTCCCACTATCTTAGACTAAGGAAATGACGAACGGGCGGGCCTTAGTGATCCATGCGACACCCGGTGACTAGTCGCAATACTAACTCGCAACTTACGAGGTCGTTGGCCGGTTATCGGCGGGAAACAAAATTCAAATTCAAATTATTTTATTCTCTATGTTAATTATTTTACCCTGTTACACTCCCCCCTGCCAGACTGTCACCCGGGTTCCGGATGATCACGAAGGCCTGGACGTCCTAAGGATAGGATGACGGCCGTGTAATCAACTAATGAGATTGTAGTATTGTGGAAAGTGAAAGAAAGTATTTATTTTAACAATCCAGAAAAGAAAATGAAACTATATAAAAGAAATGAAAAGAAAAAGGGGAAGAAGTTAATTCTTCTTCTTCCTATTAGATTTAGGCGGCGGTGGGCCAGTATATAGTGGCTCATCAAATGAGCTGAGGCCAATCTCGAGGACGTCCTCCATCAGGAAATCCTCATCAGCATAAAACTTGGGGCTGGCGCACCCCGAATCACCGGAACAATATGGTCCACCATCGACCATCTCCATCTCCGCCCAATTTGGTCCGGGCTCCTTATTCTTCTTTTTCTTCTTCTTCTTCTTCTTCTCCAGGCCAGAACAAGAAGCCTGACCAGCGGCCTCGGGTGAGCCTTGCTGGCCAGCCTGTTCCTCCATCATCGGGCTTCCTGGCTGTTGGTCTGCCTGTTCTTGAGTAACGGGAAGCGCTCTGGCCTCCTCCTGCCATGGGATTTGACACTGTGTAGGTAACAATTCCAGTGTCTCAGGTTCGGCAGATGTTGTAGGAGGAGACCTAGCTTCAATCAGTTCCCCACCCTGAGCTCTTGCAATGAGGGCTCTACCCTCATTAGTGGAAATATGTTTGGCCAACCTTTTCAACCTCTCGGGGTCGACCAATTCGGGCTGGTCAGCTAATTGACGAAGAGTATTCAGGCGTTTTTCCCGTCGTCTTACGCTCTTTGATTTTTTCGGTTGGGAAGAAGTGACGCTCGATGCTGATGCCTTTCCTGCGGTTGATTTAGTCGAGGGCAAATTGGCCGAAACAGATGTAGGCAGTTCGGGAGATTGTGCACGCTGATTACTAGCTGGTGGTCTGCTTGGGGTGACTACTGGGCCCAGTCGACTGAAAACCGACTGTCCAGTCACCACGTCACTGGGATTCAGCGGCCACTCCAATATACCAGTTTGTGTCGCCACAGACCGATATATTGAAGTACGGCCTGAGGAACCCCGGCAACGACCTGCCTGATAACGCCGAAGGTGAGTCGCCTGACCTCTGGCAGCATCCGCCCTCGTCCAACCTTTTGGTTGATACCGGTTCATCTGGAAAAAAATTTCATGAACATCTTTCCACACAAGTTCAGTTATAATTTATAATTAGGTTTGACTATCAGTCTTAGCAATTAATCTCTCGCTTCTGCGAGGAAGTTTCAAATCAGGGGTATAGTGAGTACCGAGTATTTTACCGTTATCATTTTTCAACTCGACTACTAATGGACTAATAATTTTTGATATGGAAACCGGACCGAGATATTTATTGCCTAAAGTCGCGCTATAACCTTGGCCTTTATTACTTAGTTTACGATTTGGGTAGAAAACTTTGTCCCCCAAATTAACTGTAGGAATTTGCGTGTTTTTATTGTGATATGTCTCTTGTCTTTCAATTTCCTTCCGTATGACTCTTTCAATTTTATAACGTAGCTCATCGAGACGTTGTATCCGGGTTTTCCAATCATCATTATAGAGATCTACGCCATTCCTTCCATGTTCTGTGACTTTGCTAGTTAGTTGTGGTTCTTGTTCATAAACTAGATAGTATAGTGACAGCTTTAGAGCGGCATGATGTGAACTTCCACTGCCAGTGTCCAATATTCCGTTAATTTTGACTCCACAAAGCCATAGCGATACAGGAATCCTGGCCATAATTATAGGAGGCCTCGGTCCTGATCCTGGAATGAAGATTTTCCTCTCTGCTAGACGATGTTTAATTGCCGAAGACAAAGGTTTCTTCTGAAGTAACTCTGGAACAAATGCTTCTCTGGATGACGTCGATGGTATAGGTGTAGAGGCCTTAGGCTCCAAGGATTGGCCGGGAGAGCCTAATTCTTGAGGTAACGGCCGAGACTGGACTGAATGATGGGCCTGGGATTCTGAGAATTGGCCGAGAGGCTCTAATTCCACAGAGGACGGCCGGAATGGGTTGAAGACAGGGGCCTGAGGATTTAAGGATTGGCCTGAAGAGCCTAATTCCAACAAAGACGGCCGGACCGTGTCGTGTACATTCTCAACTGGTTCAAAACCTGGATCAAATTCTTCTTCGTATGGAATCTCAAGTTCTTCATCTTCTAAATTCGTAGATGATGTTAACAAATTGCAACTAGAGTCCAATTCAATACTCTTTATCTCATTTGGGATACAACTAGGATCTTCAAGTATCCGTACTGACTGGATAACAACTTCCTGGACATTCGTGGACTGGTCTGCTTTACTCCAAGAAATTATTTTATTAATGTCTATGTTGTCAGTCGACATTTCCAATGTTGATGTTGATGTTGGAATTGAAGCTGGAGGGCTTGAAATAGAGTGGGACGGCCGGGACAAGGCCTTACCCGACTCCAAACAGCCGAAATCATTCACTGACCCCTTGTTTACTACTTGGATAACCTGTACCGACGGGGAATTCGGGACAGGTTTCACTGGTTTTTTCGTTCATCTTCAGTATTAGTTAAGTTGTCTTGACGACCAGTATCACGATTGTCCTGTTGTACAGTTGGTGGCGAATTATTATTATTACCTCGAACCAACAAACTACAATTGTTTCTCAGATGCCCAATTTCAAAGCAGTAGTTACAGACATCTTGTCTCGGGTTCTTACACACTTCAAACATATGTCCATGAATTCCACAATTAAAGCATGGACGATTATTCCTTGGTGGTAATGAAGGATATCGATTATAGTTATTAGAAAAACCCTGAGATTGGTTCATCCGTGGCCGATAATAATTTTGTTGTCTTTGAGAATATGGTGACGAATAATTGTTGTTATTAGGTCGAGTCTGCACGCCATATTTGTTGTTATATGTCGATGGACTGGACAACTCCATTACGTTACAATTTGTTAACTCGTAATCATCTTCTTCATGACTAAGATTCTCTGGTGTAGATTGTAGTATACCAAATCGTGGTTTATCCTGAAATTTCACTGTTTTCACTGTTGGAGCCTGTTGTTGAGCTTCATCAATACATCTTGTCGCTTCGTGTAGGGCGTTAAACAAGTCCTCATAGGAGAATACTGGCCTCGCGAATACAAGAAATCTCAATTCATCAGTAAGATGGTTTCTAATGCATGCCACTTGATCATCGACAGGAGGTGGAATCTGCATACTCTGGTATTTCTGTTGGATCTTTAGTACGAATTCTGTTGGACTTTCTCCAGGTTTCATACGGAGCTTACTAATTTCCATTATGATTTGATGATCTGTTGTAGCTGTACCACAAGCTTTTATGAACTCGGATTTGAAGTGTTCAAAATTTGTCCAACTTTTATAATTTGCATCGTACCATCTTGCTGCAGTGCCATGTAAAATGTAGCTCATGGCTTTCAGTAGTTCATCTTGTGTCCAATCCTCTCTACGTGTTCTGGACTCTACTGCGAACAAGAACTCGTTGACGGACATTCCTTCTTGTGGATAAAATAAATTACCCATTTTGAGACTTTGCATAATTCCTTTCCACCTTCTGTCATCTGTGTACAAGCCTGATGGACTGTGCTGTAGATTTTGGATCGGAGCGGCCGACCTTGGCCTTGTGTTAGAAGAGGCCTGAGGTCCCGGGCCTCCACTCGATCCAAAATTATATTGAGGACCACTCGACTGACGTCGTTGTGTTGACTGTAGCTGTTGTAGTTGGTTTTGGAGATAATTTATTCTTTCTGATAATGGAATATCTTGACTTGGTTCGGCTCTTTCTTGGTGATTATCAGGTTGAGGTCTTAATGCAGCTGGATCGACTCTCCCCCCTGCCAAACCTTGACCCATCGGGGCAACGGTTGAACCTCCTAGTTGGAGATCAGCTGCCTGCCAATTTACCGGGGAACTTCCTCGGTAAGAATTATCACGATAGTTAAACCGATCCAACAGCTCTCTCTGTGTATTCATCATATCACCTAGCAAACGTGTCAGTCGATTGATCGACCGCGAATTGTCCTCATTAATTGCACGTTGTTCCATTGACATCTGTCGAACCTGATGAGATGCTTGATCCATTCTATTAAAGATTACTTGGAATTCTTGTGGTATATCACTTCCCGCAGCTTTATCCGCATCATCAAAACGATCATCAACCATTTGTGCTGGCAATGTGTTCTGTCTATCCAATGGATTTGGATTATTTCTGTTTTGTAGATGAGATGGATGACTTATACTGTTACTCATCGTAGTTGTTACCGATGACGTTGTTACTGTTGTTGCCGAAACGATTGGTATTTGCGATGAACCAGGATTAATAATTGGTAATTGTTGTTGTACACGACCACGACCATTAGACGATCTTCTTGTTTCTTCATTGATAAGTCCTTGTTGTTGTAGTAGATTATCCATTTTGTGTTATATTTTATCGACCGAAATATTTTGAGTGATAAAGTTTTCTTTTGTATAGGGATTATAAAACTTCTAAATGTATTGTGAACTATTGTTTCTCTATTGCAAACGGATTATTTTGTATTTGTAAATTAAATTTAATTTTGTAAGTTTTAGATTTCTGTATGACTCATGATAAGCCTCTTAATGAGTCATCGATCATTTATTTTATCTATTTCCGGTTAATTTAATCTAATTAAATAAATGAATTAAATAATTGAGAGATTATAATGTATTTTAATGTAAAATTAACTGATGTCTGTTTTAAAGTATTTCTGACACTAAATTTTATTTGAAATTTCAATGGTTTTACTTTAAGTTTTAATCCCCTGAATTCTTTTATTAGCTAGAATTTTGTATGAGTAATTTTATTTGACTTAATCCCCAAATAATATTTCAATATTCTATGTCTTGATTATTTTATGTTTGTCACCATAATATTTTAAGTTTTCAAACTTCAATTTAATCCCACACTTTATTTTAATTTCAAAATTTCACTCTATTTCAAAATTTATTTTATTTTTTCAGAATTTTATATTTCACAGTTTTCAAAATTTATGTCACCCAAATTTTCAAAATTTCCCACAATATCTCAGCAAATTTCAAATCCTCACCTTCTCACAAAAAAAAACGGGGAGTTTTTACTAATAAGTTGGGCGCCAAATATGACAGAGAGTACACTTGCCAAGTCTGGTCGCACCTAGTATTATAGACGAATATTAGGGCGCCACTGGAAGATGGACTCGGCCTTCCAGAACCGGATGTTGTATGATTTTATTTTAATTAATTAAATTAAATTAATATAATTCTCAGAGTCGTTTGTAATATTTTGTGAGAGAGGTGAGGAATGGAAAAGTAACTGAAATAATGCTGATCAAAATTTTATTCAAATTTAGCACCTTGCTTTTATTTATTTAACCTTATAACAATAATTATACTTATGACAAACTGATAATCTTATGACATACTAAATTCGTTCCCTGAACGTTTCCTTATGACAAACTAATTTTTACCTCGTCCCCTGGACGGTATTACACCCACACACACCCACATTAAAAAACCGTCCACCGGACGTTAAACCTTAAACCTTTGACAAAATGCGTCCACCGGACGTTAAACCTGAATATTGTCCCCTGGACATTAACCTTAACCTAATAACCTCGTCCCCTGGACGGTAAACCTTAATATTAATTTAAAAGCATCCCCTGGATGTATATTTACTTATAACTACGATGTCCCCTGGACTTATCACAGACACAGTTTTCCCTACACTATTTGACTCTACTTTACTTTATTAATTTTGTATTCAATGACATCACTAATCTTTATCTAATACTCGACTTAAATTTTCAATATAAAAATTCCACTAATAATTTTATTTCTTATTACTTTCCACTGATCTATTTAATTCATTTTATTTTAATTAATTAATTAATTTTGGTTTTAATTGTAATTATTAATTAATTAATTTTTCACCAACTTTCATTATTATTTGCTTCCAAAATTATATATTTTTAATTCACTCAATTACTTCTAATAATTATACTTAATACACTTCAGTATTCAACTTAATTTACTGTCAAATTAATCCGTTCTTAGTTTTACTTGACAACAATTCTACCGTAATTTTCCTAGCGTCTTTTGATTTTAGATTTATTAATTTATTAGTTTATTTTAAAATTACTTTATAATAGATTTAAAACTAAGTTTTACGACTAGAATTACGTTTGGAATTGACTAGAATATTCGGCCCGGGAAATGGCGTCACGAGGCCTGAATTTACGATTTTCAAGACACGGATAAATTACTCAAAGCGGCCGACAGGCCTGGGATACTTTTATAATTAATATTGAATTCAATTTGATTTTAATTATGAACAATTGACGCGGAAATTTATTTTATTCCAGCCGAGAGGCCTTGAATATAATAATTTGAGAGTTACAACAAGATGACGATTGCGCGGCAAAAATTGCGATGGAAAGTTCGAGAATACGAGACGCGAGGATAAACCGGCCGACAGGCCTTGAAATATAATTATAAATTTACTGAACCCGCGGAAAATGCTAAGTAATTTATTTATAATTAATTCGGCCCTCTAATAAAATCGGAGGCCTTAATTAATTATAAATTTACCTCGAGGAAAACTCCAATCGCCCAGCAGACACGGAGCGTTGTATTACTGCTGTTCCGGGTAGAATTCCTTCAACTTTCCAGTCTCTCTCTCTCTGCTCTTCTGCTCTCCTCGCTCTCTCTCCAATTCGTTCGCAACAAAATTCAACTGATAACCTGTCAATGATCAGTCCGCATTAGTAATTTATAAATTTATTGTTTATTGTAATTATCAGCCTAAAGGCCTAATAATCAATTAACCAGTTAAATATTAATTAATAAATCGCCTCGTTCCACGTGAAGCGTAAACGGACGTATATATTTACCTTTTTAGTTAACTGCGTCTAGTCAGTTTCGCCGTCCGGGCAACTCTGATGTTTTTCACGTTCCGCAGTCCATTATATTCTTTCACTCCCATTCACTATTCCGGAAACCTATTCCCACTATCTAAGACTAAGGAAATGACGAACGGGCGGGCCTTAGTGATCCATGCGACACCCGGTGACTAGTCGCAATACTAACTCGCAACTTACGAGGTCGTTGGCCGGTTATCGGCGGGAAACAAAATTCAAATTCAAATTATTTTATTCTCTATGTTAATTATTTTACCCTGTTACAAATAATAATATTATTAATGTTATTTTTTTTTTTTCATTCCTTTAATTAATTATTATTTCAATTTATTTAATAATTTTATTTATCTTTATTATTAAAATTTTTATAGGTTAAGTTATACTTACTGTTCTATTATGAATAATCAGAACTGAAAGTATTTTAACTTAAATATATATATTTTTTTTAAATAATATATTCAATTATCATGGTTATAATGATTATTATTTATTTTTTTTTTTTATATCTATATATATGTATAATATTCTTTTTTTTTTTTTTATTATTGTAAAGTGAGCGAATGCGCAAAAAGGATCTGGCTTAGGTGTGATGTAATCTTAACAACTAAAAAATTACACAAATTATTATACCGGATAAATTATTTATTTATTAACACTATTTACACTCAAAACTGTGAGAAGATAATATGAACAAGCGAATGCAGTAAAACGTGTACGAGATAGCGAATGCAACTAAGAACAATTCTAGTAAAGCGGAGCGGTTTTAGAGTACGAGGTTGTACTCTTGAATTCAGGAGCGAAAAAGACCCAGAGAAAATGTAGTTGGAGACGACGTGGCCGCTTGGTGGTGACGTGGCAGCCTCAATGTGTAAAACGAATTTCCTGATTGGTCGGCTGGGAGCGGGGCTCTCCTGCCAACTTGACTCGGCCATGAGCTAGAAATTGTACGTACCGGGCCCAAATAGCGAGTGACCCGGCACTATACTGACTATCAGTCAGTAGCGAGTTCGGCAACTCACGGCTGTAGCGGAAATGCACGAAGCTTTTCAAATTGTCTAAGCTCGTGACTGAACAATTATTGACATTATTTTATAACGTAATACATACAATAGTTTGAATAAGTTTGTGATTACATAAAATTTTTTTTTTTATTTAATTGATACATATTCTTGTTTAACATAACATTTTTTTTTCTATTTTTATTTATAATTGTTTTATTTTTATCAAAGTTATTATTATTATTATATTTTTTTCGTCTTAATTTTGTTTTTAAATTTAATTTCCCAATACTTCATCCCAAGATGGCTCTACATATAATGAGGCATTCTCGAACAACTCCTCTTCTTTGAATAAGAAGAGTTGTTTACACTCTTCACAATCTTTGGCGGGTTGCACCTCCAATATTTTTTCACCACAGTGATCGCAATTTGAACTTTCTTCCAAACTAATTTTATGAAAATGAACTATACCTTCAAAGTCATTCCAACCTTCGTTTTTAAGATATTATTCGCAATAACATGTGACACAAATTTTTTCCTCACTGCGTTGCCCTTTGTTTCTCACCAAGACGCGCTTAGCTTCCTTACTTCTCTTGAAGCCAGCAAACTTTTGAATCTCCCGAAATATGGATGGTAACTCTTCTGCTACCGAATTTCAAACTTTCTCCAGACTTACATAATTAGGCCCCATGGATCGATGTGCCGACATATTTCTATTAATATAAATTATAAAAATTAAATCGTAAATAATAATTCTTTTATTTTTTTTTTTAATTTTTTTTTCTTAATTTTTTAATATTATTTTTTTTATCGTAATATTTACCTGAATGATTATAAAATTTTTTATTTGTATCTTTTCTTTTAGATTTATTTATGTTATATTTTGAGATATGTATATGCACTATATATTTATTTTAATATTCTCATTAACACTTTTTTATTATTAAATTTTATTATTTAAATGTAATTATTAATTGATAGTTACTATTACTATTTATTTATTTACTATTATTATTTTTTTTTTTTGAATGTTAAAAAAAAATATTATCTTGTTTTCAAATATATGTGATTACTTTGGAGAAGGTCAACTTTCTAATGAAGCAATTGTCACACTTCTGGACTGTTACCAGTTAGTAACATCCCTACTTAAAATTATTTAAAAAAAATTCATATACGGAAGGGGTGTCATATGAGCCCCTTTTTGCGATAACGCGACTTATGCATTGGATTTGCACGCATTCCAACGACATAAAAATTAACATGCATAAAATATTAAAATAATATTTCATAAAATTTTTTCAAATTTTTACAATAAAAATATTTTTTTTTTAAGATATGTGTATTAATATTTTTTATAACTTATTTATTTTTGTATTATTATTTTTTTTTTCGGGTTCATTTTTTTTTTTCTTTTTTTAACTTCCCGCTAAGAAAATTGCAAATTTTCTAAAATTCGGGAAGTTATTGGTTTCAGTCCGATTTGTGAAAATCGAAATTCCAACAGATGTCGACGTTTTGAGGTCCTAGAAAGCTATTCTGACCAATTTCACGATGATGTCCGAGTGTATGTATGTATGTACGTACGTATGTAAATATCTATAACTTTTGAACGGATCAACCGATTTTGATCGTCAAGGTGTCATTCGACGCAGTTTTTTAATATCTTGAAGCTGAAAAAAAAATTAAACTTGATCGGCAGGGCTCGTTCGGAGATATTCCAAAAATAAACTTTTTTCAAAAATGTTTTTTTTGGATAACTTTTTACGGGCTTGATGGATTAATTCCAAAATGAACTGGGCTCTGGAGATTTATAAGCCGCGTCGAATGCCACCTCAAACATCAAAATCGGTTAATTCTTGCAAGAGAAACCGTTGTCGAAAGAATTAAAAAAAAAAAATTTTTTTAGTATTTCGAAAATTTCTCAAAAATGACTCGATGAATCAATTTCAAAATATAATCAGTTATAGAACTCAATGAAACGCGTCGACTGCCACCTTAAACGTCTCGATCGGTTTATTCGTTCGAGAGATATCGTTGTAGAAAAAATTGTAAAAAACGTTTTTTTTTGAAAACAAAAGCATACAAAAGTATTTTCGAGCTCGAAAATGTATCTACTACAATTTTTCGAGCTCAAGGGGCTCGAAATACGCGGGAAGTTTTGGGGCTGGCCCGCAAGGTCAACCGACAGACCGATTTTTTTACTATATATTCTATTCCACTTGAATTATTCATATATTTCTTGTTTAATTTTTTTTAACTTCCCGCTAAGAAAATCGGCGATTTTAAAAAAATTCGGAAAGTTATTGGTTTCACCCCGATTTTCAAAAATCGGGTTTTCATCATATGTTGACGTTTGAAGGTGTGAGGATGCTACTTAGACATTTTCAGAGTGATGTCTGTATGTATGTGTGTATGTGCGCGTGTGGGTGTGTGCGTGTGTGTGTGTGTGTGTGTGTGGATGTAAACCTCTCATATCTTTTGAATAAATGAACCGATTTACATTTTTATGGCGGCATTTGAAAGATTTCTTCTCAACTTAGATTTTCAGAAAATTTTAGATCATTTAGTCAAATAGTCTCTGAGATATTTAAGAAATACGAAAAAAAAAAAAAATTTTTTTTCCGTTTTTTTTTGAATATTTTGAAAACTGTCGAATCGATCAATTCCAAAATCTAATCAGTTTTAGAACGCGATAAAAGCTTTCGATTGACGCCACGAACGTCTCAATCGGATATTCTGTTCGGAAGATATCATCGACGAAAGAAATAGTGAAAAACGGTTTTTTGCGAAAATCATCGTAATTACGAAACCAATCATTCACAAAATTTAATCAGCTCTAGACCTCAATAAAACGCGCCGATCACCACCTTAAACGTCTCAATCAGATAGTTCATTCGAGAGATATCGTCAGTGGAAGAATGAGAAAAAAACGTTTTTTTTTCGTTTTTCGTGAATATTTCGGAAACTATTGAGTCGATCAATTCCAAAATCGATTCAGCTCTAGAACACGATTAAAGCATTTGATTGCTGCCAAGAACGTCCTAATCAGATCGTTCGTTCGAAAGATATCGTTGACGGAATAATCAATGTAAAATTTGTGTCAGCTTTTTTCATTGAATAATATCATAATTACTGAACAACATAACTCAAAACTGATATGTTTTTGTTTATATGAGTCATTGGAAGTGACTTCTGAAAAATCATTATGCTTGCTCGTTTCAGGATAAAGTTACACCATATAGATACAACGTATCACGTAAACTTATTTTTGAGCGAACTATTGAACATAATTGTCAATAAATATGTAAAAAACGCTTATTTATTTATTATTTTGGAGTCTAAATTTTTCAATTTTAATATAATACGTAATCCTTTTGAGCTTGGAAAGCTTATAAATAATAAAACAAAGGTATTTTCAAGCTCGTAGAGCTCGAAAATGTATTTATACTAACGTTTGGGAGATCTTAGAGCTCGAAAACAGCAGGAAGTTACGGGGCTGACCCACAGGGCCAACCGATGCCCAGATTTTTTCTTTATTATTTTATCTATATATATATATATAAATATATATATATATATATATATATGTTTGTCTAATGCATACTTTGGGGACATTTTTTTTTATATCATATGTTTTCGGGACATTTGTATACTTTGGGGACTGTCCCGAAACGGAACATGTGTCTAAGAGATAGTTTGGGGACATATGTCCCAAAAGTATGATTTGAGTTAATCGCATACTTTGAGTCCAATCGAAAAATCGTCGTCGAATAAAATTTACAATATTTTTAGACGTCATAGGATTTAGCGACCTTTACGACTATTTAATCGATCCTTAGATTATTGTTCTAATGTATATTATGGGGACCTTTTCTGCTTATATCGCATGTTTTGGGGACATTTGTATACTTTGAGGACTGTCCCCAAATGAAATATATCTGAGAGATAGTTTGGGGACATGACCTCAAAGTATGCTTTAAGTTTATTGCATATTTTGAGGTCAATCAGCAAATAGTCGTCGAAATTAAAAAAAAATTAAAAATAAAAACTTTTTTCTAAACATATTATTTTTTTTTAATTACTTGTTTTTGAATTTGCGCAAACACGAGAAATGACGCGAGACAAGAAAATTTCCAATTTTTTTTTTTTCCGAAGAGCCCACGGACCGTGGAAAAATTCTTCCAACTAAACCAATGCATAGGTCGTTTAGCAAATTTATTCAGCTTCAATTTGCAGCTGAGGATTATTTGTCGCAGAGATATCAAGCCTTCAAACAAAAAATCATCCTTTTGGCTCTGATCATCGATATTTCAGGTACCAATGATCGCACAGTAAATTGAAGGGTGAACTAAAAAAATGAAATAAACTCCCTACAAGATCCTCTTATTATTTGAAAAAAAAAAAAAAAAAAAAAAAAAAAAAATTTATTTTCAACATCCACTAGAAGTAAGTACAAAAAATGACGTTTTTTGGTTTTTTAGTACATCGACCGCTACTGTGCAAGTATCGATAAAAAAAATTATTGTTGCCAGGGACATTTTTAGCTTAATGGACCCCCAGAAACCTTGTAAATTTTCAAATTGATCTATCGAGCCGTTTTTTGGGAATGATTGATCAAAGTTTTGTTGAACAATTAAAAGAGCAAGAATTGTTTCTGTAAGGGTGTAGTCTAGTTGGTCATTTTTTAAAAATCGTTTTTGTTTATTCTCCATTTTTTTAATGTACGCGTATCTAAGCATATTATGCAAAATTTTCATGGAGATCCAAGCAGCGTAAGTGTATTTTTCTGAATCTATAAAGGTTGACAAACATGATATTACGCGTATCAAATATATGAACTGACACAGCTTGGAAACATTAAGAGATAGCAGAACAAAAAAATTGAAGGCCAAATTCGAAGCAAACGATCCTTCGGAAATTTTAACCACATATTCTACATGTAAGTACTTACAAGTCGAACTAAAATCATATTAAAATTTTGATTTTATCTCATGTTTTTTTACAAATAACACCGAAAGAAAATCACTTTTTTTCATTTTTTTAAATTTTTGTTAATTAAAATTAGTATAAATGGGCCAAAATTGATATCGCTAGTGTTACATTCTGGCTTATACACTTATCTGAAAAATTAAAGGAACAAGAAAATTTTATAAAATTTTTAGTGATTTTTGGGAGTCTGTATTTTAGTGAAAAATGATCATATCGAAAAAATAAAAAAAGCAAATTGAAGCTTGAAATTTCTAGTTTGAAGATCTTTTAGCCAAATAATTTTCTGAGCCACAGTTTTTGCGGAATCATAAGAAATATGCCGAGACAAAATTTTTCTAAATTTTCCAGTTTTGTTTTATAGGTCTACGGGGCCGGGAAAATTTTTTTCAAAAAAACCAATTCATAGCTCGTTTAGAAAATTTATTCAGCTACAATTTGCTTTTTTTTGTTTCTCTGTACGACAATATGCTGCTGAGATATCAGCCTTCAAATAAAAAAGGGTCCTTTTGTCTTTGAATATCGATATCTTAGCAACTAATGGTCGCACAGTAATTTAAAGGGCAGTTTAAGAAACTTGAATAAATGCCCTACAAGCTCTATTTTCGATTTTTTTAAAAAAAATTTTTTTTCATCCTTAATATCAATTCGAAAAACCCACAAAAAATGGCTATTTTCTGGTTTTTTAGTCAACTCATCGCTACTTTGTAAATATCGATAAAAAAAATAATGTTGCCAGGTGATTTTACAGCTTAATGTACCCCCAAAAACCCTGGAGATTTTCAGATTGATCCATCGAACCGTTTATCCAGACTGATTGCTCAAAGTTTTATAAAACAATTAAAAGAACAAGATTTGTTCCTTAATTTGTGTAATCATTACCAAAATGAAAAAATTAATTTTTTTTGGATTTTTTCTCATTTTCACGTGAGTTATTCGGTAAATGTATGGTAAAGAGAAAAAAAAAATTTTTTTTCAAAAAACGAGGTATAACAAGAGTCTTTTTAACATTTTTTTTTTACATTTTATTCGGGTTTTTTTTTATTTTTCGTTTTTTGAAAAAAATTTTTTTTTTTCTCTTCACCTTACGTTTACCGAATAACTAACGCGAAAATGAAAGAAAATCCGAAAAAAATCAATTTTTTCATTTTGGTAATGATTACACAAATTAAGGAACAAATCTTGTTCCTTTAATTGTTTTATAAAACTTTGAGCAATCGGTCCGGACAAACGGTTCGATGGATCAATCTGAAAATTTCCAGGGTTTTTGGGGGTACATTAAGCTGTAAAATCACCTGGCAACATTATTTTTTTTATCGATATTAACAAAGTAGCGATGAGTTGACTAAAAAACCAGAAAATGGCCATTTTTTGTGGGTTTTTCAAATTGATATTAAGGATGAAAAAAAATTTTTTTTCAAAAAAATCGAAAATAGAGCTTGCAGGGCATTCATTCAAGTTTCTTAAACTGCCCTTTAAATTACTGTGCGACCATTAGTTGCTAAGATATCGATAATCAAAGACAAAAGGACCCTTTTTTATTTGAAGGCTGATATCTCAGCAGCATATTGTCGTACAGAGAAACAAAAAAAAGCAAATTGTAGCTGAATAAATTTCCTAAACGAGTGATGAACTGGTTTTTTTGAAAAAAATTTTCCCGGCCCCGTAGACCCAATAAAACAAAACTGGAAAATTTAGAAAAATTTTGTCTCGGCATATTTCTTATGATTCCGCAAAAACTGTGGCTCAGAAAATTATTTGGCTGAAAGATCTTCAAACTAGAAATTTCAAGCTTCAATTTGCTTCTTTTAGTTTTTCGATACGATCATTTTTCACTAAAATACAGACGTCCAAAAATCACTAAAAATTTTATAAAATTTTCTTGTTCCTTTAATTTTTTGGATAAAAGTATATCAATTAGACAGAATATTTTTAAATTGACCAGGTTGACGTCGTTAGGGTGTCGATAGACCCCAGGTGTGTCAGCTGTTGACCTTCCTTTATTTTATGCAAAAAGTTTAGTCACTTTCCATGGTGACGATTAGCCCCATAACTCGACCCAAATAATGCCTTGATGCCTCCTCTGAGTCTGACCAAGTCGTGCTTTAGAAGCCCGGTTCCTTCGTAAGGGAAAGCGATTCCAATAGGCCGATCAAACAACACAAGAGCTCGAAGGCTCAACACCACACGAGCTCGAAAGCTCAACAACATATGAGCTCGTAAACTCGACAAGAACTTTCTCGGACTTAATTCTCGGACGACCTTTGGTGAGGTCCGCGTTGACGCTTCGAATCCCACGACCGAGCTGTACTGCACATCCTGACCTGCTTCATCGGCCTCAAAGCATGAATTTCGATTCGGAAAGGAAGCGCTTAGGCTGCCAATATCAGTGCCCAGAGCAGGTGAGAGTATTGGGCTGCCAGTAGCAGCGCCTAATACGAGATATGTGATTTTTGGGCTGCCGGTGGCAGCGCCCAAAGTTAAATAAGGAGTGCGTATTTTAATAAAATAAGGATGTATATTTTGCCTCAAAGTCCGAGTGACAGGATCAAGCCAGCAGGTCTGTGTAGAGTTCTTAGCTCTACTAGATCTTGTGATCGACTGACTTGATTCTATCGCTCCTTGGTATTATACATTATCAAAAGTGTTAACGTTGCATCTCAGGTTTTCTATGAGAGAATCGTCGTGGCCCGGGTCTCATGCATCGTCATCTGTTTAGACTATTCGCGAGCCATGGCGACTCTCTTATCGCAAGAGATTTCCGTTACATTATTGGTGATGAATAAAATGATATCGCCTACAAAGTAACGATTTATTAATTTATTATTTATTTATAATTCTAAGAAGTGTCGAACCGTTTATTCGCCCACCGTGGCGAATAAATAATTCGAGACGTCAAAAAAAAAATTTCCAAAATTTTTATTTAAATTTAATTAGAGCCAGAACGTAACACTAGTATGTCTCGTATTTACTGTCCTACTTAATCTGAAACACTTCGATTTTTTAGTTTTAGATAAGCCATCGCTTAAATATCGGGATTGAGCCGAGCTGCCTTTAAATTATGGTGCTTCGCCCGAGTCAAAAAATTGAACTTACTTTTAACATACGTTAAACTTATAGAACTTACATTGAACTTACATAAGCTTAATGAACTTAAATTAAACTTAAATGACTTATTGGGCTTGATTATAACTTGAATCGACTTACATAAAAATATTGACTTCATTATAACTTACCTGGAATAAAATTAACCCAAAGTGAACTTAACCCTTCAGAACATACGCCTCCCGTACCACAGTCATTGCTATCGTGATGAGAGAAAATCTCACGCCTATTGCGCAAGCGCCAAGAGCGAAATTTAAAAAATATTTAAATAATTTTAGGTTATATATCAAGTAAAATACAACATAAAATATTATTTGTTTGAATACTAAAAATTAAATAATAATTCTTTATAAATTATTTTTTATAAATAATCATTTAGATATTATTACATTTTTTATTTTGATTAAAATACTGGTATACAGGTACACTTATTGCAAACAACTTTTAGAATACTGTTTATTTCTATATCTATATACATTTAAAATGGCGGCTAGATACCACGGAGACAGCTGAAATCAAACGAAGTAATACGAACAGCAATTTTTTTTGTGCCTGACTTAACTCGCGCGATGAGAGAAACTCTCACAGTTAATGAAAAAATAATTTTTTTTCTTTATTTTTCAAGTTTAAAAAATTTTGTTTTTTTAGTATCATTTAGAGCACTAAATTTTAGTAAGCTAAAAAAAAATTCAGAGGGTCATTCCATTTCAATTTAGAAAGAAAAAAAAGTTTTAAAGAAAGTGTGAGAGAACCTCTCTACACGATGGTTCTGAAGGGTTAAATGTACTCTCGAGTCGAAATTGGAATCGTAAGTCGGACGTTGAAATCGTCATCTAGTTCAATGTTAGAAAAGATAGACAAAATTGCTTACCTTCGGCTTTTCCGTGGGGGATTCGAGAGGTTGAACGATAAAAAAAATACTCCCATTTTTGCATTATCCGGTTAACAGACTTGAATTTTGGCACAAATTTTCCCAACAATCTTACGAATCCCCCCACCATCGATATTTTTTCCGATAACTAACTCAGAGGGGGGATTCAGTGGGGTCAAAAATGAAAATACTCGCGTTTTACACTATCGGGCTTACAGACTTGAACTTTAGCACAAATGTTCCCAACAATCTTACGAATCTCCCGGCATCGGTATTTTTTCTGAAAATTAACTCCAAGGAGGGTTTCAGTAGAGCCGAAAATTGGAACACTCGCGTTTTTACACTATCGGGCTTACCGATTCGAACTTTAATACAAATATTCCCAAAAATCTTGCGAATTCCCCACCATCGGTATTTTTCCGACAGCTAACTCCGAGGGGGGTTTTACTTGGGTGAAAGATTGAAATCCTCTCGTTTTCGGACTAATTGGCTTACAGACTCGAACGTTGGAACAAATATTTCCAAGAATCTTACGAACCCCTTTACCATCGGTAAACCCCCCTTGGAGTTATTTTTCGGAAAAAATACCGATGGCCGGAGTTTCGTAAAATTGTTAGGAACATTTGTGCTAGAGTTCAAGTCTGTAAGCCCGATAGTGTTAAAACGCGAGCATTTTTATTTTTGACCCCACTGAAACCTTCCTCGGAGTTAGTTATCGGAAAAAATATCGATTGTGGGGGGTTCGTAAGATTGTTGGGAACATTTGTACCAAAGTTAAAATCTGTAAGCCGGATAATGCAAAAACGGGAGTATTTTTTTTATCGTTCAACCTGCTTAAATCCCCCACAGAAAAGCCGATGGTAATTAATTTTGTTCATCTTTTTAACTTCCCGCTAGGAAAATTGCAAATTTTCTAAAATTCGGGAAGTTATTGGGTTCAGTCCGATTTGTGAAAATCGAAATTCCAACAGATGACAACGTTTTAAAGTTCTAGGAAGCTATTCTGACGAATTTCACGATGATGTCCGAGTGTACGTATGCATGTATGTACGTACGTACGTATGTAAATATCTATAACTTTTGAACGGATCAACCGATTTTGATCGTCAAGGTGTCATTCGACGCAATTTTTCAATATTTTAAAGCTGAATAAAATTGACATTGATCGGTAGGGCACGTTCGGAGATATTCCAAAAATAAACTTTTTTCAAAAGTGTTTTTTTTTGGATAACTTTTTACGGGCTCGATGGATTAATTCCAAAATGGACTGGGCTCTGGAGATTCATAAGCCGCGTTGAATGACACCTCAAACATTAAAATCGGTTAATTCTTTCAAGAGAAACCGTTGTCGAAAGAATTGAAAAAAACAATTTTTTTTAGTATTTTGAAAATTTCTCAAAAACGACTCGATGAATCAATTTTAAAATTCGATCAGTTGTAAAATTCAATGAAACGCGTCGATTGCCGCCTTAAACGTCTTAATCGGTTTATTCTTTCGAGAGATATCGTTGTAGAAAAAATGCTAAAAAACGTTATTTTTTGAAAACAAAAGCATACAAAAGTATTTTCGAGCTCGAAGAGCTCGAAAATGGATCCATAACCATTTTTCGAGCTCAAAGAGCTCGAAATGAGCGGGAAGTTTTGGGGCTGGCCCACAGGGTCAACCGACAGACCGATTTTTTTCTTAGCGGACACAAGAAAATTTTGTTATTTATATTAAGAGAAAAAATCTCTGAAAATTTCAGCTCTTAATTTTAATTTTAAGTACTTCCTATCGAGCATCAAAGTTTTCCCATTTAAAAAGCATGTAAATCGAATATCTCTTCTTTAAAATTACTATAACTTAGCCCAATTTTAGGCTTTCGTTTTGAAACCCGTTTTTATTTATAGAGTATTTGTTGCTTTTTAAAAGTGTATCCAACGGTTTTGGTCTAACCCGATCCACGTCGATTGTATCAGCTCCGAAAGACAATTTTTTACTTTTCTCATTTATTTTTATTAATAGTGAAGAAATGGCTCATCTTACAAAAAATATGCACAGGACCAATCTTTAGAAAATTTTATGCTCTAAAAAATTGCTTATAACATTTATATTGCTAAAGTCCACTGTTCATGAGATACATGCATTTTAACATTTTACAATGAAAAAGATTAGTACCATAGTAAGCTTACAATTTTTTTTATTATAATATGTTGAAATGCATATATCTTATAACAGTAGACTTTAGCAATATAATTGCTATAAGCAATTTTGTATAGCATATAATTTTCTAAAGATTGGTCCTATGCATATTTTTTGTAAGATGAGCTATTTGTTCACTTTTAACCAAAATGTATGAAAAAAGTGAAAAATTGTCTTTCGGAGCTGATACAATCGACGTGGATCAAGTTAGACCAAAACCGTTGGATACACTTTTAAAAAGCAACAAATACTCTATAAATAAAAACGGGTTTCAAAACGAAAGCCTAAAATTGGGCTAAGTTATAGTAATTTTAAAGAAGAGATATTCGATTTACATGCTTTTTAAATGGGGAAACTTTGATGCTCGATAGGAAGTAGTTAGAATTAAAATTAAGAGCTGAAATTTTCAGGGATTTTTTCTCTTAACATAAATAACGAAATTTTCTTGTGTCCGCTAAAAAAAAAAATGTTCGTTTTAAATGGAGCACCCCAACATACATACATACCACGGAGCTTAGATAGAAGGAGAACGCACGCAATGTATAAAGATGTCCTCGAAATAAGGGAGAAATTAAGTTTCATTACAGAGCGCGCTGCATCTGCCTCGATCCACTTTTTGAATTTAGCGGTTAAAAGTACTCGATCAAATACTTTATCCATAACCAAAAGTAATGAATAGGATTAAATAATTGCTGTAAAAAAAAAAACAGATAATTAAAACTGTAATTCATGGGGTGAAATTATTAATGATAAGTCAATGTTCCGTAAATTACTAATACATTAATTAACTATGAAAGAAACCCCTAATTTTATATTGATTTAAAATTTTAATATATCTTAAAGTTGTGAAATAAATTATAAAAAGATTTACTTTGTGGTTAATAGTTATTTAATAATTAAATAACTATTTAATGTATGGTGAAATAGTTATTTAATAGGAATTTGAAATAAAAATTATATATTAATTTTTATTTCAAGAAAGTTGCAGAGCAGAGTACATAAAGAAAATAGTTTAAAAGTATTCGTTTTTTAGTTTAAATAATATTTGTTAATAATCAACGTAGAAATGATTCTTAACTTAAAGAATAATAATTAATCATTTTATTTCTGAATTTGCAAAAATAAAAAATAAATAGAGAGTTAAAAACTAGATTCAATAGTGAATAATTAATCAAAACACTTAAATAGGTTACATGACATTTTTATATGATTTTTTAATTCAACATAAATACAGAATAAATAAATAAATATATATAATAAAATAATTTATCAAAAAGCTAATAAATCGCGTAAATAATATTTTAAAAGTTACATAAGCACGATTTACACTATCTTTGAAATTTTTCGTAACTTTTTATTTTTCATTTTTTTTTCGTTATAGTTTTTATTAATATGGCTTGCTAAAAAGTGGCCCCTAATAGTAAGAAAATATCTCAATATTTTTTTCATCAATTTTGATTGATGTTCGTCGCATCCTAAGAAGGGTAATGATTTCTCTGTTGAAATTTTATCGACAATTTGATTTATCGTATCGATTTTTACAGTTTTAGTCCCGACAACACTTAAAACAGTATTTTCTAATTTTTGGATGAGAAGAAATAAATTATCACTCGGACGTTTGCAGTGTTCACTCATTAAATCAATTATTTTATCTCTATCAGATGATGTCTCGGACTCAAGAGTTTTGAGGCAGTTTTCACACCGAGAGAATCGGTGCATTTTTTGGGCAACGTAACCAGCTATGTAAGCAACGACGTATTCACTGGTTTTAGCGACATCATAATCATGATCCTCATGGGGATCATTAGAACATGGTTTGATCACGTTAGCTGAGTTTGAAACAAAGTTGTTATTATCGTCTCCACTTGATTCATCAATTAAGCTTTCAAAAGGTTTTTTCGCTACGCTTGTTTTAGAACTATCATCATTACAACGCAAATTTAATGCGGCATCATAATTTAGGTCTTGGTCAACATCATCTTCACTTGAGTCATTTAGTAAATTTTCGAAAGGTTCAGCTGCAACGTTTTTGTTAACATTTCTCTCGTTTTCTGTAAATCCATTATCGATAATGGAATCAATTTTTTCAAGCCATTTCAGCTTTTTATCTTTGCTTAGCGTAAGTGACTCCCGTGTTTCCATCAACGACTGTAACAATTCAACTGTAGTTACGTTAGATCCTTTCGGTGATGTTACTAATGAGTAAGAACATAGTAATCGAAACACCTGTCCAAATATAATAGGATCTGGGTGTTCATTACATCCGCAGGCGCTTCTGACAATTCCAAAAAATTGCTACAAAAGATAATAATAAATATGACATATTTTTATAAAGCTACTATTACAATTTCCGGGGTACGAGAAGACATAGCTTTAATCAGATTATCCACTCTTTCCATGAATCTAACAGTTGGCCCACAATCTCTTAACTCAGTGCATTCATTTTGCCAAGTCACCATAGCTACTCTTAATTGCTTAGAAAATAGCTAAAAAATAGCATGAAGATTAATTATTAAATATAGATATATTTCAATTCGTTATTTTAGTTTAAACCGTCAAGAGAATATGATGTATCAGGAAAATTTTTTCTACCTCTTCTGCTAAACGAACATTCATTTTTTGATACCCCTCGGGGTTTAGATGCTGAGGTGTCAATTTGTACGATACCTTCAAATTAGGTCTATAGTGAAGCTCATGTTGCAATAAAACTTCCCAGTGTTTCTTTTGTACCATTCCATCAGGAGTCTAAAAGAAGTACCAAAGTATCATGGTATTACATGAGATACATATGATTATTTAATAAGAATGTTAGAAGATTCGTTCTAACCCAAAATGACGACCCTTCAAGAATTTTTGTGCGAAAGCATTTCAGCAAATGAGGAAAGTCGGACATAAACCACAGTTGTCTAGATGTATCATAAGGATGAGTACAACTACATTTGTGGTCGGAGATACCAAAAATTCGCCAGGCTCCACGATTCCATTGAGCACCATCAGAGGTGACAACATCTACTTTCATACCAGCATTTTCTAACTGAATGATACATTCTATAATTAACTTATGCAGAATATCTTTCGTCACTGCAGTTTTACTCAAGAAATACCCTAAAACTTGAACCCAAGAACCACGGAAGGGTTGATACATGAAAACAAGTGCCTGGTCAGCTCTCTCATTAACCAATTTTTGTGGTGTGTAACCACCTAAATTAACAAAGCCATTGAACTCTATAGTTTTAGTATTTAACTTGACAGCTTCACTTAAGGCAATTTCATCAATTAATAAAGTACCTGCAAACAGAAAAAATTGATAATATATATACAATTCAAGAACGTTTTTTAGAAAACTGCAATGTTATTTAGCAAAAGATAGTTATGTAGCGAAGCACAGTGTATGTAGTTAATACTACAAACAAAACAGCCACAGGAAAGCATTATATATATCTACAATTAGCTAGCTACTTGAAATTTAATAATAACAGATTGCAATTTTATCGTTACGTAATGAAACTCTTAATACATGGCAGTCTAGATATTAGTACGTGCGAGGCTGTTTAATGGAGTTGTAATTAATTATCAGAATAATAATACAAGTTAAAACTGTTTGCGTTGAACAGAAACTTATATATTGCATTAGTTTTACAGTTTATTAGTAACCAATTTGAAAATATATTAGTAACATATGAAGCCAAATGTTTTCCATTAAAAGAATTATACCCCTTTTCGCCCAATTTTCCATTCGAGAGGCTTTTAAACGAAGAGTATCAAAAATTGCTTTTGGAAAACCAAAAGCGCTGTCAAGTTTATTAATATATCTATTAAGTGTATCTTTACAAGGTAACGGTAATATTTCACGTTGCCGTAGTTTTTCGTAAACCGAAGGACCTTTAATTCTTATCATAAGGCATTCGTATACCCACTCTATAGTATACCTGCGTTGCTTTGCATTTTTGGCCTTAGCAGCTTGAAAGCAAGCGCGAACAGCTTGTTTTTGGGCTTCTGGCAGGTCTGCTATTTCTTGTTCAATAATATTATTATTAGTCATAGCACACCGGTTCCTTAAGTTTTCTAATTCTTCTTTTAACTTCTGGCTCTGTATTATAATAAATGTTACAAACTCACTTTAATTTTAAAAACTTTTCTTACCTTCTGCTGCAAACGATGTACACGCTTTTGCTTTGAATATAACTTCCGTTTAATCGTGATAAAACGATTATTTAAATTATTTTTATTTTTTATAGACACTTTGAGTAATCTATTTCGTAATTTACGACAAGCAAGACACCTATTAACTTTCCGATATCTTTTATATTTCACAGGTAATTTTAAAATGCCATCACAGGTAGCTGAGCATCTGCCAAAAACCATAAAAAATTAATTGAATACGCATAAAGAATATTAAAATCATAAAATGCCACTTTCGAGTAAGTCTGAATAAAAATTTTGAGTGCTTTACAATAGTTTCATGCTATATTCAAGAAAGGTCAAAATCTATGATTTATTCCATACTTTACAAATAAATGTAAATAAAAACCTTCTATTGTTAACTCCAGCACCGGTACAAAATTGAGATTTTTCAATATCTTGTAGCATTTTCCAAAAATTTTCCGTCGATGTTAATGAATTATCTAAATTTACAGCAACTCCAGTTTTAATAACAGTTACCTACAAAGTACGATAATAATATTTACTGATGAAATATTTACTAGGACAAAGTTTATACACAAAATTATTTTTACGTACCTGGACTGTTAAATCCATACAAATCTTAATTTCTAATTTAAGCTGCTTTAAAATAATATCGACATAATACAGAATTAATACTTTCTGTGGCTCTAATTGTTTTGGCCAACACCAATTTTGAGGTACACCTCGATCTTCAAGTGTTTGTACTATGGCAGATAATGAAAAAGTTTCAAAATTGTCAATAGCAGGTGCCAAAAAAATATTTTCATCGGAGCTGGTTTGTCCTGCGAGTTCTGCAGCCTCAATATAATTTGGGTCTGCAGTTATTCCGTCAATAATTCCTGAACAAAAAATTTCCTCGGTAGACTCGGACAAATTGTAGCTTACATTATTTTCTTCATACTGTTGGTCTTCGGCTATAGTAATATCATTAACTTCTTCGTCTATAATCATTTCCTCCGAATTTACATGCATAGAAGTATTAGTATTATCCGTGCATTGTAACATATTAACATCCGTAGTATTATTTGCTATCACTGGAATCGCACCTGCTTTTAAATCAAATCTAGCTTTTGATAAGTCGTAAATATCACCATTAGGCAAAATTATTCTGTCATATTTTTTAAGAATATCTTCCTCTTTAAAATGTAATTCACAAACGAAGTTTTTGGGAAGAAGTTGCTGTGACAATGCCAAATTCCATTTTTGCAACATGCTGGGACACTAATATCAAACAGAAAAAACAGTCACTTACATATTAATTATTTGTTAATATTACGTTGATTTTAAAACATGTACATTAATGCTTCGATCTAAAGAATTTAATTTCTCTAAATGTTTTTATTTTTTTATTTTTTATTTTTTTTCCCAAAGTTAAGTTTTTTATTACTGCAAGTAAATGGATAGAAGTTTTCAAAGTCCAAAGATTAATAATGTATAGTAAATAAAATTGATAATCCACAAACTTTATCTTATTTCTACACTCCAGTTTTTTTAAACGTAGACTTCAAAATTCTTTCTATTTATTACGTTTGTTATTTATAACAAAAAAAGCATTTTAAATAGTACATTTCACTCCTGCTAACAACATATCGTTTATATACTGTTATTTGTCACTAACAGTGACCATTGTTAAAAAAATATGCTTCAATTATTTCTTTAGATTATTACATGGAAAATAAATAAATTTTTACTATTATTCGATTATAATTATTAATTTTGAAATTAAAAATAATTTTAAACTATAGGTTATCTTACCTTTGGAACTTGAAATAAAGCCGTTGGACGATGATTTTACTTCAACTTCATTTTTCGTTCTGCTGAACAGCCACTCATACAATTTTTAACTGCACATTTCTTCACCATTTTTTCAAATTATCGATTTAATTACTTTACAAATTAAAAAAAAATTAAGTATAGCCTAAAAACATGAACGTACACACGTGTTCGTGTTTACATGCGTTGTAGCAAAATTGCTGTCTTTCGTGACGTCACAGAGATCGAGGTGATTGTAGCGCCGCTCTGGTGGTAAAAGTAAGTATAAGTAATTTGTTGCTATTTTTGAGGACAAATTTATACCAAACCCCCTATCTCGATCGTTCTCCTTCTATCTAAGCTCCGTGATACATACATACACTCGGACATCATCGTGAAATTAGTCAGGATAGCTTCCTAAGACCTCAAAGCGTCGAGATCTCTTAGAAATTTGATTTTTGAAAATCGGACTGAAACCAATAACTTCCCGAATTTTTGAAAATTTGTAATTTTCTTAGCGGGAAGTTAAAAATCTCGGCGTCGGTTGGCCCTATGGGCCAGTCTCATAACATCCCACTGTTTTCGAGCTCAAGATGCTCGAAAATATTGGTGTGAACATATTTTTAATTTCTTAGAGCTCGAAAATGCTATTACATGCAATTATTTTTTTATATGCTTTTCAAACTCCAATAAGTTACGTTTTATGCTAAAGTTTGAACAATTAAAAATCTTAAACTATTAATAAAGAAGTGTTTTTTAAATTGCTGTTCCCGATTATGTTCAATATAATAAATATATTGAGGCAGAAAATAATGTCAGTCATCAAAATCAAGTTTTAAATAAGTTTTGACTCAGGTCAGAGCAATAATATATGAAATATCCCAGAAAAATATTAAAAACTGTGTTTTGTAAATTTTTTTGTTGACAATATTATTTAAACTAAAAAAACAAGTTAGATGACATTATAGAATGATCAAAAGCGACCACAACGAGGAAGAGTTGGTATAATTTCAGTCACATAATAGTAGATTATATCATGATTTATTCGGAAAAAAATAACATAAAATGTTAGTTTTCTAACATTTCAACGCTGATATCTTTTCAACTGATGAACCGATTTTAACGTTCAAGGGGGCAATCAATGCATTTTGTTCAATTCTAGAGCTGATTGGATTTTAAAGTCAATTGTTCAAGTCATTTCTGAGATATAAAAAAAAAACTAAAGAAATAATTTTTTTTTTTCATAATTCACAAATCTTTTCAAAGCTTATACTCAGCTCATACTCAGCTAAAAAATAGTAAGACTCTAAAGTGTGACAAAAATGTTGTATTTTAAGCGAATTAACCGATAGCGAAAATTGTGTAATAATTGACGTGTGTTACAAAGTTCTAGAGCTGATTAAGTGTTGGAATTGATTTACCAAGTTGTTCCTTGAAAATTTTTAAATATCTAAATAAAAAAAAAATTTGTTTTAAATATTTTTTGATTTTATCATTTTCTATCCGATAGAATTATTTGAAATTCTTAACAAAAGTTGCCAACTGATATGTTCTTTTGATTGCCACAAGAACCATCTAAATTGGTTCATACATTAAATAGCTATGAAAAGCTTATCACGTACATACAGCACACTAGGGAGTCTATTATCATCTACATTTGATTCTTCTACTTAGCAATGACATGAGTCATTTGTTTGTGATCCGAAATTTTCAAAAACAGAAAACAAAATTTTTTCCATTACCGTTTCACTTTTCCTAAGTGTTAATACTTTCCCATTTAAGTACCCTGAGAAAAATTTTATTTGTTGCTCAAAAATAACTGTATAACGATAACTAACCAAGAAATCTATTTTCAAGAGTTCTAAATTTCCTCCAAAATATTGTCTTAATTACAGCTGTGCACTTATTTTCAAGCGAGCAGTAATATTTGTTTCATTGTACTAACTGGAACTGTATCATTACTTAGGCAAGGACGGTATTGAAATACTTTTTTATTTTTCAACTTTTCGCTATGAAAATCGAAAATATTCAAAAATTCGAAAGTTATTGGTTTCGGTCTGATTTTCAAAAACCGAGTTTTCATCGAATGTCAACGTTTTGAGAATCAAGGAAGCTATTCGAGGAAAATTTTCACATCGATCGATCAATTAGACCAAGATACAGAAGAAATACAAAAAAATGATTATTTTTGATTTTTTTAGAAATTTCGTAGAAATGACTTAATTGATTGATTTTAAATCTAATCAGCTCTAGAATTAATTAAAACTCGTCGTCGGTTGAAGAACCATCTCAATCAGTTAATTTTTCGGAAGATATCGTTGAAAAATGAATTGCTAAAAAGAATTTAGAAATTTCATTTAAGACATAACACTTCAGGAAAATAACACAAAGTCTCAAACTTTTTAGTATAAATTTCGATGTGAACATGGTAAAATTTGAAGCAATAAAGATTTAAAATAAAAATATAAAACAACAATCGCTCGGTTATTGGATTCAAACACGAGACCTTTCAAATGTAAACTGACCGGCGCTTTGGACTACTCGGCCACCGAAGGGCCGGAGAGTTTAGTTAGTTCTTAAGATCCATATAAACAATATTGATACTTTCCCGTAATATTTTATTGATTAAATTAAATTAATTATTTTCAATTTAATAATTTTATACAATGTTACCCCGTGAAAAATGAATCATACATGGACATGCATGGCCGTATATGGCTCATACATGGAGCATATATGGTCATGCATAAAGCATATATGGCTATACATGAAGCATATATAGCCATACATGGGCATACAAACTTTTTTAATACAGCTATGCATGCCCATATACAGTCATACAACACCATGTATGGCCATACATGGTCTTGTTGTATGTCCATGTATGGTCATATATGCTCCATGTATGGCCATGTATGACCATATATGCTTCATGTTTGACCATTTATGCCCCATGTATGGCCATGTATGATTCATTTTTCACCGGAATGCACGTCATGAAGCTCGTCCTGTAATAAATGAATTGTACTTGACCATGCATAGCTGTATATGGTTCATATATGGTCATACGTGGGCATACAAACTTTTTCAATACAGTCATGCATGGCCATATGCAGTCATACAAAACCATGTATGGCCCTGTATGGTTCATATATGGCCATGTATAGCCATGTTTGACCATATATGCCCCATGTATGGCCATGTATGATTCATTTTCCACCGGAATGCACGCCTCGAACGCTAGTCCTGTGATAAATGAATCATACGTGGACATACAAACTTTTTCAATACAGCCATGTATGGCCATATATGCTCCATGTATAGCCGTACATGGTCATGTATGGTCATACATGGTCATATATGGCTATATATGGCCATGCCTGGCCAATTTTCATACATGGCCATGCATGGAACATTCATGCATGGCCATGTATGATTCATTTTTCACGGGACGGAAATCGGTTATGATAAAAGAGTCGCCGTGGCTCGCGGGTAGTCAAAACAGATGACGATGCATGAGACTCGGGCTACGTCGATTCTCTCACAGGGAACCTGAGATGCAACGTCAACATTTTGTCAACTCTGTTGGCTCTATTATATTTTTTTATAATGACTAAATAGTCAGTGCTTGGAGAGAGCTCGAACATCTGCTCTGCTCTTTATATAATTAATAAACTCCATAATTAATTCTAAATTAATTCAACCTTATTGTAGGGCGCCAATTGGCACCCCGATATTTTCACCTATACTATAATCTATACATACCCCTATTAATACCCAGGGGCGAGCGCTTACTAGCAGTTCCACCCTGTCCTATAACCCTAAGCGCTCAACAGCAGTTCGGGTTTCCTTCAAATTTCTTGCCGATTTTCCATTCATTCACCTGATGCTATAATAAACAATATGGAGACCGGATCGAAAATATATTTTAAATCGCGAAAACGATAAAATAATAATTTATAAAGTAATCGACGAACACGGCCCACCAGGGGTCTATAGACACTCTAACGAGACTAAACCTGGATTAAAATTTGATAATTAAAAATGATTTTTATTTTTAATTAATGTGGGGTAATTCCCCAAAACGTAACAATATAAAAATAAAAAACAGTCATCAGTCACAAGAGCGCTGCTTACGGTGGACACAGTTACTATATAAAAATTACTATGTAACATTGTGATTTCTATAACTTAGCTCGTATGATAACAGAGGAAGTACTGTAATATTTATTGTATTCAAAAGTAAATAGAACGATAAATACAGATATAAATATAGTTTTTTGATTGTAATTTTTCGTTTGTTTTTTTTTTTAATATTGTTACCATTGTTATTGTTTATATTTTGAAATCAGACAATTAAAAGTTAATGCTGATAAAAGTATAGTTCACGATTTTAATGTTAACATCGTAAGTTTTAGTGTAAATTTCTTTCCGTGTGCCTAAAGTATGAAATGTGTTCGAGAAATGTTTTGAGCTCCTAATGGGCGACATCATAAACCGTTGATAATCTTTAAGGTGTTGCACGATTTAAAAATTTGAAACCCATTCGATGAAAAAATTAAAAAGTGGTCAACAACTGAAAATCGTATTAATTTCGCAAGACCCCAAAGAACGCTTTCAATTTAACGTATAATTTAAGGACTGTCCCCAAACCCAGTGAACACATGACCTTATTTTGACGTCATACGTAGATCATAGAAATGTCACGGCATCTTATGTAAATTTGATGTCAATCTGACGTTCTACATGACTTTAATATGATGTAAAAACTTGACATCATATTGATGTAAGCATGACTCTTGTATGACGTCACAGTTATGACTTATGTGTTACGTACACTTAACATCATATTGATGTAAGCATGACTCTTGTATGACGTCACAGTTATTACTTATGTGTTACGTACGCTTGACATAGAATCTACATCACATTGTTACGTAGTAATAAAGTCATTATTGTATATCATAATGATGTAATTTTAAAATCATACATTGATATCAGTAGCAAATTCACGGTTATACGTAATATGGATGTCACTTTTAAATCATATCTTTACATCAGTGACAAGTTAGTATTTTACGCAATGCTGATGTAATTTCTGAGTCATAGTTTTTTATCATCAATTTATTAAAATAAAACAATCATAGAATGAATTTTCAAAAATGTGTAAATGTGTAAAAATAACAACTAAATGTCGCATATTCTTGCCGCCAAAGTAATCGATAAACTCTATAATATATTTCAGAACTTTTAGATTAAAACATCAGCGTGAGCATAAAAAAATTAACTTTATTTTTTTAAATAATATACCGAAAATACTATTGAGGATGACAAAGAAAATGTAACGACAGTTTGAACTCTTTTGATATTAAGATTGTGAAGTTTAGTATTGCAATTTTTCAATCGATTAAATTTCATACAATTTTGTGGAATTATTTAATGTTTCGCAAAATTTTATATAAGATTTTTTAAATTTCACATCACAACAGAAAATTAAAAAATTTGAAGAAACTTAATGGAATTTTAAATAATTTTTTATAATTATCATTTATGTTCATGGAGTTTTTTTAAATTTTGTAAAAATCCATCGCGAAAACTTACGAACTCTGTCTTTACCGGCATTTCACTTTAAATACATCAATTAAGCACAAGACTTGAACTCTCGTGATGTGACCAGTGAGCAACGTTCAGGACTGCCAGCCAAGAAGAGCCGTGTTCGAATCCAGCAGACGCCCAGGATTTTTTCATAATTTACTGCTATCAAATCTTGTTTCTGAATTCGTAATGCGCTCGCGCGGTAATAATCGAATCAAAAAGTCGGAATTTAATTTTTTTCTTTTTTTTTTTTTTTTTTCAAAAAAATTTTTTCCGGATTGATGATTTTGACTTCACCCATATGTCATACTGACGTCATGGAATGTCACACAGACATCACATTTACGTCATGTATACGTCATTAGTTTTACGTCATAATCTTACGCAAAAAAGTGTGAAATAATGAGTCACACCTGACTCATTCATGACTTATATCTTACGTAAATCATGACATATCGTAACGTCACTCTGACGTCACATTTACGTAAATGTGTTTACTGGGAAGTATACAATAAAATTAACGCATACTTTCGGGTCTCTTCAGTGAAATATATCATCACCTCAAAATCTTATAAATTTTGCAAGACCCCAAAGTGTGCTTTAAATTTAACGTATAATTTAAGGACTGTCTCCAAAGTATACAATAAAGTTAACGCATACTTTGGGGTCCCTTCAGTGATATATATCATCAACTCGAAATCGCATATACTTAGCAAGACCCCGAAGTATGCTTTCAATTTAACGTATAATTTGAGGACTTGTCCCTAAAGTATACAATAAATTCAACGCATACTTTGGGGTCTATTTTTGAAAATATCGCTCTATAAACAAAAATTTTTTTTGTAGGGTGTTTAGAATGTCGAATTATGTAAGAAAAAAGAATAAAAATGTGTGTCTCAAAACATGCGTTAGGCAAACATATATATATCTATATATATATATATATACATATGTATATATATGATATAACGCGCCGCTCTCCAACGATAGCTTCTACAATTCTACACCGATCTTAATGAAACTTAGTATACTTATTCTATGGACGATTACCTTAGATATGTTCGAAGATGAGCCAATTTAGTCAATAAGTTTAGAAGTTATGGTTAATCGAAATTTTGTGAAATTTTCAAAAAAAAATTTATTTGCTGCTCTTACTAGATGTAACTTTCAAACAAAAAGAGATAGCTCATTTTCATTTGTCTTATCTAAAAGCTCGCTCGATTGCCTTTAATTTTCACTATGTAGCTCTTCGATTTGATAACTTTTTCGAATAGAAAAATGGTTTTAAAAATTTACGAAATATTATAAAAACTTATTTTATGCAGGTTATGACTCTGATTATTACTACAGTTCTAAACCGATCGCTTTGGAACTTGGCATACATATTCTGTGGGTGACTTCCTTGATCGAGGTGGAAAATGTCTTCAATCGGTCGAATACTTTAAAAGTTATAGCATTTTAAAATTTCTAAAATGTCAAAAATTCAGGTTTCTACTTATTCTTTCTTCAATATTTTTCGAATGTTATAACTTATCGACTTCCTATAAATTTTATCTGAAAGCTCTTAATATAAGCTTCCATTTTTATGCCTATATATGTGTCTAGACCAATGAAATTTTGCATCTTACGACTCATTAAATGAAATTTTGCTGTTGCATTGGTCCTCCTACTTTTAATAGATTTCATAGAATCCTAACTACTGTATTTATCAGGAAATTTATGAAATTGATTGAATTCATATTATTGCTGTGTAATACTCAAAAAATCTAAATATCTCAATTCAAGTGTGCAAATTCAATTTTTTTTATTGACAGTGTTTATAACTGATTTCAAGTATGACACTTAGATCTAATATAATTGAAATTTCGAGTCAAATCATTTTATTTAATTTTGAATTAAATATTAATCTTATAGTAAAAATCACAGAATACTTATTCGTAGATAAATCGATTCTCTTTAACTTCAATTTTTGTTATTCCGATAATTTACTTAATTTTCTAATTTTAATTCTTAAATTTTTTGCTTTTAATTTTAAACTGTTTGACAATTTTTTTTCAATTCATAACCTTAAGAATCTGAGAAAGTCAAAAAAAAAATTTATTTTGTTATTAACGTTCATTTGAGAGGTTGAAATAATCAAATGAGAAATCTATTTCAATTTTGGCTGCCAAATGGGCTTTTTTTTTAATTCTTTCGACAACGGTATCTCTTGGAAGAATTAACCGATTTTGATGGTTGAGGTGGCATTTGACGCGGCTTATGAATCTTCAGAGCCCAGTTGATTTTGGAATCAATCCATCGAGCCCGTAAAAAGTTATCAAAAAAAAACATTTCTGAAAAAAGTTTATTTTTAGAATATCTCCGAACGAGCTCTATCGGTTAAGCTCAATTTTTTTCAGCTTCGAGATATAGTCAAACCGCGTCGAATGACATCTTGACGATCAAAATCGGTTCACCCGTTTAAAAGTTATAGATATTTACATACATACATACGTACGTACGTACGTACATACATGCATACACTCAGACATCATCTTGAATTTAGTCAGAATAGCTTCCTAGAACCTTAAAAGGTCGACATCTGTTGGAATGTCGATTTTCACAAATCGGACTGAAACCAATAACTTCCCGAATTTTTGAAAATTTGCAAATTTCTTAGCGGATAGTTAAAAAAGAGAAGATTTAACAGAAAAAATTACTTACGTTTGTGAGCCAGACAATAAGATTGAATATAACGAATCAGTCATTCAATAAAAAAATCGGTCTGTCGGTTGACCCTACGGGCCAGCCCCAAAACTTCCCGCTGTTTTCGAGCTCAAGGAGCTCGGAAATCATATTGCATGCGATTGTTTTTTTATGAGCTTTTCAAATTCTAGCAAGTTACACTTTATGCTAAAGTTTAAAAGTTTAAAAATCAATAATCATAAATAAACAAGCTGTTTTTAAATTTTAATTCTCGATTATGTTGAATAAACTAAATATATTCATGCAGAAATCAATGCCAGTGATCAAAATCAAGACTTAAATGAGTTTTGGCTTAGGTCAGAGCAATAGTATATCCGAATATAAAATATCCGAGAAAATGGTTAAAAACTGTGTTTTTTCAATTTTTTCGTTGATAATATGGTTTAAACTAAAGAACAAGTTTGATGGCATTATATGATAATCAAAAAAGACCATAAAGAGAAAAAGTTTGTAAGGTTTTAGACACATTTTAGTACAGTACATTTTGATTTATCTGGAAAAAATAAAATTCAATGTTATTATTTCAACTTTTCAACGCCGATATCTTTTGAACTAATCAACCGATTTTGACGTTTGAGGTGGCAATAGGCGCGTTTTATTGAATTCTAGAGCTGACTAAAATTTGAAAGCGATCGATTAGGCCGTCTTGAAGATATTTGAAAAAAAACGTTTTTTACCATTTCTCCAACGATATCTCTCGAACAAATTAACCGATTGAGATGGTTAAGGCGGCATTCGACGCGTTTTATTGAGCTCTAGAGCTGGTTAGATTTTAAAGTCGATCGTCCGATTCGTTTCTGAGAAATCAATAAAAACCTAAAAAAAAAAATTTTTTTTTTTTTCGTAATTCGCCAATATGCTTGAGTCTACTTGATCAAATGATCTGAAATTCTCAGGAAAGTTGACGGCCAACAAACTCTTTCAATCGCCGCCTTAAACATCTAAATCGATTCATTAATTAAAAAGTTATAGGCCATTCGCACACATACATACACACACAGACACACATACACACACACACACACAGATACATACAGACACTCGGAAATTATTCTGAAAATAGTCAGAATAGCTTCCTAGGACCTCAAAACGTCGACATCTGATGAAAACTCGATTTTCGAAAATCGGGTCGAAAACAATAACTTCCCGAAATTTTTGAAAATCATCGATTTTCTAAGCGGGAAGTTAAAATAAATATAAAATATTCTTCAAAATTATTCGTCTCGCATTTCATAAACATATAGAAATTCTGCCCAGCGTGATTTGTTTCAAACAATTATGATTTCAATAGTTTTATTGTCATATATATTATTTATTTTTTAATAGTGATAGAATTTAATATTAAAAAATTTGTATATTACATAAGTTACTGGTTCTTGACTTCCCATAATTTTCTTATGGCTTTCTTTTCACTTTTGTTTTCTCTTTTCTTCATAATATCATTGGTGTAAATAATTCATGCAACATACCAAATGATGATTAAAAATAATTTATTACTCATTCAGATACTAATCTGGTCTGTTGAAATTCATCTAAAATTTTCAACTATTATCGGAGTTGTAAATAATTGATTACTTTAAGCATCGGATTATAGCTTTATTAATGAGTATTGGTTCACTTATGATTTGAATCTTCGGAACGCATTAACTTAAAATATGTACTATTTTGAAATTACTTTAATTATTATGATTAACAATTATTGCCGTACATTATAAAATATTTCAATTAATATTCAAGGACAATCGATAAATATTTCAAATTAAAAAAAAAATTTTGCTGTCAACTAAAATTTTAGTGAGTATATTTGACGCGCTAAAATAAATTTTTTCGTTTACTTTTCATTTCGATTTTATTTGAATATATTAACTTATACTAAAACTATAGAAAGACAATTTTTATCAGATTACTCATGATGCTCAATTAACACTCATTACTTGACTACCATAAAAATCTACGTTTTATGATACAATTACTATTGACAATTTATTGCAATTACCACTAATGATAACAAAAATTTAATTAGCGGCTTCCTTGGTCTGTACATCATAAAAATGAGATAATTATAATCAGTAATTCAATCGAAATATTTTTTGTTTTGGTAGGTACTTCAGTTAATGTTCAATTAAAATATAATAAAATAATTTGTGATTGAAATATTTAGTGGTTTGAAATTAAATGTAATTTTTTATTGAAAATTATTTTAATTAAGAATTGAAAATACTTATTAATTTACAAATGATTCAGTTGAAAATTGAGAATTTGGTATATTCAAGAACTATTTGAGTGATAATTTAAGAAATATACAATCATTATTCTTTAAATAATTAATGATCGATTTAATATTAATTACTATCTTTGAAATTCGGATTATTATTTTGCAAGAATATTCTGTTTTATAACTTTTTATTATTCAATGCCGTACATCTGTGGAGCAGTCGTAGTGCGGCGGTAATGTTTTTATAGATTTTTTTTTGATATTTCGAGGATTATTCATTCAAATTTTACGGCTGCAGTGCAGTGGTGTTGCGGCGAACACGTAGTTTTTTTAGGTGTCACGAATTTGGTGCGGCGGTGGTGCGGCGTTCTAACAGCCGTGCAGCGGTGGTGCAGTGGTGTTGCAGCTATTTGACGTTTTCACTCGGGGGAAAATTCAATCCTGCGACTGGTCGTATGATAATAATTCGTGAACTTCGGCATCACTGTCCACCAATGTCTGCAACTGTTAATCACGTGGGACCAATGCTTGATCGCTATTTACCTAAGGTAGAAATCTATCGCGGTGAAGTCCAAGGAACAGTCGGAAGTTTAGCATTCATATTTGGAACTCAATAAATGATGGAGCGTTTAAATAACGCCGCGGAGTTATTTATCGATACAACATCAAGGGTAAATCTTTTAATTTTATTGAATCGAATGTCAAAAGTATTCAATATTTTATGCCTTATTAATTTCATTTAACGTAAGTTTATTAGGATGTTTAAAGAAAAAACCTTTCTTTTATATGGTATCCTAAAATTAAAAGTATACCTGAAAATAAAAATTGTGGTACTGTTGTTATAATAATTTAATAAATACATGCCAGAACTGGTTGGTGGTTGGAATATTGGAAAAATACGCATATTAAAAAATAAAACAATATTTTTATTCGTCACAGCACATAATATCACTGGGTTACAAAATTAAATCGTTGATTTAATTTAGTAATACTGTTAATTATTTGAGCTCATGAATACGTAATTATTTGAATACTAATTATAGAATTGAGCTCGAGTAAATAATTGAAATAATTTACTGAGTCTATTTGAACACTGAGTTGATCGTAAAAATAGCATGGTAATAAGTAACATAAATCAGAGGTTACTGAGCGAAGTTAATAGTTGAACACTTGATGATTAGTTTTTAATAGCACTAAATGCATAATTATTCAAGCTCATTGAGTTCTCAAATTAAATTATAATATTAATCAAAGCTTTTAATAATAATATAAAGGTTTGCCTATCTATTTTTCTGATTCCCATTTAAATAACACGGAAAAAAATTTTTTAGAATTTTCTGGCTCACAAACCAATCCACGGTGTTAGCGGAAAAATGTCATCTTTTTTATTATTGTTTATTTTTTATTTAAAATCTGAATTACCTGTGAATTAAATAAAATTAATGATCCAAGTTGAATTAAATAATTATGAGTATGAATAGGATAAACTAGGTATGTTTGAATGACACTTGTAGTTTAGGTATGACAAAATGACGAATGTATTTGGACCAAAAAAGAATAAGGAAAGCACTACGGCATAAAACCTTTTGAAGAAGTCACAATGAGAAGTCATTGATATTGAAAGAATGATTATGATAGTATCTCGTTGAACAATTGACACAATATATTGAATGTATAAGATATGTGTGTGTGAATGTGTGTGGATGTGTGTGTATTAACCGTATACGCGAGAACGTAGACGGAAAGATATTATGAGATGCTGGATCGTCGTAGGAGTTTGAGAGATGAGTTCGTACTCGTGAGCGAATATACACGTCTGTATGTGTTAAATGATAGCCTTATTGACAACTGTGGACAATTAGATAATACTTGGTACCATTAACAATTACGTATTCGAAAGTTTTTATTGTGATCACTTGGTTGTCAAGCGTTTGCATTATAGAATGCGCTGCTGCGCGTTACTGATCGATCGGGTTTGTTATACGATTTGAATTGTTTGAAACGATTTATAGGAGGTTTATTTATACTTCGCCTCTTTTAAATTCCTCCGATTAAAATATAAGCTGTTCTTACTAATGGAAGACTTCAGAACTGCCTTCAGAAAAGATCGAGATCAGTTCTATATTAATTACCTTCATTCGTCATCGTTTCACCTATAATGTAGTCTTTGCGCCACACATAACTTCACTTCATCCTTGCATGACGTTGATACTTTAATTGAATGCTACTCAATTACTACTAGACTTGATAATTTATTTATTTTATTTTGAATCAATTATTTAATTCTTTAGGGACTTCCTGCATTATTTATTATTTGCAAGAGGAGCACTACCGCTATGTATAAAGCGATTTAGCGCTTCATCATTGATCAAGCAACTAACATCCGGAACAGCTTTCAATTCGTTTTGGGGGATTTCGTAAGAGCATCTATTTAAGTAGTCTGCAATGAAATACCATGGACCATCTTTCGGGGTTGCTGGTTTTACTTTGCTCGAGTAATTTTCGCAATAATTTTATACTATATATAAATATATATTAGATTTATTAATCATAATTAAATACCAATAATTAAAAAAAAAATTAAAATTTTAATCTTAGTTCTTAACAACAGTATTTTCTATTACAGGTTGTAACTAGGAGATGGTGGCGAAGTCGTGCTCCATAAATTATTTTGCATCTAACTTGGGTACTGTCCTTAGTTCCTTCAAATTTGTTTAGACAGGGTTTTGAAGAAATTGCGCGTCAAGCTAATCTTCCCAGAGAAGAGTTTCCACGAGTCAATTTCTTTATAACATATTTTGAGACATTTTGGCTACCACAAACTGAGCGAGTATTTATTCGTCATCTGCATAAACAATGTTGTAGAAGCGCTTTACTGCCAACTCATTTCCAGGTTAATAGGCGGTAACCTGCATTTATTTTTATTTATTGGTACACCAAAAAAAATGAACTAAATAAATTGAGAAATGACAAGTAAGATAATACCAAACTGATCAGTAAATGCGATCATTCTAAATTATAATTCATTGATGTATAAATTAAAACGTGAATAATTATAGAATGAATATTAAAATTTAATGTCTATACCAGAAAAATTACTATTAGAACATTAAAAATCGTTAGTGATACTTAAAAAATTGACGACACGTATTATAAAATTTATTATTTGGAATGTTAAAATTCCCCATATTGACACCCGGGTTCCGAGTTGAAATTTCAAACACTAATTTCTAAAGTTTATTTTTTTCCGTGTATGTACACTTATCCAAAAAATTGAAGGAACAAGAAAATTTTATAAAATTTTAAGTGATTTTTGGAAGTCTGTATTTTAGTGAAAAATGATCGTATCGAAAAAATAAAAAAAGCAAATTGAAGCTTGAAATTTCTAGTTTAAAGATCCTTCAGACAAATCATTTTCTGAGCCACAGTTTTTGCGGAATCATAAGAAATATGCTGAGACAAAATTTTTCTAAATTTTCCGGTTTTGTTTTTTAGGTCTACGGGGCCGGGAAAATTTTTTTCAAAAAAACCAATTCATAGCTCGTTTAGGAAACTTATTCAGCTACGATTTGCTTTTTTTTGTTTCTCTGTACGACAATATGCTGCTGAGATATCAGCCTTCAAATGAAAAAGGGTCCTATTGTCTTTGATTATCGATATCTCAGCAAATAATGGTCGCACAGTAATTTAAAGGGCAGTTTGAGAAACTTGAATAAATGCCCTACAAGATTTATTTTCGATTTTTTTGAAAAAAAATTTTTTTTCATCCTTAATATCAATTCGAAAAACCCACAAAAAATGGCCATTTTCTGGTTTTTTAGTCAACTCATCGCTACTTTGTAAATATCGATAAAAAAAATAATGTTGCCAGGTGATTTTACAGCTTAATGTACCCCCAAAAACCCTGAAAATTTTCAGATTGATCCATCGAACTGTTTGTCCGGACCGATTGCTCAAAGTTTTATAAAACAATTAAAGGAACAAGATTTGTTCCTTAATTTGTGTAATCATTACCAAAATGAAAAAATTATTTTTCTTCGGATTTTCTTTCATTTTCACGTTAGTTATTCGGTAAATGTAAGGTAAAGAGAAAAAAAAATTTTTTATTCAAAAAACGAGATAAAACAAGAGTTTTTTTAACATTTTTTTTTTTTTACATTTTATCCGGGTTTTTTTTTTTTTTTTCGTTTTTTGAAAAAAATTTTTTTTTTCTCTTTACCTTACATTTACCGAATAACTAACGTGAAAATGAAAGAAAATCCGAAGAAAAATAATTTTTTCATTTTGGTAATGATTACACAAATTAAGGAACAAATCTTGTTCCTTTAATTGTTTTATAAAACTTTGAGCAATCGGTCCGGACAAACAGTTCGATGGATCAATCTGAAAATTTTCAGGGTTTTTGGGGGTACATTAAGCTGTAAAATCACCTGGCAACATTATTTTTTTTATCGATATTTACAAAGTAGCGATGAGTTGACTAAAACACCAAAAAATGGCCATTTTTTGTGGGTTTTTCGAATTGATATTAAGGATGAAAAAAATTTTTTTTTTCAAAAAAATCGAAAATAAAGCTTGTAGGGCATTTATTCAAGTTTCTCAAACTGCCCTTTAAATTACTGTGCGACCATTATTTGCTGAGATATCGATAATCAAAGACAATAGGACCCTTTTTCATTTGAAGGCTGATATCTCAGCAGCATATTGTCGTACAGAGAAACAAAAAAAAGCAAATCGTAGCTGAATAAGTTTCCTAAACGAGCTATGAATTGGTTTTTTTGAAAAAAATTTTCCCGGCCCCGTAGACCTAAAAAACAAAACCGGAAAATTTAGAAAAATTTTGTCTCAGCATATTTCTTATGATTCCGCAAAAACTGTGGCTCAGAAAATTATTTGGCTGAAGGATCTTTAAACTAAAAATTTCAAGCTTCAATTTGCTTTTTTTATTTTTCCGATACGATCATTTTTCACTAAAATACAGACTTCTAAAAATCACTAAAAATTTTGTAAAATTTTCTTGTTCCTTTAATTTTTTGGATAAGTGTATATTAAGAAAAATTTCAATTCTCTGAATTTGATATACTGTCTTATTGAGAGTATTATGGAGAGTCACAGATTTCTATTGACTTGTTATTTTTTACTTTACTCTACTTTATTACGTGCATTAAAATTTTCGCTCTGACATATGTTATTTAACTCATCAATATATGTCAAAAATTATCTTTCTTCCCTCCAGGCGAAAACCGTCAACTTTATTTATTTCTGCTGTGCGGAACGACGTTGACGCTTTCCGCCTCCGTCAAGGAGAAAAATAGTATTTACACCTTAAACAGTAAACAAGAAAGCCTCAGATCTCATATAATTGTTGGCCGAGGCGAAACCGAGATTCTTACTTTCCTGCCCTAGGCGTAAAATATACTATTTTTTTTTTCCTAAAAGATAAGCCCTTAGTATCAGAGATGAAGAGTTGAGGTGGTGACGTTTCTCAAGGCCATGATCTTTGCACTGAACGCCGTACTTATCAATCACATGTTGATAGCAGAATAATTAATTTTTAACGAATACTACCTTGATTGAAAAAAACGATTCGTGAAGATTAAAACTGTTCTAAACGTTCTAAATCATCATAAACCGTCAATTGATGATTAAAGAGAATTAAAAATGATTAAATTTTTAATTGTTTTTAGTCGTCATGCAGGACCAGAAATCGCTGTAAATTATTTTACGATTAAAGACGATTGATGAGGATTTAAAATTGTCTATCCTCTTGAATCATTTTCAATCGTCAAATAATATTGCAATTTCCGATTCCGAATGAGGATTAAGGACGATTCATAAGGATTCGAAATTTATAATTCTCATTAATTATTTTTAATCGTAAAATAATAAATCACTTTCTGAAGATGAAAAACGATTAATTGTGAAAAACCATGAGAATTATGACAATTAAAGACGATTAATGATGATTAAATTTTTAATCCTTTTTCATCCTCACGTTAAATCTGCGTAGTTTATTGGCAATTTCACAATATTTTAATTTGGACTTTAAAAATGAAAAAAAATATTTTACTTTATGGAGAACACGTCACGTTTTCCGAACGAGCGTCGAATTTTTTTAATTATTTAATGCTTAACACTTAAAATTTTTTGAATCTTGGATTTAACTTAAAATAAAATGATAACCTTAGGTATCTTTCAACTATACTATTACAATTATTACAGCAATTTCATATTTATTAAAAAAAATATTAATTAAAATAAGTTTTACTCTCGTCTGTTGAAACTAGGCGTTAGAAATTTAATCTGTAATTCATTTAATTTGTCATGCCGCTCTTATACACAAACTATTGATTAATGTAATTATTACTGTGCTGGATAGGCATATTTCCTTGAAATTTCTCTCCGTGTACCCCTGAACATCACTGCCAAACCAAGGTACAACAGTCAGACAAGTAGAAACTTTAAAATCAAAATTTACCTTTTGTTGATAGAGTTTAAAGTTATTTAAGTGTATAAAATACATAGATGAAATAGAACCCGGAACCATTTTGATTATAATTGTCCGTATTACACTTTTAGTAATTCGAATAAAACATATAATTAAGATGTTTATTCGCTAAAATCACTTTTTTATAGAATGAAAAGAATTAAATGCGGAAAAAGCATAAATTAATGAATCTAAATTATAGGAACCAATTAATGATGATATGAACTAATGTAAGATAAAAAAACTTGAGTTACAAGAAATGCTATTGAATTTAGTAATTTATTTATTTATTTTTATTTATTTAAAATTTATATACCAGGGCCAAAGCCGTATAGCAATGTTTGTACAAAAAGAAAAAGAATACAGTGTCATGTAAGATACTATAAAGTGTATTATATAAAAATTATAAACATTATAAACATTTGTGATGTCCATTTGGTTTATCACTAGCTTACAAACAAGCTTTAAAAGTTACTATTTACTTCAACATCCGTGAAGAAATTAAACGCTTTGATTTTGAAGCCCTCAATCAAGAGCGAGGTTATAACCTCCATTAGTAGCTCCTGTCACAAGCGAATTGCTGACACCACAAAAGAATGCTCTTAGGTTACAGTTGCAAAGTTTGGCATTTTGAAAGTGATATTATTATTTTTTACTGCAAGCCTATCAGAACGCCTTACACTCTTATCTTCATCGCAGAACAATTTAGGGATAAATTGAGGTTCTCCAGCCTGTAAGATTTTGTAGATATAACACGGTAGACTATAAGTTCTTCGCGTTTTCACATTAAGCCAATCTACTTTATGACGATAGGGCGTGATATGTTAATCCTGCTATAAATTAAAAACAAATCTAACTGCGCTGCTTACTATTCGTTGCAGTTTATTATCAAGCCCTATCGAAGAATCCCAAAAGACTATGAAACAATAGTCGACTATCGGTAGGATAGTAGTAGCAACCAAAAGTTTCCGACAAGATTGGGACAGAATGTTTTTTCTATACTTCAGGATGCTTAACGCAGCATAAATCTTTCAGAAGATTTGCGACACGTGAGCATTCCGTAAGAGGTTTTCTGATGATTGTATACCTAGTTGCCTGGTAGTAGTAGTATAGCTTTGATTATAAAAGACAATGAACGAACATATTTTCTTTATACTATAAAGATGATATATATAATAAAGAACAAAAATATGGTAAGTTAACAAATATTATCGTTTAAGTAAAAATACGTCTAATAGCAGACTTTAATGTTTTGCAGGAAAAAAAATCGGTCTGTCGGTTGATCCTGTGGGCCAGCCCCAAAACTTCCCGCCCATTTCGAGCTCCTTGAGCTCGAAAAATTGTTGTGGATACATTTTCGAGCTCGAAAATACTTTTGTATGCGTTTATTTTCGAAAAATAACGTTTTTTACCATTTTTTCTACAACAATATCTCTCGAACAAATAAACCAATTGAGACGTTTAAGGTGCCAATCGACGCATTTTATTGAGTTCTAAAACTGATCAAATTTTGAAATCGATTTATAGAGTCGTTTTCGAGAAATTTTCATAATACTAAAAAAAAAGTTTTTTTTTTAATTCTTTCGTTAACGGTTTCTCTCGAACAAATAAACCGATTTTGATTTTTGAGGCGGCATTTGACGCGGCTTACAAAGATTGAGAGCTGATTAGATTTTGGGATCAATCCTTTCAGCGAATTAAAAGTTATTCAAAAAAAACATTTTTGAAAAAAAATTATCTTGGAAATATCTCCGAACGTACCCGACCGACTAAGCTCAAATTTTCAATGTTTATAGTAAATAAAAAGCGGCGTCGAATGACACCTGTCACGTAGCGATTCGAACGCGAATCGCTGCGCGCGCTTTCCCATCTCGCCGTGAATTTAACAACACCTCCTAGCTCAAATTAAGCGCATTTATTTATTATAATTTGTTATTATTTAAATATTTATAGTATTTTATAGGGTTATTTTATTATGATTTAATTATGAATTTATTGATATTATTGTTTATTATGTTTATATTTATGTTTTGATAATTGTTTTGAATTTTATGTACTTAATCAATATTTTCATTTCAGTCAGTAGCACACGTGTTGTAGAGCATACATAAAAATATCGACCGAAGGGAGAGTAAGTCGATGTAGTAGGGATAAAAATCGATATTTTTCTCCAGTCACGAGGTGCACTGAAATAATTATTGTTTTATTGTTGAAAGGATTAATAATCATTATGTTTATGTTTATATGTATAAAATATTATTTAATTTATTATTATGGTATAACTCAGGTCGTTTAATGATTTAAATATTTTATTTTTAATTGATAATTTCGGGTCCGAGGTCGTTAGAGGGGATAACACGTGAGTGATACCCCTCCCTCGGAAAAATCAACGAAAATATAGTCAGAGAGGACCGGGTTTTTGTAAAGATAGGACGTGTTGTTGTCCGTGATTATTTTTGAGTAAATTGTTCTGGCCCAGGTGCCGTAATAAAATAATTGCATAATTAAAGTATTTAATTTGGATTGTGATATTTATTATTAATAAACTCAAGAAGTAAATTGTTATCAACGCCGGTAAGTCAATTGGTATTTTCATTTGTTGCATCGGCTATCGCTGGTCCTTCAGTAGAGTTGATCGCGGTATTTGATTGATAAATAATTGAACCTGAGTTTTATTGTCATAATAAGTTGAATTTGACCGGCGTGCGTTTCAAGTACGTAGACGCGTCGAGTAAATTCCTTAGAGGATTAGACAAGGATAGCAAGTGTGGCTCCTTGTCTTACACTAGTATTTTACATATTATTTTAAAGGTATATTTGAGCATTTAATATTATTTCTCTGGGTAAAATTTATTTTATAATTTGATGGTATGCAACCCATTGTTGCCAAATATATTGAGTACCCGCGTCTTTCTCTCCCCAGAGTAAATAATTTAAAGTAAAAATTATTATTATTTTATTAGTTTACAATTTATATGTTATATTATTTGTAAGCTTGTATTTGAATTCCCCAGTGGATAATTTAAAATGAATTATTATTATTATCATTTGATTGTAATGAGTATATTTTAATTTGATAAAAATTTATTATAGAGAGTTAATTATATTAAACAATATTTGGGTATTGTAATCATTTATTGAGTTTATTTAAATATATTTTGAATTAAATAATTTCATAAAAGGAACCCAGTGATAGCCAATATTTGTTTGTTTATTTCCTGGATATATTTAATAGTAATTATTTCTTATTATTATTGTTATTCATTATATATTTATTTGGTTGTCATTCCGCTTGGTGCATACATTCTCGCTCAAGATTTCGTCCCGTGATCTCTCCCCTGAATTGTTATTATTTTTGTCCGTTTTTTTTTTGTAAAAACGGAATGGCGCCCTCGTGCACTAACCCAGCCTGAGGAGCTGGTCCAGGCACAATTTTATTTTGTTTGTAATTATTTATTATTTTGAGTTATATTTATAATTTTTATTTTCAATTTTTAATACACTTGGGTGACCACATACGACTCCGGATTTTTATTCGCGTCTCCGTCGCGAAAAGAAAAACGGTTTACGTTATACACCTTAAAGTTCAAAATCGGTTCATCCGTTCAAAAGTTACAGAATATTTACATACGTACGTACGTACATACATACATACATACACTCGGACATCATCGTGAAATTAGCCAGAATAGTTTCCTAGGACCTCAAAACGTCGACATCTGTTGGAATTTCGATTTTCACAAATCGGACTGAAACCAATAACTTCCCGAATTTTTGAAAATTTGCAATTTTCTTAGCGGGAAATTAAAAAAAAAAAATAAAAATAACTTTTACAATCGTAACAATTAAAAATTAAAGTAAAGTTAAAGTAAAATATTTTTATGTTAAAAAATGTTCGTTTTGTCTTATCTATTAGCAAAGTACAATGGAAAAGAATTTCGTAGCTATTTTATCGTTTTTATTTTTAATAAGTAATAAATTATAATGAAATTATTTTCATTTTTTTTTTATTTCAACACTTTCACGGCAATAATAGTTAAATATCAGAGAAATATTTAAACAAAATTTGTCTCGTTTCTAATTCATCCCGTATACTTTAAATCAGGACTTGATAGAACCTACACTATATTGTTTAAAGAACGCATGACAAAACAAGATTCAAAAGTAAGTAATCATAGAAATCATAAATGCATATCAAAATTTTCTTTCTAGCTCCCATTATAAAACACAATAAACTGAAGTGTCATCTGTATAATAAACATGAAATTTAAAATAAAAAACTAAAGTTATGTTAGTTAACAAATATTATCGTTTAATCAATAATGCGTCAAATAACAGACTTTTGTAGTATTTTTCAGAAAACAAAAATAAAACGAAAATAGCTTTTATAGTCGTAACAATTTAAATACAGATTCTTAAATATTTTAATTTAGACACATTAAACCTGATTATTTAATTGAAAAATTTTGTAGCAGTTTAATTGTTTTGATTTTAAATAAGAAATTAATTGCAACAATATTATTTGTTTTTTTTTTTTTTATATTTTGACGGCAATAAAATACTAAATATCAAATAATTATATAAGCGAGAGATTTCGCGTTTCTGATTCATCCTGCATATTTCAAATCAGAACTTGATAAAAACTATTTTTCATTGTTTCAAAACATAAGACTGATTATCCAAAAGTAATTTATAATTGTAATTAAAAATATATATACACTAGTCCCAAAAATTAAAGGATAGAAAAAAAATTTAAAATTTTTGGGTGATTTTCAACATGCTGTAACTCGGTGAAAAATAATCGTAGAGTAAAAATAAGAAAAGCAAATTGTAGCCTCAAGTATCTAGTTTTCATATCTGGACCTTAAATATTTTTATCATGCTCAGTTCCGGAGTAATCTTAAGAAAACTGACGAAAAAAAAATTTTCAAAATTTTGGCTCGTCTTTCAACAAGTCTATGGGCTTCAATAAATTTTTTTGGATAATCTAACCTCATGACTCTTTTAGGAAATTTTATGCCCTTCAATTTAGTGGGCTCAAAAAGTCTCTACGTCGAGTTGGCGCCGAGTTATCATTGATCAAAGCACAAAAGTCGATTTTGGCTTTGATAATCAATAACTCCGAACGTATTGGTCGTACAGAGAATGGAAGTAGGGTTTTGAAAACTGGAAAACATTCTCTATAAGAAAAAATTAGTTGCTTTTGATAAAAAAATTTTTTTTGAAGCGATAATGTTTATTAAAAAATAGGTCTAAATTCGCATATTTAAGAATATTCGGAAATCTTGCTATAACTTTGGATATAATAGATGAACAAAGGATATCGTCGTTTTTTTTCAACCTCAAAGTGTCCTGAAAAAAACCCTGGAAATTTCAAAGCCCTGCGATTTTTCTTTCTTAGTGTCCCAAAGCTTTAAATTTATCGATTTTGCCAAAAATCTTCATAATTGGTAGTTTCTCATTTTTTGGTCATTTTTTCGATTTCCAAATGTTTTTTTTACCAGAAATCTTGATTTATATAATCAAAAAGATTAATTATCGAAAAAAAAAATTTTTTTTTTAAATTTTTTTTACAAAATTTTTTTTTTCGTTGTATTCGCAATGATTTATCATTGTCAAGAAAAATTCCTCAATTTTTTTTTGCCGCCCGCATTAGCGTTTCCCAAAGCGTACCACGTGGAGATTGCACGGTCGAATTTACGCTTCTTACACACATACCGACAATAAAAAAAAGTTGAGGAATTTTTTTTGACAATGATAAATCAATGCAAATACAACGAAAAAAAAAAAATTTTGGAAAAATTTTTGAAAAAAAAGATTTTTTTTTTAAATTTTTGAAAAATAAAAATTAAAAAAAAAAATTTTTGAAAAATAAAAATTTAAAAAAAAATTTTTTTTTTTTCGATTTTTTTTGATAATCAATCTTTTTGATTACATAAATCAAGATTTCTGGTGAAAAAAACATTTAGAAATCGAAAAAATGACCAAAAACCGAGAAACTACCAATTATAGAGATTTTTCGCAAAATCGAAAAATTTAAAGCTTCGGGACACTAAGAAAGAAAAATCGCAGCGCTTTGAAATTTTCAGGGTTTTTTCGGGACACTTTGAGGTTGAAAAAAAAACGACGATATCCTTTGTTCATCCATTATATCCAAAGTTATAGCAAGATCTCCGACTATTCTTAAAGATGCAAATTTAGACCTATTTTTTAATGAACATTATCGCTTCAAAAAAAATTTTTTTTTCGAAAGCAACTAGATTTTTCTTATAGAAAATGTTTTCCAGTTTCTAAAACCCTACTTTCATTTACTGTACGACCAGTACGTTCGGAGTTATTGATTATCAAATCCAAAATGGACTTTTTTGCTTTGATCAATGATAACTCGGCGCTAACTTGACGTAGAGACTTTTTGAGCCCGCTAAATTGAAGGGCATAAAATTTCCTAAAAGAGTCATAAGGTCAGATTATCCAAAAAAATTTATCGAAACCCATAGACTTGTTGAAAGACCAGCCAAAATTTTGAAAATTTTTTTTTCGTCAGTTTTCTTAAGATTACTCCGGAACCGAGCTTGATAAAAATATTTAAGGTCCAGATATGAAAACTAGATACTTGAGGCTACAATTTGCTTTTTTTATTTTTACTCTACGATCATTTTTCACTGAGTTACAGCATGTTGAAAATCACCCAAAAATTTCGAACTTTTTTTCTATCCTTTAATTTTTGGAACTAGTGTATAAACTTTTCTCATAGCTTCTTTCAATACAAAACACAGTGAACAAAATTGTCATCTTTATAGTAAACATGGCATTTATAACAAAGAAAAAAAAAACAAAATTATGGTAAATTGACAAATCTTATCATGTAAAAAAAAGTTTATATAACTTCGAATTCGTTTAAGGAATTGTGAAGACATATTCTATAGCATCTAAAGATTAGAGTTCAATAATAATAATATATATTTCATTTAAAACCGTAAGATGGACGGTGGTGTTTGAAGGTTTACCTATCATGGAAAATTGCTTATCTAATTCGGATTTGGCAATCTTCCATGATGTCTATTATATTTTATAACTTCGAAGTCGCTTAAGGAATTGTGAAGTCATATTCTATTGCATCGGAAGATTAGATTACAATCATAATAATATATATATAGGGCATTCCACGCCAAATCGGACAACGTTCTGCCATTGCATCTCCGATTTTTTTAAAAATTTTTTATGTTATAGTACCCATTGAAAAAGATCTCCATGATTTTTTTCAATTTTTTTTGCCAAGCCGTTTGTGCGATATCAATTTTTAAAAAAAATCGCTCTATTTTTTTCAAATATCTGTAACTTTGCGAAAAATGGGCCAATCGGGACGTTTTTTTTTTTAAATTCTTGTTATTGAACACACTTTTAGAATATAAAATCGACAAAAAATTTTAAATTCTATTTCTATAAGATTTTCAAATTTCGACTTTAAAATGTTGATTTCCCAAAAACACGTAGCGATCGATTTTCTTGAAAATTTTTTCTAAAAAACTGTCACTTATTTCCCAACTTTCAAGCCTAGTCCCGTAGTGGGCAATCGATGGGATCCATTTTTTTTTTAATTTAAAAAATTATATGTTCAGTAAAATAAAAGTTTTTATTCCAAGTTTTATTTTTAGACGCCTTTTAATGGAAAAAAAAAACGGTGCGAAATTTTTTAAATGAACTTCCCATAAGATTTTTGAGCATGCAACGTTAGAATATGTTTTTTGAATCTTACAATTTTTTGCTTTACTTATTTATGTCAAAAAATTTCTAACATCATAATATCGTACGCCAAAACTACTTTCGAGGATTATATGACACATGATAATTATTAATTAGTTTACAAATTGATCCTACCAAAAACAGATTTTCTGTATAAAGTCGCGCCAAGTACATGCTTAAAATTTTTTAAAAGTAAAAAATTATTTTTTACAAAAAAAAAAAGAGTCAAATCGTTAAAATACCAAGTACTTATTATGATTCAAAGTCATGGTAAACATTTTCATAAAATTTAAAAAAATAATTGTATAACAAAATTTCAACGTACTTGGTGTGCTTACAAAATAGTAAAAAAAGAACATGTTTTGATTTTATTAGAAATTAATTTTACTGGATTTCATTTAGTAAGGCACACCAAGTGCATTGAAATTTTGTTTCTTGCCATTTAAATATAGTGGAAACCTAAAATATGCAAACCTTCTCAATAAGACAATTTATAGATAAACTAGCTGACCCGGCCACGCGTTGCTGTGGCTAAAGTTTATGTTATATTTCAATATAGTAAACAATCTAAGAGGAACAATAAGAGAACATCAGTCACGGAGTCCACTATGCTTTTTCACACAGATGCTATTTGTAAAAAAATATGGTGATCTCCTTATTTGACTTTCTACTACTATAACCCTTTAGTACAATGAAATTTTTTACGAACAAAGACGAAAATGTTGATGTTGGTATAGAAATTCACTGGATCGAGATTTGAAGGGGAAGTACGTTGAACACAATCAATTAAAATGTTCTTACACTTGATATTAAGCAGAAATCAATAGGTACAAAATAAAAATTTATCAGATTTATTATTTCCATTTAATTTTATAACAAACATAAGTATATTACAGTATAATAAAGTAAATAACATGTGACGGTTAAACTCATGAATGAGGTAGGCAAGGCAGACTGTCTTAAACTTTTAAACATTAATATCTATTTTTTTGAATTATAAATACTTTCAATTTCAATTTAATTTAACACCAATCGGTGCACAATGTTTTTGGTTAACCTGTCTTTAGCTAACACAAATAGATTCGACGGTTTCCCAACACGTGAACACGCAACATATAGTTGCCCATGAAAAAAACATGGATTTTCCAAATCTAAACCACAAATGGACATTGTTTGACCTTGAGATTTATTTATAGACATGGCGAAAGCTAAACGAATTGGAAACTGTAGCCTTTTGAAGGGTATGGTAGAATCTGATGGTATCATCGGAATACGTGGCAGCAGGACCACTTTTCCTTTAAACTTCCCAGCCAAAATGGTTGCTTCAAGAATGTTTCCGGTGATCTTTTTGATGACCAAACGCGTACCGTTACATAATTGAGGTGGATTTAAATTACGGAGGAGAATAATAGGGGAACCAATCTTTAATCGAAGATTATGAGGTGGCATTCCAGGGATATCTAATGAATTTAAAAATTCAATCGGAAAATTTACACTTTCATTTTCATCAACAACAGTATCGATTGATTTAAAAGACATCAGATCGCCTGGTAACAACTGTTGTATCTGGAAGTTAATTTCGTCAACATCAACGTTTTTGGCTGCCAAAATCGCCCGTTGACTAAGCCATTCATGATTCAAATAATTATTCTGTATATTCACTTTTATCCTGAACAACAGTGCAAAAATTGTCTGGTAGCTTAATGCATTGCGTATTTGGTTGCAGTTCTATTTTACCGTTCCCAATATCTAGTAGTTGTTCGGAAAATATTTGTGCTGATGGATCATTTTGCAATTGTACTCGCATATTTATGGTCAATCGAAGTGTTTCAACACTTCGCCATAAGAATGATTGTTTCAAGCATCCATTAATCTCATCCGCGAAAGTAGAGCGAGGTATAACCGGTAAGGTCTGCCGGAAGTCACCAGACAAAAGTAAGATAGCACCACCGAAAAGTTTATTATTGCTGTTTAAATCTTGCATAGTTCTGTTTAATGCTTCAAGTGAATATTTGTGTACCATTGTGCACTCATCCCAAATTATTATGGAACTTTTCCGCAACACTGCAGCTATTCCACTATTTTTTTTCATGTTACACATTGCATCTGGTTTATTATGAACGTCCAATGGCAGCTCGAATGTTGAATGTGCTGTTCGCCCACCATCCAGTAAAGTAGCCGCAATGCCTGACGATGCTACTGCTAATGCGATTTTATGTTGCGACCGTATTTTGGCAAGAATCAACGATATTAAAAATGTCTTACCGGTTCCACCGGGTGCATCCAAGAAAAAAAACCGCCTTGTTCAGCAGCAACAGCCAGCATAATCCGATCATAAATAATTTTTTGTTCCGCTGTCAGTAATGGTTCACTGTTCATGATAATTGTTGCTAAACTTCCATGGTCATATTGATTTTCTCGTTGTAAATCGGTATTGACTAAGTCGGTGGCTGGACGATTAGGTGATGGCATACCATAATGATTAAGTGGTAAATTTGAAATAAGAACACATAAATCCTCGATCAAGACCAATGCTTCATTGTACATCTCTGGTGTATAATCTATGTTTTGGCATTGATTTGTTTGTCTAATTCGGTGCAAGATGTCTTCTGTCATACAATTTTTATATTTTTCCCACAAAGTTTGTGCTTGCGAGGGATAACATGTCGTCAAAATAATTGCAAACAACTGACGAATGTTATTCGGTGTTGATGTCAACGCAGCATCAGCAAGCGTTAAGTCCCAATGGTTATCGTCTTCTAGCAATTGCAGTTCACGACATGCATCCTGGTATGTATTGAATACTCGACCATTAACTGTTCGTAAAAATTCAAAAGACGTTGGTCCGGGAACATTCACCAATAACAAACGTAAATAGAAGCACTCACGTTGCTTTGGATGTACCGTGTAAAGTCTCCCCAATGTCTTAGCTTTGAATATGCCTGTAATGGAAGGATGTAGTTTTCCTCGTTTCCGTGGCTCCCATTTTTTACTGGATTCGTTCCATGTAAAATAACGTGGAACATCACCATACACCAATGTCTTCGCGAATTGGCCAAAAACATCGGGTTTTTGACACAATGTAAAAAATTCAGTTAGAGTCGTTTTCGGAGCTTCGAACGCTCTTTGGAGAACATTTTCTTCAGTGAAGTATACACGTTGACCGTTTTCAAGATGTATTGCCAGATGTTGGACAGCAGGATCCCTTTCGTGAATGGGAAAGCTGAGAATATGCCAAATAGCTTCATTGCTGCTAATGTATCTGCCCATTTGGTATCGTGATATTTCGTCATTTTTATTTATGTTTTGTACTTCAAATATGGCCAAATCACTGCCTTTGTTTACATATTTACAAATATACTTAATTGATTTAACAGAACTGCAAAGCTCAACATTGATATGAGCTTTGTAAGTTTTTGAAAGTAGTGGTGAGTATGGTACCACCCACTGATTATCAAACTCAACTTGATTTGGAAAGTTCGGCAGTCGCATTAGAAATGTGTGGCCACCATTCTCAGTACTTCTGCGGCGATACATTGGATAACCATCAATATCCGTGATTGTGTCATTCGTATGCGGCTTTGGGAAGTTTTTTTTACATTTTCCATTTTCCATGCACGGTGACGTCATGTTGAAAGCACCGCATGGCCCATGGATCATGTGTTTGGTGACAATATCAAATAATTCTTGATCAATTAATGGGTCTGGAATTTCGGCTGAAATTATTTGATCGATTTCTTCAGGACGGATTCTATCTTTAAGCCAAACCAAAATGTGGGCATGAGGCAAACCTCGCTTTTGCCACTCTATCGTATACAGCCAACAACGTGTGATACCAAAAATTGAATATTTAACAATAAAATCAATTAAGGATTTCAATTTTTGTTTAAACACACGTGCAGTTAAATCATGACGATCAATGGCTTGTTGTCCTGGCAATAGTAAAGTTTGTATCTCTTCCCAATTCGGATTACATGTGAATGTAATAAATAAATCCGGTCGGCCGTAATGACGTACGTAAGTCATCGCATCTTGTATGTATTCTTGCATATTCCGTGGACTGCCGATGTAGCTTGAAGGTAAAATGAAAGCATTACCGATGTCATTGGGATTTAAATTTCCATCGATGTTTCCAGCAACAGCATCTCGTAAGTGAATATATTCTTTCGATCGTAGTTTTGCCTGGTTGAATCGAAGGAATCGCAAGCGTTCGCTTTCGACCTTAGCATACATATCAACAATGTATTGATGGAACAGCTGACGATATCGAAGGATATAATTGTCTTGATGTTGTCTACCCATTATTCGGTGTGCGTAGTAGTTCATTGAGCTAACTTTATTATTTCTGTAATCACCTACAAAAATAAAAAATAAAATGCAATACGAAATTACAATCTATACATACAGTAAGAAAGTAAATAGATAATTGTCAAATTTACCGGTATTTGGATCATACTGTTTGATATTAAGGTGATATTCATCTTGTCCTTGCCAAAATATCAATGGATATTGTAGTGAGTCATATGAACGGTGTAGATCCGAAATCGTACTGACAGTGTTGTCTCGCCGTGTAATTTTTATAGATCTTTTGTCAACTGGATCACCAACCATGATAACAGCAACCTCATTAACATTTGGAGCGTTGAATCTACCAGCATGTTCACCTAATGGTACTTTGTCGGCTTTTATGACGATTTGATAATTGTCATTTTGCAGTCGTGGCGAAACTCTTTTGATCAATTGAATTAGTTGATTGTGATCTTCTAAAAAAATTTCCAATAATATCACAATTGCTCTTTCCTCTGCTTGTTCAATAAAATTATACAGGCACCGAGTCGTCACGCGCTCTTCACAATCGCCCATAAAATAAATTTGAAGAAATTTCGGATTGTTATCAGGCATTGGCATCAGTGATCCGATTTTATGGTACACCTGGCCTTGAATTTTGAATGTAGTTTCAAAATTACGTCCATCGGATGCACGATCGCAAATTTTAGTTGCCCCAAATGACGTCATGTGGAAGCAAGAATTAAATTTGCGTATCTTACGCAAAAATAATTTGGAATCATCTGAATTGCCAGTAAGAAGGGATAATAAAGGCTCCGGCGGAGCGGGTAGAGGTGACAGCACAACTTTTCCTGATGCGCAGCACATGCCGGCTGCTTCATTCCGAAATTTCAATGCCTGACAATATTGACATACTTTATCCATTCCACCGATAGCAATTTTTGAATGCGCTGAGTAGTTAATATCTGGTGCATATTCAAAGGCAAGCCGAACGAATGATGCACGTGTTAATGAGCGGCTGATCCGTTGCCTTTGTCGATCTAGTACTCGTACTGTAGCTATGGTTCGTTCTCGTGCCGCTCTTGATCTCGTAATATTCTGTTGCAGACGTTCGTCACGCTGTTCTTGAGATTCTTGTGCACGACTATCTGCAGTCCTGATTCTTTGAACTGCATTTCTTATTTCGATTTGTTCTGGTAATTGCTGAGCTCTTTCAACACGTTTGCGTCGTGACCCTTTGCTGCTCGCGTTGTTGAGATTAGATTTTTTCGGTGGCATTTGACCGAAAATGATAATTTAATCGTTTAAATATTAGAAAGAGGAACTGAAAAACATGTTATCATAGCACATTGAAGTAATAAGTGCAAAATGATTTTCAATGGAGGTTAAATAAAAATAATATAAAAATTTTTGTACAATTATTGAAAAAGTGTGGGGAGCTTTGTGCCATTTTCTCATTGATATATTAATTAACTTTTATAAAACTATGTGATATTACTTACATGTATAAATTGAAATTATTATTCCTGTGCTCCTACTGTGGCTATGTCTTGTTCTCCTGCTGCTCTTATTATTATGATATTCTCTTGAAGACGTTCGTTACACTGTTCTTGAGATTCTTGTGCATGACCTTCTGCTGTCCTGATTCTTTGAGCTGGATTTCTTGATTCAATTTGTTCTGCCAACTGATGGGCTCTTTTAATACGTTTGCGTCGTGCCTCTCTGGTGCTCGCGTTGTTGAGGTTAGATTTTTTCCGTGGCATTTGACTGAAAATAATAAATTAATCGTTTAAATATGAGAAAAAAAAATTGAAAATCATTCTAATTAACTTTTATAATTATGTGATAATACTTACATTATAAAGTTTTGATCGATGAAGCACAAATAAGTAAAAAACAGGATTAATTTCACTGTATTATCTTCATTTTATTATATTATACTATATATTATATTATACTATATTATCTTCGTTATAATACGAATGCAATTTACACTTCAGTCTAAGTAACACGTGGCCGGCTATGCTAACACCAAAAATTTAAAAAGTGGAAATAATTGAATTATACGGTATTTCGTTCACTACAAAATAAATTTAATTAATCTTATAGCGTCAACAACACGTGGTAATTATGCTATTAAAATGTAGCTTATATGACACGTTCGTAGATTCACTATAGCAGCGCCATCAATTGATTACTTACTCAACCCAGTCGAAAGGTATCGACATCTGCTAGAATCATTTGGAGTTAACAGATAATTGTGACTGTCAAATAATAACAGACAAATAATTAGCAATAAATTAAAATTGCGACTATAATTTGAGATTTAAACTATCCTATCTCTCAAGTTGGATCGAACTGCACATGGAGAGCAAATTTTATTATAATCGGTTAAGTGGTTTAGGAGTCCATTGAGGACAAACATTGTGACACGAGATTTATATATATTAAGATTGAAAAAAATATAGATAGCCCGAACTGGGAATCGAACCCAGACCATGTCGGTATCGCGCCGAGTGCTCTACCGCGTATTCTGGGTTCGATTCCCAGTTCGGGCTATCTATATTTTTCTCAATTTATCTATAAATTGTCTTATTGAGAAGGTTTGCATGTTTTAGGTTTCCACTATATTTAATTGGTGTCATAATCGGCGTCATAAAAAGGGGTCTAAGTGCAAGAGGTCTTGGGCTCTCACGCACTAGGTGGATAGATATTCATTTATGCGATCTACACTACTGATGGTCACTCTGTTAATTATTATATATAAAAATTAAACCAAAGGTCTATTCGGAACGCATCGTTTTTGTGTTACCGTCTGTGTCTTACTACATTCTGACTATGTCGTCATATTTCTTGAGAAAAAATAGTTTTCTCATGTTCTTCTTCAAAGAAAAAAAAAATTATTTTTAATGACTTGTAAGGATACGAGTTGAACGTATCAGCCGTGACACCATAATAATTAAATTTAAATGTAACCTTTAACCTATTTAATTTAAGAAGAAATGACTATAACCAATTGAAGAATAATGACAAAAGAATCAATAATTAATAACCACCAATACCACAAATCTAATTAATAACCCGTAATGAATAGATTAAAATAATTCCTATCTAATAACATGGGGTCGGATCTCTTTCTTGCACCCGTAGTATCGACCATCGTCTCTTTTGGGGGGTCTTTGTCATTGTTCTAGAAGTTTCTACCCGAGATAATCACGTACGCCTTTTCTCGCACCACACCCCGCAAATAGACAACTCTTTTTAATAACGTTGATTTTCGGTAACAAAATTAAAACTAGGTCACGCGTGTTACCCCTTGCTTATGAATGCGACCATATGAACCGCCGAAAAATTACCCTCAATGCTCATTAATTATCAAGCTCTTGATTACGTATAATCTTATTATATTTAAATATTACAATTAAATTTCTTATCTGAGTCGCTAATATTTAAATTCGGAAATCATAGAAAGTAAAGTAAATTATTCTAAATAAAAAATAATTTCGATTTTCAATTCTTTTATTCAACATTACGAATAATTTATTTAATTAAATTATTTCTGATGAATATTATTACTGTTTTTTTAACCTTATTTTTCAAATTTAAACACAGGTCGTCATTGTGAAATTGTATATTCAGACAGATTGTCAACTACCCAGTATAAGTAAACCCCTCACTCATTTTTACATCAACAATTCTCAATCTTTACTACTCGCAACTAATTATCAAGCAACCTGACAACCATTTATTTCGAAATGAATTTCAAACAACAACAATTTAATATGAATCAAATTACAATCAACAATCTGGTCTTCAGCTCAGTCAAATCCTGTAACCTGACAACTTATTATATTGAATAAGCCAACTGTAAGTTAAATTAATTGTTCATTTATCTAGTGATAAGACACATCCATTCACCTCGTACATCCTATTTCTGTATATTGACATACTCGATACTAAATAGCGAGGTTCCCGCTACCCGAATAAAGTGCTTTGACTCAAAATTAAGAGACTGAACAACTTGTGTTCGTCATCCAGGACGTAATAAAACTGATAAAATATTAATAATCTTTTTCTTTATTTCAAACTATTTACTCTAGGGAGAGAAAGACGCGGGTACTCTATATATATATTTGGCAACACTGGGTTGCATACCATCAAATTATAAAATAAATTTTACCTAGAGAAATAATATTAAATACTCAAATATACTTATAAAATGATATGTAAAAATACTAGTGTAAGACAAGGAGCCACTCGTGTTATCCTTGTCTAATCCTCTAAGGAATTTGCTCGACGCGTCTACGTACTTGAAACGCACGCCGGACAAATTCAACTTATTACAACAATATAACTCAAGTTCAATTATTAATCAATCAAATACCGCGATCAACTCTACTCAAAGACCAGCTATAGCCGATGCAACAAATGATGACACAATTGACTTACCGGCGTTGATACAGTTTACTTCTGAAGTTTTTCAATTACCAATATCACGTAAACTGTATTTTTACTTTATTTAATAAAATACTAATTATTCGAATTAAAAAAACGTTAACTATTGCGATTATTTCATTACGGCACCTGGGCCAGAATGATTTTCACTAGAAAGATAATGAACAACAACACATCCTAACTTTACAAAATCCCGGTCCTCTCTGACTATATTTTCCGTTGATTTTTCCGAGGCAGGGTAATCACTCACGTGTTATCCCCTCTCATGACCTCGGACCCGAAATTATCAATTAAAATAAAATATTTAAATTCATTATACGACCTGAGTTATGTTATCATAATAAATTAAATAATATTTTTCATCTATAAACATAAATATAATAATTTTTGACCCTTTAAACAATAAAATAATAATTATTTCAGTGCACCACGGTGCTGGAGAAAAATATCGATTTTTATCTCCACTATATCGACTTACTCTCCCTTCGGTCGATATTTTTATGTATGCTCTACAACACGTTTGCTACTGACTGAAATGAAAATATTGATTAAGTGCATAATATTCAAAATGATTATCAAACCTATATGAACATAATAAACACTAATATCAATAAATCCATAATTAAATCATAATAAAATAATCCATCTAAATAATATAAATTTTTAAATAATAATAAATTATAATAAATAAATGCGCTTAATTTGAGCTAGGAAGTGTTGTTAAACTCACGGCGAGATGGAAAAGCGCGCACAGCGATTCACGTTTGAATCGCTACGTGACACATTAGCTCAACAAAACCTCCTTGAGAACGGCAGGCAAGTTTTTCTCGGGCGCGGTGGTGAGAGATACACGGGCAACTAATCTCTATACCTCTGGGTCAACTTCGTCCGGGAACTGCCACAAGTCTCAGCGGGTTTGATTCGCAGCTTTGGTGACTTCTTTTGACGTGCTGGGATGGGCAGGAGGAATATAGCCCGGCTCAACGAATCTCGCCACAGCTGGACGGCCAGTTTATTTCACCGCTCGTGATAAAGTACAGTGTTTCGCCCAATGTAAAGTACTACCTCACGGATTTGTTGCGTCCACCAGATGACACGGCAACAGTTCTCCTGGTGACGATGGAACGGCTGGAACGGGCGCCAATGGAGGCTCTGGTCGTGGCGCGCGTGGACGAAGAGGCGGTGGGATGGGCATCCCCATGCGAGTTGCTTGGGCCAAGTGAGCGTTTTTCCGCTCCTGGCACATCCATGTGCGGCAGTGGGTTTCATCACAAAACCTTCCCGGCTCCTGGGCCATCCGCTCACGGACTCGGTGGTCACGTTCTTCTCACTGGAACAAAATCATACACTTTTTGTCAACCTGGGACTGCGTCTGAGAAATTTTAAATCTAGTACATAATGATTGCCCAAAATTCTCCCAGTCTCTGATTTTAACTCTACAACTAGAGGGCTTATAATTTTATTTACAGTGGCCGGTCCTAAAAATTTATTAGCTAAACTAGACGAGTATTTGTCAGCTTCCTTACTCAATTTTCGGTGTGGGTAATATTCTGAGTCACCCACTTGCAGTTTGGGTGGCTCTTTAAGCCCCTTATCATGGTATACGGCTTGTTTTTTACTTTTTATTCTCATTGCGTCTCCAGTTTTATGGCGTAATTGATCAAGACATTGATTAACCTGACTGCGCCACAAAGTATTGTCAAGATCTAGGACATCTATTTCGAGTCCAGTAACTTTACCTGACAGCCGTGGTTCTTTGCCATGAACCAAGTAGTATGGTGACATATGCAACGAGGCATGATGAATACTATTATATGCGAGTTGAAATTCGCCCAAGTGTTCATCCCACGACGTCTGGTCCTTCGAAATAAATGATCGTATCATTGGTTTAACGGTACGGTTGTTTTGTTCAACCAGGTTATTCTGGGGATGCGCGATCGCGGTAGGAAGTGATGTTACTCTCGTTTCTTCGAGGAATTCTTAAATATTTGGATAAATAAATTCTTTCCCGTTATCTGTTACTGAAAATAAAGGATATCCCCAACGAGAAAAAACACGAAGCAAGTATTTCTTGACTTATTTGTTTGTCCGAACCAACAGTTCGCACTAAGCCGCCGCCTGGTTCCGAAATTAAATCACTTACATTATTTGTTAAAATTCTTTCAAATTTATTTGGTTTGTTCAACTAGGTCTCATGTAAACGACAGCTACTAGGGCTTCGATTTCCCGTTATTATTTGTTTTAACGATCTTCTAGCTTTTGCACCCTAGTTCTTCGGGGGATAGGAGGGCGAAGCTAGTTTTTTGAACGATCAGTGCGACTAACATCGCCAGCACTGGTCGATTGAACCTCGACCCAATTAGAATGGTTGTTTACATTATTTATATTATCATAATTATTATTAACGTGATTAACGTGATTACGAACATAACGATTTGAATGTTTACCACGGTTACTTCGATTGCCATAACTTTTAGAATTATTAAAAGTTAAATTCGGGTTTCCCCTATTAAAATTATCTAAGTTTGGTTATCCACGATTTGAGTTATAATTATTGAAATTATTATTATTAGAGTTATGATTTGTCTGGGCAGAATTGTTAGACGAACGTAATTAACCTCTCGTAAATCCAGACCTAGATGAATCGACATTTCCTTTGAAACAACTTTGTCTGACGTGACCTATTCTGAAGCAGAAATTACAGACATCTACTCTAATATTGGTACATTGTTTAGATAAATGACCATTTTGTCCACTATTAAATCAAAAGTATTGGTCAAAATTGCGACCAGCAGTAGCTTCACTATACGTACGTGATATGGCACTGGTGTTGCCACTATTATTCACGTCAGAGGAATAACTTACCCGATAATTTGAACATCTCTTCGATGAGATATTATTTTGAGGAGTTTAAACAGTTGCTGTCGATGCACAAACAATTTATTTGTCATCTTCAACCACTTAAGGAGGTTCATCGGATAATCACTTTTCTTACAATAATTATCAATTTTTAAACACAAATACTTTGAAGTGTCCTGTATACATAGTAATTTTTTAAAATAGTCCTTGCTGTACTAAATTTCGAAATATTAACAATTAAAAATCGTACATTTAATATGCATTCCCTATGTTGACCATAGTTAGAGTGAGCATTTTATTAAATAACAATCATACTTTTCTTACAACATTTTTTTAAAAGCTGAAAATTATTAATTCAATTTATAACAAGTAATTTTTTTCAATAAAAACATAAACGAGCGGTATTCATTTTTTTGTAATCAATTTTTAAAGTTTGTAACTTTTAATGATTTTCAAGCTTTCTCCCATAACCTGACGAGTGAGAGATAGTGACTTGGCAACGTTGCAGTGCGCGGGAAATTCAAAACACAGTAGAAGCCCAACAGATTTAAATAATTACAAATTATTTTTCAAATTTAAAATTTTTTAAATTTAGTCGTGAAGTCATTATTATTTATTATTTATTATTTGTTGTCTCCAACTATTTATAATCTTGAAATTATTCAAAACACTTTCTACAACACATGCTCAAGGGGAAAAATATTCTAAATTAAAATGCAATGTAGCCAAGTCTGAGAAAAGACGCAATGGGATCATTTCTATACTTCTGCGCATATAAGAGGATGCGCAAAAGTGTACTGTATCTCAACCACTTCTTATTGTAGTTAGAATGTTTTACATGGGAGAAATCTTTCTAAAAGTTGCGAACTACTGCTACCGATGAATCTCCTTAAATTTCCTCGATAACTAGTGGTTGTTTATCGTTCATCGTATCAACCAAAATAGTAGTACGCGAGAACGTATTTATTAGGACATACATTTATTTTTTCACCTGATGCCCCACATTTTGAGTGGCAGCACCCTCAAAAAACCGTTTGTGGTGATGCGTACTTGTATGTATTGTATTATTACTTTGTATTCAGGTTCGAATGATTTATAAATATATAAATAATAATATAGATATATCGATATTAATGTCTTTTTCTATCTTAGTCGTTCTGCATAACAAAGTCACAACTTTTTTTTTTGGTTATTTATACAGAAGCTGATCATTGTTTGGATACCGAAACGTATCTTTATTATTTTGTCAATGACATAATTCATGCAAGTAGATACAAATTTTATTTATATTAATTTATTTTGAATATTATTGGGATATCACTATGCAAATGCTGTTTATCGCGATTTAAGTTACTGAATTAAATCAGCGTTTTGGTAACGTTAGATTTTATTTCACTTTAAAACCTGAGTTTATCATTTTTATTTATTGCGTAATCGCACTACATTTAAATTCAAATATAGTTGCACTTCTGTCAAATAGAAGCGACACCTGCTGGGGCCTAGTCTATAAATTTAAACTTGAACATGCGCGGTGCAGCGCATGCGCATCCACTCTTTTCTGTCTCGTGTCGAGAAAACGGCCGCCATTATCTTTCACATACATATATTCAAGAAATAACAAGTGTTATATTTAATCGTTCCATTTCGCAGTGGAAAAAGATCCAGGGGAAAACAAGCACGAAACATTTTCCGACAGCTGTGAGTTTCCGTTTGTTTAGTTAAAATAAACAATAATATAAAATGAATTATAATACTTTACAGTTAATTAGTTTTTGTTAAATTAATCACAATAATGACACTCGGTGATTATCAAAATACAATAAAAATTGTTATAAATTTTTACCCATGGGGTAAGAGTGGTCACACAATATCAACACCAATAATATAAATTAATTTTTCATACTCGACTTCAAAAGAAAATAATAATATAATTTAATATAATTAATAACATTAATTATTAAAATTAAATATATAAAATAATAATTCCATTTTAATTTTTCCCAAGAATAAAAATAATAATACAATATTTTACTTAAATATATCTCCCACCACTCGTGAGAGAGAGAAAGATACGGTAATTATGATTCTCACTCGCTCTCAAAAATAATAATTTTTACCCACTCAATAATTTATAGTTTTCGGAATATAAATCGTAATTTAATAATTTTTCTGACCACTGGGGTAATAAATCAAAAATAGAATTAAACTTAATTAATTTCATTAAATAATACTAATCATAAATAATTATAATTAATACTTATATAAATACTCTGAGTAAAAATAAAAGAATTTTAATACTTTTGGGAATGTATCAGTGGTGATATCAGTATTTGAGGAATTTACTCAAGTACTGTGACCCACTATAGATATACATACTACAAGTATACAATATATATGTATCCCGGCAACGTTTCACGACATTGCATACGTTTTATACAAATATATACATCAAGTACGAGATATTTCCACCAATGTAAAAAAAAAATAATATTGAATAATAAATAACAATAATTATTTCATGTATCGTTCAATCAATGATAAATATATATATATATATATATATATATATGTATATATATATATAAATTAATGTCCCCGCGGTGACCAACAACTACCGGGGGAGGAAGGTTATCAAATGAAAAATATTAACCGGCAAAAAGAAATACCGAGTACTTACTAAAAATTCAGCTAAAAAAAATCAGCTGCAATAATACTCAAAAACAATCACTATATATTTTAATTCACCCAGTGGAAATTAATGACTTTAATTTTTAGTAAAAAATAATAAATACAAAGTTACTCAAAAATCACGTCCGTGCACAAGGCTATCCCGTATCTTTCTGACCTACTTTCCGAAACCTCCACCTGTTGGTCGTCGCCCACAGGGCATCACTATCGCCCTTAATTATCATCATAATGATTTTTATCAACGCTGGGCCTCGTATAAATTAAAAATATAAATTATGAAAACAAATTCTCAACGCCTTAATGATACATAAAGAACTATTTGATTATATGAACTATTTATTCATATTATCTGTATGTTTTTATATTAAATTATAAATTGAATATTAATTATTTCCAAATAATACACATTACTTGACATCATCAGTCGGATGACAAGTTCAAACAAAATAATATGTTAACAATTGTTGGGGCATAATGTAACGCTAAATTATGCATCCCAGCTATTTCAAAATTATAAATAATTACTTAAAATTAACAAAAATCAATCGTTTGCATTTTTAAATTATACAAATAAAATATCTATCACACGTGCTTTCTCATAGCTTTTTTTCATTAATTTTGTGTGTGTGTGTGTAATTCAAATAATATACCTTCACATAAAAAAAATGTCAACAGTGGCACTAGGCCCCTGAACTCTACTGGGGCTTCGCCCCTGAACCCCCTTATTAAGATACTCTTTTTTCACGGAAAAAAAAAAACAAGAAGACTTTTCTTTGCTGACTTATTTTTTTTTTTATTGATTTTCGGGATGAATTGTTTTGGTCCCAAAAGCGTCACTCCGTGTGGCGGGTGTTTTATATTGCGGGTGTTTTGTCGTCGGGTATTTTGTCGCAGATAATTTGTCTTTGGGTCAAATGTTTTGTCACCGTATATTTACGTCAAATTCAATAGCAATTTGCATACTAACTATCGGAAGTAACAGAAAAGTCCGAAGTTGACGGAAATTTAAAGAAAAATCCAACGAAACTTTTGGAAGTAAACTTTTGCTAAAGCAAACTGTGCTATTATTTTTTAAAATATTTTTTTGTTTTATTCGCAATGATTCATCATCATACGCAGTTTTCTAAAGATTACTCCGAGACCGAGCATGATAAAAGTATTTGACGTCCAGATATAAATTTAGAAACTTGAGGCTACAATTTGCTTTTTTCATTTTTACTCTACGATCATTTTTCACTGAGTTACAGCATGTTGAAAATCACCCGAAAATTTCGAATTTTTTCTCTATCCCTTAATTTTTGGGACTAGTGTACATCAGATAATAATATAGTCACTTTTCAATCTATATTATTGAACACTGTTGAGTTCAATCTTCATTTAAGAGCATATAATGTTATGAGTACCTGAAAGATGATCGAATAAATCAGTTGGATCTAGTTCAGGCGAGGTTATTTAAGCAATGAAAAATTACGCAGATTTAGTCAATAAATAAATTATAGATTTATTTACACTTATCTACACTTTAAAATTATGAGAATTTAAACTCAAGAGCAAATGCGTCTAGAAATATTACGCGATAGCAAATGCAAACTCAAAGATATAATTCACGTATGAAATTGACAGGTGGTCAGTTGCGGTTAACTTTACAGAAATTAATTTACAATTAATTACTAGCGATAGTATAATTTATTTATTCTCAATAAATAGCAGCCTTCATATACTGACTAAATATTGAGGATAATTCAGTGAAGCAGTTTAGTTTAATAGCACAAAAAGAATTAAATACAGAAGTGATTTCAAGCACGAGGTTGCAGGTCGCAAAGGTACGTTGAGAAATGATGGTAGCGTCGATTTGACGTCGAAGAGCTTGGTGTCAATGTGGCAGCCTTGTTGCATATAATGAATTTTCCCATTGGCTTAAAAGCGCGCCAACGGGAAGTAATTAATAGCGAATCCTCTCATTGGCTGGCCAATGTATAACGGATTACGTTATTGGTCGGCTTGTAGCGGGTTCTCAAGGCGTCTTGACACGGTCCTGATTTAGAAATTGTATGTGCCGGGCCTAAATAGCGAGTGACCCGGCACTATTCTGACCTTCAATCAGTAGCGAGCTCGGCAACTCCCGGATGTAGCTAATGTACACGGAGCTTTTCAAAACTGATCAAGCTCGTGACTGAACAGTACCACAAAAAAAAAAATCGGTCTGTTGGTTGACCCTGCGGGCCAGCCCCGAAACTTCCCGCTGTTTTCGAGTTCAAGGAAATCGAAAATATTAATGTGACTATATTTTCGAGTTTTTCGAGCTCGAAAATCTTATTGCATGCGATTGCTTTTCGAATTCTAACAAATTACGCTTTATGCTAAAGTTTAAAAGTTTAAGAATCGAAAATCATTAATGAGCAAGCGGTTTTTAAATTTTAATTCTCGATTATGTTAAATAAAATAAATATGTTGATGCAGAAATCAATGTCAGTGAATAAAATCAAGATTTCAATGAGTTTTGGCTTGGGTCACAGCAATAATATATAAAATATCCGAGAAATTCATTAAAAACTGTGTTTTTTCAATTTTTTCGTTGATAATATGGTTTAAACTAAAGAACAAGTTTGATGGCATTATATGATAATCAAAAGAGACCATAAAGAGAAAAAGTTTGTAAGATTTTAGACACATTTTAGGACAGTACATTTTGATTTATCTGGAAGAAATAACATAGAATGTTATTTTTGTAACTTTTCAACGCTGATATCTTTTGAACTATTTAACCGATTTTGACGTTTGAGGTGGCAATAGGCGCGGTTTTTTGAATTCTAGAGCTGACTAAAATTTGAAAGCGATCGATTCAGCCGTCTTGAAGATATTACAAAAAAACCTTTTTTTACCATTTCTTTCTCCAACGATATCTTTCGAACAAATTAACCGATTGAGATGGTTGAGGTAGCATTCGACGCGTTTTATTGAGCTTTAAAGCTGATTAGATTTTGAAATCGATCGTTTACTTCGTTTCTGAGAAATCAATAAAAAACTAAAAAAAAACATTTTTTTTTTTTCGTAATTTACCAATATTTTCGAGTCTACGTGATCAAATGATCTGAAAATTTCGGGAAAGTTGACGGCCAACAAACTCTTTCAATCGCCGCCTTAAACATCCAAATCGATTCATTAGTTCAAAAGTTATAGGCCATTCACACACATACACACACACACACACACACACACACACACACACACACACACACACACACACACACACACACACACACACACACACACACACACACACACACACAGACACTCGGAAATTATTCTGAAAATAGTCAGAATAGCTTCCTAGGACCTCAAAACGTCGACGTCTGATGAAAACTCGATTTTCGAAAATCGGGGTGAAAACAATAACTTCCCGAAATTTTTGAAAATCATCGATTTTCTAAGCGGGAAGTTAAAAAAACTAGTACAATAAAAGGATGTAAATCTATACCATTAATGTTGCATTACATCAACAATTAGTTATTTGTTAGTTTAATAAAAATGTGAAAATAGTCCGGGACCCAGCGACATATTTACACGGCCAAGTTCCTCTCAAGCGATAATGAGTAGAATACATCAGAGTCTTGTATCGTAAAGCTTCGTGAACGCCAGCTTCGGTTCCGTGGGTGGGTTGAGCGGTGATATCCTCCCACATACGAAAAAAAAAAAAAATATTTTTAATCATTTCCTCTTACCTGAAAATACGTCAAATTGTCGCTAAACCAACATTTTGAAGAAAGATAACAATCAGCTGACTATATTACGGGGTATTATATGTCAGTTGATCGCTAGAACGCGAAAAAAAAACATTTATACTTTCAATCATTCCCTCTCAACTAAAAATTTACCTGATGGTAGCTTATACACAACTATGGATAAATATATATGTCAGCTGGCTGTATCTCGGTGGAAAAACCGTCAGCTGATACTTTGAAAGTTGTAACGCAAGCGTTAGGTAGGAGCATCTAACGCCTATTTAAATGCATCAGCTGACGAGGTTTTCCTCGACTTACCGCCAGCTGATTTTTTTTTTATTAATTACAGCACACTATTAAAAATCAGCTCATAAATTTTTATCTGAAAGGAAATGATGTATCCTAAATTATTGGGTATAACGTTTTGGTGAAGCATATATTTCATATAAATACATAAAAACTAATAAGTATATAATCAAATAACTGAAGGAACATAGAGATAAGTAACTTAATTAGTTCACAGTTTAGTATAACTTAGTTACTCAGTAATAAAATATTATTTATTACGAAAAAATGATTAAAAATTACAATGTAATTTAATCAGTTTCGCTCTCGCTCTGGCTTGTGTCACTATCATCTCTCTCTCTCGTACACACTGTCAGAGTCGCTGTCAGAGCTGTCTACTGTCATGTTTTCAACATCATTATCATCTGTACAAGAATTAAAAAAAAATATTAGTATGCATATTACTTATAATATAATCAAAATTGTAAAAAAAGTTACCTTCTTCGGGCTGAATAGTGATTTGATCGATCGATGTTGGCAATTGAGTTCTTGAGAACCAGTCGAATTCAAATTTGTTTCCAATTTCTACCCAGCCACAGTCTAATGGCTCTTCCGTGGTTGGAATTTTCAGGTGTGTATATGACCAAATTTGAGCTATGTAAGATGCTCTTAAATATTGCTGATATAGCTCTGATTTGCATGGTGGTAAAGAAGAGCCATCAATGCCCTTTTTGGGTCACTTGAATGCGTCAGTGTCCAAGAGTTTGTATGATTTCTCAAACAATCCTACTCTTGCCTCATTGATATTTTTTAATCGATTAAATCCATACATATGACAAACAAACTCTTCTATCTTCTCAAAAATCTTTTCTTTATTCTTCAATGGTTTTGACATTTGGGTGAAACACCTCGTGAAGTCTTTTGATTTAGCCATTATTGAAAAAGGACGCTTTTTTCCTTTCCTAAAAACGGACGGGTTCAAATCACACCTTGTCAATGCGTGAAATGCCGGAAGTGCTGCACTCAAATCAGATCCTAAAGCTTTATATAGTTTGGTAACATCGATAAATCTTTTATTTTTTCCAACACCAACTTCCATGCAAATGTGGATGTTTTCTGATATATTATCCATGTTTGTTAACATAATTATTAACACGTCAGTGTCGGAACAATAGTCCTTCCGCCACTATTCTTATGGCCGTATGCAAAATCAGGTCGATAAGATGTTTCAACGTGTATTTATGTAATTTGATGCGAGTAAACCGATTTTGATAGTTAAAAATTTGTACGGTGGTCCTATTTTTTGTTATAAACAATTTTATTGTTTAAACTTAAATTACAAGAAAACTATAATTGATAACTCTTAAATAATTACAAAATTAGCTTTTTGGCATCACGATACATAAATAATGCCTGAATCATATTTCGTCTATCTCTATTATTTATTAAGATATAACGTTTTGAAAACTATAAACTTTTTGCCAGGTCCATTTAGCTCAAAATTGCGCGCGCATCGACAGCGTATGAAGCGCGCATGCGTCTAAATTCGAATGTCGTTTCCCCTGCTTGCCTTTATTATTGTAATAAAATGTATAATCATTCAATTAAAAAATAATAATAATAATTTTTACCTCAACTCGAACCAGTTAAATTCTGAGAATTTATGAGACGCCGAATTACATAGAAATTTTTTTTATCATAAATGCTAAATGTTAAGATATAATACAATCACGGTATTTGAAATAATATATTTTGTGGACAACCATTTACGTCAAATTTTATTGTTATTATTATTTATAATGTATAACAATTTATTGTATTGAGCAAAAATAAAATTATTGTAATTATTGTAATTATTATTGAAATTATCATTGTTACTATTACTATCATTACTATTAATACTAATTATTATTATTATTATTTTCTTTTTTAGTTAAATGCTCAGGGATTTATCCCCGGTAGTCCGACTCTACCGAGGGCCTCACCTGAGCGCAAAATCGTTACTGCTGCGGTGCTTCATCAACAAGATGATCAGCATGCGCAGCAGGCCAAGTTTCGTTGACTTAGGAGACAGAGGGATCCGAGTATCACAGCCTTTTGCATCCGCGATGCCAAAAACTCAACTTGCAATAAACAAGTTGGGATTTTAGCCAATGCAGACACAAAAGACTGTTTCATCCCTCCTAGGACGCCAACAATGAGTACGACAAGCTTGACACGCCAGCCTGGGTAAAGTTTGCCAATTTCAAACAGGAGATCCTGATATATCTCGTGTTTGTGCTCCTCTTTTACCGTGATGTTACACTCAGCCGGAGCTGAGAACTTAATAACATGAATGTTACGATCGGTTTTATCGAAGAGCACAATATCAGGTTTATTATGATCGAATTTCCGCGTTGTTGCGAATGGCACGTTCCAATAAATACGGCAACGGTCATTCTCAACAACTTGCGGAATATCTACTGGCAGGTAAGGCAGCACTGGTGTTTTATCGATACCGTGCGTGTGTCGAAGATGGTAATAAAGTACTCGCAGAGCAGCATTGTGACGCTGTACGTATGCATTTCTTGCCAGCACAGGACATGCTGACAAAAGATGCATAAGCGTCTCAGGATGTTGCTTACACACCCTACACAATGTGTCGGGTAGCTGCATCTGGAGTACTTTAGCACGGTATTCGAGAGTGTTAATAACACCATCTTGGCAGGCAAAAATGTATCCTTCGGTCTCGGACATCAGGCCAGCGGACTTCAGGAAGGAAAACGTCAGCTGTGTGGACAAGCCATGATCACGCACGTGTTTAAAGAACACGCTGTGCATCGACTTGTCCATATGTGTGCTGAGCAGTTTTTGTTGCTCAGCGTTCCTGATGACCGTCTTAAATTCCTCCTTAGGGAGTCCAATAAGCGGGTTTACTCTTCCGAGACCGAGGGATTTTGCCGCGTAAATTGCTGCCTTATATAAAAACGCTCCCTTACGCCTATTCTCATGACTATGAACAATTTGCATAAGGAAGTCGTCTTCATCTGCTGTGAAATTGACAACCTCGTATGTTATACCCAAAACCAAACGATCATGTAGACACTCCAAGCTCTGTAGACCTCTCCCTCCGATGTGCCGGGAAAGGTATAATCTGGTGATTGAGGATTTAGGGTGCATGCTCCGATGCATGTTCATGACTTTGCGTGTCTTGATATCGAGATCTCTGAGCTCTTTTCGGGCCCATTTGAGAACACCGAAAGAGTACAGGAGTACCGGGACAGCAAGCATGTTTGTTGCAGAGACTTTGTTTTTCCCGGAAAGTTCTGATGACCAGATTTTCCGGAGTCTCCGCACATACTCGCTGCAGAGAGTAGTTTTGATTTTCGAGACGTCCTGCATAGGACTCCCGTCAATCCCTAGATATTTGTACGACTCTCCGGCGTCAAGATGGTCTATTACGCTCCCATCTACTAACTCGATATCTTCACGCACATCGGAACACTTACCCTTCACCAGATTAACGACCGCGCACTTGTCCAACCCGAAAGCCATGCCGACATCCCGTGTATACTCTCCTACGATATTCAAGGATGTCTGAAGGTGTTCCTCGTCAGGAGCATACACCTTCAGATCATCCATGTAGAGTAAGTGGGTGATCGAGTATTTTCGATCATTTGGTGGACCCACTGAGTATCCACGGGTGCGGCGTAGCGCAACAGATATTGGCAGCAGTGAGATGCAAAACAGCAGAGGGCTCAGAGAATCTCCCTGAAAGACTCCTCGTTTGTACTGTACAACTTCGGTTACACGCTTGTCGTTACCACATGAAATGTGGAACCGTGTTCGCCAAAGCTGCATCGTACGCTGAATGCATCCCACTGTATCGCGATTGACCCCAAGGCATTTGAGCAAAAAGAGAATAAGCTCATGAGATGTTGAGTCGAATGCCTTGCGGTAGTCAATCCAGGCCATTGACAGGTTGCGCTGATAGTAGATCGCGTCTTGAATGACGCATCGATCCACTAACAGATTCTCTTTGCAACCTGACAGGCCCCTTTTACTGCCACGTTGTTCGTATATCTGCTGCCATACAGGGTCCATCTCCTGAAGAATGCGATTATTCAAGATTTTGGTGAAAATCTTATAAACCGCATTCAAACAGATGATAGGCCTGTAGTTTTTCGGGTCAGACAAGTCTCCTTTCTTCGGGATGAGCACGGTTCGCCCTTCTACAAGCCAGCATGGAATTGGTTCATTACCTCTGATGAACGCTGTAAAAATCCGGGCCAAATGACTATGGGTAGAAGTTAGTTTCTTCCACCAAAACAAGTTTATGCCATCTGGACCCGGAGCAGCCCAGTTCTTACCATTATTCAGAGCTGAACGAACTTCTTCCACGCTGACTTCAGGGCTCTCTTCATCAGCATTGCCGTTGCGATGTTGTCGACAAAATGCCTCGAAGTCGTTGAGAGCTGGAGTGTCGCGATTCACGTTCGGCTGATCACCGTACAACTCGGACCAGAAAGCTTCTACTCGCTCGATGGATGGGGGATCACCAGAAACAGAGGTCTTAGGTGTCAGAAAGCGTGAAGGACTTAACCGAAACAAAGAGTTATCGGTAAGCCGCTTCAGCTTTTTCTCTAGTGACTTTTTAGCAGTCACTAGAGCCCGCAACCTGTTAAGGGAACCTTCTTTGATGTTAAGAAGCTTCGCCTTATTCAGTGTGTGATGCTGATATCGTAATTGAGCCGCAATACGGCGGACTTTTAGTGTAAATGCTTTACGAGCATTTACAAAGTCAATCACACACTGAATGCAGGAGACATGTTTCCGGAGATCATCAATCTTCAGTGATAGCTGTCCAATGCGCCCTCTCATCTTAGCCTCAGGAGAAGAACCATTTCTCCTCGCTGGAGGTAAGAGTGAGGAAGCAGCATCATAGACAGCTTGATTGATGATGAGCAAAGTAGAGTCTTCCCGAATCCGAGCAGACAGTTCGTGGTTTTCCGTGTCAAGTAGATGTTTTGGGTAGTGTGTCTTTCTAGAGACACACACTTGCCGTGTGTCAAATTCATTGTTGGTGTCTTCGGAAGAACGGCGTCTCTCCTGATGTAGCTGTGCTGGAAATGACAGACGGTGAGATACCCGTCTGTTTGTCAACAGTGATCTTCGTGTACGCCGGAGATGAGAGGCATAATCACGGAGATGTTGTTGTGAGAATTGGCTATGGTTAGGGTGCATATCGCACCAAAGTGCATGCATCCTAGCCATGTAGCCTCTCCGCTCCGGTTCACTGTTATTATAGCACATCAGGAGATCGGCTCGTAATTCCTCCGTCCACCTAAATGCAGTCCGTTGGTCGCCAAGGTCGTCATCGTTCGGAATCTCGGTGCTCCGCCCAGCTAGTGGGTTGCCCTCATCCGAGAAGGGCAGGTTGTGGGGAGCACTTCTGGGTTCAGAATCATCTTGAACTCAGGTATACTTTACATTAGGGAGTTAACCTAATGCAAAGGTTGTTGTGCGATTGGTAGGTCAGCAGATCGTAGGCTGACCTACATAGCCCACGATGCGCCACAGGGTAAACAAAATCCCTGCTGGCCGCACAACATGCACCGTGGGCATTATTATTATTATTATTATTATTATTATTATTATTATTATTATTATTATTATTATTATTATTATTATTATTATTATTATTATTATTATTATTATTATGTCATTATTAGTTCATTATACATTTTCATATTTTATTTCATATTCATTTATTTTTTTAATTTATTGTTAATAAACTTATTATTAATAATTATATTTCATGCATAATTTTTTATCAATATTTTATTATTTAAAAATTCTCTTTCATACTTTTTCAACATTGAGCAAGAAATTTTTAATATGCTGGGGTGCCGCTTCGCCAGTAGAATTATTGTATAAATCTTCCTTATCTAAATTTTCATCAAACGGATTAATATTACGTTTAATGCCATCAATGAATCTATGAAGATCTGCTGTATTTTTTTTTTATACGGCTATTTTTGAGATCAGCAGTTACATCCTACACTTTACTTAGTCCAGTTTCCTTCATTTTATGACTGATATTTGTTGAACGGATGGTATGACTGCGACACCATCGCTGCCTAGCTGAGATTGAATTAGTTGCATGCGAAATTCCAGTCAATTTCTTCGCAGCATAGCGTTAATTGTCTGCTCAAGAGTCAGGCCAATCGGCTGCTTCGAGAAAGACTTTTTTGTCCGCTTTATACTGAATGATCCCTTTTCAAAATTTTTTCGTAATCCAGGATGAGTCTCATCAACCTTAATTAAGTTATCAAGGTATTTTACTAAATAACGCGCATAGCTGGGTTGGTTGAAAATAAAAAATAAATTAACTATTTTCGATTAAGCCAGTTTATACATTGCGAAATAACTAGAACGGATGCTTGTATTAAGCATTAAATAATAATCAATCAATCTTACATACATCAAGTAATATTGCGATGTCTTACCATGCTCACCTTCTAATGTTTGTATTTTAAATTGCTCATATTTTTGAAATAGCTCCGTCGATGGAGTTAGTTGTATTGTAGGTTCAAACGATTTTGTTTTTAAAAACTGGACCAAATAGTATCAAATTCATCCGGTAAGTTTATTTTTTCTTGCTTAACGAAGTTTTCGAAATGTAACATTTTTCATGCTAGCGCAATCTTTGGATGCAGACGTTTGCATCTATTAAAATGTTTGCCACCAAAAAACCCGTTAACTGATCCATTGGCAAGCAATTCTTTATTCACCATGATGATTGTGAGACCACAGTTATCAATAAACTTACTCACTGCTTTAAAGTACGCCATCATAATATGGAATGCTCCCAGATGGATAAATCAATTGTCGAAAGTTCTATCCTCTGTACTTTTGATCTGCAGAGCAACTTTTGCAGTCGCAATGTCGTACGTTACTTCCATGTATTGTTGTTCATATTCTGAAGCCAGTTTGTTCGATTGAATTATGGTTTCATATACGATTTCTTTATTAGTTGGTGAATCATTAATTCTTGTTAAATAACAATCAGTGTGCTTGGAAAACTGATCTTCATTCACAAAGCTATTGTATCCAACCCACATCGGTGTGCCTGTCAAATTCAAATAGTGTGAAAGAACCCATGCGAAATCGATGTGCTGTACTGATTGAAGATTAACCATATTTAAGGTAGTTTGGCACCCACAGCTCTCAAACTTGACCTCCACTTTTTTTATTTTTATTTGAAAAATTATACTTAAATGTACTTGAGAAAAAAAAATCAGAATTTTTTACCACGTCGTTTAAGAGATATAATTAATTAAAACCATGTAATTATACATGGGATCTTATGGTTGTCCTTATTCAATTTTACTGGAAATTAATAATTTGTAAAAAATTGACAAACTTGAACCACAAAAAAAAATTTTTATTAGATAATTTGATATCTAAAGCGTATAATAAAAAAGTTTTGGAATGATTTACGACACGGTTTTTTTAAAATTAATTTTTTAATATGATGATTAGCTATCTGTCTTTGTTAATAGACGGACACTTACTTTCTCTTATGTTTACTAGGAAAAAAATAGCAGCTTCATTGTGCGCGCCAATTTTGGAATATTCACTGAGAGACTAACTTATTGAATATGAATAAAATTAATGTGAAGACAATAAATAATGTAAATAAATTATTTACATAAATCCAGTTGACATTTGTTATATAGAGGTTATGTTTAGCTATTTAAGAAGTAAATAAACATAACATGTTAGAGAGATTATGGTACCAACTCTAAAAAATTTGTGACAGTTGGTATGACCTCGAACTATTCTAGTTCTAGTCAATGTAATTTATGGAAATTTTGAAATTATAATTATTTAACTTCAATATACATTGATTTTGTATTAATTAATAGTTATATTAATTATAATGATAATTATTGAAAACAGTTGTTTCATTACTTGTAAAAAAAAAAAAAAAATTGAAAGTCATTTTTTTGACTTCTGATGCGAGTGCCAAACTACCTTAATTCCAATAATGATTCAGGTGGCAGCATAGATTCAATAAGCCTGGGTTTTTTTGTGAACTTTACTGGTTCATGATTGACAGTATCAAAACTACGACTATGTTTACGAGATCGTATTGTCGCAGCATTCTCCACATTGGTATTTCTCTGCAAATTTTCGTTATCAACTGCTTCTTTATCGATAATAGGACTCTCAATCTCAAAATTTGATTGTACATTTTCGTTTTCAGGTATTTCTACGCAAACACTATTATCTTCTATCTGAAAAATTATGCCAACAGTAACCCGAGTCGAAATCTAAGGTCTGTTTTGACCGTAAATTTTTCTCGACTTAATTCCAGAAAAATTTACGGTCAAAACAGACCTTAAGCTATTGAGTACTGTATCAGCGTACGTCTGGTTTAACCGTAACTCGGGGAGTTTTGTCCCAATATTCCGAGTTTACGGTGAAACCAGACGTTGAATAATCATAATATTAAATATAACAATAACAATAATAATGTTAATATTATTTCAGATCGGAGGGCGCGGGTTCGAATCCTACTCAGGCCCATTATTTATTTTTTTTTTTTTTAATAATATTACTATTATTATTAACAATAGCAATAAAAATAGTAATTATTTATTATAAAAAAAGTAAAGAAAATAAAAATGCGTCAACAAGTTAGAAGCGGCAGCATTGTTTTATTTATGAAATCATAATTATTATAAAATTATAAATACAGAATGAAATAATTAAATTCGAATCAAATACAAAAAAAAAACCTAACATAGAAGTATTTTTATTCTGAAATTCGAGGAACTCCCGAAGGTAGGATCTGAAAGAGGCAGGAGGATATCTACTAATTTCTAGGACTTAGTACACTCATGCTATTAATTAAATTAAAATTACCGAAGAAAGAATTAATCGAAGAAAAATCGCAACTCCCGGGATTCGAACCTATCACCTAACGCTCGCCAGGCTCATGCAATAACCGCAACCCTACGCAACCGCTATGCCAGCGAAATCTTTAGTTAGCCCATATAACCGAGTCGTAAGCCACGCCTCTACAAATGACAGTTGATTGGGTCGAATATTTAAGAGAGGGATCTTAGCCAAAAACGCAAGATTTTTAGAAAAAAAAAAAAATTAAACCGAAAATAAGAATTAAAAAAAAAAACATAATTAATAATATAAAAAGTGAATCGAAAAATTCATAATTAAAAAAAAAATGATCTTATTAAATAAAAATTAAATAAAAGTAATAATTAAAAATAAAATGAGGGATTGAGGTGTGCACTTTTGAATTTTCTAACTTTTTTAGTTTTTAGTATTGAGTGTAGATAGTATCTCCGGATATTATCATAATTATTGAATTGGGAAGAATCTTATACAATAATATTATTAATATTAATAATAATTGTTTTATTATTAATATAATATTGTATGATTGTTTTAATATATTAAAATAATGATTTATTAATTTATTATTATTATTATTTTATAAAAGAATAAAAAAGTGACTCAAAGTAAGACTCGAACCCGCGTCCGTAGATTTCAAAGACTATTTGCATACTCATTTTTATCATCCTTACTATGATTATTATTCTACGTCTGGTTTCGTTGTAAAACGGTGTTGGAAAAATAATAACAATAATAACAATTTGGATAACATTTACGGTCAAAACAGATCTCAGAAGGCCTGTTTTAACCGTACTTTCTATCCAGGCTGTCTTCTACGGTCAAAACAGGCGTAGTCTAAGGCGGTAAATCAAACTTCAAAGGGTTTGGAAATTTCTACGGTTAAAACAGTTCTTATATTTCGACTCGGGAACATGAAGCGTGTCTTTACCAGTTTTCGTTTCGACGGAACGATCATAGTTGTCAAATGCAACTCCAGTACACTAGCCAAATGTTCGTGTAATACCTTCTGGACAAATTTCGGCAAGCTCACAAGAAGTAAATGTTGCCTCAGTTTCAAGGCCCTTAGTATACTATAGCTGCAGCAATGACCGTATCGATTAACAATGTCAATAATTTTTTTACTATTAGTCAAGCTCTTCAACGTCATACCAAAGAATATATGTTTAGATAATTTGATCCGGCCATTACAAACAGCATAAATCAAATCTTCGGAAAACGATTTAGCAAGTCTTGTAGTTTTTTCATTCTGCCTCCGTCGATAACTATTACCAGCAATTGATTTTTCATAAAAATTCATTAATGTTTCGGGTACTTTAGATTCACCATCTATTAAATCTTTCGTCTTTATTTGATTTGGTAATTTTTGTTTATGAATTTGAAGTATTTCATTGTGCAAAATACTCGCAGTGGCATCTAAAATATTCTGCTTTTCCACTTCATTTTTAATCATGACACCTTTGAAAGGTTATACAATAATTTCATTTTTAAAAGAGATAATGCTAATTTGTTTTGAAAACTGTTTCAGTAATCTTTCTTTCAAATGATACGGTTTGAAACTGTTACTTGAAAAATCTTGTAGATTTTTTTTTAAATGTTCAGTTAACATATCATTAGGGCTGGAAATAGCCTATCGAACAAGGTACTTGCTTACCACAGCGTTGGACCAGGTTCGATTCCGGCATGCACCAATGAATTTTATTTTCACAATACTATTTATGTGCATTACATTGGCAGCCCCCTGGTGGTGGAATACCGACGATTTTTCGAGCTAGTGAAAGTGGCGCCGCCTTCATTACAAAATGATGGCGGAACACAAAAAACTCGATCGAATCTGCAGGACTCTGCTGCCTCTATGACTAGGCTAGCCGGTGGGGCTTCTTATCAAAGAAGAACACCTGTGTCGGCTGAGCGTTGATGGCAGCGGAAGTCCATAAACATTCGCAGAACCTCTAGCTTTGGTGTAAGCCAACGTGTCAAAGCAATAATAGAGGGAGTCCTCCACCACCAACGTTGCCCTTGGATAACAGGCGTCCTCCATTGTATAAGTGTTTTATCTTACACAGTGGGCTCTGTAGGATGGACCATAATACACCCACATTAACTTCCCAGGTGACATAATTTCGGTCGACAAGACCCCCCGACGACAAGGACACGACGTAAGATGGCCACGACAGCTGGTGGCTAGGACTCATAGCGACGAGAGTACGACGAAGGGCTTAGCTAACGCCGGGTCCCGGTTCTTCCTGAACTAGCGGGGACTACTAACAGCGGCTGTGTCCCGCGACGTCTTTCCTTAGACTCGGGGCGGGGAATCACCAGAATAAAAACTATGTCTCCTCCACCTATCAACTCACAAACAATAGTATCTGAAATAGTTAAAAGTATATGGGGTATTCCACGCCAAATCGACCAATTTCGACCCCGACCCCTTTCGATTTGGTTGAAAATTTGTGTTCCTTTCCTACCCCATTAAAATCATTTTTCAGAAAATTTTCAAATTTTTTTACCAAACCAAAAAAAAGTTATGAGTTTTTCAAAAATAAGGCTTTTATTTTTTCAAATAGCTATTACTTCTTCCAAAATTGACTAATGGGGACGTTTTTTTTTCACAATTTTTTTTTTTTGAATGTACTTTCAGAAAAAAATACAAGAAAATTTTAAGATGAACTCTATAGAATTTTCGGCTTTTTTGAGAAAAACTGCCATTTTGTTAAAGTTCGTCATTTTTTATTTTCTTTTTAATTTTTCAAAAAAAAACTTCAATTAATTCTACAATTCTTTCCGTCAATCCGAGAGTGGGCCGACTTTTCCTTCTGTTTTTATTTATCAATTGAAAAAAAAAATTTTGTCCAGTTAGGCTTATTTGATAGAACATCACTCTGGAAATTTTTGAGAGTTTATCAACGGCTTCAGAGTTTGAAAAATTGAGACGAAAAAATTAATTGAAACTGGTACTCTTCGAGAGAATTCGGATTTTTTTAAAAAAAGTGAGAAAAAAATAGAAGATACCTATAAATAATTGTATTGTAATTTTTTTTTTAAAACTATACCTAAAAACGAAGAAAATGAAAAAAAAAATTGCCCTCTAGTTTATTTTTGACCGAGTCACGGATTTTGAAAAATAAATCTTACGCACATCGTTATTTCCAAAGCCGGACTGATTTGCAAAGAGAATCTGTTAGTAGATCGATGCGTCATTCAAGACGCGGTCTACTATCAGCGCAACCTGTCAATGACCTGGATTGACTACCGCAAGGCATTTGATTCAACATCTCATGAATTATTCTTTTTTCGCTTTAATGCCTTGGGTTCAATCACGATACAGTGGGATGCATTCAGCGTACAATGCAGCTTTGGCGAACATGGTTCCACAATTCATGTGGCAACGACAAACGTATAACCGAAGTTGTACAGTACAAGCGAGGAGTCTTTCAGGGAGATTCTCTGAGCCCTCTGCTGTTTTGCATCTCACTACTGCCAATATCTTTTGCGCTGCGCCGCACCCGTGGATACTCAGTGGGTCCACCATCTGATCGAAAGTATTCGATCACCTACTTACTCTACATGGATGATCTGCAGATGTATGCTCCCGATGAGGAACACCTTCAGACAGCCTCGAATATCGTAGGGGAGTATACACGGGATGTCGGCATGGCTTTCGGGTTGGACAAGTGCGCGGTCGTTAATCTGGTGAAGGGTAAGTGTTCCGATGTGCGTGAAGATATCGAGTAAGTAGATGGGAGCGTCAATGACCATCTTGACGCCGGAGAGACGTACAAGTATCTAGGGATTGACGGGAGTCCTATGCAGGACGTCTCGAAAATCGAAACGACTCTTTGCAGCGAGTATGTGCGGAGACTCCGGAAAATCTGGTCATCAGAATTTTCCGGGAAAAACAAAGTCTCTGGAACGAACATGCTTGCTGTCCCGGTACTTCTGTACTCATTCGGTGTCCTGAAATGGGCCCGAAAAAAGCTCAGAGACCTCGATATCAAGACGCGCAAAGTCATGAATATGGATCGGAGCATGCACTCTAAATCCTCAGTCACCAGATTATACCTCTCCCAGCACATTGGAGGGAGAGGTTTACAGAGCTTGGAGTGTCTACATGATTGTTTGGTTTCAGGTGTCACATATAAGGTTGTCAATTTCACAGCAGATGAAAATGACTTCCTTATGCAAATTGTTCATAGTCATGAGAATAGGCATAGGGAAACATTTTTATTTAAGGCAGTATTACGTCTAACATGCAATTATCATGTACAGTCTCTTATTTCGAGTCAAGACACTTAAGTCCTTTACTCGGGCGACGGAGACCTCGTCGTTACGGTAATGAGTATGAGGAATAAGATCAATATAGATAATTATTCTAGAGAAATAGTCATAAAAACGACTGGACAACTTACAATTGTTATTTATAAAATTTATTCAGCTTCCGTTGTACAAATTGATGGTTGTTGTTGGTTGGAAGATCGTTGTATTGTATAAATCGTATAGTAGCCCGGGCAAGGACCCCGTATTCAACGCTTGCTCAGTCCGTACCCCTGGGTGGTTGCAGATTTGCGGTATACCGAGAGTTAAGAACCGTGCAGAACAATTTTTGTAGCGCGACGCGTTGTGGGCAATTATTACGACGGAGTTTTTAGCTTAGCTGAGATTTGAAGACTGGACAATGAGACCGAAAAACTGCGGGTTTATATAGTCCGAAATCGAGGGGAACTGAGCCGTGCCCCTGGATCTTGTATAGTAGAGAAGAGGTACTCACTGTACCCGTATTTAGTTTTATGGGTTTTTTAGTAACTTCTACATGTGCTTCTCCGCCTGTGGTTTTATTCTGCACGTACAGTATCCGAGGCTGGGTCAAAGGTGAAGAAAATAATTAAATCATTCGTTAATTCTCCGATATTCGAGTTGAGAGGGTTTTTTATAATTATTTGCAAATTGGATGCTGGTTATCCCAAGAAACTCAGCATCCCTTCAGGAGATTTCATACTTTAGTTGGGAAGGTTCTCGAAGCGTAAGCATGAACTTGTTTTTATTTTGGGGTACGCGTCATCCCGGCTGGGCCTCCAACGGATGGAGGGGTACCATCTAAGAGGTATCGTCTATCACCAGAGCGGCTATTGGGTGACTCCTGCTACTGGGTGATTAAAACGAGAGTTCTTGGAGAACAGCTACTCGTACATTTACTGGGCCGCATTTCACTATGTGGACTGCTTCACTGGCTACCATAGCCATATACCCTGGCCCCTTTATCCGGTGATAGGCGAACTCATCTGGGGACTGAGAAGCATGAATTAATGAATTTTTCAATACCTGTATTTCTAGATCGCATTTATGTTTTAAGATGTCGCGGTAGAATTGATCGAATTGAGTCTTCATGTGGCGTTCGACGTCTACAAATTTTGAGTTTATATAAGTCATAATGTCAGCGTTCTTTTTGGACAAAAATTCCTTTTTCCTGGAAATCAAATTGAAATCCGATGTTTCTACGATGAACAACTTGGGATGTTCCGTGCGTAAGAGTTGATATCCGCATATGTTCTGTCGACCCCGCTTTATTAAAGCGAATGTGACATCTTGGCTGACAACCGTATACATTATTCCCCGGTTATCCTTGCTGTCGTCAATTATTTTTGTAGCAGGTCCTTTATACAAGACTTCGTATCTATCCGATAGGCACCCATCGGTTGGTAGGGGTGACCAAAATGTGTTTCCGGCGCCGATGTCGGAGCAACTTCCATCAGCTAACGGACAAGCTATCCCAGATCGTAAGGCAATCAAATTCTTCTCTAGGTCCACATCCGCGAAGTAATCTCATAACTCGACGGTGACATATCCTTGTACGATCACGTTTTCCCACCTACCATACGAATCTGAATAAGACACTTCGCTGCATGCACCATCAATGCTAATAGTTCCAGCGAAGGTTACGCTATGAGTTGACGAAGCGTTTGATACTAGTCCTGTAATTCGAGTGTCTTGCCCGACGTCCAACGTCCCTGTTTGATGTATCATACGGCATTCGTCTGTCCTATGGTTTTTAGGTAAGTGATCTCTGCGCCCTTGACAACAGAATTATGGCTGTAGGCGCCGCAGTAAGTAACAGTTCGTTTTATGTTCAGTTTACATTGGATAACCCTTGTTAGAGAGTACTCGTTAAGTTGTAGCAGTTGTATTCTGAGCTGCGTTGTATTTAGATTTACTTCAGGAATATTGCAGTCTCCCACATTTAGTAGTGATAGTGTCGTAACATTCAAATTGTGTGAACCACAATGGTACCCAATCAACCCCACTGCTGAACGAAGGAGCATTGTTGCTATTATGGTGAAGATATATTTCCATCCCTTCAGACTTCCTGTTCGGCGTAGTTTACTTCTGGGTTTCCTGTTCGCGTTGTCCAGAGTCAAACTTGAGGGTGATTCCTGTTTATTTATGTATGACGGAAGACTCCAATCCTCGGTTTTGGGTGTGTCATACAGGAGAGGTCGTGTTTCTCTGGGCTCTTCTTCGTTCTCGCTACTACCTTTGGGTATCGGAATGGCTAAAGGTGCGTCCCTGTCCCTGTTTGATGTATCATACGGCATTCGTCTGTCCTATGGTTTTTAGGTAAGTGATCTCTGCGCCCTTGACAACAGAATTATGGCTGTAGGCGCCGCAGTAAGTAACAGTTCGTTTTATGTTCAGTTTACATTGGATAACCCTTGTTAGAGAGTACTCGTTAAGTTGTAGCAGTTGTATTCTGAGCTGCGTTGTATTTAGATTTACTTCAGGAATATTGCAGTCTCCCACATTTAGTAGTGATAGTGTCGTAACATTCAAATTGTGTGAACCACAATGGTACCCAATCATCCCCACTGCTGAACGAAGGAGCATTGTTGCTATTATGGTGAAGATATATTTCCATCCCTTCAGACTTCCTGTTCGGCGTAGTTTACTTCTGGGTTTCCTGTTCGCGTTGTCCAGAGTCAAACTTGAGGGTGATTCCTGTTTATTTATGTATGACGGAAGACTCCAATCCTCGGTTTTGGGTGTGTCATACAGGAGAGGTCGTGTTTCTCTGGGCTCTTCTTCGTTCTCGCTACTACCTTTGGGTATCGGAATGGCTAAAGGTGCGGTTCCGATGGAGCCGGTACCGTCCGAGAGTTTATTCATTGGTACATAGGGAGGCTCAGTTATTGGTTTTGGCACATCATAGTCGGCCAAATAGATGGGCAGTTCTCGTAATAACCATTTCCTCGCCCGGTGTACGTTGTTGAGTGCACACCTATACCCACGCTTTAATTCTATGCCATGATGGATACAATATTCATCAGAGAAGGGTAACTGCCCCAGTGGTGGCATGGTTGGACCCAAAACTTGAATTTGATACCCGGTGAGTTCATTCAGAAATTTAGTCACATCTGCTCCGAACCCGTAAACTTGTGTGGAGATGCGGACGAGATGGTGCAGACGACGGTAGCTCGTTTCCATATCCAAACCCTGTAGTTCCCAAGTCATACCATGTAACGCAGTCTTGGCTATGGTACTTCGACGCATCTTATACCTCATAGAAAATATTGAACAAGGATTCTCCATTATCCAGTGTTCCGAATATCCCCGTCCCACATCCAGAACAGCGATTTCCTTTGGTATCAACAATCCGTATTCATCATAAAATCCTTAGATGTCTATGGCAATGACTGAGTGATGTGGTTGCTCCCACGGCATGCTTCTGTGAGCTGTGAAAGCCATAATCCTTCTGTAACAAAGATATATTTTTACGTGATGTTGGCCCGGTATGTGTGTATAAGTGTATTGGTTTCATTTGTTATTACTTTATTATCATTATTATTTTTACATATGTTCACTTATTTATTATTATATATGTTTTTTTATTACGTATAGGTGAATATGTATATGCGTATGTGTGTTAATGTCATTTTCTTATGCCAGGATAGCACGGGCGGTCAAGGTGATAGGCTCTCGACCTACTGCACACGTCGTTATTGCGGATGCACATTTGACGCATGCCACGACATGCCCACAAGGGAGGAAAATGACCCCCAATTGTTCATCGTAACAAATTTTGCAAAACCGCGCGTCACGACTTCCTTCCCTCCTCTTGCGAAATTCTTCCTCTTCTTCCCTCATATGTCCTTCTTCCTCTTCAACCTTCATGTCCTCCTTCTCCTCCGCGTTTTTCTTATGGTTCTTCCCCTCTTCATTTCCTTGATTTAATGCTTCAGGAGATTTCGTAGGGGCTGTTAGACTCAGGTAAGATGGCAGCTCAATCGCGGTCATCTCTCCTAGGACTGGTGTTGCTACCGGTCTCTCAATAACACTGTCTATGAATGATTGCCCTTTCGTTAGTCGCACATAGTAGAAATTTTTAAACCACTTGGCATGTTGCCTCCAGGGATCGTCCTCCGGTTCCCAATCCTTCAGTCCTCCTCCACAGTGATAGCAAAGTGTTTGATCACCAGTACCAGTATAGAAGAATCCTGCTTCTGCTAATCGTTCTTTTGTCTAAGGCATTGACGGAGGCCAATTCCTGAATGACTCCAGCCGAGTTTGATAGAGAGAATAATTCGGGTGTGCCAATCGTGTACGTTGCGTTAGACCAGTTCTGTTTAGCCTTGCTGTGTTTGCGAAGAGGTAGTTGATTACTGGTGGTTCTTGAATGGCCCTGATATTAACGGTGCCATCTGGAGGCACTGGTACATTAAGAAAATCTTCATCCAGTGGTATGTTTCCACTTGGGAGATTGCGGATGAATCGACAGTTCCCTTGCCAGCGTTGATGTTCCGAAACCGGGTTATCTTCTTCTTCCCACATGCATATCTCTATCCCACAGAAGAAGCATTTGACGCTGTCTATTACCCCGGTGTAATAGAATCCGGCTGCGGCTAGGCATCTCGGTTGAGGACGAGCCAATGGCCAGCTCGTGAAGCTCCGGAGTCTGGCGCCTTCGAGTCGGTAATCAGGAGATGTGGTCCCAGGCTCCCCCATTGATGTCATCGTTATTCCACTGTAAATTAGTTGTTTTTTTAATAGTGCAACTCTGTATCGTTCTGGAATATGTATATATGTAAGAGTTATATATAAATGGCTGCGTAATTCATAATTAAAAGGAGGGTTCTTATATATATTTTCTGTTTATTATCATTACTATTACAATGTAGTTGCCCTGAATGCTTAGTTTATAATAAATCCGTTCCCTTCGGTTATGATTACTATTATTATTGTCATTTTGATTATTATTATTATTATATTCTTATTATTATCAGTGTATATTTTTTTCTCTCTTTTTTTTTATCTATATTATTTTTATTATTATTATTGAAACGTAGGGGATTCGTTCTCCTGCACTTAAGGTGTGGTCGTGCAGGTTTCGTGAGTCAATTGCCGGACTACGCTCCAAAATGAGACTCTGATTAATTTAATTACCCGAACTGGCCTTATAAAACTAAACTAATACTAGTACTTAGCCTAATTTTAGTGTTCGGTGTCGTTGTCCCTGGTGTTGATGGACTAGGCGATTGGTTGGTCCTTGGAAATCGCCTCCTTGGACCGGACTCAGCTCTCAGATGCAGCTACTCTTATTATTCACAATAGGAGGTGGATGAACAGGGTGAATTCACTCAAACTCTGGTTCAGTTTCTTATTTAAAGATAATTATGATTTATTGAATAATTATCAATATTGCCACTTCGCACACACTCTGATTACAAAGTCCTGGTATCACACAACTAACTGCATGTGATACTACCGTTACTGTAACTAACTGTACAGGGCTAATTTACCCAATAACGCGACTATTACAAGGAGCCGGATTATTGCTCTGATTCTTTGTGCAACACTAACTGGTCGCTATAATCATTAACTAAGTGTAATGATTACACGGGATTGATGTTCGCCTGGTTAACTAACTGTAACCAATTCTAACGCGATATTCAAACGCAGACAAATACTCAGATAATTATAAATATATCGACTGATAGACAACGCGATATTCTAATTTATAACCGGTAAATCGCTGGTAACGAGCCAAGCAAGAAGCACTGAGGGTAGGCTACACGTGCTTATATAGACGATAGCGCCATATTGAAGCACGTGACAACCCCACCCTAAGTCGTTTGGAGGCGAACGATGCCCACATCGTAACATTATTATTGTTATAAAAAAAAAATTTATTTGTAGTATTATTATTATGATAAATTTATTTATTTATTCAATATATTTTTCTTTTATTTTGTTATTTATCCTTGTTATTATATTTTATTTCACCCTTTTGTTATTATTTGACTTGTCCCGTATGGACTCACAACAGGCTTCAACAACCTCCAGCAACACATGGGGATGCTTCTCAGCGAACAGTTGGAAGTCGATCGTGCTTATTATGGCTGCCCGATTTTCTATAACATGTGATACAACCTTTTGTTTCTACACTGTTGACTGATACAGCTCCGTGGTTAGCAGCAGGAGCATAACGTTCTCGTTATTTATTCCGTTGATCAGCTTCTTTATGGCCGCTTGACCCACGCTCATTATCTTGTATTCCTTTGCAAGCTTGAAAAGTTTATGTGCCACGTCAAAAGTTGTGATGATTTTATCGGCATCGCCTTGATACAGAAGGTCCAGCAGTTCTTTCACGCCCTCATTTTCCATGCCCGAAAGATCCATGATACCTTCTTTTAGACTGCTCAGTAATAACAAGTCGAACGTCAGGCTGTCCGCGGCAAGTATTATGGGGTAGGACGGAAACAGATGTTCAGCCACCTTGATGATTATCCCCATGTCTTTATAAGTACTTCTCCAAAGTGTCGCCTTTACTGCTTCCTGATCCAAATTATTCTTGTTGATCATGTCAGGTTATTCCTGCAAATTTTTTCAGCAAACACTCAGTAGATAATAATAAAAAAGAGAAAAGAGCCTTGTTACAATTAATTACTTTTTAATAATGTCCCTGTTTATCAAGCCACAGGCTATTCTTACTGTCATCATTCATATTCTTATAATATTATTAATATTTCTATTATTATTATTACTATTAGAATTATTACTATTATTATCATCATGAAAATTATTATAATTATATATGATTATCAGTATTATATTTTTAACTTCCCGCTGAGAAAATCGACGATTTTCGAAAATTTCGGGAAGTTATTGTTTTCACCCCGATTTTCGAAAATCGAGTTTTCATCAGATGTCGACGTTTTGAGGTCCTAGGAAGCTATTCTGACTATTTTCGGAATGATGTCCGAGTGTGTGTATGTATGTGTGTGTGTGTGTGTATGTATGTAAACTCTTTGTAACTTTTGAACTAATGAACCGATTTGGATGTTTAAGGTGGCGATTGAAAGAGCATGTTGGCCATCAACTTTCCTGTGAATTTTAGATCATTTGATCAAATAGACTCGAAAATATCTGCGAATTACGAAAAAAAAAAAATTTTTTTTTAGTTTTTTATTGATTTCTCAGAAACGACTCATACGATCGACTCCAAAATCTAATCAGCTCTAGTACTCAAAAAAACGCGTCGATTGCCACCTCAAACATCAAAATCGGATAATTCGTTCGAGAGTTATCGCGGGAGAAAGAAATGGTGAAAAACGGTTTTTTCTAAATATTTTCGAAACGACTGACGCGATCGATTTCAAATTTTAATCAGCTCTAGAATTTAATAAAACGCGCCGATTGCCACCTCAAACGTCAAAATCGATCAATTAGTTCGAAAGATATCGGCGTTGAAAAGTTAAAAAAATAACATTTTATGTTATTTTTCCCGGATAAATCATAATATAACCTACTAAAATGTGTCTGAAGTCATACCAACTCATCTTTTATATGGTTATTTTCGATACATAATGTCATCGAACTTGGTTTCTAGTTTAAATCATACTACCAACAATGAAATCGATAAAACGTAGTTTTCAATATTTTTCTCGGATATTTCATATTTGATTGTTTCTCACATGAGTCAAAACTCATTTAAATCTTGATTTGAATCCCTGGCATTGATTTCTGCCTGAAAACACTTATTTTATTGAACATAATCAGAGATTAAATTTTAAAAACCGCTTCATTAACAATTCTTGATTCTTAAATTTTCAAACTTCAGCATAACAGGCAACTTGTTAGAGCTTGAGAAGATCGTAAAAAAACAATCGCATGTGATAGCATTTTCGAGCTCGAAGAGCTCGAAAATATATCTACACTTATGTTTTCGAGCTCTTTGAGGTCGAAAACAGCGGGAAGTTTTGGGGCTGGCCCGCAGGGCCAACCGACGCCCAGATTTTTTTTTTTTCTTACTGTACTTAACCGTCACTATCACTGCTGCTCTCACTGCCTTTCTCTTGAGGTTGGATATTGGAGTAAGCCAACCTATTTGGATGAATAACCCTCGTCTTTTTACCAACTACGAGTTTAACGTTCCCATCCAGCATTATTTCTGTAATTTCGTATGGTCCTTCATAGGGAAAACTTAGTTTCCCACTATTCTTGCCTCGCAATAAGAAAGCGTAATCTCCTGGGAAAAAAGTTACTGGCTTTATCCTTCGGTCGTAGTACTGCTTAGATTTTTCCTTTGCAGAAACTAAATTTTCATGAGCCAGCAATTGTACTTCATGTGTTTTTGTCGTTAGATCCGCGAGGAAGTCTTCGTAAGTGGGGATCCTCTTCCAGTTTACTTGATGGCAGGCGAGCTGGTCACCCATAAACCAGTTAAAACGGTTAAAACCGCGTTCCTTCATGAGTACTGGTGTTGTACGAGAAGGTAGCTAGTTCCACCCACTCATCCCATTCTTCTTCTTCATTCGCAAACTGTTTTAGATATTCAATCAGAGAGTGATGCGATCTCTCTAATGAACCGTTTGACTGTGGATGGAATGCCGTGGTTCGGTACCTCTTGATTCGAAATATTTTCGCAAAATCACGCATCAACTGACTGGTGAGATTAGCCCCTTGGTCAGTCAGTATTGATTTAGGTGGGCCATACACGTATATTACTCGCTTGGTGAAGGCCCTGGCAATTTCCGCTGATGTGGTCTTCTGAAGTAGTATTGCTACAACTAATTTAGTTAATAAATCTTGTACTGTTAAAATATATATATTACCGTTTCTTGTTCTAGTTTATTACCCCACAATATCCAATGCAACCTTATCGAAGGCAGCATCTGGCGTGTCAGTTATTTGCATTGGTTATTTAGTTTTGCATCTTTTTAATTTTGATAATTGACAAGAAAGGCAGTTACTTATAAATTTTTGTATATCTACCTTCATGTCTTCCCAGTAGTATCGTAGACGGATTCTGTTATAAGTTTTTGTTATCCCTTTATGTCCACCTACAGCGGAGGCACGGGCTTCGGAGATCTCCTGTTTCCTCTCGTTCCGATGGACTAATCCTGCAAAACAATCTCTTAATATAGTTAATAACTGCGTTCATGATTTACCATTTACTGTTTTTGACTTAGAGATACTGATAGTTCGTAAATTTAGTCGCGTCAATGTATTGCGTAACGTCTTGCTTATCCAAGTCCAGCTGATATGGTCTCTGGAGTCTGAAACGACCGCTACATGATGTCTCTTACCCACTCGTATTAACGCAATACTTTTGGCTTGTAAATTGTTAAATCTTGGTAGCAAGCCTCTCTCTTGTAATCGGAGCGAACCCTCGTCACATGGTTCTCTCTGTTCGTCTAAAAAATAAAGATAGTTATTTCGTTGCATATATATTTGATCTCTGGTTTCTACTATTTTTCTTGGAACTCCAGATCTATTTCGCTTAAAATTTGGATTGCATTCTTCTTCATTTTCGCTTATGTCATGCTCTTCTTCTACGTCTGAAGTTCTTTTGAAATTTGTAGGTTGAACATCTTCGGAATCTTCGTCGGTTGACTCGTCGTCCCAATGGAGTAGTTGCATATGCTCAGATTTGTTATCCTTCTTCTTTTGATGGTTGCAAGATGTCGATTTATCTATGTTGCGCTGGTCAGGGTCAGGTAAATGACCTACTTCTACTGGCTGCTTTATAACGTTTGGTAGTTTCTTGTTTTGATCTGTATTCTTACTGCTCTCTCGTTCTTGATTCTCTTGACTTCGTAATCGTGTTGCTATCGGCATGTTGTCTTGTCCTTCCCTCGATGTTGATAGGGATGGTTGAACTGGCTGAGTTGGTTGCATTTTATTTGCTTGCGATCGTGTTACTACAAATAGTCGTGACTCCCTCATGCTCATCTCGTCATCTTTTCTATTTTCTAGTTCACCCTTTTTTCTTTCTCTGTGATTCTCATCGACAATCTCTTCGTGTCTTTCCTCCTCTTCTTCTTCTTCTTCTCCTTCTTCTCCTTCTTCTCTCCTCGTGTCCTCTTCTTTCTTGCCGTCTTCCTTCTCGTCCCCTTCTTCTTTTTCGTAGTCGATATTCTTGCCTGAATTTCTTATTTCCTCGTACGTTATATAATCGTCCGGTGGGTTCCGAGATAATGCGTCAGCGTTTACATTTGTTTTTCCCGCTTTATAAATTACTTCAAACTGATATTCTTGTAAGTTTAATCGCCATCTTGTTAAACGTGATGTAGGATCCTTAGCGGTTTGCATCCATACCAGTGGTTTATGATCGGTGACTAATTTAAATGGTCGCCCATAGACATAAGGGCGGAACTGCGAAACTGAGTGCAATATCGCAAGTGCTTCTTTTTCATAAGTGCTATATTTTTGCTCATTTTCATTTAAGACACGTGAAGTATATTCTACTGGCCGATCCTTCCCGATGGGTCCTTGGCTAAGAATTCCTGCAACTGCTTTTCCCGATGCATCTGTCGGTACCACAAAGGGATGTGTTTGATCCGGATATTGCAACACTGGCTCCTCGCATAACTTACTTTTCAATATTTCGAAAGCTTGTTGTTGCTTTTCACCCCATTCGAAGTTGACAGATTTTCTTAATAGGTTGGTTGAAGGCTTAGCGATCTGTGAAAATCGGTGAATAAATCTCCGATAATAACCGACAAGGCCCAAAAACTGTCTGATGTTTTTCATGGTTTTCGGTCGTGGAAAATTCCTCACGGCTACTAGTTTGGCTGGATCCGGACGGACACCCTCTGCAGATATAATATGGCCTAAATAGCCAACTTCCTTACGTAAAAATTCGCACTTTTCAGTGTTACATTCTGGCTTATTTATTATTCAGACAGAATATTTTTTATTTGACCAGGTTGACGTCATTAGGGTGTCAATAGACCCCAGGTGCGTCAGCTGTTGACCTTCTTCCATTTTATGCGAAAATGTTTTAATGACTTACCATGGTGACGATTATCCCCATTATTCGGCCCAAATAACCCCTTGATGCCTCCTCTGAGTGCGAACAAGATGAGCCTTGAAGGCCTGGTTCCTCCTCGAGGGAAAGCGATTCCAATTGGCCGATCAAACAACCAGAGCTCGAAGGCTCAACAACACAAGAGCTCGAAGGCTCAACAACACAAGAGCTCGAAGGCTCAACAACACAAGAGCTCGAAGGCTCAACAACACAAGAGCTCGAAGGCTCAACAACACAAGAGCTCGAAGGCTCAACAACACAAGAGCTCGACGGCTCAGCAACACATGAGCTCAATAGCTCAACAATACACGAGCTCGAAAGCTCAACAACACATGAGCTCGAAAGCTCAACACCACACGAGCTCGACGGCTCAACAACACACGAGCTCGAAAGCTCAACAACACATGAGCTCGAAAGCTCAACGACACATGAGCTCGAAGACTCAACAACAACTTCCTCGAATTTTAACTCTCGGACGACCTTTGGTGAGGTCCGCGATGACACCTTGAATCCCGCGACCGAGCTGTACTGTACATCCTGACCTCCTGCTTCATCGGCCACGAAGCATAAAGGGTGATATGATAGGTGGTGAAGGAGCCCGAACTGCTGGTTAGCGCTCTGAGCAAAGGAAGGGTGGAACAGCTAGTAAGCGCTCGCCCCTTTTAGGTTCTTTAGACAAAAGATTTGTATTCAGGTTAAATTTTAGGTTTTATTCCTCTGAACCTGGAGACAGGAGAATCAGTCAGTCAATAGTACAGAGTTTCGTGCTCTTTGAGATCTCGCGATCAACTGACTGATCCTGCTGCTCTTCGACTAAATACATTCATCAAAGTGTTAACGTTGCATCTCAGGTTTCCTATGAGAGAATCGTCGTGGCCCGGGTCTCATGCATCGTCATCTGTTTAGACTATCCGCAAGCCACGGCGACTCTCTTATCGCAAGAGATTTCCGTTACATTGTTGGTGATGAATAAAATAATATCGCCAACAAAGTAACGATTTATTAATTTATTATTTATTTGTAATTCTAAGAAGTGTCGAACCGTTTATTCGCCCACCGTGGCGAACAAATAATTCGAGACTTCAAAAAAAAAATTTCCAAAATTTTTATTTAAATTTAATTAGAGCCAGAACGTAACATCAGGTTGTAGTTTTAAATTAGCGTCTTGCTACCGCTTCATCACCCGGTTCAATTTCAACATGTGTTCTTCCAAGGAACTGGCGTAGATAACAATATCATCTAAATAAACAAAAACTTCCACACCTTGTAGCCCCGATAAAACAATATTCATTAGTCTCTGGAAGGTAGCAGGGGCAGTCTTGAGCCCAAATGGCATTCGCACGAACTCGGAGTGTCCGAATACTGTCGAAAAAGCTGTTTTGTGTCGATCTTCTGGGTCAACCTCCACTTGGTGATAACCCGATTTTAAATCCAGAGTGGTAAAATAGATTGTCCCTCCTAGTTGTTCTAAAATTTCACAGATTAATGGCAAGGGTTGGGCATCCTCAATAGTTTTTTCATTTAATGGGCGAAAATCCAGTACTAATCTATATTTTTTGTTACCTTGAGGATCTGGCTTCTTGGGTACAATCCACACAGCTGTGTTATATGGTGACACTGAAGGCTGAATTATCCCCTGTTCCAACATCTCCTTGGTTTGTGCATCTATTTCGCCTCTTAAACCTTGAGAATAGCGATATTGTCGCGTAAAAACTGGCACATCGTCCGTTGTTCTGATCTTATGAGTCTGTACCTTTGTGCATTCCAGCAGATCTCCTGGCAAAAAATAATTTTTATGATTTAATTTAACATGTTCTAAAATACTTTCCTTTTCTTCTTCATTCATATGCTCATGCCGTAATAGTTTCATAATCTCTTGGACACGCCTCTCACTTGGGTCGTTCCCCTCTTCGTAATAAATATTTTTGTGTTCCTCATTTTTTCCTAGATTATTCTTAATGCTTCCACTTGCACATAAGAAACCATCTGTGACGGAATATCCATTGTTCGCAACATCCGAATTCTTCCTCTGGGCCCTTTCGCCAAGTCTCGACTCATCATTAATCTTCTTATTATTAACATGATTTATCGCAATTTCTTCATACGTACAGCTCAAAACTTGGTTTCCGTCAGCATCTTCGCAGTTTCTTGGATTATTATAAAATCTTTTATCAACATCATTATCAACATTATTTTTTTCAAAATCTTCATGCATAAAACTTAAAACTTGGTTTCCGTCGGCATTTTCGCCGTTTCTCGGATTATTATAAAATCTTTTATCAACATCATTATCAACTTTATTTTTCGCAAAATCTTCATGCATAAAACTTAAAACTTGGTTTCCGTCAGCATCTTCGCCGTTTCTCGAATTATTATAAAATCTTTTATCAACATCATTATCAACATTATTTTTTTCAAAATCTTCATGCATAAAACTTAAAACTTGGTTTCCGTCGGCATCTTCACCGTTTCTCGGATTATTACTGGATTGTTCGTTAGCATGTGAGTGAGAAAAATCATCTGAACATACCTCATAAGGTTATAGCGTAACTACTGGTACTGCAATTTCCACCTCTTCTCGAGTGGTGTTGATAATAAATAAATGCGCCTTTCCGTTACGATTTGTAACTAATGCGTCTCCCAAATAAATTCCTTTGCCTACCTTGAGGCGTCGTACGTACCCCGTTTTCATCTCTGTGTTCGCAATACGGACATAAAATCCTGTTTTGGTCCGTGCTGGCACCGTAATAGTTTCTTCATGTTCGAATTTAATCACCGTGTCGCGTAATTTTAAGCATCCCTGAGAATATAAAACATCAATACAATTATCTTTTAAAAATCTGGACCCCAAAATACCATTCCTTATAATCGGAAAGTCATTCGGGACCAAGTAAAATGTTATCGGAAAACCATAAAACTTCGTATAAATTTTTCCCAATGTAAGTACATATTCCTTAGTAATACCTTATAATTTTAAAATATCAGTACGAGCAATCCAAATATCTGTACCAACCATATTATATTTTGAAAGATTTAACTCACAACCCGTGTCGATCATTAAAATTACCGGGTCCATGAGCTCCACTGCAGATAATTCGATGGCAGGAGCTTCACAGTCGTGGTTAAGTTCCACTACGGCCACTCGAGTGCTTCGTCCTGATACTCTTCGTCCTCCTCCTCCTCCATTTGTACCTGCATTACCGGGCGCTCGGTCCGGACAACCTCCCACGTCGCACCCTGTCGTGGAGGTTGTTGGTAGTTTCCCGTCCTGTTTTCCTTTGCCATTTCCTGATCCGCACCTGAAGAACTTGGTTGAGGACATTCCGTGTAATTCCTTCGATTATTTTCCATTATAAACTGTTGTTGTGTCCATTCTTTATATATATTCTCAAAAAGTTAGCAGGAAAGTGGACAATAGGATGTAAATCACAATACTAATTGTTAATTACTTGCGACGTTTCGGTCATATATTTGACCTTCATCAGGCATCTAAATTTTAATTACAAACACATGTTAAAAAATGTTACATTAACCAATAAGATGTTTACTTGTAAAACATATTTACCTCAACACGCAGTACATAATAAACATCATATATAATACACATTTGATCTTAATAATATTTAAATTATATTACAAATTAATACATTTGGTAAAATAATTAATTTTAAAATGTAAAAGTTACAAAAGAAACATGTGACTTAGAATAATACTCATTGCACACTGCCTATAACTAACTGTTCACTCAGTCGATAACGTCCAATACGGATGTCACTCCATACAGATAAAATTCAACTAAAATTTAATATAGGTGTCGCTAACAAAATACAAATTTTAAATACATTAAAATTACGTCAAATAAAACAATAAATAATATATTACTTAATTGTAGATTTATAGTCATTTAAAATATCATTATATAAATACTCAAGTTATTTGTATCAGTTCTTTTGTTCACGGTGTCATTTACTTTTATAAATATCATTTCACTTATATTTCTTTTTAGCCAATTAACTTCTTTGTCTAAAATTACTAATTTTTCAAAACAAAAATTATGGTGATAGTCAAAATGATGCGATGCTAGTGCCGTTTTATTCTCTTTAAAACAGTGAAGATCTTTACAATCGTTTTTATGTTGTTTAACCCGAGATTCTAGGAATTGTTTGGTTTATCCTATATAGCAGAGATTGCATGAACACGGGATTTTATAAACAATGCAAGATTGTTGTTCTTTTTTTAACGGATCTTTTAACTTCGTATAAACGCTGCTAATTTTTAGCAGGTTGTAAAACGCCAATCTAACATTTGTACCCATGAAACATCTGTTAATGTCATGCGACAATCCCACTATATATGGAAAACGACAATATTTGATGGTGTTCTTGACTTTAATAGGATTGTTCAAACGATTATCAACTTCTTGTTTGAACTTCTCTAGAATTGCATCAATAAAAGACTTATAATAACCATTTTTTAACAGCAATAACCGAATGATGTCATAATTCTTCTCACGGTGTTCTTCATTACTTAACTTTACCATCTGTAAAGTGAGCGAATGCGCAAAAAGGATCTGGTTTAGGTATGATGTAATCTTAACAACTAAAAAATTACACAAATTATTATAAGAAATAAATTAGATATTTATTAACACTATTTACACTTAAAACTGTGAGAAGATAATATGAAAAAGCGAATGCAATAAAACGTATACGAGATAGCGAATGCAACTAAGAATTATTATAGTAAAGCGGAGCGGTTTTAGAGTACGAGGTTGTACTCTTGAATTCAGGAGCGAAAAAGAAAGACTCGGAGAAAATGTAGTTAGAGACGACGTGGCCGCTTGGTGGTGACGTGGCAGCTTCGATGTGTAAAGCGAATTTCCTGATTGGTCGGCTGGGAGCGGGGCTCTCATGCCAACTTGACTCGGCCACGAGCTAGAATTTGTATGTACCGGGCCCAAATAGCGAGTGACCCGGCACTATACTAACTATCAGTCAGTAGCGAGTTCGGCAACTCACGGTTGTTGCGGAAATGCACGAAGCTTTTCAAATTGTCTAAGCTCGTGACTGAACATTCTCCCCAGCGCTGGCGACGGTGTCGACAGGATTGTCGTCTAGAGAGTGAACTGATAGCACACACAGTTCAGGAGTTAGCGGCTAAATCTGCAGGATCTTCGGATAGCGAATCTCTATCAACTGTAGCGAGTTGGACGTAAGTCAATAGCGATTAACCAATAGTTCGTGTAAAATAGAACTTGATTGACTTCACGGCTGCTTCCCGTTTGTCACCAAAATGGGGAGCACTTGGCGTATTGAACTTCAAGTCTGTGCCATCTGTAGCGAGTAAAAACTGAAGTTCCCTTAGCTGTCTCGATCCTGTTGCGAATTCTTTTCTTAGCGTAGCGTCTGCTCCTATAAAAATTGTACCACAGTCCGAGTATAGGGTACTGCAGGCGCCTCTCCGACTAGTACATCTTCTAAATGCTGCGACGAAAGCGTCAGTAGAATAATTGACAATTTCAATACATATAGCGGGCGCAGCGAAGAATGTAAGACCTGCCTGGAACTCGCCACCTTCTATCCAGACAGATCTCCATAAAATAGCGAGAGTCAATTGAGTTCCCCATTAGATGTTATCAGCAGTATTACTGGATTTTTTTTCGTTTCATCCAGTAGCGAATTCTTTAAGCGACTGCCGACTCTGAGTACTCTGTTGTAGTAGGCGTAGGGAATCAATTTAGCGAGACGATGATTTCATTGTAGAGAATCAACATCTTTCAGTAGTTTCAGCTCTTGCGAATAGTACTGACTTTGTATCTACTATATCAGCAAAGTCTTTGCGAGTTCCAGGTCAACTGTAGCAAGCGGTGTGGCCAGTGTGGACTGTGGCACTTCTTTCAATTCAGCGATGGCACGTAGACAGATTCCAAGCGAGCGAAGTAACGGTGACAACTTAGAGAATTTATCACGTAGCGTCTATAGCGGGTGTGAATCTGTCTTGAAGATGGTAAAAACCAGACCTGGACGTTCTTCAAGATGTGATACCGTCTGCGAAGGGATGTCAAAAGATGGCCAGTTTTCTTTTGATTTACTGAGCCACTTAGATCCCGTCCACTATAGCGAATGCTGTTCTAATTTGGCTGCTGTTAAACCTCTCGAGGCGCTGTCAGCTGGGTTGAGTTTCCCGGGACACAATTCCAGTCGACACTTGGTAGCGATTCTTGAATCTTGGTAACTCTGTTGCGAATGTAGACTCTCCATCTACCTGGATTGTTTCGTATCCCCGTTAAGGATACAGCGGCGTCTGTCTACATGAAAATTGATACATTTTCAAGCATCAAGATTTTCTTGACGTAGAGTACCAGTTGAGCGAGTAAAACAGCGGCATTAAGCTCCATTCTTGGTATAGAAATTGGTTTCAGTGGTGCAACTTGTAATTTGGCACACACTAGCGAAATATTGGAGCATCCAGTAGCGTCAGTAACGTTTAAGTAGACGACAGCAGCCATAGCGAGTTGTGAAGCGTCAGAGAATCCGTGTAATCAATTGATACACCATTTTTTACATGATTCCAGCGAGGTATCTGAATCTTCGAGATCTGATGTAGTTCATCTCGAAATAAATTCTAGTCTTGAAGAAGCAACGGTGATAGCGTAGTATTCCCAAGTGTTCATGGTGTATCTTCTTGGGTTTCAATTGGAGCGACTTGCGAGAGTAATTCAGTTGAATTACTTGCCCACTTGCAAGCGAAAAAACATCCGGCGGCACACATATTTTTTTGAGTCGAGAGCAACTTGAATTGCCTCAGCGAGTTCATTTGCGCCTTCAGCGATGTCGTCAGTATAGCGTGTCTTTGTTAGCGGGTAGCCATGTTGCGCATCGTGTAGATGCGAGTCATTTGCAAAGCGACTATTCTAGCGGCCATCTTGGATATACGTGGCATATAAAATGGAGAGATACACGTGGAACCGACGCTAAGTTTTAGATCCAATTTTAACTAAATGTCTGTTTTACACCGGTGTGTAAATTGATCACCACAGGCAGCACTCTAGTAGTGCTCAGCAATGCCCATGGCACTTAGCGATTCTCTCTATCACTTATGGATCACTTACACCACACTTTTTCTCACAATTTTTTTTACGATTTTAAGTTTATAATTTTTTAATTGTTAAACCCACACCAGATCCGGCTCGAAGGACCATTTTGTAAAGTGAGCGAATGCGCAAAAAGGATCTGGTTTAGGTGTGATGTAATCTTAACAACTAAAAAATTACACAAATTATTATTAGAAATAAATTAGATATTTATTAACACTATTTACACTTAAAACTGTGAGAAGATAATATGAAAAAGCGAATGCAATAAAACGTATACGAGATAGCGAATGCAACTAAGAATTATTATAGTAAAGCGGAGCGGTTTTAGAGTACGAGGTTGTACTCTTGAATTCAGGAGCGAAAAAGAAAGACTCGGAGAAAATGTAGTTGGAGACGACGTGGCCGCTTGGTGTTGACGTGGCAGCTTCGATGTGTAAAGCGATTTTCCTGATTGGTCGGCTGGGAGCGGGGCTCTCATGCCAACTTGACTCGGCCATGAGCTAGAATTTGTATGTACCGGGCCCAAATAGCGAGTGACCCGGCACTATACTAACTATCAGTCAGTAGCGAGTTCGGCAACTCACGGCTGTTGCGGAAATGCACGAAGCTTTTCAAATTGTCTAAGCTCGTGACTGAACACCATCCTATCCAGTAATCCCTTAATCATTCCAATCTTTTGTGATCGAGGATGGTTTGAGTCATAATTCAACAGTCTACCAGAAGATATCGGATTGATGAACCAATCAGTAACAAGACAACCATCCCTTCTGTCTATCAGGATATCAAGAAAAGATATACGATTATTTTTCTCTATTTCTAAAGTAAACTGTATATCATCATCAAAACTGTTGAACCAACCCAAAACATTATCGACCTCATTTTTAGGTACTGCTGCTATTGTATCATCAACATACAATTTAATGAATGGAATTTCAAATGGTAACAAACTTAGAATCTGACCTATCACATAATTCATGACCACATTAGCAATAGCGGGGCTTGCTGGATTGCCCATGCTACTACCTTCTATTTGTGCATAAAACTGACCTTTGAAACTAAAATAACTTGACGTATAACAGAAATTAATCATCTTAGTTAATATTTCTTTAGGAACTCTAATTAAATGTGCAATATCATTCCAAGTCTCATCAATTATTTTTAATACTAAATCTTGTTTCACATCAGTAAACAGAGATACCACGTCTAACGAAATTAAGACAAAATCATCATCCAGGTTTACCGTTTTGCTAAAGTTTACAAACTCAAAAGAATTTTTTATATTGAACTGATACGTATTCATAACTGGAACCAATAATTCATGTAAAAAACAGGCTAGTTTGTAACTCGGTGAATTTACACAGCTTACAACTGGTCGTAACTTACATGTCATTTTATGTGTTTTTCTTAAACCGTAAATCCGTGAAACCACTGTATACTTAGACATAAGATGATCAGCTTGTAACTTGTCTATCAGTTCTAGTTCCAGCAACTCCTTGACTAAGTTATTACCCTGACGTTGAAACTTATTTGTAGGATCTTTATTAAGCTGCTTGAAGGTCTTCGCATCATTAATTAAATTGAACATCTCATTATCATACTCCTCTTTCCACATTACCACATTTTTGTTAGCGACACCTATATTAAATTTTAGTTGAATTATATCTGTATGGAGTGACATCCGTATTGGACGTTATCGACTGAGTGAACAGTTAGTTATAGGCAGTGTGCAATGAGTATTATTCTAAGTCACATGTTTCTTTTGTAACTTTTATATTTTAAAATTAATTATTTTACCAAATGTATTAATTTGTAATATAATTTAAATATTATTAAGATCAAATGTGTATTATATATGATGTTTATTATGTACTGCGTGTTGAGGTAAATATGTTTTACAAGTAAACATCTTATTGGTTAATATAACATTTTTTAACATGTGTTTGTAATTAAAATTTAGATGCCTGATGAAGGTCAAATATATGACCGAAACGTCGCAAGTAATTAACAATTAGTATTGTGATTTACATCCTATTGTCCACTTTCCTGCTAACTTTTTGAGAATATTTTCCATTATTTTCCTGCAATCTGACATAAAATGGCCAGGTGCTTTACGGTAGTAACAAACCCTTTCAGATGTCGAATTATTTCTTGGAGCCGGTGGTTCGTTGGATGACATTGGGTGGTTAAAATTGCTTCTGAATCTATCGTTCCTAAAATTTGCATTATAGTTATTATTATTATGATTGTTATAATTATTATTATTTCTTTGAGACGATGGTTCACTGGATGCCGGTGGGCGGTTAAAATTACTTCTAAATCTGTCGTTATTTGAATTTGTATTAGCATAATTATTATTATTATTATTGCCATTATAGTTATTATTATTATTATTGCGGCTCGGGTTTCGCTGGAAACAATTAACAGCACTGTGCCCAGTTTTATTACAAATTTGACAAATTACTGGTTGCCCCTTGACGAATGTTACTCGTTTACCATCTTTATGAGGTAAGTCGTAACTATATGGTTGATTTGAATAATTAAAATCTCTTTTTGTTGAGATCTTACCTCTTAGCAATTCCTTAGCTCTTATTTCTTTTTCTATTTTTACTGCTTCACGCAGTGTGTTCTGGAATGTGTCATTTCTTCCGATTTTCTGCTCGATCTCTGGTTTGAATCCTCGTATGAGGCAATCCCGGAATTCGTTTCCATACCTGAGTCTCTTGGCTGCTGTAAGTGCTGCACCGTTCTGTGCCTGGATCAGATCTAAAATTTGATTACCAAGTTCCCGAGCACGGTTTGTGTATGTCAATGCAGATTCATCATCACGTTGAAAAATTCTTCCAATCTCGCCTTGGAGTTGATATAATCATTTTGGCGGCTCAGACAATTCCTTTAAATAATTAATAAACTCATCAACAGTCGCAAAAGGCGTACCTTGTATTGTTCAAAGTGCCTTTCCTCTTAGTCTGTTTCTCAGCAGCATTACTAAATTTCGATTATGTTCCGCTGGAATCATAGCTTGTGCCTCTTTGCATCCATCAATGAAATGAGCCAATGGTATATTGCTACCATTGATATAAGGAACTGCCTCTAATGCATACTTAATTGGGGTAGGCATGATAATATTAGGTGGATCCATATTTAAATCACGTACCTGAATTTGCCCGTTGGCACCACCTGCAGCGTCGATCTGCCCCGCTCTTAACAATTCTTGACGGTGTAACTCCTCTTGCATACGTAGTTCTTCGTTTTCTCGTTGTATTCTTTTCTGCTCAGCTTCCTGACGTAAACGTTCCTCGTTTTCCTGTTGTATTCTTCCCTGCTCAGCTTCCTGATTCCTGCGCTCTTCAGCCTCCCGCTGAATTCTTTCTCTGTCGGTCTCTTGGCAAATGCGATCCTCAGTTTCCCGTCGTACCCTTTCTCTCTCAGCTTCTTGGCGTCTGCGGTCCTCAGCCTCCCGTTGTACTCGTTCTCTCTCAGCTTCTTGATTGACAGGTTGGCCTTCTCTATGTAAATTCCTAGGTGTAACTCCTAATAAATGTGCCGTTTGCTCAGGCGTTAATAAATTTGGATTTGCAGGCAGATTCTCCCATTCAACTGGATTGTTACCTGAATTACCTTTTTTGTTATCGTTATTATTTTTTTTCCGGACATACTCAATTATCGCGGGCGTTTCATTATTAAAATCCCACTTCTGACATCAAAATTTATCGTTTATTTTACGTCTAACATGCAATTATCATGTACAGTCTCTTATTTCGAGTCAAGACACTTAAGTCCTTTACTCGGGCGACGGAGACCTCGTCGTTACGGTAATGAGTATGAGGAATAAGATCAATATAGATAATTATTCTAGAGAAATAGTAATAAAAACGACTGGACAACTTACAATTGTTATTTATAAAATTTATTCAGCTTCCGTTGTACAAATTAATGGTTGTTGTTATTGGTTGGAAGATCGTTGTATTGTATAAATCGTAAAGTAGCCCGGGCAAGGACCCCGTATTCAACGCTTGCTCAGTCCGTACCTCTGGGTGGTTGCAGATTTGCGGTATACCGAGAGTTAAGAACCGTGCAGAACAATTTTTTTAGCGCGACGCGTTGTGGGCAATTATTACGACGGAGTTTTTAGCTTAGCTGAGATTTGAAGACTGGACAATCAGACCGAAAAACTGCGGGTTTACATAGTCCGAAATCGAGAAGAACCGAGCCGTGCCCCTGTTTTTATTTTGGGGTACGCGTCATCCCGGCTTGGCCTCCAACGGATGGAGGGGTACCATCTAAGAGGTATCGTCCAACACCAGAGCGGCTACTGGGTGACTCCTGTTACTGGGTGATTAAAACGAGAGTTTTTGGAGAACAGCTAAAATTATCGGTTGACAAGTGTGATGTCAGGGCTGAGGTCTTATGGCTCATAAATCACGCGACTGCGGTCTCGAGTAGAATTAAAGGAATTAGAGAACTAACACGAGTGTGTTTTAGTTCAATCGTTAAATTAGGGGTTCCCTCTTGCTCTCCCTTTCTCGGCGTAAAAAAGACGCATTAAATTCGAGAATGAGTGAACCTTGCATGTGTGTTGAGTAACGTAAGTTATTACTCTGTACATGGGCAGGCTACGTCAGCTATTCTTCTGTTTTATACTCTCCTGTTTCGGATGACCGTGAGGATGTGTGTATGAGCCCCCTTACGTGCATGTGTACGCGCTCCGGTACTATTTTTTTATTACGCTACATATTACATATGAAATCTAGCTAAGTTTTAGGAGTCTAAGAGTTTTAAAATATCAGTGGCATTAACTATTGGGGCTACAGTTAAGTCGATCACGGTTCGGTTTTGTGTAGTAATGAATGTGTTTACCGGTGATCAGTTTTTTGTGCGGCATGTTCAAGGATTACCTCATCAGGTAAGTGTATTTAATGAATTTCTCCCTTAAATAACACCCGGCGTAATTGATCATGGTTTTTAAGATAATTCGTGCAGTGGCGGAAATTCTTACTAAGCTGACGGATATTTCCAACTATCGCCTCCTGGAGATGGTGGACATGTTGGACGAGATTACCATCGTTACCGGGCTCCGATTACCCTGTGTGTTGGAGGCTCTGTATAACGCTACAGAGAGGATGAATGCCGTCCGGCTAAGTCACCATGTCAATGCGCAAATATCCGTCGAAGGCTATAATGCTCCATTCTTATACACGGGGAATGTAGAGAGTATCCGGGAGATAGCCAGTGTATTAACGCGATTTCTTAATTAAATAAAGCAATACAAGTAATTTTTTTGTGTTTTAATATGTGTGATTGTGTTTGAATGTTTTATTACCCTAGATATAATAAAATCGTCATGGTTACTTTAATAATAAAATTTTAACTCGGTTACGAGGGGACACGCACAGTTCTCACTGCTCTAGATCCCACCACTTCACGTATTCCCCGCTCCGACTTGGAAGAGAGCTTCTATAGCCAGAATACCTCTTCTTACGTTTAGAGGATTTTGTCCGTACCAGGGTACGATAGAAATTCAACATACAAATTATATATTTTTTTTTTTTTTTGGTGTTCTCACCCAGGCCGTAACAGCAGCAATGTACGCGGCAAAATCCCTCGGGCTTGGAAGAGTGAACTCGCTTATTGGACTCCTTAAGGAGGAATTTAAGGCGGTCATCAGTAATGCTGAGCAACAAAAACTGCTCAGCACACACATAGACAAGTCCATGCACAGCGTGTTCTTTAAACACGTGCTGATCATGGCTTGTCCACACAGCTGACGTTTTCCTTCCTTAAGTCAGCTGGCCTGATGTCCGAGACCGAAGGATATATTTTTGCTTGCCAAGATGGTGTTATCAACACTCACGAATAACGTGCTAAAATACTCCAGACGCAGCTACCTGACACTTTGTGTAGGGTGTGTATGCAACATCCTGAGACCCTTATGCATCTTTTGTCAGCATGTCCTGTGCTGGCGAGAAGTGCTTACGTCCAGCGTCACGATGCTGCTCTGCGAGTGCTTTATTACCATCTTAGACACACGCACGGTATCGACAAAACACCAGTGCTGCCTTATCTGCCAGGAGATATTCCGCATAATAAACCTGATATTGTGCTCTTCGATAAAACCACTCGTAACATTTATGTTATTGAGTTCTCAGCTCCGTCTGAGTATAACATCACGGTAAAAGAGAAGCACAAACACGAGATATATCAGGATCTCCTGTTCGAAATTGGCAAGCTTTACCCAGGCTACCGTGTCAAGCTTGTCGTACTCATTGTTGGCATCCTAGGAGGGATGAAACAGACTTTTGTGTCTGCATTGGCTAAAATCCCAACTTGTTTATCGCAAGTTGAGTTTTTGGCATCGCGGATGCAAAAGGCTGTAATTATCGGATCCCTCCGTCTACTTAGGCAACGAAACTTGGCCTGCTGCACATGCTAATCATCTTGTTGATGGAGCATCGCAGCAGTAACGATTTTGCGCTCAGGTGAGGCCCTCGGTAGAGTCGGACTACCGGGGATAACCCCCTGAGCATTTAAGAAAAAAATAAATAATAATAATAATGATAATTATAATTATAATTATAATAATAATAATAATTATTATTATTCATAGTACCATAATTGTATTCCATTATTAATACTACTTTATGCATAAATATACCATTTAATAAATCAGTGCATATTATGTATACGTAAAACATGAAAAAGTATAAAGTATGTTTTGATATCGAAAGTATAGTAATATTAGTATAGAAATGTCGTACATGGGGTAAATATTATACAGCTGAATTCATCATAGCATTAGATGGTGCTGATAAAAATTTTAATTGAAAAAATCAAAAAAATACGGATAGATTCATTTTATACGGTAATCTTGAAGAAGATGCGTCTTCTGATGCTGCTGTTATTTTCCGATACTTCGTTGGCAAAGCCGTAAAACGATGATAACTTTCACTATGGTTCAGCTGAAAATTATTTTGCTCTGTGGGAAGTACTTATTCGTGTTCAGCTAGTTTATTATTTTTTCGAACAATCAATATTACTCTGCCTTCATTAAATTCTCCTTATTAAATGATTTTAAAATAGAATTTGTTTTTTTACAAACGACGCAAAAAAGCGTTACATTCGACATTTTTATTATTTGATATTTAACTATACTAGCGACACTATACTAATGCTTGTTGAACACTCATTCGACCATGTCGCCCTTCTATTCTAGTTTTAGTTTATTCCCCTCCTGTCCTACTTCCCCCAAAAATATCTTACAAACGCACTACACAAGAGGGCCTTCGAAGTTGAATCATGAGTTCAACGTATCCCCTCCAAGCATCCCTTTTTGTACTCTACGCTATGCTAGCATGAGTTGCTTTAATCTTTAAAAATAACTTCTAATAAAAACGTTTAGACAATAAGATACGTCATTTCTTTCCAGATGAAAATTTATGAGCTGATTATTAATAGTGTGCTGTAATTAATAAAAAAAATCAGCTGGAGGTAAGTCGAGGGAAACCTCGTCTGCTGATGCATCTAAATAGGCGTTAGATGCTCCTACCTAACGCTTGCGTAACAACTTTCAAAGTATCAGCTGACGGTTTTTCCACCGAGATACAGCCAGCTGACATATATAGTTACCTATAGTTTTGTATGAGCTACCATCAGGTAAATTTTCAGTTGAGAGGAAATGATTGAAAGAATAAATTTTTTTTCGCGTTCTAGCGATCAGCTGACATATAATTCCCCGTGATATAGTCAGCTGATTGTTATCTTTTTCAAGATGTTCGTTAAGCGACAATTTGACGTATTTTCAGGTAGGAGAAGATTATTGAAAATTTTTTTTTAACTTCCCGCTAAAAAAATTGCAAATTTGCTAAAATTCGGGAAGTTATTGGTTTCAGTCCGATTTTCGAAAATCGAATTTCTAAAAGATCTTGACGTTGTAAGGTTCTAGGAAGCTATCCTGACTAATTTCACGATGATGTCCGAGTGTATGTATGTATGTATGTTAGACTGTGCCAAATAAAATCGATATTTTTTTTTTTCGGTCCCATGCGAAAATTAGGTTGTGTATCGCAAAAAAAAAATCCTGTTAAAATTTCAGCTCGACGCGTTCATTTTTCAGTTAGCGCTCGCGTAAATACGAATTTTCCGAAAAAAAAAATTTTTGTCCCCACTTAATGGTCTATAACTCATTAAGTATAAATAATTAAAAAACAACCAAGGTGCCACCTTGTAGGGGATTAAATTCTCTATAAAAGTAACTTTTGATCGAATTAAAAAAATCAGCCACTTTTTTCTGGAGTTTCTTAAATCTAATTTTTTTTTTAAATTTACATTTATATTTATTATTAAACGCTTAAAAAACAATTGTACTACGTATAAAACTTATTGAATTCAATTTTCTAGGAACCTTTAGAGTCTAACAAATAAGTTTTAATACATTATTTGTTTTGAATGTGTCTTTTTAAATATATAAAAAAAATCTTTATAGGAGAAATCTGATAAAAAGAAATTAAATTATTATAGTATATTTCATTTATAAGTATTATTAATTTACAATTTTCTAATTAACATAAATTATCATAAATTTATAAAACTTAGTATTTTGCCATAGTGCCAATGATTTTAAACAGCAATTGTACAGAAGTCATCGATGCTGTTGCAAAAATATGCCAAAAGATGTCGTTAGTATAAATTATTGTTATCCCCAGAGTTGTCAGTTGGTCGTTATAAAATTTCAAATTATATTTACAGAGACATAGAATCAATTGATTAGTCCTGAGAACAGTAACAATCTGTATTTGATTTTATTAAAAGAAGCAATGTCAAAAAACACCTCTGATACTGCTTATTTAATAGGCACTCTCAATAACAATTTGAGTCGACGTAAACTACCAAGTAATAGTGACGTGTTAAATTTTCTGATGTTCAATTATCAGATTTTGAAAAAAAACATTCGTTCAAGTGCTACTGAAGTTATTGGAGAAGTTCAAGACATATGAAGTATCATTGACATACCACTTATGGGACGTCAACATGCGATAAATAAATTGGAGTCACTTTTTACAGAATGGAAAAATTTGAATAAAATTCGATCGAAAAAACATTCTGATAATCATAAATTAAAAATAAAAAAATTCATAGATAAATTAAGTCAACTGTTCGATATGCGATTAAAAAAAAAGTGTATCTCAAGAGTTATTTCCTGAACAACTTTTTTCTTCAATCCGAAAAAATACAAGTCGACATACTCCAATACCAATTAACTTGGAAAAACAATCGACTTTGAAATCGATAAGAAATGATGCTGATGAAAATGGTAAATATTACGAGTTTATACCCGTGAAAAATGAATCATACATGGCCATGCATGGCCATATATGGTTCATGCATGGAGCATACATGGCCATGCATGGAGCATACATGGAGCATGTATGGCCATACATAAATCATACAAGGCCATGCATGGACATGCATGACTATATATGTCAGTGATTAATCGAACATATATGGCCATGCATGGCCGTATATGGTTCATACATGGCCATACATGGGCATACGAACATTTTTGAATAGTCATGCATGGCCATATATGAATCATACAAGGCCATGTATGGCCATGCATGGTCATACATAGTCATGGATGACTATATATTAGACTGCTTTTTTTAGCGACTATTTTTTTTTTCGCTCCCATCCCGAAATTTTGTTGGAAATACCTCCCCAAAAAATTCCCTGAGAGTTGAAGCCCTTGATATTAATATGAAGTACTTTCCCAGAGCAGGCGAAGATTTCCCATTCAAAATACACGTAAACTTGGGTTTTTATGTTTTAAACTTCTGTAACTCCGTGGCATTTTATGACATCATCTCGCCCAAAGTCGGGATTTTCTCAGAATTGAATGCTCTTCAAAAGTACCTATTTTCGCGAAGTCGTAACTCATACTAGTGGGGTAGTATGGACCTCTAAACTAAATTTTTTCATATAATTCTTGTTTTTTCTCTCATTATCTCATAAACCATACATGGCCTTGTATGATTCATATATGGCCATGCATGGCCATGTATGATTTATTTTTCACGGATATAAAAAGTTTGAGCTGACTATTACAATAACTTCTAAACAGAATGTTGTAGTAAAAAAAATTGAAAATTTTTTTGATATTACTAACAGCATATTGATGATTATATTTTGCTTTTTCGAAAGTGATTATATCCTTTCAATCTTACGTAGCACAAGTAAACTTCGTTGTAACTGTTGGTCGCATAGCTTAGTCAACAAAGCGTCGGTCTCTCGTACGGAAGGTCCTGGGTTCGAATCCTTCTAAAGCGGGTGGTGTTATTAATAAGTCTAGCGTTTTTTCTCTGAATTAAAAATTTCCAATTCGATTAGGAATTCAATTATTCGCATATCTGATAATCTCTGCGTCGCCAAAATATTAAATATTAAATATTAAAAAAAAAAAAAAAATTGAAAAAATTTTTTTTTTATTTAGTTAAAATTTCTATACCTAGTCATATCAAGTCATGTATGGCCGTATCAAGCTATGTATAGTCATACATGGTCATGCAAGGTCATACATGGCCATACATGGTCATATATGGCCATGTCTGGTCAATTTTCATACATGGCCATGCATTGAGCACTCATGCATGGCCATGTATGATTTATTTTTCACGGGTATCGATAATTTAACTCTTATTATGAATTTCATTTCACAGATGTTTAAATCACCTTAAATTAATGTTACATAATTTATAGAATTTTTTTTTTTCAAAAATCTAATTAGATCATAAAAATTTTTTTTAGTTTTGAGTCAAGCTTTATCCAGCACATCTATTTCTTTGGAACAAGTGAGCAAGTCATCTAGCTCCTGTTTCACAGCACCCAAACGAACAATATCTAATTTTGAAGATGAACTTCCCCAGGGCAGAAATAACTCAAAAATCAACATTATGACCCCAGAATTAACATCAGCTATGGACAGATCGAATATCTCTAGCAGGAATGCTACTTATATTTTAATAGCAGCAGCAAAAAGTCTTGGTCATGATCCTACAAAAATTAATATAAGTCATAGATTAGTGCATAGAGAACGGATTAAGATGAGAAAAATGATGGCGTTAGATATTAGAGAAAATAACTCAATTGTAGACAGTGTTATATTACACTGGGATGGAAAATTACTTCCAGATTATGGTGGAACGCATAAAGTTGACAGGCTTCCAATTGTTTTGAGTGGTCTTAACTATGAGCAGATATTAGAAGTTCCAAAATTACATAGTGGTACAGGATTAAACCAGGCAAAAACTATAGTTGAAGTATTAAAGCGATGGGATATTGTTAAAAATGTCAAAGGCATGTGTTTTGACACTGCATATGTTAATTCGGGTATGTCACTTTTATCTAACTGAGTTTACGCTTTATGCACAAAGCTTTAAAGTATGCTTTATTATCATTTGTTGGATCTTACTTATTGTTTTTTTATAATTAATTGTTATTAAGGTGATGAAAAAGGAGCAGCTGTGCGCATCGAAGAAGCGTTAAAAAAAAAAAAACTACTTTGGTTTCCCTGTAGGCATCATATTTATGAATTAATCATTAAAAGTGTTGCTGAAGTCATCTGGCCTGTGTCTTCTGGTCCAAGTCCTGCTGTTTTTACCCGTTTTAAACGAGAGTGGACTAAGATCAATCAGTCTCAATACGAGACAGCAATGGATGACGAATATGTCAAGACAATTCTCGAACATAAAAAACAAAATATTTTAAATTTTATTTCGCTTCAAATGGAGATATATTCGAATGAGTAATTATTAATCTATTTTTATAGAACAAATATTATTATTTCATTAGTGAAAACATACATTTATTTATTATTTCAGAAATTTCATTCAAGGGGGGATTACAAAGAACTTTTAAATTTAGCTTGTATTTTTTTGGGAGAATTTCCATCTCAAGGTGTTTCTTTTAAGACTCCCGGAGCACACCATCATGTTCGTTGGCTCTCTAGAGCAATTTATTGTTTAAAAATATTTTTATTCAAAAAACAATTCAAGCTCGCAAAAGTTAAATTACCCAAATTAACTCAAATTTGTTTTTTCATTGTCGACATATATATAATGGGATGGTATAGTGCGCCGAGCAGTATTCACGCTCCATATCAAGATCTCTTGTTTTTGAATAGCTTGGTGGATTTTCAAGACATAAATGCAAAATTTTCTAAAGCTGCAAGTACGAAATTTCTCAGACATCTTTGGTACTTGTCTGAAGATCTTGCAGCTTTATCGTTTTTTGATGAAAGGATTCAAAACGAAATTAAATCGAAGATGGCGAATGCAATAAAATATCAACAAAGTGTGACTGACAACACTAGAAAATTATTTATGAATCAAGAAGACTTAGAATCGCTGAGCAATAAAGATATGAGTAGCTTCATTACTCAAAAGTCAATGATCTTATTTGGAAAATTTGATATACCAACTGATTTTTTTGATATACCTGTAGATCAATGGGAAGCTGATGAAACGTATCAGACTTCTTTGGGAGTTATTCAAGCAATTAAAGTTGTAAATGACATCACTGAAAGAGGTGTTGCCCTAATAGATAAATATAATGAGAGTCTCACTTACGATGAAGAGCAGAGACAGTTTTTACTGCAAGTTGTTGCTGCCCATCGTAAGCAATTTCCAGATTGTAGCAAACAAAATTTATGTTTGCAATAGATTCTCCTAGGGAGTTCTGTACAATTGCTGTTTAAAATCATTGGCACTATGGCAAAATACTAAGTTTTATAAATTTATGATAATTTATGTTAATTAGAAAATTGTAAATTAATAATACTTATAAATGAAATATACTATAATAATTTAATTTCTTTTTATCAGATTTCTCCTATAAAGATTTTTTTTATATATTTAAAAAGACATATTCAAAACAAATAATGTATTAAAACTTATTTGTTAGACTCTAAAGGTTCCTAGAAAATTGAATTCAATAAGTTTTATACGTAGTATAATTGTTTTTTAAGCGTTTAATAATAAATATTGTCACGTAACGATTCAAATTATTTAGTTTTAATTAGTTTAAGTTAAATATTTTAATTTTATATTTGAATTTGAATCGTTGCGCGGGCATTCCGCCATTTCGCCGATGAGACGGCAGTCCGTGCATGGTGCTCGCGCATGCGCGTAAGGTATGAGAGAGCACGTGTGATTTAATTTTATTTTTACAATTTATAATTTATGATTTAATTTACAAGTGATTGACTTTTGTTTAATTTAAGTATTTATTTATAATTTTGATTTAGTTGGGATGCATAAACCAGCGTAATATTATGCCCCAACAATTGGCAACATATTATTTTGTTTAACATGTCATCAGACTGGTGACATCAAATGATGTTTATTGTTTAAAAGTAATTAATATTTAGTTTATAATTTTATACATACAAGTACATAGAGTATGAACAAATAGTTCATATATTTAAACAAGTTTCCATGTATCATCCAGGTGTTAAATACTTATGTTTATAATTTATATTTTTTTAATTTAAATTGGATGTCAAGTGAAATTATAATAATTAAGGGCGATGGTGCTGCCCTTTACGCGACGACCAGCAGGTGGAGGTTGACCTAATTAATTTAGAAAGATACGGGATAGCTCTGTGTGCGGACGTGAATCTTATTTCTGTATTGAGTAGTTGATTATTTAAAATACTAAAGTCATTAAATTTAGTAATATTCACCGGGTGAATAAAACTTATTGGTGAACTAATTTATTTGCTGATTGTTTTGATCAAGTATTCTGCTGATTTTGAGTAAGTACTCAGTATTTCTATTCGCTGGATAAAATATTTTCATGTGTTAACCTCCCCCGGTAGTTGTTGGTCGCCGCGAGGGAAAAATTAACTAATTTATAATTATTATTTGTGGAATGATACATGGATTAATGGCTAACATTAATTATTATTGATTATTATTTTGGGATATTGGTGAAAATATCTGTATTTATATATAATTTGATAAAACGTACGCAACGTAATAAAACGTTGCCGGTACGTATATAGATATATACGGGTAGTATATATATCTATACTACACACGCCGGACTTGAAAATTCCTCAAGTCTAATCTCATGGCGTAATTATTTACTCAAAGTATTTGAGATATTTTTCTTTTTGGTTTTTTTACTGGAATTATTATCATTGTGAATTATTATTATTATTATTATTTATATTAATACTTCTATTTTATATTATTTAAAGAAAGTAAATAATTATTATTATTTTGATTTATATACCCCAGCGGTCAGTAACAATTATTGAACTATTGTTTAATACTGAAATTATTATTTTATTTTAAGAGTAAATTATCAATTATTGTGTGGGTAAAAATATTATAGTATTTTGAGGGTGAGTGAGAATTGACACCGTATCTTTCTCTCTCTCACGAGTGGTGGGAGATTAATTTAAAAGAGATATTGTTATTATTATTATTTATTGTTTATGACAACAAAAATTTAACGGAAATTATTATTTATGTATATGTGATTTTTATAATTAATTACCTTAAGACATATTATTATTTTTGATTTTGAGTATTAAGTAATAGTTTTGATGTTGAGGTAATCGCAGACAAAATTGTATCCCCAGTGGTAAAGATATTTAACCGATTGTTATCGTATTTTCTTTTATAACCACCGAGTGTTTGTTGTGGTTAATTAAACAAGACTTAATTATTGTAAAATAGTATTATTTATATTGATTATTATTTAAATAATTAAAATACGGAAACCAACAGCTGTCGGGGAGAATTTAATACTTATTTTCCTCTGGATCTTTTCCCGCTATTTTCATTTTATTTTTCTTTTAATTATTTATTGTTTATATATAATTGTTTATCATTTATTCAACATTTTTCAACTGTTTATTTAATTCTCTGCTATATTTTCTTGGATGTTTGTTCTGCTTTGTCGCGAGTCACTTGCTCGGATTTCCCTCGTAAATTTCCCCCTGAATTAAAATTTTTGTCCGTTTTGGGAAAATGGACTGGCGCCTACGTGCACTAACCCAGCCTGAGGAGCTGGTCCAGGCACAACACCTGATTTTTATTTATAATTTAATTATTATTTAAAATTTATTATTATTTTAATTTGACAAGAATAGTTATTATCATTTAATATTATTTAAAATCAATTATTATTACTTGTTTTATACTCGTGGGCGACCGCATACGATATATTTAACGAATTCGCGTCTCCGTCGCGAATTTTTCGAGTAGATATACGTTATAATATAAATGTAAATTTAAAAAAAAAATTAAATTTAAGAAACTCCAGAAAAAAAGTGGCTGATTTTTTTAATTCGATCAAAAGTTACTTTTATAGAGAATTTAATCCCCTACAAGGTGGCACCTTGGTCGTTTTTTAATTATTTATATTTAATGAGTTATAGAACATTAAGTGGAGACAAAAATTTTTTTTTTCGGAAAATTCGTATTTACGCGAGCGCTAACTGAAAAATGAACGTATCGAGCTGAAATTTTAACAGGATTTTTTTTTTTGCGATACACAACCTAATTTTCGCATGGGACCGAAAAAAAAAAATATCGATTTTATTTGGCACAGTCTAATGTATGTACGTACGTACGTACGTAAGTAAATATTCTGTAACTTTTGAACGGATAAACTGATTTTGATTTTTGAAGTGCCATTTGACGTGGCTCGCAATTATCTTGAAGGTGAAAAAAAATTAACGATCGGTAGGGCTCGTTCAGAGATATTCCAAAAATAAACTTTTTTAAAAAATGATATTTTTGGATGACTTTTTATGTTCTCGATGGATTAATTCCGAAACGGACTGGGCTTTGGAGCTTCATAAGCCACGTCGAATTCCACCGCAAACGTCAAAATCGGTTAATTCTTTCAAGAGAAACCGTTAACGAAAGAATTAAAAAAAAAAATTTTTTTTTAGTATTTTGTAAATTTCTCAAAAACGACTCTATAAATCGATTTCAAAATTTGATCAGTTTTAGAACTCAATACAATGCGTCGATGGCCGCCTTGAACGTCTCAATCGGTTTATTAGTTCAAGAGATATCGTTCTTGAAAAAATGGTAAAAAACGTTATTTTTCGAAAACAAAGACATACGAAAGTATTTTCGAGCCCAAAGAGCTTGAAATAGGCGGGAAGTATTGAGGCTGGCCCACAGGGTCAACCGACAGACCGATTTTTTTTTTCGTGCGTGGGAGGGTTTCACCGCTCAACCCACTCACGAAAACGAAGTTGACGTTCACGAAGCTTTTTAATACAACACTCCGATGCATTTCACTAATTATAGCTTGAGAGGAAATAATTGACTAAATTTTTACCTGGCTCCCGGACTAATACCACTGTTATCAATAAATTATTATAAAATAGAATTAAAACTGATTTATTTATCTTGAATTTAAACCTGTCCACCAGCTAGCAGCTTAAGTTACAAGCTACCTTGGCGGTCAATAAAATTTAGAGCTAGAATAGTGTTCAAGCGCTAATTAATATATTTTTATTTTATATATATCTTTAAGTTAACTTTAATTTAAACATACGATCTTTGTGTTAGATTCAAATTCATAAATTTATTGCCCATCGTTAAATAATCCCTTGGGACTTTTACACTTAAATATTTTAGTTATATTTCTAAATGTTTAATTTTATTTTTAAGAATTTTTGTTTTCTAAGACGTCACTAGCAGATGTTCAAGGCAGTAAAATTTTTCACGAGCCTTAGGTTTATTTTATATATTCATTTTTTTTTACATATTTGTTTATGAGTTACAGAGCATTTTATCCTTAGCCTCTAGTAGATTTTTTTTTTTATAAATAGTATTTTAGTGATTTAAAAATATTGTACTCATATTTTTAAGCTCACTCTCTTAGTTTCTTTGCCTATTGTTCTCTAAAAACCTACCGTACTTGGTGATCCTTGAGTCCGGCACTCGCCATTTCTAAATTTCCTACGTCTCGTGACGTTATTCCCTTTCTCATTCGTCCTGCTTACGCTACACTCACGCTCATGCCCATTTTCCGTAATGCCCCTTATCCCTTCTCTTCCTTCCGTATTGCCAATCACTTTCGAACTTTTCGTTACTACCGCTAAATTGTGCACCCTTTTTCCCACTCTTTGATCTTATGAAATTTGTATCTAGATTTTTAAGTTAGTAATTTTAAGTCAGATATACATTGATTTTTGTACGAGACAGCTCGGTCTCTATGCACTAAATAAAATTCAGCTTAAGTTTTACTGAAAACTTTTTTACTTTTTTGTTACTAAGGGGTAACGGTAACCGATTTCCAATTCAATTTAATTCACGGACAAACACTAGAAACCGAAAATATAGAGTTTTTAGCGTTTTTTATAACCTTAATAAAGAGCTAGAAATTCCGTATTTTCAAAAATTCTAATTCATCGCCGAGAAAAATTGTTTTAAAATTCTCATTTACTTTACGAGTGCAACAAAGACAGTCCTGTTTATTTTTCTTAGTGTGAGAAAGAGGTTCGGTACCGTGTCCCCTTAATATTATTATAATTTTTGACGACATTCTCACGGCGAAACAGTCGTGCGACAAAACAAACAGTAATGTGTTACTGCGTAACATGCGAAAATACGAAAATGATGTATAATAGAAAAAAAAAAATAAAACTGAAATTCTTAAAAATTTTAAAAACTAAACATATCGAAGGTCAGATGAGTAGTCAGAACTTGTTGATGTAAACAAAAAAATACTATAATTCTCCCTTTTTTATTACTTATAAAGAAATAATAAACTAACTAACGAATTGAGCAATCAACTGAACCGTGATAAGCTCCCTAATGCTTGCAACCTAAACAGTACCATATTTCAATAATGCCACGCGAGGCTCTTCCGTTTTTTCTTAGAAGGCCAAGTGTCACCACCCTGATAACCTTTATATCTATGCGTCGTTGACTTTACATTTAATTCACCTAAACCCTCTGCAGTCTTTCTATTATCTTCTAATCCAAATAAATATTGAATTTTATTTAAATATTAAATAAATATTAACCAACTAAAACGCAATATCCCAACGTACCGATACGAAAACAAGATAACAACTCACCAACTAGCTACGCGACATCGGACAACCATAACATACCATGATAATGAATTAAATAATAATTCCTTAACCTCTAACAAAGAATAATCAATTTCATAACCACCTAGCTATAATAACAGTAGTAAAATTATAATCAATCGGTAAATAAGGGAAGGTAGAATTCACGTTTAGATAAAAATCTATGTACTAACTAACTAACCATCAGAGGTCGATCAAGAAACCTAACTCTTTCGCTTCACCCTTGTCTCACTAACATATACGTGAGCGCGTAACTTCTACCTTTAATAACTCACATAATAAATAAAATAATGATTAACCAAAGTTCTCACGACAATCCACTAGCGTCCCTTACCGACGAGATTAATAATAATTGCAAATTATTATATATTTAAACCCAAAAACAGGCATAACTTCGAAACCACTAACGCTAGGGAAAAATAATCATAACCCATCGATAGATATGGAAAAATAGATTATTAACTATTAAACTCTCAAATCTCAACCTTAACGGATAATGCGTAATTAACCATTTAAAATAAGCCCATCTGAAAGCATGAGATTGCCTCTTTTTCTTCCATTGGTAGAATTAATACAACCTGCCTTCTCGCGCTCCCAAGGTTCTTCTTGTGACGTACTGTGTGACGTATCGCCTGACGTATTTTGTCACTTCTCTGTCTAACACATACAATTATATCGATAAATTATAGGTTAAATAGCTCGATAACTAATTAAAATATCGACTAACTAAACATCCCACAATAAGAGTAGACGAGAATGACTACAATCAATTGAAAGCTAATAACGAAAGAATTAATAATCAATAATCATCTATACCTTAATCTTCATTAGTATTCGGTAATTAACCATTTAACATAAGGCTCACCTAATAACATTGAACTGGATCTAGAAGCTTCGTTCTAAGGCGTGGCGCATGACTCATACGATCACTTCTTTCTCTAACGCATATAACTATATCGCTAAGTTCAACCTTAAATAACTCGATAAATACTTAAAATAATGAAAAACTAAAAGTATCACCATAATCCTCTAACGCAGATCTATCTATGAACCTAATTATAATTTCCATTTATTGAATATTGTAATTAAAAATAGGTGTAACTTTTAAACTGCTGACGATAGGAGGAAACAACTATAACCAATTGAAAGATAATGACAAAAGGATCAATAATCAATAACCACCCATACGATAAATCTAATTAACAACTCGTAATTAACAGACTAAAATAACTCCTATCCCATAGCATGGGGTCAGACATCTTTCTTCCACCCGTAGTTCCTACCATCATCTTTTTTTTTGAGTCTTTGTCATTGTTCTAGAAGTTTCGATCCGAGATCGTCACGCACGCCTTTTCTTACATCCCACCCAGCAAGTATTCGACTCTGCTCAATAACATTAGTTTTCGGTAACCAAATGAAATTTAGGTCGCGCGTGCAACCCCTCGCCTATGATTGGCGCCTATATAAACCACCGCAAATCGGACCTCAATGCCCATTATTTATCAAGCTTTTGATTACGTATAAACTTATTATTCTAAAATATTAAAATTTAATTTTTTTGTTCGAGTCGATAATATTTAAATTCAGAATTTATACAATTTAAAGTGAATTATTCTAAATAATGTAATTTCGATTTTTAATTCTTTTATTCAACATTACAAATAATTTAACTAATTAAATTATTTCTGTTGAATATTATTACTGTATAAATATTATTTTTCATATTTAAATAAATTTCATCAGTTTAAAAGTGAATATTCAGACAGATTGTCAATTACCCAGTATAAGTAAACCCCCTTTGCTCAGTTTTACATCAACAATTTTCAACATTCAAGAACCATAACCAATTATCAAGTCGCCTGACAACAATTTATTTTAAAACAAGGTTCAACCTACAACAATTTATTTCGAAGCGAATCTCAATCTACAATCTGGTCTCCAACTCAGCCAAATATTGTATCCTGACATTTTATTATATTGAATAAACCAACTGTAAGTTAAATCAATTGTTCATTTATCTAGTGATAAGACACATCCATTCACCTCGTACATCCTATTTTCGTCTATTGACATACTCGACACTAAATAGCGAGGTCCCCGCTACCCGAGTAAATGGTTTAAGTGCTTTGACTCAAAATTAAGGGACTGAATAACGTGTGTTCGTCATCCAGGACGTAACAAATGACTCCCACTCTAATGTCTATGAACAACATTTGAAGCAAATGAATTAATCTAAATAAAAAAGGGTAATTATTTATGCATTATGACTAACTTTTCATTGGAATATCACCTTACTTTAACCGAGCAGTTAAATTTGACTCATACCGAAGCGTTCTATAATTTTTGGGTAAGCCTTGAGCCTTACAATTATAGACATATAATTTACATTAAGAACAATTTACTACTCTAGACGAACATAAACAGTTGTTGGAGTATAATAATAAATGTAATTTGATAATTACGGTAGTTGACGATCGTACAAAAATTCGAATTTTTATCGACTTTGGATTTCATATAATAATTTTCAGATGAGCTTGTAAACATTAAGTAACGCAAATAGATGAAAATTACAACATTTAATTAATATTAAACTATGATAATAATTAATGAAACGCCTTAAATTAATTTCACTCCTCTATCTCCTCAGTCTTCGACAAAAATTTTAATATTTGTTAGACTCTGAACATTTAATAATGTCCAAGTGAGTTTATAATTATTAAAGGACGCATATAATTAGTGTTTACAACATTCAATTAATATTGAAATATTATCATAATTAATCAGTCGTCTTGATTTAATTTAATATAATCATCGCTTCAGACTTAGACAAAAATTTAAATTTTTGTCGGTCTCTGAACATTTAATAATGTCCAAGGAAGTTTATAATTATTAAACGACGCATATAATTAGTGTTAACAATATTTAATTAATATTAAAATATTATAACAATTAATTAGACGTCTTGAATTAAGTTAATTCCTCCATCTTCTCAGTCTTCGACAAAAATTTAAATTTTCTAAATTGTATGAAATATTATAAAGTTTTACACAATTTTATAAAAGTTTATCCAATTTTATAAGACTGCACAGCGAAATTTTATAGAATTTTATCAAATTTTATACAATTTTATCAAATTTTAGACAATTTCATTAAATCTTATATAGTAAGATCTTAAAAGGAAAATAATAATTAGATAAAATTTTATATAATTGTATGAAATTTTATACAATCTTATAAAATTTTATAAAGTAAGATCTTAGTGAGGGAAGTGATAATTAAATGAAATTTGATGACATTGTACAAAGTTTTATAAAGTTTTATGCGATTTCATAAAATTATATAAAATTTTATACAATCTTATACAATTTTATGAAGTAAGATCTTAAAAGGGAAGTAATAATTAGATAAAATTTTATATAATTGTATGAAATTTTATAAAATTTTATAACATTCAATAAAACTTTAGAGACTTTGATGTCACTATTGCATCTAGTGTGGGGTATCATTTTGTAAAATTTGATAAAATTTCACACAATTTTATAAAGTTTATAACAAATTATTATAAAAGTTGTTAGAAATTCAAAGTAAATAGACAAAATTTTTAATCGCCATAAAAAAAAAAATTTCCATTTTTTCAAGCAATATGTAGGGTACCCCCTGAAAAATGTGAAAAAAAAAAAAAAATTCTGAATATTGAAAAAGTTTGATTTTATTAAAATTTTTTGTAAATTACATTAAGAAAAATTACATTTTACACAATTATTGGATGCTAAGGAAAATAAAAAAAAAATTTCAATAGTTTTTATCATAATACAAAAGTCATTAACATTTTTCGACCGATACTCGATTCTTGGAAAAGTTCAACAAAAAAAATTCAAAATAATGCTCAATTATATTTACGAAAGTAATTTTGGAATGGTTAAAATACATTTAAAAAATAAAATCATTTTTTTATAAAATTTTAGAAGTACCTCGTTTTGCTTAGCCCCGCCTCCCTTTTCCCCTGCATACATGTGGTATATGTGTAATATACATGGGGCATTCAATGCCAAATCACCGAGGTTTTGACCTGACCCCCTTCAATTTCGCTGAAACTTTTTAATGATTTTCTATCCTACCAAAGACATTTTTCTGGATTTTTTCAGATTTTTTTATCCAACCCAAAAGAAGTTACGAATTTTTGGAAAAACCGCTCTTTTTTTTTTAAATTGCTATAACTTTCTCACAAATTAACCTTTCGGCACTTGTTTTTTTTTTTAAATTCGTGTTTTTAAATGCAGTTTTTAGAATAAAATACAAAAAATTTTTCGAAAGTCACGATATATGAAATATTTCAGTTTTTTCAAAAAAACCGTCATTTTTTCTAAGTCCGACACCTTCGATTCTCAATTTTTTTGTCTCAAAGAAAACTTCGACTAAGACAGTATTTAACCCCGCTATTCCTATTTTGTGCCGACTTTCCTTTATATTTTTTTTCTTCGATTGAAAATAAAAAAATTTTTAAATTTGGCTTATTTCTTATGACTTTGCGCTGAAGTTTTTTCGAATTGTTTTCAAAAGCTCAGAAGTTGAATAAAATTGTCCAAAAACAATCGTAAAGTGTATTCAGGGGCAAGGATTAATTTTTTCGGAGGAAAATTCCCAATTTTCAAATATAGTAAAACCTAAGTATAGTGAAACCTAAACTTACAATTAACCTTCTCAATGAGACAATTTAAAGATAAACTGAGAAAAATAAAGATAGTCTTATAGACAGTTTTTGATCAAATTGAACGAAATATAGTATTGTACCGGATATCTCAACTGGTAGACCACTCGGCGCGATACCGACATGGTCTAGGTTCGATTCTCAGTTCGGGTTATCTTTATTTTTCTCAGTTTATCTATAAATTGTCTTATTGAGAAAGTTAATTGTAAGTTTAGGTTTCACTATACTTAGGTTTTACTATATTTGAAAATTGGGAATTTTCCTTCGAAAAAATTAATCCTTGCCCCTAAATACATTTTACGATTGTTTTTGTACAATTTTATTCAACTTCTGAGCTTTTGAAAATAATTCGAAAAAACTTCAGCGCAAAGTCATAAGAAATAAGCCAAATTGAGAAATTTTTTCATTTTCAATTGAAAAAAAAAAAAATATAAAGGAAAGTCGGCACAAAATAGGAATAGCGGGGTTAAATACTGTCTTAGTTGAAGTTTTTTTTGAGACAAAAAAATTGAGAATCGAAGGTGTCAGACTTCGAAAAAATGACGGTTCTTTTGAAAAAACTGAAATATTTCATATATCGTGACTTTCGAAAAATTTTTTTGTATTTTTTCCTAAGAAGTGCATTCAAAAACACGAATTTTGAAAAAAAAAACAAGTGCCGAAAGGTCAATTTGTGAGAAAGTTATAGCAATTTAAAAAAAAAAGAGCGGTTTTTTCAAAAATTCGTAACTTTTTTTGGGTTGGATAAAAAAATCTGAAAAAATTCAGAAAAATGTCGTTGGTAGGATAGAAAATCATAAAAAAGTTTCAGCGAAATCGAAGGGGGTCAGGTCAAAACCTCGGCGATTTGGCATGGAATGCCCCATATATATTGCATAGTGTGTTAATTTTAATTTTAATGTTAATAAACTTTTACTTTATCAACCATCAATTAAAATTAAATCTTCATTATTCTCGAAAAAGTTCAAAAGTTTCGCCATTAGTTTGAAAACAAATCATTAAAATTCAACCTGATCGTGTTTGAGAAACAAGTTATGTCTGCAATAATGTGCGAATGATTATATTATCATAAATTAATGCTATGAAATGTGGCGGATAAGAATTTATGTGTAATCATAAATACAGCCACGAATTTCTCATAACTACAAGTGGTCAATGGACGAGCAGAGCAGACTACAATCTATCGATCACAAAAGTCGAGCAGCATCGGGGAAGGACATGAATTGGATAGATGACCCATCCCGGAAAAAAAAAAAAAATGATTTTATTAAATTTTATAAAATTCTGCAAAATTGTATGAAATTTTATACTGAAAATGGCCTGGTAAAATTTTATAAAATTTGACGAAACTTTATAAAACTTTATAAAATTTTACAATTTTTTATAAAATTTTACCCGGCCGTTTTAAGTATAAAATTTTATAAAATGTTAGTACTAAAATTTTATAAAATTTTATAGAATTTCATTAAAACATTTTTTCCCGGGCGTTTAGTTTTTATCGCTTGTTTTTCTCGGAATCCGACTGCACACCGTGTATTGGTATAGACTAGAGTTAAACCTTAACAGCTTACGTGGGTGCTAAGCAACCGACGGCCCAGGCTCGTAAATTGTCCAATTTTATTACCTACTACACTTTTAAAAGGAAGGTTCTCTACAATGACTAGACCTAAGTAAAATTAATAAAAAAAAAATTACTTTAAAAATACATTTAACTAAGAGTCTTTTAAGAATTACCAAGGTTTATACTTGAATATTTATTTCAAGGAATAAAAAGATAAAGGTTTCACTTAGTTCCAACTAAACAAAAAATTAATGAAGAAAAAAATATATAAAAGCGAAAATAAAATAATTAAAATAAAATGAAGTTAGAAAATTAACTAATAGAAATAAGATAATAGAAAATTTAATAATAAGAACGAATTGAAATCTCAAAATTAGCCAATGAATTTTTAAAATAAAAGGAAACACAGAACAGAAATGAAATAATAACAAAATCAATTTGTGAACTGGGAAATAAAGAATTAAATTTTTAGAAATAATTTGAATCAACTCTAAGTTAAATGAATAGCTCCGTAAATGGTTAAATAAATAATTAAGTAAACAAATAAAAAGGATTAGATAAATAATTAAGTAAACAAATAAAAAGGGTTAAATAAATAATCAAGTAAACAAATAAAAGGGTTAAATAAATAATTAAATAAACAAAAAAAATATCTAGATGAATAACGGTCTGGACCAACGTGGAGGAAGACTAGTGCGACTCCCGAAACGTTGGGCCCTAACGGACGGGGAATTTCCAGCCCCGGGAAAATTTCTGTTGGCCCGAATTTTACCCAACCCCAAGGTTTTCATGAGTTAAAACGCCCATATTTTTCTGTTGATGTGGGAGCCAAGAAGTGCTAAAAGTAGTTTTCTCAGTTACAGTTTTAACGTTATTGACTCCACTTGAATTTCTTAGTTTTCCCTAGTTTCCTTAAAAAGTTACCTTCCAGACCGTTAGCATTTTTCTGGTTTTAATGTCGGCAGCGAAAATATGGAGCGCTCTCCACTAATGTAAGTCCTGTTATTTTATAAATTGTATCGTAGTAAAAATCTATGTAATAATTCAGAGTATAGTTTACGAGTTGAAACCAATATTAAATTTTTTTTATTATTGAGGATATTCATGGATGTGGTTGTTTTTCCTAGCCTTGACTCCCTACCTATTGGTTTAACCGCCAGGGTAAAAATATTTCACTCTAATTAATTAATTAGTTATGTCATCCGGACATAACAGTTTAATTATTGTAAATATTATTTATGTGCGGTACAGAGCAGCAAAAATTTCGATCGAAACTTATTTAACGCTTCGAGCCCGATAAAAATTTAAATTTTCATCGCACCCGAACAAGATATTGAAACAAAAATTAATTATAACGTTTAATTAATTACTTGTATAATTCTATAATAATTAATCATTGTAAATATCAATTACTTATGTTACAGAGCAATGATTAGCTCACCAAAGAAATTTTGAAAACTTGGAACTTCATGGCAGGAGTAATTTTTTCTCAGGCTCTGAGCCGCTTATCACTGTCAATTATCATCTGAAGCCCAGTTTCTGCTTCGGAATGTTTAGTCATAATCACTTTTATTTTTGGTTTTCTCAGTAAGTCCTAAATTTCAAACAAATCATATATTTATACGTCTTTCAGCATACTGTAGTTCCACAAGCTATTCATTTCAGTTATTTTTTTTTTCTATATCGCATAAAATTCATTACTGATAGCTCAAGGAATTTGACCTGATACCTATGACTCCTTTTCAAACAATCAATTCTAGATGTACTGAAATAGACAATAAATTTGTAATATTCACCGCAATCAATTACTAAATCAGTGATGAATTAAGTTCATATAAATTATAACAAAAATATACATACCATTTAATTTAATATAATTTTATGATATCTCATCTTACCTTTATCTTCATCTCATATTCAAATGATATGTAGCCCTGGAACTTGAAATTTTAAACGTATTCAATTAAATGAAAATAGGTTTATGCATATTGTACACTGAATTTTTTACTTACATAAATATGTATCGTTATTCCTTACCTATTATATAATTGACATGCAAACGATCTCTTTAACGTTACAGATAACAATATTAATTTATTACACAATCTTTGAAATGTTTATTTTCATAGTTTATTGTTGCAGTTTATTCATTGTTTACAGAGGCGGCAGTAGAGTAAGGCATAACTGGCGAGACCGGACTTACTCCCTCCCTGCGGCCCCTGGCGCCGGTCTCAGGGGAGTTTTCTTGAGGGGGAAGGGAGAGGGGGTAGGGGTCCCCGTGACGTCAGAGAGAATTCCCTTTGTCTGTGCTGAGGGCCTAAATGACTTATCAAGATGTTTGACGAGATGGGCGTGGGAGATTGGATGTAATGGATTGTAGGTGTCAAAATTAATGATGTGGGTATAGAAAATTTTAATTGACTGCAGGTGTGCAGGTTTTAGGTGAGAGCCGGGAAATCAGGGTACAATGGACCGCTGGTATAAAAATATTTCACGAGATGGGGTGTGGATGATTGTGTGTAATGGAATGTAAGTGTCTAAATTAATGATATGAGTATAGAAAGTTTTTTAATTGAATGCAGGTGTGCAGGATTTAGGTAAGAGTCGGGAAATCAGGGTACAATGGACCGCTGATATAAAAAATCTTTTGACGAGATGCGCCGTAGATAATATTAATTGAATGCAGGTGAGATGATTGTTGGGTTCAATGGAATGTTTAAATGGAAAACTGGTGTATGAGGGTAAATTTGAACAAGAACAGGTTTTTATTTATTTTTTTTTATCTATCATTTTCTTCACACGCACATTCATACTTATAAAAACATAGATTTTGTTTTAGGTGTATGTATTTCAATAGTATATTTCTTATTATATATTTATCCTCAAGCAGTTATATTTAGCTATTGTGTCTACTTTTAGTCATAATTACTGCTAACAATCTTGTCTAACAATTGAGGAAGTGGATGATCTGCCATAACTATGTACAAAGTGTTTTTTGGATTAAGAAAATATTTGGTCATTCTATAATTCATTCCTGGAGGATATTCATCTGGTAGAAAATATGCAGGTTCTCTTAAATATTTATTAGCTATGGTATTAGAGCCAATTATCCCACCATGAGCTAATAAATAATTGATATAACATGACTTAGTGAAATAAGTGTTGAACATTTGCTCTTGAAAAAAGACTATAGCTTTCCATTTGTCATCACGAGTAAAACTAGGAGATAATTGCCATTGATTTTGCTGCTCATAAGCCAAAGTCGCCACGCATTTCCCAAAGCCTCTATTATCACGAGCCAATAAAATTTTACGACGATGTTTTTCAATAGTGTCAGTGACTGATCAAAATTGTACAAACAGATTATCCAGCGACTTAATATATTTGTTTTCTAGGATTTCACATTCTGTCATTGTGTTCACTCCACTAACGTACTCCTTTTGCATAAACATTATCACAAATTCGAATGGATATTCTCTTAAAAATTCTATCACTTGGTTCACTATATCACCAAACATCATTCCCAAACATATGAGATCATGATGCAATGCAAAAACATTCTCAATGCTACGTACTCAAAGGTCAAATACTCGTACACCTGCTTTTAATTGTTCAGTCATAGTCAATTGTTGTGTTTGAGCTGCCAGTACGAATGTTTTATGTGTGGCAGAATTATGAGTACCAATCATTGCAAGCGTACTTATCTTTCGTGTCCCTGTAAAATCCGTAAGAAAGCAACTATAATTCCGGTAAGTCGAAGAATATGCTGTAGACAAAGACACTAATGGTGCCAACATTAATACAAACACAAATATTATTTCCATTATAGTATAATATACACTATTTCTCTATAGTTATAGTATACTATAACCTGTCGAGACGAATCAATTTTGAAAACTACCAAACTCAAGGTATAATATAAATGATAATCAGGTATAAGCAAGTATAGGGGGAAGATTCAAGTTTTTCCCGACATTCTTTGATTATCTAGATTGAAGAAATGAGCTTATGTATTAGTCTTTTATATACACTTACGCATCATCGATCCATTAGATATTCCGGAGATTGATGATGAGTTCTTAAAGGCGTTTTTTGAGTCGAACGCTTTACCCGAAAATTTACTGCATTTGAATAGTGACAATTACAGTCTCCTTACCACGGAAATAATGAAAATGAATGTGATGAAATTCTTAGTAAATTTGAAATCGTGCCTTCTTCGAACCAAGTGTTTGTAGTTGATAATTTTGACGAAAATTCATTATGTTTTAGTAGTGATAAATTAAATTTGAATATTCAACCTGTACTTTTTAATCACGTAAATAATGAAGGTGACGAAATTCTTAGGGAATTGGGAATCGTGCCTTCTTCAAACCAAGAGATTGTAGTTAGTGATTTCGATGAAAGTTTATTTGACGGTAGGTTATTGATTTTTTTTTTTTTCATTAATTTTCTTTTTGAGTTATAAATAATACTGATATTTAAAAAAAACTTATTTTGTCAAAAGTATTGTGCAAAATGGCGGGAGAGTAGCCGATGATAATAACTTGCTGGATCAAGCTGTATTGGAATATGTCACGTAGCGATTTAAACGTGAATCGCTGCACGCGCTTTCCCATCTCGCCGTGAATTTAACAACACCTCCTAGCTCAAATTAAGCGCAGTTATTTATTATGATTTGTTATTATTTAAATATTTATATTATTTTATTGGATTATTTTATTATGATTTAGTTATGAATTTATTGATATAATTGTTTATTATGTTTATATTTATGTTTTGATAATTATTTTGAATTTTATGTACTTAATCGATATTTTCATTTCAGTCAGTAGCACACGTGTTATAGAGCGTACATAAAAATATCGACCGAAGGGAGAGTAAGTCGATAAAGTGGGGATAAAAATCGATATTTTTCTCCAGTCACGTGGTGCACTGAAATAATTATTGTTTTATTGTTTAAAGGATTAATAATCATTATGTTTATGTTTATATATAGAAAATATTATTTAATTTATTATTATGGTATAACTCAGGTCGTTTAATGAATTTAAATGTTTATTTTAATTGATAATTTCGGGTCCGAGGTAGTTAGAGGGGATAACACGTGAGTGATACCCCTCCCTCGGAAAAATCAACGAAAATATAGTCAGAGAGGACCGGGATTTTGTAAAGATAGGACGTGTTGTTGTCCGCTATTATTTTTTTGAGTAAATTGATCCGACCCAGTTGTCGTAGTAGAGTAATTTCATAAAGTTTATTTTTGATGTGTTAAGTCAAAAGTATAATTTGAGTATTGCTTATAATTAAATAGTTCCAGAAGTAAATTATTGTCAACGCCGGTAAGTCAATTGTGTTATCATTTGTTGCATCGGCTATCGCTGGTCCTTTAGTAGAGTTGATCGCGATATTTGTTCGATAAATAATTGAACCTGAGTTATATTATCATAATAAGTTGAATTTGTCCGGCGTGCATTTCAAGTACGTAGATGCGTCGAGCGAATTCCTTAGAGGATTAGACAAGGATAGCAAGTGTGGCTCCTTGTCTTACACTAGTATTTTACATATTATTTTAAAAGTATATTTGAGTATTTAATATTATTTCTCTGGGTAAAATTTATTTTATAATTTGATGGTATGCAACCCAGTGTTGCCAAATATATTGAGTACCCGCGTCTTTCTCTCCTCAGAGTAAATAATTTAAAGTAAAGATTATTATTATTTTATTAGTTTACAATTTATGTGTTATTTTGAGTTTGAATAATTGTAACTTGTATTTGAATTCCCCAGTGGATAATTTAATAGTATAACTTTATCATTATTGTTTGGCTAAATTGAGCCTATTATTATTTAATAAAAATTTAGTATAAATATCTGGGTATTGTAATAATCTGTTGAATTTATTTGAATATATTTTGAATTAAATAATTTAGAAAAAGGAATCCAGTGATAGCCAATATTTGTTTGTTTATTTCCTGGATATATTTAATAGTAATTATTTCTTATTATTATTATTTTTGTTCATTATATATTTATTTGGTTGTCATTCCGCTTGGTGCATACATTCTCGCTCAAGATTTCGTCCCGTGATCTCTCCCCTGAATTATTATTTTTGTCCGTTTTTTTGTAAAAACGGAATGGCGCCCTCGTGCACTAACCCAGCCTGAGGAGCTGGTCCAGGCACAATTTTATTTTGTTTATAATTATTTATTATTTTGAGTTATATTTATAATTTTTATTTTTAATTTTTAATACACTTGGGTGACCACATACGACTCCGGATTTTTATTCGCGTCTCCGTCGCGAAAAGAAAAATGGTTTACTTTATAAATATAACGATGAGTTTCAAGTTGGTGGTGATAATAATATTGCGAAAAATAATGGTAACCGTAATGAACCAGAAAACGATAGGCATGAAGATGTAGTTGGGAGAGATAATGCAGGGATAGATGCAGCTGTTGATCATTCACTTATTCAGATTTTTGACGGTGTAGAACGCCTTGAGAAACATAGAGTGAATACTCATGCTATGAGATTCAGAATAAGTCCTGTACCCCAGGGTGATAATGCAGTTCAATGGACAATAAAAGCTTTTCGCGAAGTATATGATAGAATAATGACTGCGGGTGGAGCAGGTAACAATCGTTTCTGTCTCAGCTTTCGATTCGACGGGCTACAGGGTAATGCTGCATATCAAAGCATGAGACCAATAGAAGGATACAAGTTTGAAGAATTGTGGGATTTAGTTAATAAAATTTCTCAAAGTGCAGGAGGATTTGAGGTCACTGATACTTTCAATATCAAATTATACATTGTTGAAGCTATGGCGGGACAAAAGTATACCATTGAATGTGACAGAAAAAGACCTTCTGGTGTAATAAAAATGAGCAATGATGATAATCTTTGTTTACCTAGAGCGCTAGTCGTTGCATTAGTAGGACAAAAAAAAATAGGTACAAGAGCATCAACTAGGCCTATACATGAAGAATGGAAGCGTATGCGTGAGTGTAGAAATAAAGGAAAATCGTACCAGCGTGATGAAGCATTAAAACTTGTTGCACGTGCAGGTGTAGTCATACCTGAAGACGGGTGTGGGTTAAAAGAAGTTGAAAAATTTCAACATTATTTCTTACCACAGCAAATAGCAATAATAGTATACAAATTAAGAACTGATCCCGGGAATAAGCAACACGAAGTTATTTTCGATGGTACAGCGCCGGTGACTTTACAAAATCAAAGTGTGACTCATACGCTTAGGATTGCTTATTATCCAGATGAAAATCGTTTCGAATATATACAGACAATATTAAGTTTTCAAGCATCGAGACACTATTATGAACCATGTCGCGTAATCTATAAAAATCCGTACGATCACAGAAATTGTCCTCTGGCATGTACTCAATGCTATGCTAAGCCACCGTGCGTACTCACACCGTTTAAAAAAATGTGTAACATATGTAATCATGTATTTTTCAGTAATAAGTGTTTTAACTATCATAGGCAACCGCGGTCGTATCAAGGTAATCAATCAGTTTGTGAAAATGAACAGTTTCGTTTAACATGTAAAATGATTATATTTCCAAAAACTTATAAACATGAGTTCGGTAAGACCATGTGCGTTATCTGTAATAAATTATGTAAATCAGGGCATTTATGTTTCATGCCTGTGACTAAGCCCTTAGAGAAACAAAAAAAGTACACAAAATTCATTTACTACGACTTTGAAACGTGGCAAGACGATAAGCTACAAGGCAATGCATCCGTCAATATCCACATACCTACTTTATATATCGCGCAAGCTGTTTGTAACTTATGCTGTAATAACGAAGATTTAAATCTTAATCCTGATATAGTAAATTGTATTAATTGTGGTATAAGTGAAACCATCTTTCATGGTGAGAATTGTGTCAAAGAACTTGTAGATTATATTTTTGAATTAAGTAAGTTAAAAAATTGTAAAAAAATTGTATGTATAGCACATAATGCAAAAGGGTTCGATGCTCAGTTCATTCTCACTGAAAATATTGCGAAGCAGTATGATGATGATATAGATACTATAATAAATGGTACAAGTATCACGTTAATGGAATTAAGTAAGAAAAAAAAAAATTTATTGATAGTTCAGTTTATATTCCTATGGCTTTAGCGGCTTTACCTAAGGCTTCTGGATTTTCAGATCGAATGAACAAAGGGTATTTTCCGCATTTATTTAATACCGCAACAAATCAAAACTATGTAGGTCCATTACCTGAAAAAAAGTATTATAGTCCAGATACAATGAGCATGGTAGAGAGAAAAGTATTTTTACAATGGTATGATGAAAGAGTCAAAACAAATAATTTATTTATATTTAAGGATGAAATTATAGTTTATTGTCGACTAGATGTTAGCATTTTGCGTTTAGCATGTGATAAATTCCGTAATTTAATTTTAAAATGCGGAAACGTTTGTCCGTTTTCAGAATGTGTAACTATAGCATCGACTTGCATGCTATTTTACAGACGTAACTTGTTAAAAAACCAGCAAATTGGTATAGTACCACGTATGGGGTATCGTCTAGGGGATAATCAGTCAAGAATCGCTATTGAATGGCTTACTTGGCTAGAACATAAAAAAAGTATTAAAATAACACATGCATTACGGGATCGCGAAGTTAAAACACCAAACGGAGTTAAATTAAATGGGTACAGTGTGGATAAATATGGTACAAATACGTATATCAATTTCATGGTTGCTTTTGGCATGGGTGTCCTAAGTGCTTTAAAAATAATCGTAATCGCTCAGTATTTAGAAAGAATGATAACAAAAAATCTACTGACCCCAATTCACGGTTTGAAAGTACACAGATGCAGGCTTTAAAAATAAAAGAATGCGGCTATGTACTTACAGAAATTTGGGAGTGTGAATTTAATCTCGAAAAGAAAAATAATTCAGAGTTACAAATATTTCTTGGTAGCTAAAAGTAATGGCAGTAAAACCATTAAATCCACGTGATGCATTTTTCGGAGGACGTATGGGTAATGTGAAAATATATTACGACGTTAAAAAAGATTCTTCATGGGATGATATAGAAAAGATCATATATGTAGACGTATGTCATTATACCCTTGGGTTTTGAAAACCGATTTCTTTCCAGTTGGTTATTCTAAGGTTTATGTAGATGTTGCTTGTCAAAATATAGCTCCAAATAATAATATTGAAAACATACAAGGGCTGATAAAATGTAGAGTGGTACCTCCAAGAAGTCTATATCACCCAGTTCTACTTGTTAGAGCGCATGGCAAATTATTTTTTCCTCTATGTATGAGTTGTTGTCAGAATCAAATTCAAACCGAATGTCCTCATAAAAATGAATGGGAAAGAGAGATGTACGGTACCTGGGTTGCATGTGAACTCCGTAAGGTGGTAGAAAAGGGCTATGTCATTCAAAATATTGACGAGGTTTGGGACTACCAGGTAGTACAGTATAACCCAAAAGAAAAAATGCTACGGGTCTGTTTGTAGAATATATAAATACTTTTTTAAAGATTAAGCAGGAGGCTTCTGAATGGCCAAGCCAATGTAACGATGAAATTTCTAAGCATGAATATCTAACAAGGTACGAAGATAGAGAGGGCATAAAATTAGATCCTACAAAAATTGAGAAAAATCCTGGCTTGAGATCTTTAGCTAAGCTATTTTTAAATTTGTTTTGGGGTAAATTTGGACAGCGGGAAAATATGAAAAAAAAATCAATTGTGAATTCATATGAAGAATTTTGTGATTTAGTTTTCAATCCTGAAATAGAAATATCTGAATTTGTACCAATTAACCAAGATACGATTTTTATTAATTGGGCAAATAATTTTGATAGTTTTATCCCGTCTGACCGTGCGAATGTAGCTATTGCTGCTTTTAAAACAGCACAGGCTAGGCTCAAATTATACAGCTATTAAAAATACTTAGATAGACAGGTTTTATATTATGATACAGACTCTGTAATTTACGTTAGTGACGGTTCACGAGATTTGCAAACTGGTGATTTTCTTGGTGATCTAACTGACGAGTTAGAAGGATATGGAGAGGGTAGTTACATTTCATCATTTGTATCAGGTGGCCCGAAATTTTATGCGTACGTTGTACAAAAATCCGACGGAACTACTACAGGGTGCTGTAAATTAAAAGGAGTAAGATTAAATGCTGAAACTTCTGAGTTAGTTAACTATAATACTGTACGTTCCCTTGTAGTCAATAATGTTGACCCTTTTAATATTAATTACACAACTATATGTAAACATCAATATCACCAAGTTTTGACTCTAAAAGAGTCAAAAATTATCAGAGCGACTGGCCCAAAGAGTACCATACGGATATAAGCGGTCTAAGACAGAGATTACTAAATAAAGAAAAAAATTTATAAATTTTTTGTTAAGTACGAACATTCTTTAGTAGAGTAAAAAAAAATTTTCTTTTATAAATTTTTTGTAGTATAAAAAAATTTTTTTTTTGTAATGAAAACTTTTTCATAAATTTTTTTGTAAAGTATAAAAAATTTTTGTAATGAAAACTTTTTCTTATAAATTTTTTGTGAAGTACGTAAATTTTTTTTGTGAAGTATGTAAATTTTTTTGTGAAATATGTGAATCTTGAAAGCATGAGTGTATTTTTAATGTATCAAATTTTTGAATGCAATAATTATTGTAGTTATTAGGTAGTAATTATTCTATAAAAAATTTTAACACAATAATAAATTTTTCATTTCTTATATGTTTCCCTGCAATTTAACTTTTATTTCAGAAAGAAACATGGATCTGAGATGGAAACATTTACTCACATCCATGATTTGTGGTTCAACAGGATGTGGAAAAACTTTTTTTGTTAAACGATTTTTACGAAAAATCAAAGAAATTTGTGATACTCAACTTTATAAAGTCATATTCTATTATTCAGAGTGGCAGCATGGTTATGCAGACTATGATAAATCGTTTGTTGAGTTTCGTGAGGGTTTACCTCCATCCGGAGACTCTGACGATAATTTACCGAAATAAGTAGTGATTAATGATTTAATGTGTGAAGCATCTAGCGGTTCAATAGTACAAAAATCTAAGTGTACTATTTTTATCTCAAAACCTGTTTCATCAAGGAAGAGGTCAACGAGATATATCACTCAATACAAATTATATAATAGTGTTTAAAAATCCTCGTGGCCGTGCACAAATTTCTCATTTCGCGCGCCAGGTATATCCAGAAAATCCCAAGTTCTTACAAGAAGCATATTTTGATGCCACTTCTAAGCCCCATGGATATTTACTTCTTGACCTTAAACAATCATCACCTGAAAACTGTCGATTCAGAACTTGTATTTTTCCATCCGACCCAATCCATTATGTTTATATTCTGCGAAAAAATCATGATATAAAAGAAGGTGACTCACGTAATAATATTCCAGTTATACGATTGTAATAGCATCGGAAAGATCTTCTAGCAGTCGTTCTGCACGTAAAGCTATTGGACGCAAAAACGCTGCTCTCCTTCAGGCTCTTGTGTACGCATCAACTGATCAACAACGTGCTATACTACGTCACGCGAAAAAAGATTTTATTCGTATTATTTATGAATGTTGTTTAAATATTTCACGTGGCAATATTCCAATAAAAGATTCTGAACAAAAATTACTAGCCAAGCATAAAAAAATTTTACGAAAACTTTCGAAAAAAAATAAAAATTGGTCATTAAAGAAAAAAATTATTAATCAAAAAGGTGTTGCATTTTTGCCTATGTTACTGGGTCCGATAATAGGTGCATTATTATCAAATATTTTTTAAAATATGGAGTATGCAAGAAAAATGGTTTTAGTACCACAAGAAAGTATAGAAAAACTTAATTCGGTAACTTTTACGGAAAAAAATTTTAAACAGTTATTATCCTCACTATCGAGCCAATATCTACCCACGCCACAGACACCTGAAAACCCTATTTCTCGCCTTGATGCTGAATTATCTAAAATTTTAAGCAAAAATTCTACAATTAATAATGATAAACTGAAAAAGTATACAGAAATACTCAGACGATATTTATTTTTAAGAAAGAATGAACATACGAGGGATGTGGATAGTGAACAAATTGAAAACAGTGAACTATCAAAATCTGAACAGTCATCCGGCCTTTCTAAGGAAAATGACACTAGCAGTATTTTAGAAGATATTGACACTCAAGAACCTCTCAGTAATTTAGAAAGTAATACTAACACTGGAGGAATAAGATCATATGAGTTTCATGACATAATAAAGGGTGTTCCAAAAACTTATAAATCATTAGCAGAAAATATTTTGCGTCACATTGATTCCGTCGATATCGATAAAAGATTAACGTGAGATCGAAAAAGTAGTGTTACATGAGACGGCTATAAGATTCCTAATAGTAATATTGTAGATCTTATCAATGATGCTGTACGCCATCAGAAAAATACGGAAGCTACTGGTAAAAATTTGTTCGCTAGCTACCTGAATGAAATCAACACTTCTCGCGAATTTGTAGGAAATAGTAGTTTTTGGAATAAAAGTTTAGTGGGATTAAATAAATTACCTATTGGTACTTCTACCCCAACACGAGCAAATAAAAATAATTCCTCAGAAGACTCACAAAGTTTTCAATCATTCAGTCAAACAAACTCTACTCTACAAGAAGGAGGAAACAAAAAGCATTTTTATAAGAATTCATTCAAATGGCAGCGACTGTAAAAAAAGGAGAAATACTAGAAAAAGAGTATTATGATCCATCTAACCCTGCTTTTTATTCTGGAGCTCGAAATTTATTGGAAAAATTCAAAAATAAGATACCTGAAGAAAAAATCAATGACTGGTTAGCAACTCAAGATAGCTATACTAGACATAGACCTGTGAAACGTAAATTTCCACGGATACATTATACTGTTTCAAATATTGATGATGTATGGGAAGCAGATTTAGTTGAATTAAAATCTTTAAAAACATATAACGATGGTGTTTTATTTCTTTTAGTAGTAATAGATATACTTAGTGAATATTTATGGGCGGAGTCGTTAAAAGATAAGTCTGCAGCAACTGTACTTTAAGGTTTTAAAAATATTTCTAGTCGTAGCAATAACCGTACTCCTATGATGCTACAAACAGATAAGGGTAAAGAATTTGTAGCCAATACTGTTCAGGACTTTTTGAAATCAAAAAATGTAGACTTTAGAACAGCTCGTAATCCTGATGTTAAATATGCAGTGGTAGAACGAGTAAATCGAACCCTGAAAGAATGTATGTGGCGATATTTTACTCACCATAAAACTTACCGCTATTTAGATATCTTACAACAATTAGTTTATGCTTACAATAATACAAAACATAGTTCAATTAGAATGGAACCATCATCTGTAACTATATACAATGCTAAAGTCGCATGGAATAATTTTACTAAACAGTTTCCATCACCAACAGCTCGAGAAAGAGTCTTTAAATATAAGGTGAACGACTATGTACGGATCAGTAAATATAAGGTGATGTTCGAGAAAGGATATGAGGCTGGTTATACTGAAGAAATTTTTCAAATAACAAAAGCAAACCTTCGGCAGAACATTCCTATTGATGAATTAATAGATTTAAATGGTGAAGAAATTGATGGTTTCTTTTGTGAACAAGAATTAGTACGCATTAATAAAGATCTTGAAAAAGACGAATTTACAATCGAAAATATCCAGATAAATTTAATTCTTGGATTCTCGCATCAACAATATCAGAGTGAATAAATCAGAGTTTCATATGGTTTTACCTAGTGATGGTAGTATGAACTACTACCCTACCAACACAGCGACCAATTATACAACAATGCTGCCTGAGCATGTTAAATTGGAAGGTCAATGGGTAGTTGGAATGAAAGAGATACAGTTACCGGCAAGTTTTCTTTATATACAATTAAAAAAAAAAGTAAAATATGTTTAATAAGAGCTCAAGGATCAAAAGATATATGTGATGATTTTTATTTTTCACCTAGACTCTATAATGATCCAAAGCAATTGGTACATAATTTGACTTATTTTCTTCCTACAATGAAGCATTTTCATTTTGAAATAAATAAATCAGGATATACTAGAGTTGAGCGAATTTAGGAACCTCCTTTTTGTAAAGATACGAGTCATCGCCTTGAACTGTCAAATACTTTATTAGATATTTTAGGCTTTGAACGCTACACTGATAGGAATAATCAGCAAAAATTTGTAATTGGTAATAGAAAGAGAAGGAGTTATAAATTCACAAGTATAAGTAATAGACCTCTGAGTTTAATACGAGGTTTGCCTAGCAGTATGTTCCGCCCATGTAACTGGTGATGTGAACTCTGCACTGTTACGTATAATACCTATAGATGCAAGTTCATATGCCTACGGTACGATGATTACCAGCACCTTTGGCTCTCCTAACTATATTCCGGTTTTATCAAATTCATTTAGAACAATAGAAATAGATATAAGAGATAATGACAAAGATCCTGTACCATTTGACTACGGACCATTAAACGTTACACTACACTTTAAAAGAGTTGATTAAAAATGTCACATTATATCGATTATTACAATAACTAGGCGGGGAGAGGTAACATTGAAAAATATAATAGATTTGGTAAAGTTTATGTTGGGTCTTATCAGCATGGACATGGAATAGGGGCCTTTCTTGGAGGACTTTTTCGTAGAGTAGTCCCGTTTCTTGGTAAAGCAGCACGCGCTATAGGCAAGGAAGCACTTCATGCAGGTGCTAATGTGTTGAGTGATTTCACAACGGGACAAATTTTCTAAAACAGTCCTTGGAGCATAGGCTTACAGAATCGGGATTACGCCTTAAAAGAAAGGTATCAGAAAAATTGGATGAGATCATGAGAGGCTCTGGATATAAAAGAAAGCGCATACGCAAAATTACTCATAAGACTACCAGAACTGGTAGGGTGAAGAAGCGGAACAGCAATAAAAAAACAACAGCAAAAAGAAAAAGAAAAGCCAGTAAGAAGAAAAAAAAGCGACTAAAAAAGTGCGTAAAGTGAAAAACTCTCGAAAGAAACGTGTCGTGTACGATATATTTAATCAAAAATGTCGTTTTTACATTCACATTCAGCTGAGTGCGCGAAATCAGAACTTGACTGATTTACATTACCGCCTACACAAACAAGTATTGAACAATCGCAATGGACGTATTACAATTCAATGTCACCTTTGTCGGACGACGCACCGATAGAATTCGTCGTACCTGGACATGGCGAGGAAAATATTGATGTATCGCATACTATGATAAAAGTTAAAGCAAAAATTATACAATCTAATGGCAAAGTAGACGAAAAAGATTATGTGGGTCCAGTGAATAATTTTTTGCATTCTATGTTTAATCAAGTAGATGTATTTTTCAATCAAAAAATAATTTTCCCGCCCAATAATGCCTACGCTTATAGGGCTTACATAGAAACACTTTTAAATTACGGAGTTGACGCAAAAAAAGTCATCTGAAAATGCCTTTATGGTCTATGGATATCCGGGATGAAATGGATGCTGTAGTAGCAAAAAAAAAAATCCCGGTCTAGATGAACGAATCGCTTATTCGTCAAAAGGAAAAGAGTTTGAAATGATGGGGCATTTACATTGTGATGTTTTTAATCAAGATAAATTTTTGCTTAATGGAGTTGAAATGAGAATTCGATTAATCCGCTCAAAAAACGCATTTTTTCTTATAGATGAAAGTGCGATATCTTACATTGTCAAGATTTCAGAAGCAATGTTAGTTGTCAGAAAAGTGAAAATTAGCCCAAGTATTTAGATCGATCATGCAAGAACTTTGAGTCAAACAACAGCATAGTATCCACTAACTAGAGTTGAAGGAAAATCATTTGTTTTATCTCAGGGTATACTCGGTAACACCATTGATAATATTGTATTGGGTCAGCTACCTAAAAGAATAATAATTGGTTTTGTGGATAATCAAGCATATAATGGCTCAAAAATTCATAACCCATTTAATTTCCAAACATTTTCGTTAAACTATCTTTCCTTATACATTGACGGGAAACAGCTATAGGGTCGAGCACTACAACCAAATTATGGAGACAATTATTTAGAGGTGGAGGCATTTAATACACTTTTTAGTGGAACGGGCATCCATTTTGGAAATACGGGTAACTGTGCCTCTCGTATCGAGTATACTCATGGATACACTCTTTATGCTTTTGATTTAACCCCTGATCTATCAGCTAATCTAGCTTCTCATTGGAATTTGGTGAAAACTGGCAGTTTAAGAATAGAAGCACGTTTTGCTAGTGCTCTTGAAGTTAATGTGAATTGCGTAGTATACTTGGAATTCGATAATATTTTAGAAATAGATTCTCCAAGACAAGTTATTGTAGATTACAACTGATTAATAAAAAGTATATGAGATAGAGAAATAGTAAATAAAATTTAGTATTCAGTAAGAAACCGCACTGTACGGTTAGTTTTATGGATACGTGACAGTTATTGAAACTGTTACCATACACCGATGCCTGCACTAGAGGAGTCTACCCAGTAGACAAAATCCCTTGGGCATGGCCCCGCCCTTGTGGAATCATTGCAAATACCGATGACCATACAAAACCAGGAGTACATTGGGTTGCATTCTTTGTCAACAAGAATGGATACGGAATCTACTTCGACAGCTTCGGACGACCACCCAGTGACCCTCGATTTACTCAACGCCTTGGGAGAAACTGCAGAATCTACAAATGGAATAAACATCAACTACAGGATATTGCTTCTAATCTTTGTGGTCAATATTATATTTTTGTACTTCATTGGCTTTCTAATAACAACTCCCTATCATCATTTTGAAAACTGTTTTATAAAGACAGAAAACAGAACGATCGACTTTTATTAAGAACGTTTAATCAAATTGGCAAATATAGAAAAAAGCGAAATAAAAATATATTAAGTAAACCATTTACAAATTTATCTGGAAGAGGGTTTTTTTATTTTTTATTTGTTGTGAATTTTTATTTGTTGCGAATTTTTATTTGTTGTGGTTTTTTTTTCTTCTGCTCAACGTCATATCTTTATATGGTGACTCCGTATTTTTCTCAGATACGGCTACTAGAACTGGCTCTTGACTTTGAGCGATTGCAGTTGATGAGGAGGGATATTCTGAAATCAGATAAAGAAATAAAGAGATCTAAATTTTTAAAATAATTTAATGATAATAATCATAAATTTAGAGATTGTATATACCTTTTCCATCTAAAAAAAATGACTTCAAGAAATCGAAGACGACTTCATTTTTCTTTTCCTCTAGAAGCTCGTTTCGACTGTCCCCGTCTAAAAAATAGAATGAAGAATAAAAATTATGTAAAATTAGATTAAAAAATTTAAACTTGCTATAATTACCTGATCGTGCATACTCCCACGTTCGATAGACAGACTCGAGATTAATATTCATGTGAGCTTCTAACTCAGTATTGATTCTTTCTACTGTCTCTGAAGTTATTTATTTCAAGATCTCCTTTGTTTTCAACAATAAAATAAACTCAATATTAATACCTAATTATATGATGAAGAACTATACAACTTTAATTGATGTAAATACCTGGTTGTGACGGGTGAGCTGACGCCCATCCGTCTAATACTAACTAACAAATAATAGATAGATATATTTTAGTTCAGGAAGCATTACATTTTACTGTAGTTTCATTAGGCGCTATACAGCTGCACATAAATATCGCATTACATTAGTTGTATTAAGTCTCACTTTTATAAAGACAATGCGATGAGCAGACGTTTCGCGTGGTCAGCAGTTTTGACTGTGGGAAGAAAAGAGTTCCGTTGGAGACTGCGGAGGGATATTTTCTTACGCAGCAAGAAAGGAGTTCTCATGGAAAACGGCGGAGTGATATTTTCGAGGTGGAAGATGCAATCGCAGAAAAGAGTTAGTTACCATAGTTAAGCTGATTCGGATGGTCGTCTGCTTGCGCATAAATATTGTATCGCCTTTATTTTACCGCTATAATTACAGATCACTATAAGAATACAATGAACGTCGCTGTTGTTGAATAAAAATATCTTATCTGTATTCGTATGATTTATGCTATTTTAGATTTGTAAAAGAGACTCTCAGGGCCTTTTCTGGGTACTCCCATATTTGGGGACGCCCAATAAATAAATATCCATATAATTCACATATAGTCATTCCTTCACTGAGCGACCCACACCCTTCATAACATCCTATTAAATTTCTAGAGACGCTGAGTTAGGCACGGTAAGTTCGGTTACGCAGTAAGAACATTCAGGTGTAAGCTCACACGTAACAGAAATTTTGGCGCCCAACGTGGTTTTGGCCCAGCGAAGTGAGGTGAGTGAAGTGAATTTTCGGAAATTTCAGTGGTGAGTGCCCAGTTAACGCGACAGGAAACTGTGAGACTGGGATTCTAAATCTTTTCCCCCGAAGAAAAAGTAAGTGACCGGTATTTTAAAATAGTAAGGAAAGTGCACATATTGGAAATAGTACATTGAAGAGTTATGGAAAAATAAATGAATGAATTGAGAAATATTGAAGAAATAGTGAATTGAATTGAGAAATATCGAAGAAAAAGTGAATTGAATTGAGAAATATTGAAGAAAAAGTGAATTGAATTGAGAAATATTGAAGAAAAAGTGAATTGAATTGAGAAATATTGAAGAAAAGGTGAATTGAATTGAGAAATATTGAAGAATTAGTGTATGATACTGTGAAACATTGAAGATTTATGGAAAAATATTGAATTGAAAGGATAATATGAAAAAATAAATGAATTAAATTGTGAAATATTGAAGAAAAAGTGAACTGAATTGAGAAATATTGGAGAATTATTGGATTATACTGTGAAACATTGAAGAATTATGGGGAAATGTTGAATTGAGATAGGGTATGGAAAATAATTGAATTGAACTGTGAATTGCTGAAGAAATCCTGAAGAAATATGGAAGATTATTGAATTGTATTGTGAATTATCGAAGAATATTGAATTGAATTGTGAATCATTGAAGAAATACTGAAGATTATTGGAAAAATATTTAATTGAATTGTGAATTATTGAAGAAATACTGAAGATTGTTGAATTGTATCGTGAATTATTGAAGATTATTGGAAAAATATTGAGTTGAATTGTGAATCATTGAAGAAATACTGAAGATTAATGGAAGAATATTGAATTGAATTGTGAATTATTGAAGAAATACTGAAGATTGTTGAAGTGTATCGTGAATTATTGAAGAAATACTGAAGATTGTTGAATTGTATCGTGAATTATTGAAGATTATTGGAAAAATATTGAGTCGAATTGTGAATCATTGAAGAAATACTGAAGATTATTGGAAGAATATTGAATTGAATTGTGAATTATTGAAGAAATACTGAAGATTGTTGAAGTGTATCGTGAATTATTGAAGATTATTGGAAAAATATTGAGTTGAATTGTGAATTATGGAAAAAAATACTGAAGATTATTGGAAGAATATTGAATTGAATTGTGAATTACTGAAAGAATATTGAAGATTATTGAACTAAATTGTGAAATACTGAGAAATATTGAAAATTTGTAAAGAGTTGCTTGATTAAGTGCCGAAAATTACAGATTACTGGGACATTGCCGAATGAACTGTAAAATCCTCTGAATTGGTGCAGCCGGTTAGAGTGTGGAAATTATATGTCAAAGCCGCCCCGCTAGTGATAAGTGAGAATAAATACATAAGTGAGTGAAAGAAAAAAAACGAAACAAAAACTGGAATAAGTAATAAAAGGCAAGTTAACGAAACAAAGAAAAAGAAGAAAAAAAAATAGTGATCTGTAGTGCTGCTGAGGGGAGAAGCCGTTGCCCGGAGTCGAATACGACAGCAGTCTGAGAGGAAATCAAAGTCAACAGACGGGAATGCTGATAGCAGTAGCATTATTCATCGTGGTGTCTATGTAAGTAGTAAAAATTGAGTCCTTTAACGGTGATAGTAAACCGGACCAGCGGGAGTACTGGACTAACTGGCGGTTAGATAATCCAAGCGACTCCCCGTCTGGCTCCGTAAGTTCAAAAGAATCGGTTGAAGACTGTTCGTACGAGACTGACATAAAAAATATTGGGGAATTAGTAGACATTTTTGAAAAAAGTCGGGAGGAAACTAATAATAAATTATTAACTAACGGTAATTCAAATTGCCCTGGTACGTCCTCAGGCGCAAACCCGGTAAGAACCATGGCGGAGACTGAGGAGGTTCAGTTGAAAAGAATAATATCGTTAATGCGGCACATACCGGTTTTTGCGGGAGAGGGTGATGTGGAAGCATTTATTGATGCTATCGAACACTGTGCGACGTGGTTGAAACCTGGTGATGATCCGGTATTTATTTTTGAATTGTCGACGCGATTCGAAGGATTGGCTTTAAGCATTATGCGTACATTTTTAAGGAAGGCGACGAGCGTCAATCAGGTAATCGAGAAACTGCGTCAAAATTTCGGCAGGACGGAAACATTTCATGCGGTAATACATCGATTAGCGGGAATGATTCAAGAGGACAACGAAAGCGTAACAAAATTTGGCGCGCGACTTGAGGGTATAAAAGGGGAGGCAGAGAATAAAATAAGCAGGAGTGGATTAACAGCAGAACAGAAAGATTATCGAACTAAGGACTTGAATGCGACGGTGCTGGAAACTTTTATTAACGGACTATACGAGAAATTATCATTTGCGGTCTCAAACAAGGAACCCAAAAATTTGGCAGACGCAATAAAGATTGCCATGGAAGCGGAGATACAGTACGAAAGGACGAAAGCAGCGGAAAGAATGAGAGAAGGAAAACTTAAGTACAGGGAACGGGAACACGCGAGAATAAGGCAAGTGACGCTCGAAGAAGAGGTGAGAGAGGAAGGTAACCGAAGAGACACGAAAAATGTTGATAAATTGAGACCCAGCGCGGAATTGACGTACACGATTACTAATGAAAAGATTGCGGACAGTGGAGACTAGCGAAGTTGTTTCAGATGCGGGGAAGTTGGGCATTTTGCACGGAATTGCCCAATTCCAATACAAGGCAAGCAAAATACTTGGGCACCAACGAATCAGCAGGAATTCCGAGGAAGAGTTCCACAGCAGCAAGAGCGGTATTATGTGCAAAATGATAGATACAGAGGAAGTGGAAGATATAATTATAGAGGAAACAGTAATAATTGGCAGAATAATGGTAATTATGGATATGGACAAATTGGCAACAATTATAATGGGTATCGAAATGGAAATAATTATGGAAATCAATGGGGAGATGATGGAAGTAACGGTTACTACGGCAGAGGCAGAGGTCAGGAAGTTCAAGGCAATTTTAACAGGCGGTACAGTAATTATGGTAACTCAGGTGCAATGGCGACAAACGCATTCGAAACACAGGGGCTTAGAAATAATTTACCTGGTAGTTGTGACAATAGATGGGATGGTCACGAGGAACTAATCAGCAGAACCGGGGGAATCAGATGTCCAGCAGGGGGCCAAACGCACGATCTTTAAACTAGGAAGGGCCGGTGCGATGACACGCTCCGTCGAAACGGCCAACTTAGAAGAAGCGATTAAGGAGCGGATGAATGAAGAGGAGGAAATAAAATCTGTTAAGTTAGTGGGCGCTACACACATATATGTAAAATTAAAGGCTGATAAAGTACTTGGAGGAACAGGTATCTTTCTCATTGATACGGGTGCAGAGATAAATTTAATACGGTGAGATTCTCTGGAATTAAGAACAAAAATTGACAGTACAAAAAGAACACTGATAAAAGGCATAACATCCGATGCTATAACGACTGTGGGCCAAGCTGAGCTGGAGATAGAAGGTCAACGGGTGCTGTTTGATGTCGTGGGTGAAGAATTTAATGTAAAAGATGATGGTATATTGGGCCAGCCGTTCTTTTTGGCGCAAAATTCGCAAATCGATTTTGGTAATAAAACAGTTTCAATTAATAATAAGAAATACGACTTTTTGGAGGACATTATAAGAATTCCGAGAACGTGTGTAAAAATGATAGAAGTAAGAGTTATAAATAATGTTTCGGAAGGATACATCCCTCGGTGTGATATTGCACCAGGGATATATTTGGGAGAAGCTATAGTGTCAATCCATCAAGGAGCAGCACGGATGTATGCATTTAATACCACGGAGGAAGAGCATGATTTCGCGATACCGTACGTCGAAGTTGAATCTTTTGAGGAAATAATGGCTGAGGCAGAAGTGAAGTTCATTCAAAACACGGAACAGAAGCAAGAAAATGTAGCGGAACGGGCAGAGCAGGTACTAAATTTAATATCGGTAACACATCTGGATGAGGAAGAGCTAAATACGGTGCGACGGAACATTGAATATGAGCCAAGAGTTTACATATTACCAGGAGAACGACTGGAGGCAGCAAGTGTTCCACCTCATCGGATAAGAACAAAGGACGATAACCCGATTAATATCAAGCAGTATCGCATGCCACATCATTTGAAGGATGTATTAAAAGATCGAATACAAGGAATGATTGATGCTGATATAATTGAACCATCGGATTCTGCGTACAGTTCACCAGTATGGATCGTCCCTAAGAAACCGAAAGCCGACGGAACTAAAGATTGGAGGTTGGTTATCGATTTTCAAAGGTTAAACGACAAAACAGTACCAAACTCGTATCCGTTGCCAGATATTCGAGATATTTTGGACCAAATTGGTGATGCTGTATATTTTTCTGTATTTGACCTCGACTCGGGATTTTATCAGATACCATTGGCGGAGGAAGATCGACATAAAACGGCATTTTCAGTTCCGATGGGGCATTATCAGTTTAAAAGGATGGCGATGGGTTTGAAAGGCGGTCCACCGACGTTTCAGAGTACGATGGAAAATGTATTGTCCGGATTGCAGGGTGTAATATTATTTATTTATGTCGACGACGCAGTTATATATGCAAGAACATTGGAGGAACATTGTCAAAAATATTTTAAATTTGTTGATAGACTTCAAAAAGTGGGATTAAGATTAAAGCCAGCAAAGTGTGAATTTTTACGGCGGGAAGTTGCGTATTTGGGACATATAATCAGCGCGAAAGGTGTAAAACCGAATCCAGCTAAAGTGGAAGCGGTTGAAAAATTTAAGAGACCAACGGACGAGAAAAAAGTACGAGAATTTCTTGGCCTTGCGGGATATTATAGAAGATTCATTCGGAATTTTGCAAGCAAGGCAAAACCTTTAACTGATTTATTGAAAAGAGACGCTATTTTTACATGGGGTGAATCGCAAGAAAATTCATTTAAGATATTGAAAGAAGAATTGTGTGGAGATGTAATGTTGCAGTATCCAAACTTCGAGTTACCGTTCATCGTCGCTACAGATGCGTCAGACTTTGCCTTAGGCGCGGTGTTAAGCCAAGGGAAACTTGGAGAAGATAGAGCGATAAGTTATGCTTCTCGAGCTTTGTCAAAAACAGAAAGAAATTACACAGTGACCAAGAAAGAACTATTGGCTATTATGTATGCTGTCGACACGTTTAGACCGTATATTTTTGGTAAGAAATTTACGTTGGTTACCGACCATCAACCGTTGCAGTGGCTCAAGTCTACCAAAAGCCCTGGAGAGCACATTCGGCGATGGGTAAATCGATTAGAAGAATACGAGTATGAAGTTATCCACCGACCAGGCAAGAGCAACACGCAGATGCTTTATCGCGAAATCCGGTGAGGAATGAAAACGGTGAACTGTTGGAGATGGTAGAAGTAAATGTTGGCAAAAGAGAGAGAGAGGACACATCGGTAACGCACTCATCAGCTGATGGAAGAGGGCAGAGAGGGAAGGTCAAAAATTTAAAGAAGAAATTAAAAAGAGCAGACGACCATCAAGATAATACATCATCGGGAGAATCTGATATTGAGATGATGACTGACAATGGAACGAAAGGAAATGATAGGACAAGTCCAGTCGTGGTTACTCAGGATCCGGGCCCATCGGGTACACAGCAGGAAAAAAAAGTGCGACGAAGGGGACGTCCGAGGGGAAGTAAGTCGCGACCCAAGAAGGTGGTACGAGTTCCCCTCAGTGATAGTGAGTCACCACGGGGAATGGCAAGTGATGGAAGTGGGGAGTACTACGTGCCGTCCGGATCAGCGTCAGAACCTGGAGCGGAGCCACAGATTGCCAGCAGTCGTCCACAACGAAGCAAATATAAAGCAAAGATGGAGGAGAGGATACAGAAAGCGAAAGAAGATGAAAAAGCGGGGCAAGAAACCGAGAGACAACAACGATTAAAAAAGAGCGGGGTAACGGCAAAAGAAAAAATCAAGACACCATCAGCTGTTAAGGAAAACGTGAAAAAGAAAATAAGAGACGAAATAATTGAGGTGCAGAAACCCAAATTGACACAACACGAGTTGGAAGGAAATATAGAAGTACCAATGGAGCAAGAGGACACTAGACTTGAATACCGACAGAATTATGGTGAGGAAGATGACAATAATGGCAACGATCCATGGCGATTCCTGTTGTCAAAGGATTTTAAAGCAAGAAGCACGTGTGTTAACGACTCTACAGATTTGGATTCAGATTCGGGGGACTCATTGATGGAATTAGATACACCGGATGGGCATTGCGCAAATCCGGAAAAAGAATCAAAATTAATGCACACAAAACAACATGTAACAGACGTCAATGACAATTTTGCTTTCTTTGCACCAGCCAACGGGGATGTAAATTCGAACTTAACGGATGTGTTGCTCGAGATGAAGTAGATAAATATGACAAATCTACATGGAACTCAACTAGAACAGGGCGATATTCTAATAATAAATAAAAGGAAGAGACACGGATTGGGATTGGTCTATACATTGGATGCCGGTGGTCGTACATCAGAGAAGATAATAGATATGATTATGGTGTTATTGGGAATATTGATTAAGCGGGAAGGGTATAAGACATTGAGAGTCTCGGCGGGAAGTGAACATTTGAATAAAGCACTACAAGATTATTACATTGGGAAGTTACGTGAGATTGTAAAGGAACAGGATATAAGAATAACAGTGTGCGGTGGAAAACTAGAGGTACCCAAAGCCATTAACAGAAGGTCATTAATGAGAGAGTATCATACTTCCGCGGTTGGAGGACACAAAGGAATGACAAAAACATATCGCCGAATAAGAACTCGATTTTATTGGAGAACGATGCAACAAGATGTGAGGAATTTTGTGAAGAATTGTTTTATTTGTCAGCAACGAAAATTAGTGCGTGTAAAACCTAAGATGCCGATGATAATTACTGATACGCCAGAGACAGCGTTCGAAAAAATCTCCATGGATATTTATGGGCCACGGGAAGAGACGCGACGGGGTTATAAATATATTTTAACTGTGCAGGATTTATTAACAAAATTCGGGATAGCAATTCCACTCAGACAACAAGAAGCTGAAGATGTAGCAAAAGCATTGGCAGGAAAAGTAATTTGTTTGTTCGGGGCACCAAGAGCGATTCTGACGGATCAAGGAACGAATTTTATGAGTGATATGATACAGTGCTTATGTAATTTGTTTCGAATAAGATATTTAAATACAACAGCTTATCATCCGCAGTCTAATGGATCAATTGAGAGGAGCCACCACTCTCTTACGGAGTATCTGAGAGCTATTATAGACAAATATCGAGAATGGGATGAATGGCTTGATTTTGCGATGTTTTCATACAACACGGGAGTACACGAGGCGACAAATTATACTCCGCATGAACTCGTTTTTCGACGACCCGCGTCAGTGCCATCTGAATTTTTACGGGAAGGAGCGACAGGTGGGAGATCGTACCATGATTACTTGAATGAATTGGTTGACACGCTGGAAACAACTCGTAAGTTAGCGAAAGAAAATTTGGAGAAAGCTAAGGAGAGATCAAAGAAATATTACGACAGAAACGCAAAGGAAAGAATTTTTGATGTCGGCAACTGGGCGTGGCTGTTGAAAGAACCGAGAGCGGATAAAATGAAAGATCATTATGACGGCCCGTATGAAATAGTCAGAATATTTCACAATAAAAACGTCGAATTAATCGTAAAAGGAAGAAATCGTGTAGTTCATCAGGATAAGATAAAACTTGCGCATACCGCTTCCGAGTCTGATTCGGCAGACCCACAGTTGGAGATGCAATAAGACAATAATGAGATTACTCTGTTGGCAGATAAATAAAGAAGAGGAAAGATGGAGTATGAAGAAGCAAAACGGCTGATGAACGAGGCGATAGATACGAACAGGAACGACGAGGTGGCAGCAGTAATAAGACGATACGGGTTGTTATACGTACCAGAATGGAGAGAAGGATATGCGCTCATTATAAGGGCACTGCTAAGGAAAAAGGAAGAGGCGGTGCAGGCTCTCATTGCGCAGAACGCGGATATAAATGGACCAAGTCACGCAAACTCCATAGTTCCATTATGCAGAATCTTAAAATATTCAAACACGGAATTAGCATGGTTACTCATTGCCCGAGGTGTAAATATTAATGCAGATAATGACGACAGTGGAAATCGACCGATACATCAGCTCGTCATCGCTGTTGGACAGGAAGCAGAAGCAAACAGGGCAAGACTGGTAGGAATAATGGAATACATGCTGCAGAATGGAGTCGAGGTAGAGGCGAGAAATCGTGAAGGAGTCGCAGCTGTGCATCTGGATGTGCGACAAGGGTATATGGGAATATTTGATTTGTTTACTGAACATAATGTGAATATGGACATTGAAGATGAAAAAGGAAGAACGCCATTATTTCACGCAGTGGAGTATGGGCAAGCGGAAAAAGTAAATGCATTATTAAAACAAGGGGCTAGAGTAAATCATAAGGATTGCCATGGAATGACACCACTGTTCATGATATTTAAGAAAATTCTAGCTCGTCGTTATGAAGGAAACAATTTGTATAGTCCAGATCATATAAGGAAGATGGAAATAACGGAAATGCTAATAAAATTTGGAGCCAATGTCAATCAGCAGACGACTAAAGAAGGAGCAACACCATTGCACCTAGCAGGAGCAAGAGGATATGATGAGATTGTAACAATACTGCTAGAAAATGGGGCAAATGTTAATTTAAAAGATAAAAAGGGAAGATACGTGGTACAATATTGCAGATACGCGCGACAAGATGATGATTTGCCTGCAGGATATGAAAAAGAACCGGATGAAATATCGTCAGTCACTGAGGGACACGTTAGTTGGACGCATTCGATAATAAGACAGTTCCTTATAAGAAAAAGAGTTATGGGAGATATAATAAATCAGGATTTGGAGCTGGAGTTGTTGTATTTGAAGCAAACTGAAGAGGAATATGAAGTAAAATGTAAAATGGAAATGGAGGTAATGAAGAAAATTGTATTAATACGTCAAGGAAAAAGAGAAGTGACACCTAACGACGTGTGGAAGGCATCAACAGAAAGTATGAGGCGATTTATAAGACATAGGGATTGTGTCCGGAAGCTTCAACGAGGGAAGATCGGTCACTATGGGAATGACATGTTGGAAAAGGTCACGGCAGCAAGATACAGGGAAAAGCTTATCAAACGGGCTATGCGAGTACTAAATAATGCTACAAGAAACAGCAAGATGCCGTTAGAAGATTTGCCAAAGTATGTGCTGGATGAAATCGTTAGTAATATTAATAATGAGGAGCTCATCAAGATGACGCGCATGGACTAATAATTTTAAATCTAGAAAAAGAAGTGAAAATAAAAAGACATAGTCGTAAATACGTGAATTAGCAAAAAAAAATATGATAATGGAACATGATCATCGAATGTATTAATAGTTGCGTGCAAACCAATAAAGATTATAATTAACTTGAATTTCACCCTCTGATTTTTTTTTCTCTCTCTCTTTCGCTGTAATTATAACAAGTAAAGCTAGAATAAAGAGAGTGGGGGGAAGAATTTAAATATTTCATTGCATGAAAACCCGGTACCGGTAACCTATTCTTCTACTTTTACTTTCTGCTACTTCTTATTGCATGGCTTCAGATCATATACTTGAAACTTCGATAAATTCTTTCTCCGGCTCGAGGAATTAATCAATAAGTGATAATAATAAATCTATAATAAAAATTGTAGCATTATTTAAGTTAAGAATATAAATTACGAATAACTGTGCATAATTCCACGGGGTAGTTAAGGAAATCGAGTGAAAAAAAAAAGAATAAGAAAAGGAGTGTGAGTATAAATGAAAGATTCATTTTATGAAAAAAAAAAAGCGTTGGGGTAAAGGGAAGTAAGGAATTATATAATTATAAAGATAAAATTATTATGAAGATAGATGTAAAATGATAGTGGTAAGTAGTGATAATAATTAATGAGCTAGTATACGGTTATTGTGAACAGAGTAACGTTGCAGTCTGGTTATCCTCGATGCACACGGTTTCAGAGTTGACGGGTGACTACAGTTCAATTCATCTAAATAAAAAAATATTTTATTTAGTATGATTAAGTTAATCTGGAAAAGAAAATTAAATAACTTACCGATCTTGCGGAATTTTACCTCCCTCACTTTTCCTTCGCCATACAGACTAAAATTTCATCCTTTTTCCCCAGTCATTTTTTTTTCTCTCACCAGTAGGTTGGTTAGTTGATGTCTCTCTTATTTTTTTTTTCATTCGTGAACCCATATTTTCCTCCCTCTTAATTGGAGTCAATGCGTGCCGGAAATAGGTGTTATTCGCACCTATAACGTAGGTATATTAGCAAATTAAGGTAGTGAGTATATAGTTGAGTAAAGTAAAATGATATTGTAGTATAGGTGTAAATTACTCACATTGAAAGAAAAGAACCAACCTTACAAATGAATATGAATCTTTTCGAAAGAAAAGGAGAACAATAATTATATTATAAAACAATTAATTTATTAATAATAATAGGTAACGAGCTGTGCATAAATTGTATCGTTATAAATAAATTTATTGCAATTATCAATCTAGAGACATATCGACATTTTTTTTTTGTTACTGTTTTGTTAAAATAAGGAAATTATGGTTAAAAATAAGGAAAGTAGAGACGCTTTATGAAAATTTTTCTTTTGATACCGAATTAGTCAAAAGAAAAAAAGGGGGGGTTCAAAAAAAAAAAAAAACTGAGCAGTTCTATCCAGTAGATCCTGGATGTTGTTTAAAAGAGTTCGAGCTTGGCTCAGGTCCCCTAGGTAGTGGTAGGAGCGGTGGCGTTCCTCTAAAGAAATCTGGGCCCGAACCCACTGCCTCCGCCGCACTGCAACTACGCGATTAAGTTTGGTGAAAAGGTCCTCAAAAATGATTGGAAGCTGTAGCCCAGTGAGGCTGGATATATCATCCAGAAACGTTAGGCCCACAACCGGCGGGAAGCGGGCTCGACATAGATACCACAGTATGTCCCTAAGCTGTTCGAGGATCTGAAAAGAAATAGAGATATTTAAAGGTATGTTCAAAAAAAAAAAAAAAAAAAACCACATAAGGATCAACATAAAATACTTACACTTCTGGGAAGATGGAGTACACGATGGTTAAAATCTCGCATCGAAACAAAATCCGACATATTGCTGTAACTAGTAGTCTGAAAAGTATAGGAATAAATTTTTTTTTGGGGTCATTTGGAAAAAGAGGGGGGGGGGGAAAATAACTAGGAAATGGGGGATAGGTGCCAGTTAAATTACAAAGTAGATGTAAGCGTAAATTATGTTTAGGTAGTTACAGGTCCCTGCTCGGATCGAGTTGATAGCAATTAAAATTTTGACTGAATACAAATTATTTTTTTTTTACACAATGAGGGAATCTTGATCGCACCAACTGGTATCACTGTAGCACTGAGCAAGACGTTGAAGATCAAGAATTTTGTCAAAATTATTTTATCCGCCAAGAATGAATAATTTTTTTTATATATATACATGTATCGTAAACTTATAATCGCAATCGATGCAGTAGTCAATACTTATTGCTGGCAACGTTGTGAGTTGGATCTGAATAGAGTCCAAGGAATTTGGAAATAGTATATGGGTACAATAGATAAGGGAATCATATAGTGGGAGATGAAGTTTAATAAAATAACGCGGAGAAATGATGAAATAATTAATTACGTTCCTTTACACTTACTCGTTCCCATTAATTTTATTTCGCCAAGGCAAACTTGGAACAATTAAACAATGTCGATATTTAATTATTCGTTGGGTAGAATTGACTTAAACTTATTTTCAATAAGGCATGTTTTGTTAAACAGATGAATATAAAATCAGCCGAGTAAAGTTACAAAGAAAAATGTGTTAAAATTTTTCTGCAATTTGAAATATTGTTATTAGAATACCTGGATCATATCTATATTTTACCCCAAAATATCTTATAGATAAATTTTAATAATTATTATGAATTGAAATCTAACGGAAGTATATTGACAAATCTAGAGCGCATGCGCATGAGTTGCGATATTGAATGTTCATCTAAAAATGATGTGATTGAATGAGTTAATAGATCGAAGTAATCTTCCATAAGAGTAGAGTTATGAGGAAATTATACGATATATGTAGTTTTAATAAACAACACAAGAAAATATATATAATATGTATCACATGTAAATCACGTGGACCCAATCACCGGCACGCTGTGACTCTGTAAGAAAAATAGGAAAAACGCACAAAGAAAAATAATAAATAATAAAAATTGTAATTATTGTGAGAAAAAAAAGGGAAATTTATTTTTTATTTAAATGTTTTTTTTCGAACAATCATACAAACAGGGAGAGAAATAATCATCATATTTAAATTAGGTGCAAATAATAATTGTTTAAGCAAGGGAATGTAAAAGAGTCCAGATGGAATATAATAAACTCTCGACGGAGCCCAAGTTACCAGGGTAATAACAGGGTCGATTATATTCCTCAAGGGTAATCCGGGCCTGCGAATATTGTTGAATGCGCACCTCATTGAGACCCTCCAGGAAATGGTAGAGATCGGAGAGAATATTACGAATACCGGTGAGGTTGTTCAGTTCATCCAAGAAGTCCAAGGCCACCAACGGCGGGAAATGGCCTTGACACAGGAATCCCAGGACGGCCACGAGTCGCCAAGTGTCCTGAAAAAAAAAAAGGGGAACGGAAAAGAATACGTTAGAGAGCGGGCTCGGGAGCCAGAAAAGAGCAGGGAATACTTACATCCACCGAAAGACGAACTACGCGACGGTCGAAAAGACTCATTGAAACGAAATCCGGCATGATGTTTTTGCTTTTGATTGGTTTTCACTGATGGTAATCTGAAAAAAAAGGAGGCGGGAGTGTTATATTGTCGAATTTTTGAAAAAAGCTTTGGAGGGGGGTAAAAGAAAAATTACAAGAAAAAAAAACAAATTCTTTTTATGAGGGGAAACGGATGTACGTGATTCTGTTAGAGTCGGGAAAAGGGGGAGCAGGAATATTTTGGTTAGAGAAAAGAGGAGATCGGATAATGTTAAAGTAACCCTTACCTGCAGTAATCAGAGCGATGGACCACAATACAAGACACCACACTGAATACAATCTTGTTATTATCTACGGTCTAGATAACTGGCAAAAATTTAAAGATTCGGATATAGAGCCAATGACACAACAACGCGGAAATGGGATCACAAAAACACGGGTTTTACAATTGCAAATAGACCAGACGTGACAACAACGAGGATCAGAGCTCGAATGGAGTCGGTATTCTCTTGCTTCGGAATTCGGTAATAAGAGACATCCATAATGAGATAAGGAGACCGTTTATAAGAGATCGAAGCCTAGTTGTATGTGTTCAAGCGAGTCAATGTATAGTCATAACAATTACAATTACTAGAAGGTTCCGAATGAAACGACGCTCATTCATCTAATTAAATTCGCGCCATTAGGAATTTTTTTTTGTTGTTTGTTTGCATGATTCTTAACGCGAAGCATTAGAGAGTGCTTTACGATCAAACGAAGTTAACTAAGTTACACATCATCGGATAGAGAATTTGATAAGGATTAATTTTCTTTGAAGCATTCAAATACAAAAAAAAAAAACATCGAAAGGTAAAATAAAATTTTCCCGTCAAGCAGTAGAAAAATGTGGCCGTAACCCATAAACACAAAAACCCGAGAAAGAGTCATTATTTTGTATCAAAAAAAAAAAAAAAAAGGTATTCTTTTAGGGCCGAAGAATTCGAATTCAAATTCGGCCTCGTTTAATTATAATTATAAAAAAAAAAATCAATTAGTTGTTGAGTGGAAATTGAATTTCTGGCGTAATAGAAAAAATTGTCCTTGAAACCTTACCGTACGAAAAAAAAATTTTTTTTAGGTTGCCTCTTTTTCGCTACTGTTATTACATTTTTTTTATTTTTTTTTATTTACAAAACTTTTATTCAATTGAAAGGTAGTTATTAGCAATGGTTATAAGATTAATAAAATTTTGGGTAAAAATTACTGTAGATTTCGAATGGAATAAAATGAATCTATAGTAATTTATGAACAGTACTTAAGAATTAGTATTTAGTGATAAATTTTTTTTTCCTTCTCTCCTTTTTTTTGTATACTTCTCTTCTCTCTTACGTAGATGGTGGAAATCACCCAGATGTAACTGTGAAAAAAAAAGGGGGAAAGGAGGGGAATAAAGGAAAGGAAATATTTTAAAACAATTAAATTTTATTAATGAATAAAATAATCATCGAAACAAATATTGTTCTCAAAAAAAAAAAAAAAAAATAATAAATATCCATTCAATGAATAATAATAATAATAAAAAAAAAAAAAAAAACGTGTGCTCAAGCGGTACTTTGTAGAAGATCCACAATGTCGTCCAGGAGACCTTGGACGGGGCCTAGGTCACCCTGGTAATAAAACGGTCGGTGGTAATCCTCAATGGAAATCAGGGCTTGGACATAATGACTAGTCCGGACCTCATTGATGGCCTCTAGAGTCTTATAGAGATCCTCTAGAATGACTGGCAGATGTAGGCCAGGGAGGTAGGACATCTCATCTAGAAGATCCAACGCCATCAATGGAGGAAGGCAACCCTGACATAGGATTCCCAGGATAACAGCGAGCCGTTGATTGATCTGGAAAAAAAAAAAAAAAAAGGAAAAGTTATAGAGGCGGGCCCTGTTATACAGAAAAAAACATGAAACACTTACATGTCAAGGCATGTGGAGCACACGATAATAAAAAGATCGCATACCCATAGAAGCAGGCATGGTGGAATATCTGAAAAAAAAGGAGAGATTTGAACTTGAGTGATTAGTTGTTAGGGTATATTATACCTGACTAATTATTCGGGTCGAATCTCGAATGGACTAATTAAATCCAAGGTAGAAGGGTTGTCACAATTTTTTTTTTAATTCAAATTTTTGGAAATAGCCGATCCAAGGTATGTAAATTAGAACTCGTGAGAGTCAAGAATTGGAAACATTATAAATTTTTTTTTAACTCATAAATTTTAAAAGAATTAAGGGTATTTTGAATTTGAAATTTTAGATTTTTTTTAAAAAAAAAAAAAAAAAAAAAAGAGGAGAAAGGAGGGGGTATTTTAAGTACATATTTTTATTAATTCAAGGTATAAAAAAAAAAATTTTTTTTTATTTTAAATTGACGAAAAAGGGGGGGGGGGAAAAGGAAACGTGTGATTTTATAAAAAAATATATAGAACCCGAACGAAGTCATCCTTTTGACTTCAACCATGAATTTTGACCCGGAGAAAAGAAAAAAATATATTTGGTAAAGGTGATAAAGATCTAAATGTTAAGAGTAGTTACCTTGTATAGAAGGGGAATTCCTTTTTTTTTTCTTTCTTGCCTTGAAATCTGACACCTCGAGTGCACCCTTATATTTTGCGCTGCAGTTGTCAGTAGCACAGAAATATAAAAAAAAAATGAATAGTTACACTTGGAGCACAGTTCACTTCAAATAAAAGAAAAAAAAACGACGAAAAAAAAAAGTGAGTTTGTCGAATGCAGTGGCAATGAGAGTCAGAGCTCGAATGAAGTCATTTTTCTGACTTCGGAATGTAGTAATATGATACGTTTTGGAAAAGATAATGGGACCATTCAACGGAGTTTGAGTCTCGATCATAAGACCTTGAACGAGCAAATGTAATGAAAAAAATATTATTACTGAATATTATTTAGTCAAATGAAAAAAAGAAAGAAATTTTTTTTATTTCGTTTTTCACTTGATCTTAATAATAATAGGGCCTTATAAAATATTTTTTTTTTTTATATAAATTATAATTAATTACTATTAATTAACTCGGAGACTGAAAATTAAGGATTAAACGTTTTTATGTTAAATAATTTTTTCTCCTTAATAATACATCCCTAGATACCTTAGTTATAATCTTATGTATGTTAAGATACAAAAAAAAAAAAAGAGAGGCGAGCCAGTTATTCCTAGCTGCCCAAAATTATTATCAAATACAAACATTTTTTTTTTTACACCAATACAAATATGGAGTTGTCCACTTTACTAATTAGTAGTTTTCATTTAATAATAATATGTCATTGTAAATTTTTGTCATTTGTTAATGTGCACATGAGGATATAACAAAATAAAAAAAAGGAAAGAGACATTTTTATTCTGGAGCAGGTACAACATTTCTATTAATTTCATGAAATGTATTTATTTCTATCAACAAGAACTGACTGTAAATGGAAATTTTTTTTTACAAAATGTGAGGGTTAGTTGATATTAAATATTTTTTTTTTCTCATTTATTTATTCTCCTCTCTCAGATTGGTAAATAAATAAATTCCTATAGAAACAAAATGAAATTCATAATATAAAAAAAAAAAGGAAAAAACACACGAAGCTTTGTAAATAAAAATCAGGATCCAGATAGTAAGGGTTGAATTGGAAATTAAATTTTGTAAATCGTCGTAGGAATTTTTATTTTTTTTCTCGAATTTATAATTATGAAATTATTAAATGGAAATGAATTATTTAATTATTATTAGAACGAATGAATACGTTGAAATTGCAGATTGAACGGATTGATAAAATATTGAGGAAATCTCTTAACCGACGGATGGAAGAGAAGGAATATTTTGACGTACGCTAAGATCCAACGATCAATGGCATTGCCTGATAAGTACCGGTCTTATAAGTAATCTCCCCGCTGTACATGAGTAGTGATACAAGTACTGTACAGCGTAGAATATTGAATACAAAAAAATTTTTTTTTCCTTGTGTTACTGAACTATGAAGTTACGACAAACTTTAGGCAGGTTACAGTCCATGTTTAATTGTTTTACTCTTGTTAAATGACTACCTTACCATTAAAAAAAAAAATTCGGGTTACAAGGTTAAGGGAAATAATAAGCGCTTGCTTTTTGAACTATAGCAGCATAGTAGGACGTAGTTTGGAATTTTTTTTAACAAACTATGAATTTTAAGAGTAATTTTTTTTGATGACTTAATTACTTACCGTTTACCTATGTTAATAATTATCACATCCTAAAAACCTTGGAGGAAAGTTAAGGAAAAACAGCAAGTGTCCGGGTTGGAAAAAAATTTTTTTTTCTCTCTAAAATTATTCTCTTTTAACCTTATAGATTTTTATTTTTACAAGGAAAGTAGAAAATATGTATAGGGATCTTAACTAATCGATTGCGTCTAACGCAGCGAGACGGGAAATCGAGGCCCTGGAAAACAAAAAAAAAAAAGAGGACGAGTTGAAATTTTACTTTTGACTTTCTCCTTATGTTATTTTTATTTTTTTTTTCTTTCGAAACTTACTGTTCGCTAAAAATCTTATTCACTGCAATAACTTCAAGGTCAGATGACAAGCGATGCAAACCTTGGAACTCGGTAGTTCGACGAGGTGTAGCCCCCGGTTGTAGTGTTTGAGCACTGAAAAATAACCGCGTTCGAATGACTGATCCGGACAATTCATACTGCTGACCGGGAGGAAGGCACGAACGAATAAGTTGGTCGACCTGGTCACACAAGAAAACACCCCGTTGTGGAGGATGTCGATCGTAAGTTAGGGTTCGGAGATAAATGAAAACACGGAGAATGATCTGAGGAGTATATAAAATAATAAAAATTTTATAAGAGCTAGGTTTAATTGTACTCAAAATAAATCACCAAGTTAAGAAAAATAGAAAAAATGTAACTTACGTTGACAGGGACGAATCGCTCGCAACATTGTTCGAGGGTAAGGGGTTGATCCATGTTAAAATTTTTGCTTAACTCCACCAGTGTATTAGAACAATTAATTCAGTGCAACAAGTTATTGCAATGGTAAAAGACATGGAGAGCAGGCAAAGATATCGCGAAAAACGCAACATCAGCTCGGGAGGCTGATAACGACAGACGGATTGTTGAGATGCACACGTGCGAATAGAGAATCGAAGGAGAGAAATTAATATCCAGATAAATTTTTTCTCCCCGAAGAAAAAAAATCGAGTAAAGAAAAAATCATCATAAAATTTTAAGAATATTAAGCTAACATTAAAGATCGTATTTTATAGTTATGAAAAAATTACGTAAGAAATCCAGAAGGAAATCAGGATGGTTTTTTTTATTTATTTATTTATTTATTTTTTTTTCTTCTCTCCCTTACCTAAATCATTTTTTTTTAAGGAAACATAGACATTAGTAAAACTGTATGAATTTTTTTCCCCTCTCCCCAGACCAGAAATAATAATTGAACAAGTTACTTATATAACTATTTCTTGGTTTTGGTCTAATAAAATTTTAACTTACAAATAAGTTATCAAAAGAAAAAAGGGGGACGAGAGGATCTGGCTGTTAGATTTCGGAAGAAAATAAAATAATAACTATAGAAATTTTTACTTAGAGCAATTTTTTTATTTATATATTCTTACACTTTCTACTTTTGTATGTACATTAGACGCATATATGTAAATTGTGGGTAGCACACTTTTTTTTTAAAAAAAAAAAAAAAAAAAAAGAGAGAAAAAAGGAAAATATATAGATTTTTCTGGAAAAATGATGAAATGATGAGTTTTGAATTTTTTTATTTAAAAGAGCCACTATTGTAACATTTAAAATCAGGACATTGAATCAGAGGGATTGATTCCATTGAGTAAAGAGAAACCAGGCTCGAGCGGACTTCCAATTTTGTTTTCCCTCCTTTCATTTTCTCCTTCCCTTTTCCCCTTTCCGAGATTATTTAAAGAGCACTTGAATGAGGAAAACGGGATAAGGAAGTTTGAGATAGATAGTAAAATACAATAAAATTTGGGGTAAATAATACGGCATAATATAATAAGGTAATAAATAAATGTTAGATAATAGATGGATCAATGGAATTATGCACAGTCATGATTAATAGTAATAATTGATTTTGTTGTATAACAGAGGGTGAAGGTGATAAGTTAATAATAAATTAATTATAGCAAGTATACATATTGAACCGCGAAGTGTAGAAATTTTGCTAATTTACAAAAAGATTTGTTTGAATACAGGATGGAGCGCAAGAATAAAATGGTGCTGCTCGCTATAATCCTGTTGGCTCAACCCCTACAGGCACTATTGGGGTACGATTGCGGAGGCATATCTATGAACGTCACTACCATATCGGCAAATAAGGTAGGCGAGTGCGACATACCGTTGAAAAATCCAGAGGATAAGGCGGTATCGCTTCAGCTACTCCAGTTAGCAGAGTTTGGCAATACGGAAGTATTTGAATGTCGAGTGGAAATAAATCGAGTGGTAACATATTGTGGAAAATTGTACGATGCATTTGTGGTAATAAACGGAAGAAGAGAATACATTTTGGAATTAGAGTATAGACAATGCAAGAGGCTACATGAAACTGGCAGTCTGAGGATGGGCTATAATGCAGAATTGGAGGGATTAACAAGGAACGCAACGCACTATAGGACGATTATGTTAGCGGGAACTACTACGGTGGATGGGAAGTGTTCAGGAACGCAATATAGTGATCCATTTGGCACCTGGGATAACGTAATTGTAGAGGCGACCGTTAGGATAACGGTCAGGAATTATTTTGCCACAGTAGAGCGTACAGGCAATAAGGTAGTTCTTAGCAGTGGAGCAAGATGCGACTGGGCTGAAGGAGGGTGCATAGATCAGACAGGAAGTAACACATTTTGGGAAGTCATAAGAGAAGAATCATGTCAAACAGCGAGTCACATAATTTTATACGAGGGACCTGGTACGTTATTATTCGGAGGAAAAGAAGAACCGGAAATCTATACAATCAATACAGAAGAAATAACATTTGCCCTAGCAAAAAAGATGGAAAAGAAGATATGTGGGTACACTCTGATACAAACGAAACATCCTAAGTTATTAATTAAGGTACTCAAACCAGGGGAAGAAACAACGAAGGTGAAATCAATCTCGACGGAAGACCTTGATATATTTATATACATAAATTCGAAATTTGTGTATGTAGAAAAACACATTAAACGGCAAATGAGATCTTTGTATAGGGATATATTGATGCACAATTGCGAAGTGGAGCGACAGGTAATATTGAACGCACTCATGTTGTCAGGATTGAAGCCGGAGGAATTCGCCTATGCGATAATGAAGGGACCAGGGTACTATGCAACAGTTGCAGGAGAAATTATTTACGTAATTAAGTGTGTACCAGTAGATGTCCAGTTAAGGAAGGTAGAAGAGTGTTGTCAGGAGTTACCGGTGACTTATCAAAATCAGAGCTGGTTTGTCACGGCTAGATCAAGAATGTTGATTAAACAAGGTACTATTGTAGACTGCAACCAGTTACTATCGGTTGGATACGAAGTAGATGGGGCTTGGATCATTATGAGGCCGGGATTCGAAGATACGAAGGAACCACAAATTTTAAAACCAACGACCATACCAACTTGGGATTATGAGGATACAAAATATTTAGCAACAAGTGGGATATATACAGAAAAGGATTTAGAAAAATTGAGGAATAGAATAATGCTACCAATAGAAACTCCAGTTTTGGTTAACACTATAGTAAGAGGAGCAACGGGCCGCACAATTGTCGGTAGCACAGGAATATCAATGACACAGCTTATGGATGAATCTATTATTGAAAGTTATGCAAAGAAACAATGGGATAAATTTTGGGGAGGATTTTTAATGTTCGGAACGGCAAGTGCGGGCCTGATAGGCATAATGATTAGTATAAAAATGCTGAAAATAATAATCGACACAGTGGTACATGGATACATCTTGCATCGAGCATACGGCTGGAGTTTATATTTAGTGGGCGCAGTTTTATCATCAGTAACACATTTATTGTTACAGTTAGCAGAAGAGCCGCTGAGAAGCAAGAAAAAGAAGAGGTCGAGGGAACGTAAAAATAGAAAGAAGCCGGTCTCAGAAACCGCAAATTAAAATAAGTTAGCGAAAAAAAAAACGAGAGGAAAATTAATTAAGGATCGGTTATTTTATTCGAAATTTTTTTTTCTCTCTAAAAAAAAAAAAAAAAAGGAGGGAAGGGTGATTATGATTATAAATTTGATGGTTACAGTGCCACGGTGAGCACAGGAGAAGGGACCACAGGAAGGATGATAAAATTGGACAGTAAACGAGGATTGTATTCGGAGGATATCGGGGAGTATAGAATCTTTTCTCACGAGTGGAAGATAATAACATTCATAGACATTCATGAGGAGGAAACTGAGACGGAACGGTTAGTGAAGAGATTGGACAAATTGAGGGAACATGTAAAGAGCAAGGAGCACCTCATGGAAATAGAAAAACGAGTTAAGCTAGTAAAAACCCAGTTGGAGGAGAGTAATGATTGGTGTAGGCTGAAGACAGCGGAATCAACGCCCGATCTGATGAGTTATTATGAGGAAATATCTAAATTTGCGGGGGGTAATAGTAGTTTAGCAAGAACAGAAAATAAAGAAGTCATATTCAGACTCCAAGAGGAATTCATCATTGAAAAAGGGAATGAAGGGACCGAGGTCGACTTGGATCAGTTTGAAGGGGAGTTAGAAGTGCGCGAGTCTGCTAGTAGAAGAATGTTTTTCGCCTCCTTCATGGTATCTGAAGGCCAGGTTTACAATGGGATATTGTCGGTGTCAGATTTTCAGCGGGCCATCGGCGTTATTTTGGAAGACAGTAAGGGGATGGAACTTCCTACCGGAACGGATTCAGACGGGATAAAAACGTTACTGGCAATTATAAATGCAGAAGTATGGGTTTATAACCAAAAAATCATATACATTTGGAGGGTGCCGTTGGTGCTGAAATCAAAATATAAATTAATCAAACACTACCCATTTCCCGCCATGCTGGCAGCAGCGCCAAGGTACGGGATGATCATAATGCCGACTACACCATACACCGCTATAAGGGGAAGTGAATACGTACCACTTACGGGAAACGATATAAGTAAAAGTAAGGTAATCGGTAATCGAGTATTTGGGGTGGGGAGAGTTATTGCACGTGAGATGGGAGATGGAACAGGGTGCGAAGCAAAGCTGTATGCAGGAAAGAGTGTTGATATCAACGAGTGTGAATTGAGGGTGGTCAAGTTGGAAAAGACCTTTTGGATGAAATTATACAATACGAATGCTTGGCTGTTTGTTGCAAGGGGCGATGATCATATAAAAATTAGCTGTGCGAAAAATAAGACTGAGGAGTTGACAGTGAACGGAACTGGAGTTATGTGGACAAGGGAAGAGTGTGAGGGAGTAACGAGCGAAGTATTTTTGACTCCAACTCGAGAAGTACATGCCGTGGCCAAGATTATGGATAGAGAACTCGGTTGGCCAGAGATTGGGAAAGAGTTGGAAAGAATACTGGAAGGAGCTTATATTGCTCCTGACGAATTAATGGCCGCAGTAGGACAAATGCAGAGTGACGGGGCCATCATGGAAAAAGGAGGTGTTAAGTTCACAGAGGTGCGGCAGGAGCTGCGTCATATGGTAGAGATCAAGGGAATACAAGCTGAAATTGTGGAGATCAACACCTTGGCCGTGTATTTTTGCATAGGATTAGGCACCGTAGGATTTTTGATTACGTGCGGATGGTGCTCAAGGGTATACATAAAACGGAAAATTCAAGCAGAGAATGAGGGGCGAGCAGAAGAAGGGAAAATTGCGACAGTACAAGAGCCAGGGGTATGTACAGAACGAAGAGTCCGGGTGGTAAATGAAAAACGGACAGAAGGAAGGAAGACATCGATGGAAGAACCTAGGATCGAACCAGTGCAGAAAAAGGATAACGAGCCAGACATTCGGAAGTCACTGCAAAAATCGAGGCGATCAAAAAGGGAAAAAAGAGCGGATGTCATCAAATTGAAAGAGAAGCCCAGCATTACTGGAAATGATGAGGCACAAGAACAATCAGGGGTGTCATATGCGGATTTGGAGATGATGCAGCTAACGCAACTTCCTCATCATGGTGACGAACCCGAAGAATTAACCAGAGCTACTACTGTCCGTCGGAGCATTTGGCACTACAAGAACTTGAGACTGTAGTGGAGTTCGAAACCAGCAACCTACCCGTCCCTCTCTCCTATTTCAACCCATTTTGCTGTTGCAGGTGTACTACCAAGGGAAATGCAGGTGGCATGCTGGGTCCTCCAGATCTATTGGTTTTCAGGATCATGAGGATTAAGGTCGACGAAGTCCCAACCACATCGGGCAAGCAGCGGAATACAGATTATTATTAGTAGACATAATATTATTATTCTCACATGCATCGTAATTTCAGCAATAATTCTATTATCTTTAGTATGTAGAGAGTCTCTTCAGGAATTATAATCTTATTTTTTTTTATATATAGATATATTTTTTTTTGTTGTTTTATTTATTGCGGAATCTATATTATTGTGTGGTTGAGTATTAATATGCGTTTCAGCCGGACGAAGAGGGGGTTCGTGATTTCGAGTGGTATCAGGGAGTTCACATGCGACCTACCCTGTGAATAGGATTGTCCCTTTTACCATTCGGGAGAATGGCTTTCTTTTTCGAGCCGGGGGAGCGTGTGACGGGTGAGCTGACGCCCATCCGTCTAATACTAATTAACAAATAATAGATAGATATATTTTAGTTCAGGAAGCATTACATTTTACTGTAGTTTCATTAGGCGCTATACAGCTGCACATAAATATCGCATTACATTAGTTGTATTAAGTCTCACTTTTATAAAGACAATGCGATGAGCAGACGTTTCGCGTGGTCAGCAGTTTTGACTGTGGGAAGAAAAGAGTTCCGTTGGAGACTGCGGAGGGATATTTTCTTACGCAGCAAGAAAGGAGTTCTCATGGAAAACGGCGGAGTGATATTTTCGAGGTGGAAGATGCAATCGCAGAAAAGAGTTAGTTACCATAGTTAAGCTGATTCGAATGGTCGTCTGCTCGCGCATAAATATTGTATCGCCTTTATTTTACCGCTATAATTACAGATCACTATAAGAATACAATGAACGTCGCTGTTGTTGAATAAAAATATCTTATCTGTAATCGTATGATTTATGCTATTTTAGATTTGTAAAAGAGACTCTCAGGGCCTTTTCTGGGTACTCCCATATTTGGGGACGCCCAATAAATAAATATCCATTGTGACGTTACATTGCCGAGGAGATAGAGTTGGAGGTGGAGTAAGCGTGAGTCTGTGTGCTAGAGAGAGAGATAGAGTTAGTATGTGTGTTGCGTCGAGTGTAGGGGATAGTGTGTAGAGAGTAGGGAGTACGTGTGTGGTGAAGTAAGTGTGTTGAGAGTCTGAGTACGTGTACGGTATGTTATCTGTTTTGGAGTGTCTGTGTGGTTGAGCGTGGATTTCACGAGGAAGGTCTAGCTGTGTCGCGGATAGTGGCCAAGATAACGTGCCTCCCGACCAGTGATGACGACTAGGCCCAGGCCTAGCCCTCGGGGTTGACGTGGTGATCGCGGAGGAGCGACTGAGATGTCGCCGCCCCTGCGAGTTGGTATCTGAAGTTAGCTGGGGTACGTTTACGTTTATTGGGGAATGGCAGGCCTCGTTTGCGGTGCTCGAGGAAGCCAAAGATTCGCTAACTTCGGATATCACGGGGAGTGACACCGCGGGAAGACCCGCGAGTCCACGGCTTGTATGTGGTGGGGGAAGAATGGATGGAGAAGCGAGAATGTGAGAGTGACTGGACGTAATGGAGTGTGGAAGTGAATGGAGTAGGAGATGAGAGAAGGGTAGTTGAGAACTGACCAGGGTGTCAGCGAGTTGGGTTTTGGAGTCGCTCGAGTACGGGCAGACCCAGTAGTCGAGTTTGGGATTTTGAAGCGAGTGGTTGTGAGTCGGAGAGCCCCAAAGGTAGGCCTCGACCACACCCTTGGCTGATGTCGTTTTGGAGCTTGTGGCTCTACGTATTGAGTTTTGGAGTCCTTTTGTCGTGATTTTGTCGTCTTGACTACCGCATTATTTATTTTTTTTGTTTGGTTATTTATCTAGAAGTGTATAAGTCTGTGATTCGTCGTCCACGAGAGGTTCCCGGTGTCATACCCAGGTATTTATTTATCTGATGGACCTAGAGTACTTGACCGTGGGCCGCTTGGGCCCTCCGCGTCGCTCTTGTGTCATCTTTACGATATTTTAATTAGTTTTTTTTTCGTTATTTTGTTTAAGTTACATTGTAATTAATCGGCTTCTTTCGAGTAAAAAGAACCGCGACCCTCTCTCCACAACCTAGCATACTAAGCGCACCAGGACATGCCGCTACCATCGGTTAGTTCTCTCATTTCCAAAGGATTTAGATATTAGGTTTTAATTTACGTGTACGTTTAGACCGGTTGCCGATACCGGGGAAATAAAAGTCGGCTGGCGCCCGTCAGGATCTGGGGGAAATGAGAGGATTGACCGGTGGGCGAAGTGTAACGTAGCCCGAGTTTGAGTATTTGGAGTTCGAGTAATTGAGTAAAAATTAATGAGAAAAGTTAAGTATAGATTTTGTAGAGTTAAATCGAGTGTTGAGTAAAATAATTACGTTACACCATATAATTCACATATAGTCATTCCTTCACTGAGCGACCCACACCCTTCATAACATCCTATTAAATTTCTAGAGACGCTGAGTTAGGCACGGTAAGTTCGGTTACGCAGTAAGAACATTCAGGTGTAAGCTTACACGTAACACTGGTAATGAAGATCGACTAAACTTTGTGACGCCATGGGGTAACGAACCCTGCTTATCGATTTGAGACGAATTTCCACGGAGTCCATGTATTTTCATATATTTTTCCTGAGATGCAGGATACATATCTTGCCCCGAGTCTTCACTTGAATCTGAAGTTATATTAGGTCTATTTATCTCCATAACAACCTGGTGGTGCTTCTCAAAACCCTCACCAATAGCTATGAGTACTTCATCAAAACCATCGTTTGATAAAGGATGCAATGCTTCTAATTCACTCGACATCGTAAATATTTGTTAACTTTTCACTGTAGTAACCAGTACCAAATACAACCACAGACTGTTAGGTTTTGGATCCTCCTGCTCTTTATAGAAAATCTATCCCTTTTCTCCCACCACCAATGACTTTACAAATTCCTGTTTTCTGACATTTAATGATATACATTATTCATTTGACCGAATCTATCTCTCTTCCACAACAATATAAAGTCGCTGGATAAAAAGGGATATAGAGCCGTCCACTACCCCAACACTGTAATTCACATAACTGCATCTCTTCAATTGGTTTTTCGTCGATTTCATAGTCAAGATTTAATAGGGGATTTAACGCTAACACTTTTGTGGTCGGGTTGAACTTCAATACGTGAACGAGATATTATAAGTCGATACTTTGGGATAAAGTATTTGCATTCGTTAGGATACTAGTGCTTGCTATGCTTCTAAGGGAAGGCGGGTAATACTTAATTTTCCAGGAACTGTTCTCATAATATTCCTTTGTCATGCGTTCAGGTATACACAACCTAGGTATCGCAATGCACAATCCAAAAAAGTCTAATTCTTCGCTTACGAAGGCTGAAAATTTCCATAGATTCACATGAGGTTTCTTTGAACAATCAACACATAATTTGCATTGTTTTTCACTATTTGCATTAACATTTTTTAAATCAGCTATTTCTTCAATAACACTTCTATAATAGGGCTGGCAATAGCTTATCGAACAAGGTACTTGCTTACCGCAGCGTTGGACCAGGTTCGATTCCGGCATGCACCAATGAATTTTATTTTCACAATACTATTTATGTGCATTACATTGGCAGCCCCCTGGTGGTGGAATACCGACGATTTTTCGAGCGAGTGGAAGTGGCGCCGACTTCATTACAAAATGATGGCGGAACACAAAAACTCGATCGAATCTGCAGGACTCTGCTGCCTCTATGACTAGGCTAGCGGGTGGGGCTTCTTATCAAAGAAGAACACCTGTATCGGCCGAGCATTGATGGCGGCGGAGGTCCATAAACATTCGCAGAACCTCTAGCTTTGATGTAAGCCAACGTGTCAAAGCAATAATAGAGGGAGTCCTCCACCACCAACGTTGCCCTTGGATAAAAGGCGCCCTCCATTGTATAAGTGCCTTATCTTACACAGTGGGCTCTGTAGGATGGACCATAATACACCCACATCAACTTCCCAGGTGACATAATTTCGGTCGACAAGACCCCCCGACGACAAGGACACGACGTAAGATGGCCACGTCAGCTGGCGGCTAGGACTCATAGCGACGGGAGTACGACGAAGGGCATAGCTAACGCCAGGTCCTGGTTCTTCCTGAACTAGTGGGGACTACTGACAGCGGCTGTGTCCCGCGACGTGTTTCCTTAGACTCGGGGCGGGGAATCACCAAAATAAAAAACTATGTCTCCTCCACCTATCAACTCACAAACAATAGTATCTGACATTGTTAAAAGTATATATAGTTGTCGGAAGGACAGTGGGCTTGTTAAGTTTATTGTTAGGTGGACTGGCAAAAAGGCTAGGCTTAATAACAATGATCACCAGGACCGCGATCCTCTCCAACAACTATAAAAATTGTCCTTAATGGGCCCGGGTACAATGGCTAACACAAGCTGAGTGCCCGGTTAAATTCAATTCATTCATTCATTTAACACTTTTATAAAACACTTTTGAAATTTTGTTTTTTCTAATTTTGAGTCGTTTTCGTTCCTGAAAAAACTTTTTTAAATTTATATGGCGCTACCCGAGCGATAGGTCCAAATTATACATTTTTCAGTAAAGCCCTACAACACTTAAATAAAATATAGCTATAAAATAAATTTCTCAAACTCAAAATTGTTTATTTCCCCCTTCCATTAGTTATTCCCCCCTCCATAACATTAGGCCTCTGGGCCATCTCCCCCCTCCACTCTTCTTTCCTACTACATGTGTAAGTTTAAATAACTAATATAAATCAGTATAAATTGTGACTACACAACAATCACTTCAGAGCCATGGTATCTCAAGACTTTATATACCAAGCTCAAGTAATTTCATCAAATAAATTGAATACAAAGCAGATACGTTGTGGCTTAAAATATTACGACAATGACTTTAAACCAGTCGTACAGACCATTAGTGTACACCCACAATGTAGAATACAATTAAATCTAAATGAGTGGCAAAAATTAAGTAGTTCTATGGAAACCATCAATAATTATTTTTACGATGAAGAAAACCCTACTTTTTATCGCAAGTTCTGTCAAATCGAACACGGGGACTTGACAATTCAGTTTTCTGAATTTAAAAATGAACGCTGTGTTATACTACAACTCCAGGACAATCGAATTTTTTTCCTTGCGGCGACTGCTAACTTTCTCAAAATATGCAGCACGAGAGTCAATCATTGGTTAAACTATCTACAAGGATTACCTTTAAAATATTATGTTGATTCTACTATCCATAATATATCAAAATATATTCTAAAAAATCTGATACTGAATACAAGAGAAGTTCCAAACACCTTCACAGTTATAAAGTACCTAGAAAATCATTTCGATGAAATGTTTAAATTTAACGAAAGATTTACTTCAATAGAAGCAAATATTTCCGATCATGGATTTTCATTCTTCTGGGAACTAATTTATTTCCATGACGATTTGGTGCAACTCATCATCAAAGAAATCGATTTACAACAAACACATCGCTCAAGCCTGAACTACTACCGCGATAACTACTCCATGGATGATGAAATCACCATTATATAGAATTTTATTAAAAGCTTATACTATTAAAATACATATACTTAAAATAAAATCTATGTTTTCATAAGTATGAATGTGCGTGTGAAGAAAATGATAGATAAAAAAGAATAAATAAAAACCGGTTCTTATTCAAATTTACCCTTATACACCAGTTTTCCATCTAAACATTCCATTGAACCCAACAATCATCTCACCTGCATTCAATTAATGTTATCTATGGCGCATCTCGTCAAAAGATTTTTTATATCAGCGGTCCATTGTACCCTGATTTCCCGACTCTCACCTCAATCCTGCACACCTGCAGTCAATTAAAATTTTCTATACCCACATCATTAATTTTGACACCTACAATCCATTACATCCAATCTCCCACGCCCATCTCGTCAAATATTTTGATAAGTCATTTAGGCCCCCAGCACAGACAAAGGGAATTCCCTCTGGCGTCACGGGGACCCTTACCCCCTCTCCCTTCCCCCTCGGGGAAACCCCCCTGGGACCGGCGCCAGGGGCCGCAGGGAGGGAGTAAGTCCGGTCTCGCCAGTTAAGCCCTACTCTACTGGCGGCAATTTTGGTCTTTTTTTTTTTTACTCTTAGAAAATAAATCGGTGAGTAATGAAGACATCTGAGATCAAACTCTTCCTGCCAGTGGTTTTGCTCGTTGTTTGCCACAGCAAGTGAGCGTCTGTCTCACCACTGACTTTGCATTATCCTCACCATTTTTAAATCGTTCCAAGAAGAGTGCCCGTGCCACCACCAGCACTTCAGATGGCTCTTCTGTACCCTCCGCCCCCTTCAGACTTTTCACTTTGTCTTCACTCTTTTGTTGGGACTGAGCTTAATCCTTTTGTTTCTCATTTTTATGCTACACTCTTATACTCCCTTTGGCACAATTTTCATTTTATTGCGATATTTATAATTTTTTGCGTATAAATTTTATACGATTGAAAATATAATGTTACCGCTAGTATAGGAATAATTAATAACTTGTCGATTGCTGATTTGCGTGTTAAGTAAAAATAATGATTAATTATCTCATGATCAATAGCTATAAAATATTGAATTTTGTTTTATTAATTTATGTATTTGAAAGATAAGTCTGAGAAGTACCGTTTCTTTGTTCCTATTGTCTTTGTAAGTTTGTGGAGTTTTTGTATTTTTGTTCTCGAACAACAGAATTTTTTGTCACGTCTGTAAGTACTATTTATCGTTTCATACATTCAATAAAATTATTGCACATCTCAAGCGCGAACGCGCTGAGGTTGCTTTATGATCACTCTAAATTTTTTGACTCATTGACTCACATTAAATTATCTCTAGACTTTTCCAATTACAATAAAATGGGCCAAATTATATATTAACACAAAGACAATTTATTGAAGAATGATTTCGACCCAATATTAAGTCGGTTAATTATTCCATTAAATAAATATAAATTTTTTAATCTCAGTGACACGAATTGTCACTTGTCAATTGTCGTGTATGAAACTTAGTAAACCAAATAACTCTTGATAGAAACAATAAATCGGTATAACTTTTTTTTTGTTCTCTTTGTATTTTCGATCACAAGAACCCAGCGTGGCGAGAAAAATTTTGTCGTTTTAGCGATTTAAAGTATAGTCAAACAGTTCATTGTGAAAATGACTATTCATTTGTTAATAATTGCAATACGTATAGTTAATTCAACATCATTCTTATTCATTTTAATGATCTATAGTATCGTTCAATAAACTATTTAATGTTTGTCCTCCAATGAGAATTCATTTTTTTATTTGAGCCATACTCCGAAAAGTTGCCATCGAGATTCAGTTATTTTGCTAAAATAGGTTATCGTTTTGCCATTATAAGTGTCCGTATTGTTATATTGATGATACGATGGATCGTAACAGCGTTGATTACGATCGTGAAACTTGCGCAGTTAAGCAAATTTTAAGCTAACCAACAAAAAGCCTTTGTGAGCGTTGTGTCACATACTTCTTATTAGTAATTAACGAGCTTTTTTGAAATTACTTACTTTACAATCAGCATAGTTTCTACGGACTGATTTTAATAATTATTTTCCAATGTAAAAAAATTTGATTGCTTCGATATAATTTTTTTTTGCTTTGTTATGATTAATAGATTTATATCAAACGCGGATGGACATTCTTAGTTTAAAATAATGTCTCATTATTTGTTTTTTAACCAATAAAATTACTTGTTAAAAAAATTTTTTTTAATTATTGTAAGTAACTAATTAATCAACACAAGTCACTAAGCCTGATCATTGAAACATATCATACTATGAAATGGTTAATGAAGCTGTAGTCTTAACTTGATATCTTTCAATTTACATTTATTTTTTTCATCCATAACTATCTACAAGATTGTCTTGTTAGCGTTTCTTCGGATACCTATAATGACAATAGTATTGCTATTTTGACGTTACGCTGAGACGATACTTGGATCGTCAAAATGACTATACAGAATATCGTAAAAAAAGTTGACTATAGATAGTATAGCTGTAGTAATGAAATGTCCAGTTGTTTTGACAAGATTTTTCTCGCCGTGTATTGAAAATTACTGTCTAGATCCTTTTAGTTCGATTGTAATTAATTAAAAACGTAAAACTATTTATTCATGAAAAGCTCCCTGGTAGAAATGATTCTGGGTACCTGACCAGGCTTTATATAACTTGTCCGATTTGAAATAAGAGCCCAAGAAATCGCCCCGGTTATTAGCCCGGCTAGAATGTAATGCGTTTTGAGATGGCCCCGGCAAAAGAGCCCGGTCGGGTGAATAATCGGGTAGACAGTTAATCACCCGATCGGGCATACGTTCTGCTGCATGATCAGGAAAGAATTCAGAAACCTGATTGGGTTTTTTGTTATGGGCCCAACTATTTACCTGCTTAAAATGCAGTGTGGTTTTAAAGCATGTATAGAAATCTTAACTGAATTTAAAAAAAAAAAAAACAATTTTTTTTTTCTTTTTTCATTTTTCATTTTTCGTTCAATCGTCTTCACGATACAGGGACTATCAGGTTTGTGGATAATTTAATTTTTAATCGAATAGGGGAATTTTAATTCGGAGAAAAACACTAATACTTACGAATGACCGCATACACATTAGTAGGATTCGAACCCGGGACCCTACGGACGAAAGACCGACGCTCTAACGACTTGGCTACGCAACCGACAGTGATGACAGAGTTTAGCTGTACTACATAATCTATAGGTAATTTGAGGAAATTTATTTTTGTTTTGTTAGTATTGTTTTTTACTTTATTTACTTTTTCTTTTATAATTGAAGTAGATACCATATTTATAATATATAAAAAATAAAAATGTAAAAATTCTGTATATTAGAGTTATATCACAATTTGCACGATTAATTACCCGATCGGGTGAAAAGTTATAGGGGTACAAACAATTAGCCACTTCGGGCACCCAAGCGGGCTAGTGTAATCGGGCCCATAACATTTTGCCCGATTAGTGGCCCGATCGGGTTAATGGTTTTCGGGATATATATTTTCAGATTTAACAGGCTCCCGACAGGGTATAAGAAATGAGGCTAACAAAATTCTCCCTGACTAGTTACCTAACTGGGTTTTCGATAGTTCGGGTAACGACATCGTCCCGGGCCTTACTTTTACTCCCCGATCGGGTGCTGGTCGACAGTCGGGCAGTTGTCGGGCACTTTCTACCAGGGTTGAGCGGCCATTTTTATTTTTACTATTGTTATTATTACAAAAGTAGATTTTTTTTTCTTTTTTTCTCCCCATCAACTACTGGTGGCAGCACTAGCGTAAAACAGTAGGATTGAAAAAAAAGCGACATCTACAACAAAAATGCGGGATATTTAAAAAAAAATTTAAATAAAAAAAAATTAAACTGGAATTAAGTAATGAACAAATCAAATTAATAAGTTAAAAACTTAACAAAAATTCATGATAAAAAAAATTTAAAAAAATAAAAGTAATGATTCAAAATAAAATGAGCGATTGAGGTGTGCAATTTTGGATTTTCCAACGTTTTTTTTTTTTTTTTTCGTTTTTCATTTCATTTTATATTTTCATTGATTTCCATATAATAAAGTAAGTGAATTCATGTTAATATGTTAGATATGTGAAAAAAAATGAATGGTTAGAATTCCTTTAATAATCGTACTAAAAATTTCGTAATAATCGGTATTTTTTTTTTTCATTAGATTTTCTATTATTAGTGCAATATGCAGAATAATAATAAATCATAAATAATAAATATTTTTTTTCATGAAATAACGGTAATATTTCACTCATTCTTAGGCAGAGAAAATGATTTTTAACTTCTTAAATTAGTGGTACGATATTAAAGATATTGAAGTAATTTTTGTTTGTTCAAAAATTAATTTATCTTTTCAAATATATACTTTAGGTTCAAAAAAATATATATTTTATTTTCTTTTTTACTCCACCCTAATATGTACACAGAAAATAAAGTTATCTTGAGTCAAGAAAATATGTTGGAAAACAAACGTTTTCAGAAACCAAGCCTAGATTTTATTGAACTAAGAAAATTCGTCTTGTTCAAAAATTATTTCTACTTTATCGAGAAAATCGAGGTTTAAAAAAAATTTTGAATCAAGAACATTTACTTGGAGGCGAGAATTAATTTTTTTTGTCTATAAATTGTTTCTATATGCAATAGTTTATGATTTTGAAATTCATTAATGTAGAAAGGTCTAAAAAAAAAATAAAATTTACGTATGTATTAAATATTAGATTTCTTCTTGCTTGTTGAAAAAATTATAACATTTTTTTTTTTTTCTTTTAAGAGTTACATGAAATTAAATTTAGAAAGACTTTTATCCGATACAAAATAATTATTTCAAGATTTATTAGCTTTTTTACTTTTGATTAGATAATATCATTTCAAATGATTCAAATTAAATCATAATAAATTATTTCGAATCTTCCGTTAATCTCAAATCATCCCTAATCACATTTCTTAATCAGGAAAAAATTAATTTTTACTTATCAATTTTGTAATTTATCAAATAGCAAATTGAAAAAAGGACAACATAATCCTCATTTCGCCGGTATATAGATTTAAACACAAAAATTATTTACAATTGATATTAATTAGCAGTTAAACAAAATTCGTCAAATAACGTATAGTCGAATCGTCATATTAATTTTATCATTTGAATTTTTAAATTTTTTTGGCTAGAATTTATTCAACAAATTTCGTTTAACTCCCTATTGACATCAATTGAAAGTAACTTTTTTAAATTCTATATCTAAACAAAATTACCACTACGTTGTCATTTTTTCAATTAAGGTTTCAATTTTTTTTTAATTAATTGATAAAATGGTAATGCGGTTATGACAATTAAAATTCATTGCATATGTATAAAAAGTGGGGTGGGGAAACTGTCTTAGGATGCCCTTAATTTCTGTTTTGAAATTCTTTAATGAAATTTTTAGTTTAGACTTTAACTGTCATTTTTTTTTTTTTTGATTGCATAAACATTCTTTATATATTATTCTGCACATTATATCATCTATTATCTATTGCAGAACATATATTTGTTCAAAACTGGTTCATTATACTGAATGTACATTATACGATATACACTTTGAAGATTATCGCTTCGTTTTCAACTGCATTAATTATCTTTCATTTCCCACCAGTAATATAACATTTTTCATAACTCATCATAGGTGATGACCAAAAACAGCAGTCATGGTGATAAGGAGAATTAGACGTAAAACTACCCCAAAAAAACCTTCTATACGTAAATCCTGGGATAGCAAACTGATCACTAAACGTGGGCGTTCATTCACACATTAGACACAGGCTGCTATCTACAGTGTTAATCAATTTTTTGAGAAAGAGGCTCTTCATCATAAGAAACATGGTGAATTTTTAATTCCCATTCCGAAAGTGAGGTAACTAATCGTACGAATGCGAAACGTTTTCAAAATACTAAAACTATCACTTTTGTTTTCAACCCTTTGTTGTATCTTGTTTAAATTGATCTTCTATGAATAATTGAATATCAAGAGTGTAGTGGGAACTTTTATATTCGTGTTTAATTGTAACTAATAGTGAATAATTGAAAACCTTACACGAAAAAAAAACGGAGCTCAAAATTAGATAATATTTATAGTCGTCAAATAAAAATTACTTTCCAAAGAGAAATTTACAATCCAAATCAAAAATTACTATTAATAATAGAACGTTCCATTTTTTTGTTAATTCTTACAATTAGTATTGTAAATTTTACGATTTGTAAAAATTATAATGCAGGTTAATAAAAATTGAATAAAGAATGGTAACAATCTATAATTATTTCACAACGATCATTTTGGAAATAACAATATTCAAAAACCTCTTTGATAATATTACAATTCTAAGTTTAAAAAATTTATAAGCGTAAACAGAAAAAAAAATTATTTAGCTCAAAGTAATTTTTCTTGAGCCAAGAAACTTTTGAGGACATAGAATGTAAATCAAGATTTTCTTGAGGGAAATAAGAAAATTCCTTGGATTTTAGATCTTGAAAAAAGAAAAAAATATTTTTGACTCAATGAATCTTCAAAGATTCATTCAACAGTTGTGTTATTCAGTTAAATAATTTCAATTTCTTGATTTAATAGATATTGTTCCTTACTGTAATATATTTATTACTTCAACCAAAAAATATAAATGTTCAGTACAAGAAAGTTACAATATTGAAAAAAGTAATGCAATGTTTTGAATCGATGAACAGTGATAGCTTGAACTAAAACACAAATCTCGAACTATGAGGACTGCGGGCTTAAGCCAAGTATTTTTTCTCTTGGATTCACACAGAGGTTCCCCAACTCTTTTCTCTTTGCTCTATCTTCGTCGCTCCTACACAAGAAATGGAAATTTTGTCCACGTTGTAAGGTTCAGGAGATGAAATTAAAAAAAAAATAATAATTATTATTTCATGAATGTTGTTATAATTATTTCTAAAGTTAAGCAAATAATTGCGCACATGTGTATTTTATTTATTATAAATTCTGTTATTTTAGGAATTTCCGGGGGAAACTTTGTCTGTTTTTTTTTATAATTTTATTAATTTTATAAAAGCTTAAAAAGGTAAGATTCTTTAGAATTATGAAGAAAAAAAAATAATTAATCAATAAATATAAGAATTAAAAATCTCCTTCTTCAAAGCTGCATTAATTGAATTTGAAACCATTACAAAAAAACAAAGAAAACATCATTTGAATTAAAATTTTAATAATGAATATTTAATAGTTATTATAATTTAAAATAAAATATTTTTAAATTAAGAAATCTTGATAAATTACAAATAAAGGCAATATTTTTTTTTTTCATTAAAAATATTGAAATCTTTTAAAATTTTAGTAGTCAATGGAAAAATTTTACTTTAGCTTAGTCTTGAGTATATATAGTACTAAATCGCTTTAAGTAAATGAATAAATTTTTATTTCTAAATGCGCGTGGTAGCCAAGCGGTCTAAAGTACATGACTGCTATCTTATAAATGGGTCGGCAGTTCGAGCTCCCCACCACACGTTCAAAAAAATTAAGATTCCTTCTTTACCGAAGGTTGAAAATATTATATTCGACCTTCCAGAAGGTTAATAAATAAGTCGTAGAAAAAAAAATTTTTTTAACTAAAAAAAATCTGGGCGTCGGTTGGCCCTGCGGGCCAGCCCCAAAACTTCCCGCTGTTTTCGATCTCAAAGAGCTCGAAAACATAAGTGTAGATACATTTTCGAGCTCTTCGAGCTCGAAAATGCTATCACATGCGATTGTTTTTTTACGATCTTCTCAAGCTCTAACAAGTTGCCTGGTATGCTAAATTTTGAAAATTTAAGAATCAAGAATTGTTAACGAAGCGGTTTTTAAAATTTAATCCCTGGTTATGTTCAATAAAATAAGTGTATTCAGGCAGAAATCAATGCCAGGGATTCAAATCAAGATTTAAATGAGTTTTGACTCATGTGAGAAACAATCAAATATAAATATCCGAGAAAAATATTAAAAACTACGTTTTATCGATTGTATTGTTGGTACTATGATTTAAACTACAAACCAAGTTCGATGACATGATGTATCGAAAGTAACCATATAAAGGATGAGTTGCTATGACTTTAGACACATTTTCGTAGGTTATATTATGATTTATCCGGGAAAAATAACATAAAATGTTATTTTTTTCATTTTTCAACGCCGATATCTTTCAAACTAATTGATCGATTTTAACGTTTGAGGCGGCAATCGGCGCGTTATATTGAATTCTAGAGCTGATTAAAATTTGGAATCGATCGCGTCAGTCGTTTCGAAAATATTTCGAAAAAACCGTCTTCCACCATTTCTTTCTCCCGCGATAACTCTCGAACGAATTATCCGATTTTGATGTTTGAGGTGGCAATCGACGCGATTTTTTGAGTACTAGAGTTAATTAGATTTTGATATCGATCGTATGAGTCGTTTCTAAAAAATCAATAAAAAACTAAAAAAAAAAATTTTTTTTTTTTGTAATTCGCAGATATTTTCGAGTCTATTTGATCAAATGATCTGAAATTTTTAGAAAAGTTGATGGCCAACAAGGTCTTTCAATTGCCGCCTTAAACATCCAAATCGGTTCATTAGTTCAAAAGTTACAAAGAGTTTACATACACACACACACACACACACACACACACACACACACACACACACACACACGCATACACACACACACATACATACACACACTTGGACATCATTCTGAAAATAGTCAGAATAGCTTCCTAGGACCTCAAAACGTCGACATCTGGTGAAAACTCGATTTTCGAAAATCGGGGTGAAAACAATAACTTCCCGAAATTTTCGAAAATCGTCGATTTTCTTAGTGGGAAGTTAAAAATTATTTCTTCGAAAACCAAGAAAAAAAATAATTGGGCATCGGTTGGCCCTGTGGGCCAGCCCCGTATTTTCCCGCTGTTTTCGAGCTCTAAGATCTCGAAAACATTAGTATAAATACATTTTCGAGCTCGAAAATCCCTATGTTCCACTTTCTTATGAACTTTCCAAGCTCAAAAGGATTATGTATTATATTAATATTGAAAAATTTAGACTCCAAAATAATTAATAAATAAGCGCTTTTTACATATTTATTTACAATTATGTTCAATAATTCGCTCAAAAATAAGTTTACGTGATACGTTATATCTATATGGTGTAAGTATATCGTGAAATGAGCGAACATAATGATTTTTAAGAAGTCACTTCTAATGACTTACATAAACAAAAACATATTAGTTTTGAGTTACGTTGTTCAGTAATTATGATGTTATTCAATGAAAAAAGCTGGTACAGATTTTACATTGATTATTCCATCAACGATATCTCTCGATCGAATTATCTAATTGAGATGTTCTTGGCAGCAATCGAATGCTTTTATCGAGTTCTAGACCTGATTAGATTTTGGAATTGATCGACTCAATAGTTTCCGAAATATTCACAAAAAACGAAAAAGAAACGATTTTTTTTCATTCTTCCGTCGACGATATCTCTCGAAGGAATTATCCGATTGAGACGTTTAGGGTGGCAATCGGCGCGTTCCATTGAGGCCTAGAGCTGATAATATTTTGTGAATGATTTGTTGGGTCATTACAATGATATTCGCAAAAAAAAGTTTCTTACTATTTCTTTCGTCGACGATATCTTTCGAACAGATTATCCGATTAAGACGTTCTTGGCGTCAATCGAAAGCTTTCATCGAGTTCTAGAGCTGATCAGATTTTGGAATTGATCGATCTGAGAGTTTTCAAAATATCCGAAGAAAACGAAAAAAAAATTTTTTTATTTTTCGTATTTCTCAAATATCTGAGAGGCTATTTGACTAAATGATCTAAAATTTTCTGAAAATCTAAGTTAAGAAGAAATCTTTCGAATGCTGCCAAAAAAATGTAAATCGGTTCATTCATTAAAAAGATATGAGAAGTTTACTTCCACACACACACACACATACACACACACACACACACACACACACACACACACACACACACACACATACACACACACACATACACACACATACATACACCCATACAGACATCGCTCTTAAAATGTCTGTGTAGCATCCTCGAACCTTTAAACGTCAACGTATGACGAAAACCCGATTTTTGAAAATAGAAGTGAAACCAATAACATCCCGAATTTTTCGAAAATCGTCGATTTTCTTAGCGGGAAGTTAAAAATAATTGGGCTGAGAATCGAATCACTTTAAACCAAGAGACAAAATACTTGGGCCGAGAATTAAATTATTTTAAACCAAGAGGAGAAAATATTTAAACCCAAACTTAAATTTTTTTAAACCAAGACCAAAAATACTTGAGTCGAAAACTAAACTATTTTAAGCCAAGAATAAAAATACTTGAGTCAAAAACTAAATCATTTTAAGGCGAGAAAAAAATACTGGAATCAAAATTCTAAATACTTTGAACCAAGAAAAAAAATACTTGAGATAGGTCTAAAATGTTTCTGAATAAATACAAGAGTTTCTAAAGCTGAATAATTTTATTCTTGAATCGAAACAGTTATTTATTCAATAAAGAAATTAGCTTCTAAATCCAAATTTTGTTGTTGTTTTAATTAAAAACAAAATGTGAGCTTAATTCAAGAAAAAATTAGGGAAGAACAGTAGGTAGGCAAGGAAGGTTCTGGATCAGCTGGGGCAAGATGGGCATGATCTTGTTACGTCCGGAATGACATAACATAGAATTCAGTCCCTTATTTTGAGTCAAGACACTGACGTCTTCTACTCGGGTAACGGAGACCACGTTATTCGGTGTCGAGCATGGATAGGATACGGGAAATGTATATGTTTCAGAATTATAATAGTAATAAAAAGTCAGGACTTACTGTGTTTGCTGATTTATTGAAAATTATTGATAATTGTACTCTACAATCGATGTTCTGGTGGCTGGACAACTTGGACCTTTCCCGGGAACTAGTATTACTGGTTGGCAGCGGATGGTGCGAAGGCGGTTACGTGGCTCGTAGTCTTCTTGTTTGATCACACTATCACTGAATTTATTCTTTCCGCGATATTCGAACCTTAACAAGAGATTTCGCGAACGGAGTACTGAGCGAATAATTTTAACTAATTCCCTTGAAGAGGGCAAAATGCTGATTTGTTACTGACCGATGATGTTCCAATAACTAAAGTTTAGTTGAAAATGGAAATAATTGAAAAAGGAAAAAAATTATAAAAGATGAAAATAATTATCGGTAATTCCCGGATAATCGATGAGCAAGGAGACGAGTCAGTTGTCTGATCCCAGAATTAAAATGTTACTTTAATTACCAAGAAGTTAACAAAGAAAGATTCGGTGATTATTGATATACTCGTTACAGCGCGTACAGATAACAATAGGCTAAGACTGAAGAATAAGAATGACGAGTAAGATCAAAAACTATAAAAAACTAGACGCTGTGGGTACTTGTGGGCCCCTTATATACGCTAGTGATTAGGTGGATACGGACAAAGAATAAAGAAAAAGAAAAAGGGGGGTACGCGTCTAATATTCTTATGGCGGACCTCTAATTTTAATAAAAGATGGAAATCTTAATTCAGTTTCGGGGAATCTCCGAGCGCTATAATGGCTACCGGTGAGTAGAAGGCCCGGCTCCCTGATAGCAGAGATAACGATAGCCAAGTCCTCCGGAGTAGGCTGAGGGGGGTAGGCGCAGGTAGGTATAAGTGTAATACCTCTGCTAGGGAGGCGGGTTACCGTCTTGCTTGGGAGGGAGTAGGGAGGAGGGACTGAGAAGCGAGTGCTCTCTAGTAGGGGTGCTTGGTAACAGAAGAGAATAGGTGATATAGGGAACAATAACTTCTCGAGATGAGGGGTATTCAGGTCAGGGATGCAAGGGGCTGAATCTGGCAATGGAAGACGAAGAGGTATTGCCACAGACCGGCAGGCTTTGAAGTTACGGCAGACTTTTTGAATTTTAATCCGGCTATCATAAAATTCGGCGCCGGCATGGCTGCCTCTTTGTTGAGTAACCCGACTGATAAGAGATGCCGAAGAGATATCGCGTTAACATAGATCTCCGTTGAAGCTGGTAATAATTTGAAATAAAACAAAGGAGTCATAAAGATTACTATTTAGTATTACGTGTAACTGGTATATCACCGGATATGAATAAGCCTCATCAAATATCGAGTAGCAATCTATTTGCTTATCATTAGTGTGGTGACAAGCCAGATGATTCTGTTATCATTTCTTTTATTTTAATAGCTTTCGGGGAACTGGCGATTGTATCATATCGTGGCATCATTTACACGACCTAATTTGATATTAAATTTTTTATCAATCTCTCATTAGGGCTCTGGCGGGAGAAGTAACGGTATTTCCTCAAACGATATCAGTAAATTAAGAAAACCTGGTCCCCCTTTTTTTTTATTTAATCGAGTAAATATTACAAGACGTGTAAAATATTTGTCAACCGTTTACGACGTAACAATCTGTTGTATCGACGGATGGTAAGTTGACGATTAATGATAAGGTGTCGACTGTTGGTGTGGTTATCTGGGGCCTTTTTGACATCATTTTGACGCTAATGGTGCTTATCTGGGACCTTTTTGACATCATTTTGATGCTAAATAACGTTATTTAGCAGTTTTTGACATCATTTTGATAATAAATGACGTTATTTGGCAGTCTTTTCATCGTCTGAGCTTATTTTTGAGCTCATCTAGGACCCTTTGAGCTCGTATCAACCATTTTGAGCTTGTGTTATGATAGATGACGCCTTGTGTATATTTTGAGCGGGAATTTTGAAAACAAAATGACACCATGATGACGCTCAAGGCCGATACTTTCTCAGTCTATCAGCCTCGAGCGTCATCACGGGGCAAATTTACTTTCTGACCAATGTTTGATACATTCAAACTAAGTGTAGTACGAGCATTTGCGAGAAGCCATGCCGTCTAGTGCTTTAGTTTCTCTCCCCTTTTTTTTTGGCTACTGCGTAGTAGATGGCGTCATCAGGCTAGTCTGAACTGGTTTTTTCTAACTGCGTAGTATCATTTTTAACTGCGCAGTAGAATGCGCTAGATGATGACGTCATCCGACAAGTCTGAACTTGTTTTCGGCCTAGAGTGGGGATTCTGAGCTGAGCACTGAGCTCGAGAGCTCACAGCAGTCAGTCTACATCGAGAAACGTTCTGGTCAACAGTCTTTAATAATGAATAAGTTTAGTGAAAGTGAAAAAATTTTCCTCCGCCATAACCGACCATACACTGATAACCTAGATGATATTATTGAATCGTTATTTGGTGACGTGCCTCCTGAGGGAATTGGTAAATTTGTTGACGATATAATTGCGTTTGCAAAAAATATTGAAATTATTGAAAGCGCACGAGAAGTATCGTGTCCAGGCTGTGCTGATAAAAGAAGGTTGGCAAAAAATCTGTATGAAATTAGTGAAAAAACGGAAAATCTGCAATTACGCATGCTTGGAAAGTCATAAAAATGGATCGTCAAGGTTCAAGGTATGTAAAGATGTATTAAATGTTTCATTAATTCAGCTATGAATATTTAATTAATTATCAACTTTTTTTATAGACTTCACGTATGCACGGATGAGTGTGACCATGAGGCCCAAATTGAGTTCGAAGACATAAGCGAAGAAAATGATATTTTCGAGGACAGCGCTATTCCAAATTCCTATTATTATAGAAACTTGAATGAAGAAAAAAACAAAGAATTAGCTATTCGACGGCAAGAAATTGATTTACAAATTTCTTATTGGAAAGAATTATTGTTAAACTTTGAAGATCGCGAAAATTATGAACAAGCGTGTCATAAAGTCACATTTATATTAACTAAATTATTGTTTAAAGCAAACAAAAAGTTATAATGGACTTAATAATTGATTTTGTGGGTTTCGAGATGTCTGATGGTAGATTTGTGATAAAAGAACTTTGTGTTACTGATATTCATGATAAAGTGGGTACATATGGAATCGCGCGATGTGAACATTGGTTGTTCGAACCACCTTTGGATCAAGTTGATGTTGCTGTTATGCAGAAAAGTGTTGATCACCACAAGCATCACCATTCAATATCATGGATAGCTGGTTTGCTACCATATGAATTATTGAAAGAAATTCTTGAAATTATGGTCAAACATACACGATACTTTTACGTAGAAGCCGAACAGAAGAAAAAATGGCTTGAAGATCTTATTGATACTGCTGTTCCAATTATTAATTTAGAAAAAATGGAATTTTTCTCACTCTATCAAAAGAACGATTTCTTGAAATATCAATGTCCATATTACGCTTGTCAATTAAAGAAATTGGATACTTCATGTGCATTTCAAAATGTCCAAGAGTTCAAGAGATGGTTCTGGCATTTTTATGGAATTCAACCAACCTACGAGAAGTCAGTTCAGATCTTCAATCAATTGCGGAATCTACTTTGGATGGATGATTAAGACATCGCATGCTTTGATGATACATTTATCCTTGAAAATGCAACTCAGCAGATCGATTTCGTTTGGCACAAACTACCAGAAGAATTAAAAAATAATGAAAAATTGATTGGCTATCAAAGATGTCGGGATCATTATATTTTTTGTGATGATATTCCTGATAGCTTAGCATATCCATTCAAAAAAGATTGCTCGAACTGTACATTTTTGGGTTAAGAAAAATATCTATACTTTATGTAAAACTAAGATGTATATTTTTAGGTTAAGAAAAATATCTATAGTTTATTATGAATTTGAGGTTATGTAAGACTAAAATGTATATTTTTAGGTTAAGAAAAAACTAAAGTTTATTATGTACTCGAGATTATGTGGAATAAAAAAATATTTAAGGTTATGTTTCACTAAAATGTATATTTTTAGGTTAAGAAAAATATCTATACTTTATTATGTATTTTAGGTTATGTAAAACCAAATGTATATTTTTAGGTTAAGAAAAATATTTTATTGTATTTGAGGTTATGAGAAATATTTAAGGTTATGTAAGACTTAAATGTATTTTTAGGTTATATGTAATAAAAAACATTATATATCAATATAAAAAAAAGTTTATTCATTTATAAATGTAAGTTTTTTAATTAATACAGGTTCAATAATTATATTTAATTTATTAATTCTTTGTTTAAATTGATCTCGATCTCTTGCTGCTTGTTCCTATTCACCTCTTCTTGCTTGCTCATGTGCAAATCTCCATACATACATGTAATGTATGGTTGGCGTTGGATTAAATTTAACAGTCTTTATATTAGTTTTCGTACAATGCTGCTTATAGGATTATACTCGACTATGCGATCATGTATAATGAGACAATAAGCTGATGTCTGCCCAGGAAATTGATTTGTAGATTCGAATTCCAGGCGAATGTCCACTGTTCCAGATTTTATCGATTCGTTTTGCTTCGAGCAATCGATAACATACAGTGGTGCTTGTTCCAAAAATTTCTTCTTCGTTAGCAGTAGCTCAGGTTCTTTGTTGAAGTATGAAATTTGGAGATTTATATACATATCATACAACAAAGCATATTGATTATTTGCAATGTTGATTTTCAAATTCCCATAAGAGTAACTCTGAGAGTTTATAAATAATCTTATGTCTCTGATGTTGCAGTGATCGAATACGCTGGCATTTTTAGTTGCATCATTTTTTCTTGCTGTTTGAAATCCAAGCATTACAAAACGTAGTTTCTCGAGCTGCGTAGATGTTTTAACTGCCCAAATGTGCTTCGAAGTATTAGGTAATAGTGGATACTCGTACAGCTCCCAAGCTCGGAAACTGATTGAGATAGCTGGATCACTTGTCGTATAATTCAAAGCATCAATTTTTTGTTTATCAGCCATAGTCACATATGATAAAATCCACTCGATTTTTTGCAGAGTAAATTTAACAGCTTCAGTATGAGCTCCAGCAGCAGGCGTAGCCACAATGTATGCATTCGAATCAGAATTTGATCTTATTACAATCAATTCGTGCTTTGCATTGATGACAACTTTATGGTAATCTTCAGCAAATCCAAACAGGAGACTCAGTGGTATAGATACATCAAAGTAGCCATTGGCATTGTGTAATTTGTTTACAGCTTCATCCATAATCCAGCCTGAGTTCTCGAGTGCATTTTGTTGAGCTGGACTCAGTGATGCATATTCTTTCAGGAGACTTGTGATGCCGAAATTTTTGTTACGATTAATCTCAACACCATTGAGCTCGTAGCGTATTTCATCAAACATATGACATACTGGCATGTTTACTATCTGAGTAGTTGCACTTACAGCTGTACCATCAGACTTTGTAAATGTTCTATAGACATGCAGTGTACTTTTACTTGGAAGTAGACACAAGTCTTGATGTCAAACAGCAACTCTTATTTCATCGCTGTTGTTAAATGTTGATGAAGCATACGGGAGATGAGCATGTGCTTCATAGTGTGCAATCGACTCATCAAAAATGATTTGTCGTTGAATATTTAAGTTTTCTGCCGCCATGGTTTCTTAATTTTCCACGTAATTTTAGTCCTAGGCTCTGTAGAAACTAAGCGTTCTGATGTGTTAACACCTTGTGAGGTACTTGCCGACTGATGTTGCTCGACCATGTTGCTGTCGTTTTATACTCAGCACCACTTTTTGTCTCATACACGATACCCATTATTTTATAGACTTTATATGCAGTCTTATGGTTATCGACTCACCTCTAAAATTAGCCAGTTTTCCGTCTTGATCGACAATTCTCAGTCTGAGATTTCGTATTGCTTGTACGGCGATCGGTAGATAAATGACGTGAGATGGCAATTCAACAATCTTATGCCCTGGTGGTACACTTAGAAAAAATTCATGAAAAGTGTGAACTTTGTGCTCATTTATGTAAGCACCTGATGTGATGTTGCACTCAACCCTCAAAGCATTGAGTTTTAATATCTTCACTGGTAAATCTGATGAGTGAGTTTCATGTGGTGTCAATGGTGCTTTCGATTTGTAAATCCCAGTAGTCCACCAATAGAATCTTGAGGTGTCAAATTCATAAATTGATCACACTTAACTTCACTTCTCAATTCATTATTATTGGCTCTTACAGTTTCATATTTTTCAGCTTCTATATTTTCACTCACTGAGTCATATTCAGTTACTGAGACATTGTCATCAAACTTTGTAATTATTGCCACATTTTTTTTAGCTTTTTTTTTCTTGACTACTTTTTTCTCATCAATATTATTTGTATCAATTTTCTCGATATCAATATTATCCACAAGATGACAGACATAGAATTCATTAGCACCAACATTAATATTGGGTATTGAGTTAAATGTTAATAACTCTACAAGTCCCAGAACATAATATTTAATTGGTGAAAATTCTATTGGAGGAAAGTAGTTGGCCTCCAACACGGATGAAGATCCGGTCAGCGTTAATGTGAATGAGTCAGCCATGACTGATGTCTTGTTGACAGAGTCACATCAATTTCTAGATCTCCAGTGAGAAATTTTAGACACAAATGTGCACATATAATTGTATCAAAATCCTGATATATTTGTTCCATTTTTAAATTATGTCGTTTGCTCTCCTCTAATCAATTTTTAGCAGCACTTGCATCATTCACAGCTTTTGCTATACCAGCTGCACCACCAGCCAAAGCTCACCAGATTTTTTAACTGCTTGACGAGCACCTTTCAACGCTGTTTTGATTGGATCACCACCAAGAGTCATGGACATTTTAGCAGCTGTGACAACTTGTCTTAGTGCTACTTGTCTCTTTACACTGGTCTTTCTTTTGCTAGTCTTTCTCTTGCCAGTCTTTCTCTTGCTAGGCTTTCTCTTGCCAGCTGTTTTCTTCTTTAACCTCATAACGAATCTTCTTTTCATCTTCATGATTCTATTCACACTTCACGCAGCAGCTTTTTTTACCAATACCAGCGTCTTTTGCTTGATAACGTTGCCACGCCTTCTCAGCAAGTATTTGATCAGCCTCGTGACGTGCTGCCAAATTCTCACGATTATATGAGTATGCAATATCGTGTTCTTTACACGCAGCATCCAGAGGATTAATTCCAGGATCTCCACGAGCTAATCTCTTGGCTAGCTTTGTGCCTGGCCCACAGTACTGGTATCCAGGTATATGTTGTTCAAATGGTAGCTTATTGATTATACTGCTTATGAAACCTCTGCCACTGGTCTCTACACGTCTGCTCATCATAGTAGCAGCATCATGACTAACTTTAAATGATATAAAACCTGATACTTATAGCTCGCTGAGTGAGTTGTTGTTGCGATCGCAAACTATCAACATGGAGTTTAAAAGTCAAGAGTCCAAGTTGCCAGTAATAAATTTTGATCAAATTGTTAAAGGTACAGGGGTGAAAAAAGTCAAGAGACACGGTGCTTTATTGCCAAACAATGTACGCGCTACATTTTGTGGCCCATCAAATTGTGGAAAAACAAATGCTCTGCTTTCACTCATCTTACACCCCAACGGCTTGAGATTTGATACTATCTATTTCTACTCAAAATCTCTGAACCAGCCAAAATATAAATTTTTAGAATCACTACTTAAACCAATAGAAGGTATTGAATTTTTTACATTCAACGAGCACGAAGAAGTACTGAAACCAGAAGATGCAAAACCAAACTCATTGATGATATTTGATCATGTCGCTTATGAAAAAAATGATCATATCAGAGCATACTTTTGTATGGGTCGAGATAAAGGTGTTGACAGTTTTTATCTCTGTCAGACTTATCCACGTATACCTAAACATTTGATACGCGACAATGCAAATTTTATAGTTCTCTTTCGTCAAGACGAGATGAACTCGAAACATGTGTATGACGATCATGTAAATACTGACATCTCATACAATTTATTCAAAGCCTCGTGTTTAGCATGTTGAAATGATGGTAAATATGGTTGTGTAGTGATTGACAAAGACAGTGAGCTAAATAGTGGAAGATATAGAAAAGGACTTGACTGTTTTATTAGTATAAATTAACTTGTACTTTATAAATAGTCATCAGAGATTAAGTGAGCTCTAAAGCATCAACATGAAGACCGAGGAGCTTTCAAAGCAACGAGATATCTTACATCAGATATCTCAGGCTAGTAATGCTATCCGACGGAAGCACAGAATGCTCAAGTTGGGTAAAGACACAGCTGAGAAGACAATGGGCGAAATGTTTAAGCCTATTGTTACACCTCTGCAGAGTCTAGTCGCATCATCTAAAGTAAAACAAGAAGTCAAAGATGGAGTTAAAAAAAATAATTCAACAGTGAATAATGATACAGAACTTGATGATGCAAGTAATTATGATAGTATTATCTCTGAACATAGAACTCTGGAAGATACACAAATATCTCCTGCTGCATCAAGTACCCCGGCTAAACCAGCTAACAGTGAAATAAAGTCTTATTTATCTAAAGTGTATAAAAATAGTAGAGATATGGATATGAGATATGGTGTCCGTTGATGTTACAATGATTTTTACATTGGTGATTCTGAAATAGCCTTTAATGATACTGTGATTAATATAAAAAATAAAAATTACTTAGTGACTCCTGGTTTATTGGAATTATTATTTAAAAAATTACCCGATGATTCAAAAGACACACAGAATGATAAAAATAAATATCTCGAAATTATAAAAATGACCAATGCTCATAGAAAAAAATATAAGCCAGATGGTAGTTCTTATGAAGACTCGACAATCAAGTACAATAATTATATTGCTGATTTTCTTGCTAAAAATGCAAACTTATCAAGAGGTAAAGGATGACCTGATTTTATGATTGCGAAAAAGAAAAAAGCACGTATGGATTATGTTTACTGGGATGATCCAAATGAACTAGTCGACCATCTTCGTTTACTTATGGCATCTCAAGTAGCTGGAAATTTAAGTCACACCAATGAAATCATATCAATTATCGAAGAGCTACGAGAAGCAGGAATTATTTATTAGCAACCACTGCGTCAAATTTATTCCATTTACATGCTAACTGTTGAAGTGAAAAGAGCAAAAATGAGTATCGATATTTTTGGGCGGTCACTACCAACTGGTGCTGCAATCAGTTGAACACCAGGACCACCTGGATGAGGATTTCAAATAACTGTAGATGGACAGTATGATGTTGAGAGCAAGAGACTGTGTCATGTTGTTAAACCAGCAGAAGATAGTGATGCAGCAACTGTAAAATTTACACGTGATCTTGTGTACAAAGAGCTGTCTCTATTGTATGATAGTATGAGGAATGATCAGTCAGAGATCATTTCACATTTGCACTCTCAAGGGGTAACACTGGACTCTGCTGTAACGCTTTTAAAAAAAGAAAATCAAGAATTGAAAAATATAATAAAACGTATAAAGCCACGAAAAAAATTAATCACTAGAAATACACAGCGAATTAAGGAATTGGAAGCTAGAATTTTTGTTGACAATGGAGGACAAAAAATCAGTAATAGCGTATGAGTTGCACAGACCAGCATGCAGAAATTATCAACGTCGTCATGTTGACATACGAGCACTTGATGAAACTTGGCAAGCTGATCTAGTTTTAATGATTCCTTATGCAACAGTAAATTGCTAGGGAGTATCTATTTTTTATTAATAATTAGAGCAATAAACGTTGTTTTCCCCTATATGCTGCTGGAAGTAACTTGTCGACCAGGACCAAGCAGCGATGTCCTGGTGCTTATATGATAGTAAGGGCGCCACTTAGTTTTGCAAAAGATAAAAACTAAGAAAATCTTATATCTAGCTAGCGATAGAGATGAGGCTCCACCAGGAGTTCGTAGGTGTGGGTTGTCCGCGGTGACTTATTATTATAAACAATTTTAATAGAGAGAAAATAGAAATATATTGAAAGAAAGTAATTAGAGATCACAATAAAGTTGATAGATCATAACCCATACTTTACAAAGAAAAGAAATGAAAATGAGACAATAGTTTCAAGAAATAATAATAATATGAAAATAATTACTCTCGCGAAGCCAACAGTATACGCATAATAAATTTTAAAGACTTACGATACGCAGTTTTCAATCGCTCAAATCAACTCAAATTTCGGCTGTCTGCCGACGGCTCGCGTAGACTCTGGCGTCGGAAGTAACTCCTTGGAGATGACACAGGCTCGGCTTCTCCGACTCCTCCTGGATGTTATTGCACCCTTGTGCGTTTTGCTTCGACGCAGGTGCGTATACCGGTTTTGACAGAGATAGCACTCAGTGGCTCGAGTCTTTCTCTCGACAATTTTGATTGTATTATAAAAGTACTATCACCAGCACGCGACTTGTGTCTAATGATCATTATAGATTTATTTATTTATAATGAAAACTACTAGAGTAACAACAGCGCACGTATAGCGTGTGCCGGAGGTTCACTCTTATTATTTAAATATTGAGTGATAATAGCGCACGCAACAATAGTGCCTAATATTCCTTCTTGAAATTTATAGAAAGTTAAATGGTTAAAATGAAAACTCGGTGGAGCAAAACACAACACGTGCTTGCCCTTTAGTGGTTCGTATCTAATTGTCGCCTGGAGCGTCTTACGCCGCACTCCTTCCCCTCATTTCCCAATAGATCCGAAGATCTCCGATGGTGGTCGAAAATTATGCGTTCAGGCTAATTGCAAGTGCGGAGAATTTTAAGTTGACGCGGCAAAATTAAAATATGTTTCGCGCGTGTTACCAAGCGACGGTAAATAATAATTATTATTATTATAATTTTATTTACTCCGTAACAAAATAAAGAAAACAAATATCTGCTAACTGTCATAGATATTTTGTCAAAGTTTGCTTGGGCTGAACCAATTAAAAGTAAAAGTGGCAGTGATGTCACTAGTGCAATGAAATCTATATTTTAACAAGGACGTGTACCAAACAATCTGCATGTTGACCAAGGCAAAGAATTTTATAACAAAGAATTTCAAGAACTTATGAAGCGTAAAAATATCAACATGTACTCAACATTTAGCAACTTGAAGGCATCAATATGTGAACGTTTTAATCGAACACTTAAGACTAACATGTGGCGTCAATTCACCGCTCGTAGCAATTATAAGTGGATTGATGTATTGGAAGATTTGGTACACGAATATAATACTAGAAAACATCGAACTATTCAACTGGAACCTATTGATGTAACTGCTAAAAATGAAAGGCAGATATTTGAAAAAATATACAAACCTCTTCAAGCTCAGCAACAGGCACGAAAAAATAAATTCTAAGTTGAAGACAAAGTAGAAATCGGCAATCACAAACATGTGTTTGAAAGAGGCTATACACCCAACTGGACCACTGAAATTTTTACAATCAAGACAGTGCAGAATACAAATCCAACAACATACAAACTTATAGACTATCAGGATAAGCCAATTGAAGGTGGATTTTATGTTAAAGAACTCAGCAAAGTGAAGCATCGAGATGTCTATCTAATCGAAAAAACTATAAAAATACGTGGAAATAAATTATATGTAAAGTGGCTCGGCTTCGACAGCTCTCACAATACCTGGATTGATAAATCAGACCTGTAAAACTTATATTCTAATAAATGAAAACAGAATTTTTAATTGTATATACATTTTTTTTTTTTATTTTCAAACCTTAATATGAATTTTACAAAAAAAAAAAACTTGAAAATAATATTTACATTTTTTATTTGAATTGAATTGAATGAATTGAATTTAACCAGGCATTCAGCTTGTGTTAGCCACTGTACCCGGGCCCATTAAGGACAATTATTATAGTTGTCGGAGAGGATCGCGGTCCTGATGATCATTGTTATTAAGCCTAGCCTTTTTGCCAGTCCCCCTAACAATAAACTTAACAAGCTCACTGTCCTTCCGACAACTATATATACTTTTAACAATTTCAGATACTATTGTTTGTGAGTTGATAGGTGGAGGAGACATAGTTTTTTATTTCGGTGATTCTCCGCCCGAGTCTAAGGAAACACGTCGCGGGACACAGCCGCTGTCAGTAGTCTCCACTAGTTCAGGAAGAACCGGGACCTGGCGTTAGCTAAGCCCATCGTCGTACTCCCGTCGCTATGAGTCCTAGCCGCCAGCTGACGTGGCCATCTTACGTCGTGCCCTTGTCGTCGAGGGGTCTTGTCGACCGAAATTATGTCACCTGGGAAGTTAATGTGGGTGTATTATGGTCCATCCTACAGAGCCCACTGTGTAAGATAAGGCACTTATACAATGGAGGACGCCTGTTATCCAAGGGCAACGTTGGTGGTGGAGGACTCCTCTATTATTGCTTTGACACGTTGGCTTACACCAAAGCAAGAGGTTCTGCGAATGTTTATGAACCTCCGCCGCCATCAATGCTTGGCCGATACAGGTGTTCTCCTTTGATGAGAAGCTCCACCCGCTAGCCTAGTCATAGAGGCAGCAGAGTCCTGCAGATTCAATCGAGTTTTTTGTGTTCCGCCATCATTTTGTAATGAAGTCGGCGCCACTTCCACTCACTCGAAAAATTGTCGGTACCCCACCACTAGAGGGCTGCCAATGTAATGCACATAAATAGTATTGTGAAAATAAAATTCATTGGTGCATGCCGGAATCGAACCTGGTCCAACGCTGTGGTAAGCAAGTACCTTGTTCGATAGGCTATTGCCAGCCCTCATTGTTTATTTGAATAAGTTCTCTTTTTTTTAAATAACAAAAGTTCTCTTTTTCTTTAATTAACAAAAGTTCTCTATTTTTATTTACATAATTTTTCTTTTTTTAATTATTATCTCATCATCATCATCTTCATCTACAATAATTTTATTATTAATTTTATAGCCCCACGGTAGGGTGTCATGACTGCCGTCGATGAGCTGGCGCTCATCATCAGCCCAGCTCAATACAATTTTATTTTACGCAATTGTTTTTACATTATGTTTGTTTGTTTTAATTAAATATTGTTTTGTTTTGTTATTGCCACATGATTATTTAATCATTCCATAGAATCATCAAACGTGATTGTCCTCAAAGTAGGACCCTTGACTTCCTTTGCACGTTTTTTAGCTTTTTCGTTTTTATATGTTTTAAATGCATATAATTTAGCCCTGAGTCCAGTGAATTCACCATTATTTTCATCCTTCATTAGACCCAGGACTTTTTTATTAGCTAATGACATATTATATACATTATTTTCGGGGTAGTCAGAGGTGTCAAACTTTGAGATATCACGTTTAATGATTTTATAGGTATCTGGTACAGTAAAATGATAGATGAGACTGTCTGTGTCTGTGTACATTAATTGCGACTTATCATGTTTAAAGTTATTTTTTACATAATTATAATGAAAATCGTAAATAAATGTTTTGAATAAATCTAAAATACAAAAGCCTTCATAAATAGGTTTATCGAAACAGACTTCAACTTTTTCCATCTCAATAATTACCATATCTTTATCAAACATGGTAAGACTATGGAAATTTGGCTTGCATATCAATTCTTTAACTCCATATCTACCATCTCATTCAGTTTTTGACTGCACATCTTTGTGCTTTCTTACATTTTCCAAAGTCTTACCAAATACAGCGTTGTTCATCAGTTTGTAAAAATTTTTTTCAAACTCATTTTTTGCTAATTTTCTACAGTCAATGTTTTTATCAATGTAACTTTTGAGCCAAGGTGATTGTGTAAACTGTAATACTCTGTCTATTTTTTTTCAACATTAATCCTAAATCAAGACATTGTTTTAAATTTTTGTAATGGATTATATAATTATTCTTATCATACAGCGTAGTTGATGATTTCGAGTGCTTAGATTTAGGTGGTACAAAGTGTTCTGGGCACAGCGGTAAATCTTTATGGTATTCATGTAACTTCTCAGGATAATCTAAGTCTACTTCTAAAATATATATACTACATTATCATTATCATTTAAAAATTTATTAACATCATCATCGACATTTTCAACCTACTCAAATGGACCCGTCGGCAGTGACATACTCATTGCTGCACCATACAAGTTATTTACATCATAATACATTATATATGATTCAGCTTTGCTTGGATCAAAGTCTTCACCCATGTACCGATTGTTTGCAGCAGCATATCGGTTCGTACACTGAGATATTCCACCTCTGATTCCTTTCTCGATAACAAGTACCATTTCAGAATTAGTAAGAAGCTGAAGTTCCACACCAGTGTATATTAGCATAGCATCATTGAACAGACCAGGAGTAGTATAGTAATGTAATGGATCTAGATTATAAGTTTCAAAGCAGCTACGTCTAAAATTTTCAAACACATTTGCTAGAACAAGTACATCAGTTTTAAGATATAAATCTGAGTACTCTCCCAGTGTTTTGATGTTAAATTTGTTCCAGACTAGTTGAGCAAAAAAATAATCCTCATCAGAGACACTTTCATTTGTTCGCTTTAAAAAAAATGATATTTAATTAGGCAATTGTTTGTCATTAAGTTTGTCAATACCTAAAATATATTCATATGGAAATATGCCTTTGCGCGTGACTAATTTTAATTCGTCTGGATCAGGATAATGAAGTTTCGCTATAAGCTTTTCATCATCACCAAGATAAGGAGCTAATTTTTCAAGGCTTGATGTCATAAATCTGAATGAGTCTATAAATCGTAATGTCACTGAAGTATTTTCAATCGATTTTGTGAAAGATATAGATTTTTCTTTATTAATTGGTAGTAAAGTAACATCACCTTTAATTAATGTAGCTAAAGTTTCGATTAAAACATGTGAATTAAATCCGGATAAATTGTGAATTACTATGGGAATAACATGTGACTTGGGATAATTGACATTACAAGATATATGTGCTGGGCCGCGATAATTACCAGTGAAATGACAGTGATCATAACACTTATCTGGATTTGTTGTAATTATTTATTCACAAATATGACAAACAGTTGCCTGATCATGTGGCTCTTGCTGCTGTTTAGTAAGCAGTTTCATTGGTATGGGATTTTTTTAGATATCCTTCATACTCGATAGCTAATTTTTCTAACGTTAAAATAAACCAATCAATACAAAATTTTGAACGATTTTATTCAAATTTAGATAATTTATTATCATAACTGCAGTGCTGATAAAATGCTACACTGTGTGGAACATGCATCTGAGTTTCATCATCTCCTTGGGTTTTTTCTAGTGTACACTCCAAGTCCGCATATACAACAAAAGGTACAGTGTCTTTGTATCGGTAGTTTTTGAATTTTCAAATTTGATCTTTTGGAAATATCATATGGACTTTCTTCATTTTAAAACAATCAGCTTTGTGATTTTCATACGAATAATCGAATCTAAAATGATTCAAGCATCTATCACAAAAAAATAATTTGCATGTCGACTTGGAAACTTGTAATCGAACTAGTCGTGAAAGATCTTTGATCAAAGCAAAGTGAAATTTAGGTTGATAATTTTTAATATCAAAATCTGATTTATTTAATTTAATATTGTTCGGAAGTAAGTCATCAACTTAGCGCGGACCATGGAGAGATACCATGGCTCATTAACTTCGCACGGACCGTGAGAGAGACTGCTAGCTCTCCATACGCGACCGACCAATAAGAGTTGACTCGACCCCCTCCACACTCAACGAAGACTTCTCATTCGCTCGCTATTAACTTGCCCTCAACCAAGCCATCTCATTGGAGCGCAAGGAGCCGTGCTCTCGGGTATAAAAAAAGGTGATCTGAGAGCGTTAGCGCATTCTATTCTGATCAGTCCTACTGTAAGGAATAACTCTACAGATAGCGAGCAAGGTTATCAGCGATCAACATAAAATATTCAAGCGAGCAAGGTTTGAATATAATTCAGCTACTTCTCAACACCATCAGTTCTTTTTAGAACTCTCTCGTCAAGTTTTGACTATCTCTTCTCAGGGCTAGTCTCGTAAGAAACTTTCAAATTCAAGAAACCTCCGAGTCTTCAGCTAGACTACTCGAGTACAAAAAACGGTTTTTCTCAGGACCAGCAGTCAATTCTCATCGTCGTCTCCAGCTCAAACGTTACTCTCAAACGGTCTTTCTCAAGACCACATCGACTTTTTTCAAGGCCACCAATTGACTTTAACGTAAAGAATTCCCTTCAGTGCAAAGTTATACTATCGGCAGACTACTCGTTGAACATTTTATGGTCCTTCGAGCCGGATAGCTTTGTATTGAAGTAGAATTTCTCAACGCCTCAGCAAGAAGCCAAGGACATCTCCAAGGTAGCAATCAGTCTAAATTCAACGCATTGCGGAGCACGGAGTGCTGCGGGGTTTTTAGATTGGTTGGAATCTTCAACGTCCTCTCATCATGGCCAACTCATCTGGGAAACTGAAGCTGCAGAAGAGTAGATTCATCTACATCTCTTAACTCGCAGCTGAAGTCGAGTCGAAGGTCATCTCAGCTATCAATATCCACGCGGCTAAGGCGAAACTCGGCATGCTCAAGATCAACTGGGAGAAGTTTGAATCCGACCACGAAAAATTGGTCTCCATAAAGTCTGACGTATCGCTTGAACACGACTACTTCAAGAAGAAGTGGTACGAAGAAGCCATGAAGGGATTCGTGCAATCCGAGGCTGCTCTGTCTGCTCACATGGCTGAATTGGAAGCTACAGAGCCTCTAGCTGGCCACTCTCTAGCTGACTTAAGCATTCAAGGGACTTTTCATCACCGACCTTCTCTACCAGGCATCTCTATTCCTAAATTCTCTGGGAGCTTCTCTGAATGGCGGCATTCTCAAGACCTGTTCGTTTCACTTGTCGGAGAGAATTCATCCATCTCAGCAGTTGAGAAAATGCACGATCTGTGTGCTAGCCTGGAAGGAGACGCGGCTAGTCTAATAGCCAACCTCAAGATCTCTGCAGACTCGTTTGCATCAGCATGGGACACTCTCACCGCACGATACGAGAACAAGAGGCTTCTCAAGACTGCTCATCTCAACAAATTACGGGCTCTTCAGAAGATGGAACATTGATCAGCCAAGGAGTTGAACCACATTCTGACCACAGTATCAGAGTGCTTAAATGCTCTTAAAGCACTTGGTTGCCCCACTAGCACTTGGGATGACCTCATTGTCTACGACATTGTACAATTGCTTGATGTCTGTACGAGGGAAGCTTGGGGGATTCATCTGGGTTCCAGCACTGAATCTCCAAGTTACGATCAACTCAAGTCATTTCTGACAGGTTCTGCCAGAGCTCTGGAGAGTATGGAGAGTCAGTTATCTCCAAAGAAGACACCTCCTATTAAGAGCTTCTCATCAACGCCAGCTAGAAGAAGTTACTCTCAGGCATCTCAGCGAACTCCTCCAGCCTACGTTTATCTTGCTCAGTCTGAACTACAACAGTCTTCTCACGCATCTACAGCTGCTCCGACATTCAAGCCAAACTTGAATAACTATTGTATTGACTGTTCTAAATCTCACTACATAGCTTTCTGTCCAGCATTCAGTCAACTTAGTTACAATGACAAGATGGACATTGTCCGCAGAGAGAGACTATGCTACAATTGTCTTGGCAGACATAATCTGCGCAAATGCGAGATTCCAAGAGGCTGTAAGATTTGTAAAGAGAGACATCACACGCTACTTCATCAAAATCCCACGCCTCCTACAGTAGCCACTCAAGTCACCTCAGAATCCCCGGCAGACTCTACTATAGCTACTACCAGCACAGCTCAACCACAATGAAGGTTAGGTAGGACTTCTCGGAGCCTTCGTTGACCTCTCAAGAAACAGTGTAACGCGTCTACTCAGACTGAATTCATCTTTTCAACTACTGTTTCTAAGTCTTCTCAAATAATGAATCAAGAACAGACTTCTCAAACAATTCAACAACCGACTTCTCAACCGGTTCAGCGGCAGACATCTCAGTCAACTACAGACTTGACTTCTCAAACAAGCAAGCAACGGACTTCTCGTCCAGTGTCAATCGTTCAATCACGAACAGCAGTTCTACTGGCTACTTGCAAGGTAGTTGTCATATCACTAGACAACTCACAACATCAAGCTCGTGTCTTCTTAGACCCAGGCTCTGAACTAACACTAGTATCTTCAACACTAGTCAATAAGTTTGGACTCCTCAGAAAGCCAGCAGCAATCCCAATACTGGGAGTTGGTAGTACCTCACCCGAAACAACTCAAGGCCTAGCGACGCTCAACTTACAGTCCACACATTCGCTCTCTCATGCACAATTAAATGCTCATATATTACCACGTATTACCACTCACATTCCATCGGTATTGGTTACTAACCAAGACTGGCATCACATCAACAAATTAGAGCTAGCTGATCCAGACTTCCTAACACCAGGTCCAGTTGACATTCTCATTGGTGCAGACAACCTCAGAAGTATACTTAGATCATCTCGTTTAGTCATGAGAGGCCCTTCGGAACCCATGACTATGCATACTATTTTTGGGTGGGCTGTTCTGGGTCAAGCATCTACGGAATCTCAGACAAAACCTCTGCGATCTTTTCATCTGACTAGCAATGAGGACCTACAAGATACTCTCACCAAATTTTGGGTTCAAGAGGAAGTCTCAACAACATCAGAGCCACACCTGAATCTAGCTGAGTCAGAACGTGAAGAACACTTCACTGCGACACATTATCGAGACGATTCTGGTCGCTACGTTGTACGACTATCTCTCAATTCAGACGTCTCACGACTGGGTAATTCCAAGTCAACAGCGCAACGATGCCTTCAACGTCTTCTCAAACGACTCTCTTTAGATACAACTCTTAGAGAACGATATATCAAGTTCCTTCAAGAGTATGAAGACCTTGGACACATGGTTGATGTACCTTGTTATGGCCCCGTGAAAATTTTAGTTAATTTATTATGTTTATATTTTGATTTTTAGAAATCTATAGATTTCTTGGAATAACTTGTTTCGAGGGATTCACGGGAAAACATGGATGTGAAATTTTACAATAATAAATTTTGTTTCGTAGTTGTAAATTTTATTTAAACACATATTGATTATTAGATATTTGGTAAAAATTAACAAAATTAAAATTATTTAAGTTCGTAAAAATTGATAAAATTGGAGTTATTTAAATTCGTAAAAATTAATAAAATTAAAATTATTTAAATTCGTAAAAATTGATAAAATTAAAATTATTTAAATTCGTATTTCAATTCCTTATTCTTATAAAAATTTATTTTAATCAACAAGTTAAAATTATTTAAATAATATTGATTCATAATTCATAATATTAATTATTTAGAGTAATATTTGAATTGAAAAATAGTAAAATTATTACTTAAATTCATAATATAATATTTTATAGTATATTTTAAATCAAATTATTCATATTCATGTTTGAATTAATATTGAAAAAATAGTAAAATTATTATTTAAGTTCATGATATAATATTGAATTATTTAGATTCATAATGTAATATTTAGTAAAATATTTATATTCATATTTGATTAATATTGAAAAATAGTAAAACTATTATTTAAATTCATGATATAATATTTGGTAAAATATTTTATATTCATATTTGATTAATATTAAAAACTAGTAAAATTTTTCTTTAAATTCATAATATAATATTTAATTATTTAGATTCATAATATAATATTAAGTAAAATATTTTAAATTAAATTATTTATATTCATATTTGATTAATATTAGAAAATAGTAAAATTCTTATTTAAATTCATAATACAATATTTTTGTAATAATATATTGAAAAATAATAAAATTCTTATCTAAATTCACAATATAATAGTTTTGTAATAATATTTTAAATTAATTATTAATATTGAAAATTAATAAAATTCTTATTCAAATTCACAATATAATAGTTTTGTAATAATATTTTAAATTAATTATTAATATTGAAAAATGATAAAATTCTTATTATGATTTAAAAATATATAATTATTTCGAAATTTATTTTCATTGAATAAAAAAAATGTGGAATATACCATTAAAATATATTTCATGTTAAGATTAAATAAAAATAATTGGAAAATTATTTTTATTAAATGAAGGAGTGAAATATATTATTTAAGTATATTTCATTTAAAAATTGAATGAAAATAATTGAAAAATTATTTTCATGAAAAATTATTGATGAGAATTATTGTAATAAAAATATTGTCAATTGAATCACTGATAACTCGTTTAAACAAATTGTTAGACTACTTGTTCCTCGAAAAACAAGTAAATAGAAGAGAATGCACGTTGCTGCTAAATAATTACCTTTTTAATACAGGTAATTTGAAAATAGAAATTGAACTTAAATTTTTACAAACTTGTTTTTAGATTCACTTAATTATTTTAGATTTTTACGAATATTATTTTTAATTTCATTATTTTAATTGCCCATAGATACACAACACAGAGTAGATAAAAATCACTGCACCTTTTTAGCGTTTAACGAAGGGGGAAAAACAATAATTTTAATTTTCAACTGAACTTATTGAAATAATCCAAAAACTTTGAGATCCACAATTGAAATCCTTGAAATAATCTCCGAATGAAATATGAAATTGAAATTCTCCAAATGCAGTAAAATTAAAATCCTTGTAAATATCTCCAAATGAAATGAAAATTGAAATCCTTGTAAATATCTCCAAATAAAATGAAAATTGAAATCCTTGTAAATATCTCCAAATAAAATAAAATTGAAAGCCTTGTGAATATCTCCAAATAAAAATACGGGATCACACCCGAAACTGTACTTTGTAAGAAAACTCAAGAACGGGGTCACACCCGGCAGTAACGAAACAGAAAAACGAACTTTAATAAAAAAAAAAAAACTTAAACACAATAAACGGGGTTACACCCGACGAGAACGGGATTACACCCGACAGTAACGGATTTACATCGCGGACTGATGAGTTTTTCTGACTGACTTCATTAGCTGGTGCAGCGACTTTTATTTGCCATGTAATTTTAAATGGGCCACCATGGTAGGGGCCATGCGAAAAGACGCAGAAAGACTCTCCCAGGGTTTATTGTTTATTCATTAAAAATTTTATTGATGATCCAAGTTTTCTCCGAATCTTTGTTTATTTAAATAAATCTGATATTTCATATCAGCAGTTTATTTATTTAAATAAAATAAAAAGTACTGCCTTCGGCAGTTTAATTTATTATAAATAATAAAATTATAGGTGTTTTCCAAAATGCATGAATAAAAATTTATAAAAATGAAATTACTATTAAATTTAATGTTTTCGATAAATTGACTATTAATTTTGGGGGTATTACAGCCCTCTGAACAGTCTTTTCTCAATTTTATGTATTAGGATAGCAGCAGGAGAAAGTTGGTCGTTTACTCTCGCTGCAGGCGTTTCTTTTCTTTTATTCTGGGCTTTACTCTATTGTTTTACTCCGCCCGGTACTCAGGTTACAGCGTGGTATTCGCGCCGACTTATATGCAATGTTTCGCCTTCCCATACGTTCTCTTTCTTACAAAATAGTGTACTTACTTAATTATCATTATTTTAATTATTTTCAAATTTATATAAATATTAATTTTCCCAAATATGTTTTCCAATTAAAATATATATTATTTACATTTGAATACATATATATTTCCTTATTTGTTAAACATATTAATTTTAAAATATATATTTATATATATATATATATATATTATTTGTTGTTTAAATGTATAAATCGTATATTATTTATTTATTTTTATGTACTTTAATTTCATTTAAAATTAAAGTTATTTCTAAATTATTTAGTTTAAAATTATCCGACTTATTTTATTAGTGTATATTTATTTTTATCCATATATATATCCATATATATTAGACTGTTTCAAATTAGGGGACTATTTTTTTTTTTTTTATGAACATTGAAAAATCGAAAGGGTATCTTAAAATATGGTGACAGTTAAAATTTGAGCTCTTAATATTGATATTTAGAGGTGGCTATTTGTAATTTTCGATTTTTCATTTAGAAACATGGTAAAAAATACATAACTTCCGAAAAAATCAAGATACAAAAAATCTCTTTTCAACTATTTTGTAGGAAATTTACTGATCTACAAAAAAGGTCTTCTATGATTTTTTCATGAATTCAACCATTCACAAGATATCCGACGTCAAAGTTTGATAAAATTCAAAGAACTTGTTTTTACTCGTTCCGAATTTTACACCATGCCAACCAATGAGAATTCAGAAATTTTCAGTGCAATTTTTTGTAGGAAATTGAACGCTCTACAAAAAAAGTCTCTTATCGTTTTTTGATCAATCCATCTGTTCAAAAGTTATTAGAGCTTGAAGCCAAGTTATAATAAATTTCGAGATCTTTTTACTTTTTCGGTGAAACTATCGGACAAATCATAAAATGTCATTAAATCTTTTTTGTAGACAATTTTATTTCCTACAAATTATCTCTGATTAATTTTTTCTGAATTCTGCATTGTATTCTAGTTATTTCCATTTTAATGTCGATCTCTTAAAATCGATCAGAACACTTTTTTTAGGAGCTTGGCATTAAAATAGAAATAACTAGAAGAGAATGCAGAATTTAAAAAAAATTTATCAGAGGTAATTTGTGAGAAATAAAATTGCCCACAAAAAAGATCCTATGACATTTTATGATTAGTCCGATAGTTTCACCGGAAAAGTAAAAAGATCTCCAACTTTACTTCGAGCTCTAATAACTTTCAAACAGATGGATTTATCAAAAAATAATAAGAGACTTTTTTTGTAGAGCATTCAATTTCCTATAAAAAAACTATATCGAAAATTTCTGAATTCTCATTGGTTGACATGGTATAAAATTCAAAACGAGCAAAAACAAGTTCTTTGAATTTTATTAAACTTTGACGTCGGATATCTTGTGAATGGTTGAAGTTATGCAAAAATCATAAAAGACCTTTTTTGTAGATCAGTAAATTTGCTACAAAATAGTTGAAAAGAGATTTTTTGTATCTTGATTTTTTCGGAAGTTATGTATTTTTTACCATGCTTCTAAATGAAAAATCGAAAATTTCAAATAGCCACCTCTAAATACCAATATTAAGAGCTCAAATTTTAACTGTCACCCTATTTTAAGATACCCTTTCGATTTTTTAATGTTCATCAAAAAAAAAAAATAGTCCCCTAATTTGAAACAGTCTAATATATATATATATATATATATATATATATATATATATATATATATATATATATATATATATATCCATATATGTGTACCCACATATATATACATGCGTAAGGGATGAAGGGTGCCGGGTTCGTAACAACCTTTGAACGATCCAGAGCCTCCTCATTAGAGTGTCTCAAAAAAATCGAATATTTTTTTTTTCCAATGAACCTTGAGAAATCGTCAGAGTATCTCTAAAAGAAGATCCTCTGGAATATGAGCTCTTAATTTCAATATTTAGAGGTGGCGTTTTGTAATTTTCTATTTCCCATTTAAATAACATAGGAAAATTTTTTTTTAAACTTTGGAATTTTGTAACGTGATGACGAGCTATTTGATGAGTAAAATCAAACAGTGCCCTTATGAGAAGTTAAATACTCTACAAAAAAGGTCTGATTGACATTTTGCGTAAGTCAAGCCGTTTCAAAGATATCGAGCCTCAAACTTTAGACTGTTAAAATTACGCTTTGTTTTTTTCTTAAACACAAAAAAATCAATTTATATGGATTAAATACCCATCGTTATTAACTTGAGAATAAGAAGATGCATATATTTAATAGAATGCATAACCGGAATTTTTCATAATTTGACAAATGCTAATTTTTATTGATTTTTAGCGAAAAATATTTATAAGCCAATGAATCTATTATTATTAACCAAAATGGATTGTTAATACATAATATAAATAGTAGGGTGCCTAGTTGGAAACGACTATTTTTTTTTTTCGTTCCCATCCCGAAATTTTGTTGGAAATACCCCAAAAAAATTCCCTGAGATTTTGAGCCCTTAGTATTAATATTTACTTTCCCAGAGCAGGTGAAGATTTCCCATTTAAAATACACGTAAACTTGGGTTTTTATTTTTTAAACTTCTATAACTCTGCGGCATTTTATGATATCATCTCGCCCAAAGTCGGGATTTTCTCACAATTAAATGTACTACAAAATTGCCTGTTGTCGCGAAGTCGTAACTCATACGGGTGGGGTAGAACGGACCGCTTATCCGAATTTTTTCATTGAATTCTTGTTTTTTCTCTCATTATCTCATAAACAACAAGACCTATAGAAAAAATGTAAGTGACAATTTTATAGAAAACTTCATTTCCTACAAAAAAGGTCCTTAGCATCAAATCACTCAGATTGATGTTTTCTGAGAGATTAGTCAAATAAAAAAATCAATATTTTCTAAGATTTGATTTGACATTTTATGGGGATTCAATGCTACATGAACTTCGATAATTAATGTCTTAGAAAATATCAATCTGAGTGATTCGGTGCTCCGGACTTTTTTGTAGAAAAATAAATTTCTTATGAAATTGTCATTTGCACTTTTTCTGTAGGTCTTGTTGTTGAGAAAAAAAACAAGAATTCTATGAAAAAATTCGGTTTAGCGGTCCGTACTACCCCACTCGTATGAGTTACGACTTCGCGACAATGGGCAATTTTGTAGTACATTTAATTGTGAGAATATCCCGACTTTAGACGAGATGATATCATAAAATGCCGCGGAGTTATAGAAGTTTAAAAAATAAAAACCCAAGTTTACGTGTATTTTAAATGGGAAATCTTCACCTGCTCTGGGAAAGTATTTAATATTAATATTAAGGGCTCAAACTCTCAGGGAATTTCTTTGGGGGTATTTCCAACAAAATTTTAGGATGGGGGCGAAAAAAAAATAGTCGTTTCAAACGAAGCACCCTAATAAATAGTTTATTAACAACTTGTGCAATATTTTTTATATACGTAAATATTTTTCGCTAAAAATCAATCAAAATTAGCATTTGTCAAATTATGAAGAATTCCGGACATGCATTCTATTGAATATATACATCTTTTTATTCTCAAGTTAATAATTATGGGTATTCAATCCATATAAATTGATTTTTTTGTGTTTAAGAAAAAAACAAAGCGTAATTTTAACAGTCTAAAGTTTGAGGCTTGATATCTTTGAAACGGCTTGACTTACGCAAAATGTCAATCAGACCTTTTTTGTAGAGCATTTAACTTCTCATAAGGGCACTGTTTGATTTTACTTATCAAGTAGCTCGTCATCACGTTACAAAATTCCAAAGTTTAAAAAAAAATTTTCCTATGTTATTTAAATGGGAAATAGAAAATTACAAAACGCCACCTCTAAATATTGAAATTAAGAGCTCATATTTCAGAGGATCTTCTTTTAGAGATACTCTGACGATTTCTCAAGGTTCATTGAAAAAAAAAAATATTCGATCTTTTTGAGACACTTTACTCCTCATACGTATTATCTTCCGCATCATGGAGTATTACGTGAGCAGAGCAACTCAACAAAACTCCGAGTAGTCTTCAATGGATCCAGCAAATCATCATCTCAAGTCTCACTCAATGACATTATGCATACCGGTCCAGAAACTCAGTCTGACATTCTCGACGTGTTGCTCTACATCAGACAACACGAATACATCTTCATTACGAACATAGTCAAGATGTTCCGTCAAATTAAAGTTGAGAAAGATGATTGGGACCTTCAACGTATTCTCTGGGTTGATCAAGATTCAAATGTTCGAGCCTATCAACTAACTACCGTTACATATGGTACACGGTCAGCTCCATATCTTGCTTGTCGAGTGCTGAAGCAATTAGTAGCTGATGAAGGCTCTAATTACCAACATGCCGTAGATACAATTCTCAAAGGAAGTTACGTCGATGACATCTCAGGTGGCGCTGAAACTCTCGAACAACTCAAGAATATTGCTACGCAATCAAATAACATGTGCCTCTCGGCTTACCTACCACTTGATAAGTGGAAGAGCAATCATCCTCAATTTTCACCACCAAGTATCTCAACTCAAGAAGCTCAGCCTATTCATACATTTGAAGATCTCACTTCAAAGATACTAGGTATCACATGGCACCCTCATGAAGACATCTTCTCGTTTCAAGGAAACATCTTATTCAAACAAGCCATTACCAAACGCTCTATCCTCTCCGAGGTGGCACAACTCTTTGATCCACTTGGACTTATCTCTCCAGTCGTTATCAGAGTAAAAATTCTGATGCATCAACTTTGGTTAGAAAGGATTGGGTGGGATGATCCACTAACGCCTGAAATAATTCATCAATGGGATAAATTTCGACAAGACCTCAAGACACTCTCAACAATCAAAATACCCCGATGGTTGCATTTGCTTTCTCAAGCCTACTCGATACAAATTCATGGGTTCTCAGACGCCTCTCAGCTAGCAATGGCAGCAGCAGTCTATCTCAGAGTAACATATTCAGACAACTCATCAGTCGTTACGTTAGTCTGTTCCAAAACAAAGGTGGCACCTCTTAAACGTCTCACTATTCCACGACTGGAATTATCAGCGACTGCTCTACTTGCAAACCTCGTAAAACATACTCAGAAGACTCTCAATCTCAATGACGTACCAGTATTCTTATGGACAGACTCCTCAGTTACCCTTGCATAGGTAAAAAACAATCCGATGAGATGGAAAGAGTTTGTGGGCAATCGAGTATCAGCCATTCACGATGCTACTCCAAATGCTCACTGGAGATTCACCTTAGGAAAACTCAACCCAGCAGATTGTGCATCTCGGGGCTCAAGCGCTTCTCAACTCATTGAACACGCATTGTGGTGGACCGGACCACCATGGCTCTCACAATCTCCAGAATTTTGGCCATCAGCAGTTGCACCATTTTCAGAACATGATTTAGAAGAAAGACCAGGCATTTCACTTTCAGTAACGTCTCCGCCAGTCTTATGGGATCTCATTGACTTACCTCAATTCAAATCTTTCAATAAAGGCCTTCCGAAGTTGCTCAGAATCACGGCAATTTGCCAGCGAGCCATCTCCGGATTTAAACGAGTACTGAATTCTAGTTTAGCCATCTCACCAATCAATCCATCTGACTTAAAAGCTGCAAAGCTGTTCTGGATACGGGAGACTCAACGAGCATACTTCTCTGCAGAAATCAAGACTATACAAGCTGGCAAGGGACTTAACAAAAATCATGTTCTTTCTCGATTGATGGCAATATTTGACCGCACTGGTATATTGCGAGTTGGAGGTCGTCTCCAGAATTCTCTACTGCCCAAAGACAGTAAGCACCCAGCGATTTTGCCAAGACAAAGCAAACTCTCAGAACTAATTATTGCAGATGCTCACTCAAGAACTCTTTATGGTGGCACTCAACTGACATTAGCTCATGTTAGAAAGACTTGTTGGATCATCGGTGGTCGACCTCCAATAAAGTCCGTCATTCAGAGGTGTCTCGTGTGCGCTCGAATACGTGGGGTTCGAGCTCAACAACTCATGGCTCCGCTTCCGACTTCTCGAGTAACTCTATCTCTAGTTTTTGAGCATACTGGAGTAGATTACGCAGGTCCGATCTCATTAAAGACATTTCGAGGTCGAGGTGCCAAAAGTTTCAAAGGCTGGATTGCAGTCTTTGTTTGTTCCACCACGTCAGCTGTACATTTAGAAGCAGTTTCAGACTACTCGGCAGAAGGATTTCTCAAAGCCCTTCGACGTTTCACCAGTCGTCGTGGAATTTGCAAGACTCTTCGGAGTGACTGTGGTACAAATTTTGAGGGTGCTGACGCTATTCTCAAAGACCTATTTCAACAATCAACCAAGGAATCTCAAGAGCTTCAAAGGATTCTCGCTAACGATGGTACAAAGTGGATTTTCAACCCACCCGGTGTGCCTCATATGGGTGGAAAGTGGGAAGCAGCGGTTAAGTCTGTGAAACATCATTTGCAACAAACCATCTCAGACACTCTTCTCACTTTTGAAGACTTTTCCACATTTCTCGCACAAGTAGAAGCAGTTATGAACTCACGACCGCTCAGTGCACTATCAGACGATCCTGACGACATCTCAGCCTTAACGCCAGGACATTTCATTCGTGGAGAAGCTCTGACTACAATACCAGAACCATCGTTATCCTCTGTACCTGAATCAAGACTTTCTCATTTTCAACGAATTCAAGACCGATTTCAGAAATTTTGGGATAGGTGGTCAACGGAATGCCTTCAAGCTCATCAGTCGATCTCTAAATGGCATAAAATTCGGGACAACATTCAAGTGGGTTCATTAGTACTTCTCACTAATGAGCGATTTCCACCATCAAAGTGGCCTCTAGCCCGGGTCATTCAACTCCATCCTGGTAGTAATGAATTGTGTCGAGTAGTAACCGTCAAAACAGCTACCTCGACTCTTAGTCGACCGATAGTCAAGCTCGCTCTACTGCCAATCTCTCCTCATCACGACGACTCACCAGAAGAAGATTCTAATTCCTCAAAAAGTTGCGGAATTGGGGGGGAGAATGTTCGGAAGTAAGTCATCAACTTAGCGCGGACCATGGAGAGATATCATGGCTCATTAACTTCGCACGGACCGTGAGAGAGACTGCTCGCTCTCCGTACGCGACCGACCAATAAGAGTTGACTCGACCCCCTCTACACACAACGGACTTCTCATTCGCTCGCTATTAACTTGCTCTCAACCAAGCCATCTCATCGTAGCGCAAGGAGCCGTGCTCTCGGGTATAAAAGAAGGTGATCTGAGAGCCTTAGCGCATTCTATTCTGATCAGTCCTACTGTAAGGAATAACTCTATAGATAGCGAGCAAGGCTATCAGCGATCAACATAAAATATTCAAGCGAGCAAGGTTTGAATATAATTCAGCTACTTCTCAACACCATCAGTTCTTTTTAGAACTCTCTCGTCAAGTTTTGACTATCTCTTCTCAGGGCTAGTCTCGTAAGAAACTTTCAAATTCAAGAAACCTCCGAGTCTCCAGCTAGACTACTCGAGTACAAAAAACGGTTCTTCTCAGGACCAGCAGTCAATTCTCATCGTCGTCTCCAGCTCAAACGTTACTCTCAAACGGTCTTTCTCAAGACCACATCGGCCTTTTTCAAGGCCACCAATTGACTTTAACGTAAAGAATTCTCTTCAGTGCAAAGTTATACTACCTGCAGACTACTCGTTGAACAAATATTCGGCCGTACCATTAAGAGATGAATAACTTTTTTATCAGACTTTATGAGTTTACTTAGATATAAAGAAACTATTGTACATTTATTGGATTTTTTATTGCAAATTGTGACTTGATACTGTAGACATAAATTAATAAACTATTTAATTTTTCAAATTTTAGAATATCATTTAAAGTGATTGGAAATTTTATACCTTCATACTTTAATATAGAGCTGAAGTGAGGATATAATGTTTTTTTCGCAGGATTAATATTAGCGGGATGTAATGCTGCAACAACGCTCCATAAAAAAACAGTGTTCATCAAAATTTTGAATATTTAATATTGCTTTTCTGCCTGGATGTCCTTGGGTAATTCCACAAACGTTGAATCTTCAGCTTGAAGAGGTGCATATCTCGTCATTGTAATTATCAAACTGTGGATTTCAGTTAAACTCCACCCAGAGTCCTTTTGATTGAGATCCTCGACTTTTTTCCATAATTTATCATTGACGTGATCTTTATACCAAGTAGCAAGAGATGTCGCGGGTAAAATTTCTCGACTCTTGGTGTTGAATGACTTTGTTTCTTCGATGACATTTTCAGCTTTCACATTTCGAAATTTGCAAATCAATTCAACATTTACTTCAAGCCCAGCAACATCTCTGAGCACATTTTCAACTTTTTCAGTTATAAGATCTTCAGCATCGTCAAGAAAAGCACGAAGATCAGTATGAGATTGATTTATCACATATCATGATCCAATATTATTAGAAAATGCGTTTTCAAGATCTTGCCACTTGATGAGTCGTCAGTTTGCACGCAAGTCACCACCAGTTACTTCTCCACTCAATTGTGCAAATTGATCAGCATACCAGTGTAAAAGTACAATATTTGCACGTACACTTCTTCTGGCTTGAACATTTATTTGCGGATCTAGCTAGATCTCGTTGAAGGAATTAATTGTATCAGGGCACACTTGATAACACTTTTGACAATATTCTTTAGCTAATGGCTGATCATGTAAATCATTAAATGATTTAATTATTGAATCTACTGGACGCTAAAGCGCCGCAATAAAATCGTTTTGTGCCATTTTTTTCGAAAAGTTCACTAAAAATTATTCTTTTAGAAGTTTATCACTGTTTATATTTACACTTGAAATTGTTCATCACTAGTATTGATTATATAAATTAATTAGTTTAGTAAAAAATAAATTTTTAAAAAAACACTACGTTTGTACGTTTGAAAATTGATCACTAAAACACTAAAACTAAGTATATATTGTTCAAATAACTACTTAGAAATTGTTTATCACTACACTAGGATTATATATAAATTTTTAAGAAATCACTACGATTGTTCATTTAAAAATTTGTCACTAAAATAATTTATATATTGTTTAGATAATCACTCGAAAAATTATTTATATCTTGCTTAAATAATCACTTGAAAAATTGATTATTAAAATTTTTTTTTTTTTAAAAAAATTTGTAGAAAAAAAAATTTTAAAACGCACACACAAAGAACTTCAAATCGTTGGAGATATTTTGAGCAGAGATTCGTACTTCATTGGTAAAACTCGTACTTCTTCTCTAATGAAGTACGCTTTTACGCGCGTGTTTTTATAGGCGTCAATTGCGCAGTAGAAAGTTTCTAGTTCTCAAAAGTACCAACCTTATAAAATACAATCACCAGAAACTTGAAAAAAAATTCCTAGAAAAGGACGAAAATTCCCTAGAAAAAAATAAATCCCTAGATTGCATCGACATAACCTAAGATCTAGATGACGCGACGGGAAGTTTGACGTCATGTATTGCGCAGTTGAAAATTTAAGTAGATGAGTCGTGATCTAAAAATAGAATCGATTGAGTCATCATCCAAAAATAAACATTCTACTGCGCAGTTAAAATAACATTGGAAATTTTTCTTCTCGGAACAGGATGAGTCACCATCTAAAAATAAACATTTTACTCCGCAGTTAAAAAAGAACAAAAGAGCTGGATAAGTCATCGTCTAAAAATAAATATTCTAGAAAATTCAAGTTCGCAGTTAGAAATGAACATTTACTGCGCAGTTAAAAAATAGAACAAAGAAATTTTTTAAGCCAGTCAAATTTATTGAAAAATAGAGTGGTGGGAAGATAGTAAAAAAATAGTTGAGCTGAATTTTTTAATACTTCAGTTCATTGTTGACTATTGTCGAGATACAAACTATAAAAATAGAAATGATACCGTATGAACAGGGATTCAGAGGTCCTGATAATCAGTTTATCGTGAAAGAACTTGCTACAATTACAATTCAACATGTATTTGATGATGTTGAAGAGTTACCATGTACATTATTCAAGCCACCTTATCACTGGAAATCATTATCACATCTATATCAACGTTTAAATACTTGGGTAACACATTATGATCATGGAATTAACTGGAATGCTGGAAATACATCATAACATAATCTGAATGAAGTAATTAATTACGTAACACGTTATTACAAATATATTTACGTGAAGGGTTATGAAAAAAAAGTATGGATAAAAGATTTAATTGAACATGAGAAAATTGTAATTGATTTAGATAACTTTGAATGTCCGACGCTAAAAAATTTAAAATTACTGAACAATCATTTTTGTAAATATCATTGCCAATTAAATAATAATAATCATTATTCATGTGCACTTGAAAATGTAAAAAAGTTAAAAATTTGGTTTATAAACACTCAATAAAAACTTGAATTTGAAATAATAATATTTGGATTTTTTATTTTTTAACCTTTAATAAAATTGATAAATTAAGTAAATTATAATTAATATAAATAAGTGATAAATAAAAAATAATTAGTTTAATTTTCGAAAGATATTTCTGAAATTAAAATAAAAAAATATTTATCAGGTATGTATGGTTTTTAAATTTACAATTATTACCGCCAAGAGTTTATTTTTTTATAAATATTTTTTTAAAATATGATGCTTCATTTTTGATATATATATTGTTAAGTTTTTAAACAAATTGTTCAATTGGCTTGAATAAAAAAATATTTGTCAGGTATGTGTTATTATTAAATTTTTATCGCCATAAATATATAATGCTTCATTAATATTTTTTAAATATGATGCTTAATTTTAAATATATTCTATGTTTAGATAAATTGTTTAATTGATTTGAAGAAAAAAATATTTGTTAGGTATGTATAATTATTAAACTTTTTTTTTCATAAGTTTAATTTATTAAAATTTAAAAATTTTACCACCATTATCGATCACTAGTATCGATGTGTTATAAAAGTCTATCTCGGTAGAGGTCGTTTCGGTATATATAACCTTTCCCGCGCGTAAATTACAATTCATTTTTATTCTGTATCAGATTGATTGATTCTTAAAAATAATGCTCAATATTGCATCAGGATATGTATTCGATTGAATTTTTGATATAAAATGCATCAAGAAATATTTACTATCATTTTTACGTCATAACTTACCGGTAACAATACAACTACGTCATAGTGAAATGGACCAATTAGGACTCAAGTTTTTAGGCCTTATGCATTCTTATTTGTTACCTAAATTAGACAAAGAAAGTATAGACAATAGATAAAAAAAATCTCTCAAATCCAAAAAAAGTCTGAACCTGTCGAATGTCAGCAACGGATATTTTTCTTTTATAAAAATGTAAGCATTGTTTTTCATTAATTAATTATTATACTGTTATATTACTTATTATATATTTAATAATCATATAAATAAATATTTAAATTATTTAGTGAATTATTGATGATGATGATTAATTTGAGGATTGTAGAGAATGGAAGTTTAGTATTCATTCATGTATATACATTCATGTATAATTCAATCCCATTGAACAACAACAACAACAACAACAACAACAACAACAACAACAACAACAACAACAACAACAACAACAACAACAACAACAACAACAACAACAACAACAACAACAACAACAACAACAACAACAACAACAACAACAACAACAACAACAACAACAACAACAACAACAACAACAACAACAACAACAACAACAACAACAACAACAACAACAACAACAACAACAACAACAACAACAACAACAACAACAACAACAACAACAACAACAACAACAACAACAACAACAACAACAACAACAACAACAACAACAACAACAACAACAACAACAACAACAACAACAACAACAACAACAACAACAACAACAACAACAACAACAACAACAACAACAACAACAACAACAACAACAACAACAACAACAACAACAACAACAACAACAACAACAACAACAACAACAACAACAACAACAACAACAACAACAACAACAACAACAACAACAACAACAACAACAACAACAACAACAACAACAACAACAACAACAACAACAACAACAACAACAACAACAACAACAACAACAACAACAACAACAACAACAACAACAACAACAACAACAACAACAACAACAACAACAACAACAACAACAACAACAACAACAACAACAACAACAACAACAACAACAACAACAACAACAACAACAACAACAACAACAACAACAACAACAACAACAACAACAACAACAACAACAACAACAACAACAACAACAACAACAACAACAACAACAACAACAACAACAACAACAACAACAACAACAACAACAACAACAACAACAACAACAACAACAACAACAACAACAACAACAACAACAACAACAACAACAACAACAACAACAACAACAACAACAACAACAACAACAACAACAACAACAACAACAACAACAACAACAACAACAACAACAACAACAACAACAACAACAACAACAACAACAACAACAACAACAACAACAACAACAACAACAACAACAACAACAACAACAACAACAACAACAACAACAACAACAACAACAACAACAACAACAACAACAACAACAACAACAACAACCCACCTGCTGACCTACCAATCGCACAACAACCTTCGCATTAGGTTAACTCCCTAATGTGAAGTATACCTGACTTCAAGACACATCTGATCACAGAAGTGCTCTCCTACAACCGGCCCTTCTTGGATGAGGGCTACCCACTAGCTGGGCGGAGCACCGAGACCCCGACTTATAACGACCTCGGCGAACAACAGACTGCATTTAGGTGGACGGAGGAATTACGAGCCGATCTCCTGATATGCTATAATAACAGTGAACCGGAGCGAAAAGGCTAAATGGCTGAGATGCATGCTCTCTGGAGCGATATGCACCTTAACTATAGCTATTTTTTGAATCAACATCTTCATGACTATGCCTCTCATCTCCGGCAAACACAGAGATCACTGTTAGCGGATGGACGAATATCTCATAGTCTGTCCTTTCCAGCGCAGCTGCATCAGGAGAGACGCTGTTCTTCCGAAGTCGCCGACAATGTCTTTGACACACGGCAAGTATGTATCTCTAAAAAGATACATTACCCGAAACATCTACTTGACACGGGAAACCACGAACAGTCTGCTCGGATTCAGGAAGATTCTACGTTGCTCACTATCAGTCAAGCTGTCTCTAATGCTGCTTTCTCACTCCTACCTCCAGTGAGGAGATATATTTCTTCTCCTAAGGCTAAGATGAGATGGCGCATTGGGCAACTTTCACTGAAGATTGATGATTTCCGGAAACATGTCTTCCGCATTTAGTGTGTGATTGACTTTGTAAACACTCGAAATGCATTTACACTTAAAGTCCGCCGTATTGCGCGTCAATTACGGTATCAGCATCACACACTGAATAAGGCAAATCGTCTTAACATCAAAGAAGGTTCCCTTAACAGGTTGCGGGCTCTAGTGACCGCTAAAAAGTCACTAGAGAAGAAGCTGAAGCGGCTTACCGATAACTCTTTGTTTCGGTTAAGTCCTTCACGCTTTCTGACACCTAAGACCTCTGTTTCTGGTGATCCCCCATCCATCGAGCGCGTAGAAGCTTTCTGGTCTGACTTGTACGGTGATCAACCGAACGTGAATCGTGACACTCCAGCTCTCAACGATTTCGAGGCATTTTGTCGACAATATCGCAACGGCAACGCTGATGAAGAGAGCCCTGAAGTCAGCGTGGAAAAAGTTCGATCAGCTTTGAATAATGGTAAGAACTGGGCTGCTCCGGGTCCAGATGGCATTAACTTGTTTCGGTGGAAGAAACTAACTTCTACCTATAGTCATCTGGCCCGGATTATTACAGCGTTCATCAGAAGTAATGGACCGATTCCATGCTGGCTTGTAGAACGGCGAACCGTGCTCATCCCGAAGAAAGGAGACATGTCTGACCCGCAAAACTACAGGCCTATCACCTGTTTGAATGCGGCTTATAAGATTTTCACGAAAATCTTGAATAGTCGCATTCTGCAGCAGATAGACCCTGTATGGCAGCAGATATACGAACAACGTGGCAGTAAAAGTGGCCTATCAGGTTGCGGAGAGAATCTGTAAGTAGATCGTTGCGTCATTCAAGACGCTATCTACTATCAGCGCAACCTGTCAATGGCCTGGACTGACTACCGCAAGGCATTTGACTCAAAATCTCATGAGCTTATTCTTTTTTTGCTTAAATGTCTTGGGGTCAATCGCGATACAGTGGGATGCATTCAGCGTACGATGCAACTTTGGCGAACACGGTTTCACATTTCATGTAGCGACGACAAACGTGTAACCGAAGTTGTACAGTACAAACGAGGAGTCTTTCAGGGAGATTTTCTGAGCCCTCTGCAATTTTGCATCTCATTGCTGCCAATATCTGTTGCGCTACGCCGCACCCGTGGATACTCAGTGGGTCCACCAACTGATCGGAAGTATTCGATCATTCACTTACCCTACATGGATGATCTGAAGGTGTATGCTCCTGATGAGGAACACCTTCAGAAAGCCTTGAATATTGTAGGGGAGTATACACGGGATGTCGGCATGGCTTTTGGGTTGGACAAGTGCGTGGTCGTTAATCTGGTGAAGGGTAAGTGTTCCGATGTGCGTGAAGATATCGCGTTAGTATATGGGAGCGTCGATGACCATCTTGACGCCGGAGATTCGTACAAATATCTAGGGATTGATGGGAGTCTCATGCAGGACGTCGCGAAGATCAAAACGACTCTCTGCAACGAGTATATGCGGAGACTCCTTAAAATCTGGTCATCAGAATTTTTCGGAAAAAACAAAGTCTCTGCAACAAATATGCTTGCTGTCCCGGTACTTCTGTACTCTCTCGGTGTCCTTGAATGGGCCCAAAAAAGCTCAGAGACCTCGATATCAAGACACGCAAAGTCATGAATATGCATTAGAGCATGCACTTTAAGTCCTCAGTCACCAGATTATACCTTTCCCGGCACATCGGAGGGAGAGGTTTACAGAGCTTAGTCATGAGAATAGGCATAAGGGAGCGTTTTTTTATAAGGCAGCAATGTACGCCGCAAAATCCCTTGGGCTCGGAAGAGTAAACCCTCTTATTGACCTCCCTAAAGAGGAATTTGAGAGGGTCATCAGCAATGCTGAGCAACAAAAACTGCTCAGTTCACATATGGACAAGCCCATGCACAGCGTGTTCTTTAAACACGTGCGTGTTTAACACACGAACATGGCTTGTCCAAGCAGCTGACGTTTTCCTTCCTTAAGTCAGCTGGCCTGATGTCCAATACTAAAGGATATATTTTCGCCTGCCAAGATGGTGTATTAAACACACTCGAATAGCGTGCAAAAGTACTCCAGACGCAGCTACCCGACACTTTGTGTAGGGCGTGTAAGCAACATCCTGAGACGCTCATGCATCTTTTGTCAGCATGTCCTGTGTTGGCGAGAAGTGCATACGTTCAGCGTTACAATGCTGCTCTGCGAGTACTTTATTACCATCTTAAACACACGCACGGTATCGATAAAACACCAGTGCTGCCTTATCTGCCAGGAGATTTTCCGCAAGTTGTTGAGAATGACCGTTGCCGTATTTATTGGAACGTGCCATTCGCAACAACGCGGAAAATCGACCATAATAAACCTGATGTTGTGCTCTTCGATAAAACCGCTCGTAACATTTATGTTGTTGAGTTCTCAGCTCCGGCTGAGTATAACAATACGGTAAAAGAGGAGCACAAACTCGAGAATTATCAGGATCTCCTGTTTGAAATTGGCAAGCTTTACCCAGGCTACCGTGTCAAGCTTGTCGTACTCATTGTCGGCGTCCCAGGAGGGATGAAACAGTCTTTTGTGTCTGCATTGGCTAAAATCCCAACTTGTTCTCCGCAAGTTGAGTTTTTGGCTTCGCGGATGCAAAAGGCTGTAATTCTCGCATCCGTCCGTCTACTTAGGCAACGGAACTTGGCCTGCTGCGCATGCTGATCATCTTGTTGATGAAACATCGCAGCAGTAACGATTCGGCGCTCAGGTGAGGCCTTTCGGTAGAGTCGGTCTACCGGGGATAACCCCCCGAGCATTTAACAAAAAAGAGAAATAATAATAATAATAATAAAAACGTAGATGGCCACATTAACGTACAACCCTCAGGTCAAAGATTCATAGTCGATCGGCAAATAGTTAAAAAATATAAACAGTTTAAAGCTAAAGGTGAAGAGACTACAATCAGAATCCTTCCACCTACTGCAGAATTTTTTCATATACAATGGGTTGAAGGTGCTTTAAGCGATTTTCTCACGTATATTACAGTGTTCCGCAGACCTTACGATCACGTAGGTTATACTATTAATTATGAACGACTTACAGCTGGGGCTATTTGGACGAAATTTACAAGAGCAAACAGTATCACAGTGAATGATTTATGGCGCTTATTAAGTAATGTTGCTCAAAGCGCCAACGGTCTGACTACAGACGATAGACTTATTATTACATCAGCTGTTGTCTCAGGTATTGAGGGTAGCGGTAAAGTAGTTCTGACTCACGGAACACTTCTCAAACGATCAATAATAACTATTAATAATAAAGATAATTTATGTTTGCCGCGTTTGTTAGTTATTGCAATGATGTATATTGAAAGAGGTGAGGTTCGCTCGGGTTCTTTACAGCGTAAGTGGAAAAATATAATAGATAACAAGAGAGATACACAACAAAATGAAGCTCTTAAATTATTACAAACTAGCGGCGTTGTGATTCCTAGACACAGATGCGGTGTTAACGAAATACTAGCTTTTCAACGTTATTTTATATATAAAGGTATAGCAATAGTTGTGTATGAATTTTTAACATTTGGAAAAGGAGCTCAACCTCTTTTTGACGGATGCGTAATGGTTCAAGAAACGTTCGGGTCGATTTGTCATTTAGTACATTTACTATATTATCAAGAAACGAATCATTATCAGCCTATAACAAATTTAGCTGGTGCTTTAGGAAGTCGTTCATTTTGTGATCAATGTAATAAAGGTTACGAATCTAGTCGCGAGCATAGATGTTTTAAAAAATGACCGCGCTGTAGTACCACGTCTGTATGTAAATTTGTAGCTAAAAAAACGTGTATTTCATGTAATCGTTGGTTTTCAAATATTGAATGTTATAAGAATCATTTAAAATTAGCTTCAGCTAATTAACGCGGAAAAAATAAGGCCCTTACAGTGTGTGATGCTTTGAAATTATGCGCAGTATGTTGTAGATGCATATATCATAATCTAGAGCTTACGTGTAACATAAATTACTGCCAGATTTGCTGCTGCGAAAGACCACTTAATCATTATTGTTTTATGGTCCCTTTTAAACAAAAAGAGCTTCCAAAAGTTGTATTTTTATTTTATGATTTTCAAACGTGGCAAAATAAACATTTGAAAGGTGATAAGTCTACAAAAATATACGTACCTAATTTGTGTGTTGTTCAAAAAACATGTCTTTATTGCTGGGATAGTAAAAACGTCTCTGAAAATTGCATTCAATGCGGTCAACGCGAATATATTTTTGAAGAAAAACCTGTCGAAAAATTTATTGATTTGGCTTTACAAAATAATTCTAGATTCTCGAAAATAATATGTATTGCACACAACGCTAGTAGTTTTGATGCGCAATTTGTTTTAAAATGTATGATTGAGAAAAAGAAAACACGATTACCTGATCTAATTTTAAACGATACAAAAATAATTGTGATGCGTGTAGGTAAAACAGTTTTTTTAGATAGTCTTAATCATTTGCATATGCCTTTGAGAGAACTTCCAAAAGCGTTTGGATTCGCTGATGAACCATCAAAAGGCTATTTTCCGTACTTATTTAACACTCCCACTAATAAAAATTATATAGGGTTTATGCCTGATGTAGAATATTTTTCACCTGATACTATGTTTGCTAAAGAACGCGATCAATTTATGGGATGGTATAATAATAAGGTACAAGAAGGTTATATTTTTAATTTCCAAAATGAAATTAAATTTTATTGTCAAAATGATGTAACTGTTTTAAGAAGAGCTTGTATGTTATTTCGTGAAATGTTTATCAAATGTGGTAAGGTATGCCCCTTTTCGGAATGTACGACTATAGCATCAGCCCGCTCAAAAATTTACAGACGTAATTTTCTTAAGCCTGACACGATTGGTATTTTGCCAGCCAGCGGTACTTATCGATGGTCATCAAATCAATCACACAAAGCAATTCAATGGCTCATTTTCAAAGAACGAGTACATGGTTTTAGAATTACCCATGCTGCACGCGGTAAAGAAAATTGTTTGCCTTCAGGAATACTCGTTAACGGCTATTATAAAAACAATAGAACCGGCGAAGAATATGTGTTACAATTTTACGGGTGTTACTGGCATGGTTGCCCTAAATGTTACAGAGTAAACCGCGATAGAATACTCAATATTGGCGATAGTATGGATGTAAAGTATGACTGTACTATAGCTACGTCAGAAAAAATCCGCAGATTAGGTTATACTCTTACTGAGGAGTGAGAATGTGATTTCGATTTATTTTTATCTAAAGATCCTGACGTTGCAGCTGAATTACGCAACCACCCTTTACTTTGTACTGAACTGTTGAATCCTAGAGATGCTTTTTTTGGCGGACGTACAAAAAGCTTTGTTACGTTATACGATATAAAAAAGCCTGAAAAAATCAAATATGTAGATGTATGTTTGTTTTACCCGTATATTTGTAAAACTGGTAAATTTACGATAGGCCATTGTTACGTCCTGGATGACGAACACACGTTACTCGATCCCTCAATTTTGAGTCAAAGCACTTAAACCATTTACTCGGGTAGCGGGGACCTCGCTATTTAGTGTCGAGTATGTCAATATACAAAAATAGAACGTAGGAGGTGAATAAATGTGTCTTATAACTAGATAAATGAACAATTGATTTAACTTACAGTTGGTTTATTCAATATAATAAAATGTCAGGATACAATATTTGGCTGAGTTGAAGACCAGATTGTAGATTGAAATTCGCTTCGAAATAAATTGTTGTTGGTTGGACCTTGTTCTGAAATAAATTGTTGTCAGGCGGCTTGATATTTGGTTATGGTTCTTGAATGTTGAGAATTGTTGATGTAAAACTGAGCGAAGGGAGTTTACTTATACCGGATAATTGACAATCTGTCTGAATGTACACTTTTAAACTGATGAAATTTATTTAAATATGAAAAATAATATTTTAAAACAGTAATAATATTCAACAGTAATAATTTAATTAGTTAAATTATTTGTATTGTTGAATAAAAGAATTCAAAATCGAAATTATTTTATTTAGAATAATTCACTTTAAATTGTAGAAATTCTGAATTTAAATATTAGCGACTCAAACAAAGAAATTAGATTTTAATATTTTAGAATAATAAGTTTATACGTAATCAAAAGCTTGATAAATAATGGGCATTGAGGTCCGATTTGCGGCGGCTTATATAAGCGCCAAATATAGGTGCGGGTTGCATGCGTGACCTAAATTTCATTTTGTTACCGAAAACTAATGTTATTGAGCAGAGTCGAATACTTGCGGGGTGGGATGTAAGAAAAGGCGAACGTGACGATCTTAGATCGAAACGTCTAGAACAATGACAATGACTCAAAAAAAGATGATGGTAGGAGTTACGGGTGGAAGAAAGATGTCCGACCCCATGCTATTGGATAGGAGTTATTTTAGTCTGTTAATTACGGGTTATTAATTAGATTTATCGTACAGTTGGTTATAGATTATTGATCCTTTTGCCATTATCTTTCGATTGGTTATAGTCATTTCCTTCTATCGTCAGTGGCTTGAAAGTTACACATATTTGCAATTACAATGTTTAATAAATGGAAATTATTATAAGGTTAATAGATAGATCTGCATTAGAGGATTATGGTGATAATTTCAGTTTTTCATTATTTTAATTATTTATCGAATTATTTAAAGTTGAATTTAACGATATAGTCATATGCGTTAGAGTAAGAAGTGATCGCATGAGTCATGCGCCACGCCTTAGAGCGAAGCTTCTAGATCCAGCTCAATGTTATAAGATGAGCCTTATGTTAAATGCATAATTACCGAATTCTAAGTAGGATTAAGGTATAGATGGTTATTGATTATTAATTCTTTCGTTATTAGCTTTCAATTGATTATAGTCATTTCAATCTACTGTTATTGGTTGCAATGTTATACTTATTTTTAATTATTGCGGAGTAGTTATTAAATAATCTAAAATTATTATTGGTTCAATTAAATAAGTTATGTTTCCGGATTATTGTGAGATGTTTAGTTAGTCGATATTTTAATTAGTTATCGAGTTATTTAACCTACAATTTATCGATATAATTGTATGTGTTAGAGAGAGAAGTGACAAAATACGTCAGGCGATACGTCACAAGAAGTAGCGGTAGCAACAGATGAGTCATGAGCCACGCCTGGAGAGAAGGTTCTAGACCTGAATCAATGTATTAGTTGAGCCTTATTTTGGATGGCTAATTACGCCCCATTAATTAGGTTTAAAGTGTAGATGTTTATTGATTATTAATCCTCTCGTTATTATTTTTGGATTGATTATAGTCGCTTCGCTCTACTGTTATTAGTTGAATGCTAACTTATTTTTAATTATTACGGGATAATTATTAGATAATCTGGAAGTATTGTTGGACCAGTTAGATGAAGTATATGACCGGATTATAATGATATTTCTAGGTTCTAATTATTTTTATTATTTATCGAGTTATTGGACGTGGAAATTAGCGATATATTCGCATGAGTTAGAGAGAGAAATGACGAGGTACGTCACACGGTACGTCACAAGAAGAACCTCGGAAGCGCGAGAAGGCAGACTGTATTAATTTCGTTAATAGGGGACAGAGAGGCAATCCCATGCTTTAGGTGGGCTTATTTGGAAAGGTTTATTACGAATTGTCCGTTGAGATTAAGATTTGAGAGTTTAATAATTAATAATCTATGTTTCCTTATCTATCGATGGGTTATGATTATTTGTCCTTATCGTTAGTAGTTTCGAAGTTATGCCTGTTTTTGGGTTTAAATATATAATAATTCGCAATTATTATTAATCTCGTCGGTAAAGGGACGCTAGTGGATTGTCGTGGAAACTTTGGTTAATCATTATTTTATTTATTATTTGAGTTATTAAAAGTAGAAGTTACGCGCTTACGTATGTGTTAGTGGGACAAGGGTGAAGTGAAAGAGTGAGGTTCCTTGATCGGCCTCTGATGGTTACTTAGTTAGTATATAGGATTTTATCTAAACGTGAATTCTATTTTCCCTTGTTTACCGATTTTATCTAAACGTGAATTCTATTTTCCCTTGTTGACCGATTGACTATAATTTACTCCTGTTGTTATAGCTAGGTGGTTATGACTTTGATCATTCTTTGCTTAGAGGTTAAGGAATTATTATTATGGTTACTTATTCTATCATGGTATGCTATGGTTGTCCGATGCTGTGTAGTTATTTGGTGAGCTGTTATCTTACTTTCGAATCGGTACGTTGGGATATTCCGTTCTAATTTGTTAATATTTATTTAATAAAAAGGTTCTTGGGTTATTATGCAATACTATTGCGCAGTACGCGTTATTTATGATTCTATCTACTGTCAATGATGTTGATTATAGAGTTTATTACCTTGTTTCTGTTAACAATTATCAGTTTATTTTACAGTTATTTAAAATATTAATAAAATTTAATATTTATTTGAATTAGTAGATACTAAAAGAATGCAGAGGGTCTAAATGAATTAAATGTAAAGTGAATGAAGCGTAGATATAAAGGTTATCGGGGTGGTGACACTTGGCCTTCTAAGAAAAAACGGAAGAGCCTCGCGTGGCATTATTGAAATATGGTACTGTTTAGATTGCATGCATTAGGGAGCTTATCACGGTTTAGTTGACTGCTCAATTCGTTAGTTAGTTTATTATTTTTTTATAAGTAATAAAAAGGGAAAATTATAGTATTCTTTATTTACATCAACAAGGTCTGACTACTCATCTGACTTTTGATATGTTTAGTTTTTAATTTTTTAAGAATTTCATTTTTATATTTTTTTTTTTTTATTATACATCATTTTCGTATTTTCGCATGTTACGCCGTAACACCATCCCAAAATTTTTATAGGCGATGAATGCCATACTTTGATAGGTGAAAATAATAATTTAGCAAATGTGGAAGGGTTGGTGAAATGTACTGTTCTTCCACCAACAAAACTTTATCATCCGGTATTACCATGTAGAGCTCATGATAGACTACTCTTTGCACTGTGTCGTTCTTGCGCTCAAGAATTAAGACAGGCTGATTGTAATCATACGCCTACAGATCACGTTTTAACAGGTACGTGGGTAGTAGATGAGACTAGGAAAGCCATTGAGAAAGGTTACATTATCATAGAAGTCTTTGAAATTTGGCAGTATAAAATAGCTCAGTACTATCCTAAAACAGGGTCTCAAGGGATATTTATGGAAGACTAACACTTTTTTAAAAATTAAAACTGAAGCTAGTGGCTACCCTAAAGATTGTAAAACTGACGAGCGGAAAGATAAATATATTGAAGATTATGAGCATGCTGAAGGTATAAAATTAGATAAAGAAAAAATTAAATTTAACGCAGGGCTACGAGCTGTAGCAAAACTTAGTTTAAATTCTCTTTGGGGAAAATTTAGTCAGCGTGAAAATTTAACACAAACTGAAATTGTAACAACACGAGCGCGTTTAATGGAAATGTTGACCAATAGCCAAATTAAAATATGTGGTTTTTTATCAGTTAACGATAATAAATTATATATAAATTTTATTGATAGTAAGGATGCTATAAAGCCTTCCCGCACAACAAATGTTGTTATCGCAGCGTATACGACTGCCCAGGCACGTCTTAAATTATATACTTACTTAGAAAACTTAGGTGCTAGGGCCTTATACTACAATACCGATTCTTGTATTTACGTGTCTGTAGATGAAAAATATGAACCATTAACAGGTAAATTTTTAGGAGAATTAACTAATGAATTAAAAGGGTAAGGTCTAGGAAGTTATATTACATCTTTTGTAACAAGTGGTCCAAAATTTTATGCTTATACTATTCGTAAACCTGATTATACGAACACCGAGGTATGTAAAGTAAAAGGTATAACTTAAAATTTTTCTAATAGTCTTAAAATTAATTATAGTACAGCTTGAGCGCTTTTAACTGGTGAAAATTAGAGCCTATCATAATAAAATTTGATGCTATACGCTGAACATGTTTTCATGCTATTGTAACAAAATAGGAAACGAAAACAACATTTCCACGATATAAGAAAAGACGTTTTAAAAATAAATATTCAACCTTACCATTTGGGTACAGAGGTTATTAATTGTATTCAAATTGACACTGCAGTAACTTATAATAAATGTATAAAATATACTTGCTTCTTCTATGTTTTATTTTCCCCCCTCTTTAATTAAGCAGCGTGAGTAATTTTTATTTGTTTAGTTATTTACTTAAGTTTATTTTCTTCAGTTCATCGCAGACAGTCTACCTAATCGTTAAAACTGAATTTAAATGGATATTATAATAGATATTCAGGGCTTCTTGGATAATTATGGGAATTTTTTACCTAAAGAAGTAGCGCTAGTAGATTTAGAATCTTCAATACAAGATCATTGGTTAATCAAGCCCCTCATTTTCATATAATAAATTATTATCCTCAACACGTCAAAAAAATAACTGGCTTACAATAAAGAAACACGGTTTAAAGTGGTTTGACGGTTTTATTGCACTCTCGAATTCGACAGCTATTATCAAATTTTATTCTGAAAAAGCTCGGTGTGTATATGTACGTGGTGATATAAAATTTAAATATCTTGAAAATTTACTACAAACGGAAGTTATTAATTTAGAAGAAGAAGATATCGACAAGACCCCTAATAAATTTGATGATTTGAGAACCACAAACACTTTATGTTCATTACACGGCGCATTAAAAATTTACAATCCTGATCAAAATTTAAATGTGCTTTAAACAACGCTCTTCGCCTACAGAAGTGGATTTCAAAAGAACGTTCAAATTCTTATGAATTCTAAAACTTTAAATTTCCATATGTCTCTTTAATAACAACTGGTAATATACACAGCTGACGATTGCATTTTACGTGAAGTCAGCATTTAGAAAGACAAGCAGATTAAAACTACAACGAGTCTCAGTTTCAAACGGTAGTTCAAGAGTGTCATAATAATGTGTTACACAAAATTTAATAAGTGTGATGAGATTCGTGCAGAAACGGGAAAGGAAGAATATCCAGGAAATTAAATGAATGTGACTGAACACAAGCTCGACACTTTTAGATTATATTGGCCACACGATCCTTTATTCAGAATTCTACCGACACGCTTAAATGTTGAGAGTATCGTATGGTTAAGCGCTGTTACACGTGCTGTAAGAAATTCACCAACTTTTCTTGATGTAGGTTTAATTTTACATTATTATTTCCGCTATTATAAAACTTATGTAAATATATTCTATTTATTATTTCAGTTTTTTTTTGGTATTCCCCGCGACATCTTTGAGCTAGCTATGCTGTCAGCACCAGAGCTAATTCAGCATCCTCTTACGCAACGATGGAACTCTATATACAATTATTCGAGTGAAAACACCTCTAAGATAGTAGAAGACAAAAAAACAGAATAATGTTAAAATATATCAGATTTACTAAATTATCTATTGAAATTGTATTCATGTATTTTTAACTGTACCAAATTTGAATTCATGTATTTTTATTATATTTAAATTTTCATATTTTTAATAATAACTAATTACCCATAAGTTATCGATAAATTTGTTTCTGTGTAAATATATAAGATATACAGCACTCACTTAATTTAGTTTGAACAATGGATCCACGGTGGAAACACTCTTGGACGTCAATTATTTGCGGTCCCACGGGTTGTGGTAAGACAGTCTTTGTGAAAAGGTTCCTTACATATTTACCTCAGATGAGTGATATGAATTTCTCGAAAATAATATTTTATTACGCTGAATGGCAGTCTTCCTATACGGAATATTCTAATTATAAAAATATTGAGTTTTGTGAAGATTTACGATGCAGTGAAGATTACACTAACGATACGCGTCCAAAATCGCTTATTATCAATGATCTGATGCGCGAGGCCTCAAATAATAGCGTCGTAGAATTATTCACAAAGGGCAGTCATCATAGGAACCTAAGTGTAATTTTTATTACCCAAAACATCTTTCATCAAGAACACGGTCGAAGATATATAATCTTAAACGCAAACTATATCGTGATTTTCAAAAATCCACGTGATAGATCACAAATATAACACCTTGCAAGACAAGTTTATCCTGAAAATACAATTTTTTTACAAGAAATATACTATGATGTGACATCTGTTCCCCACGGCTATTTACTACTAGATTTAAAACAATCAACACCTGAAAATTGTCGGTTTCGTTGCTGTATTTTTCCAGATAATCAACATCAATTCGTTTATATAACCAAGAAAAGTATAAATAATAGATCTAAAAGTTACAATGTTCTAGTATACCACCGATAATGGCACAGTGCGGACCAATTAAGAAGAAACAGCTTGCTATACTACACGCACTCTGTTATTTAAATAACAAACAAAGACAATCTATACTACGCAAGGCTGACGCAGCTTTAGAACAGTGTATTTGCGAGTGTGCTCTCAATATATTACGTGGTAATGTGTTGTTATCATCAAAAGATCGCAAAAAATTGAAACGTTATGCACCGTTTTTAAGAAAATTATCGGCTCAAGGCAGTTTAAGTAATAAGAAAAAGATCATTGTATAGAAAGGTAGTTTTCTTCCAGCATTTCTAGCACCATTACTAGGCGTATTACTGTCAACGATAGTCGCGCGATAATTAACATGGAATGCGCTCGCAAAATGGTATTAGTACCAGAAGATAAACTACAAGACGATGGTAATACAGACCAGAAGGAAGATAAATTAAAAAATAAAACTATACAGACTTCAGGCACAACTCTATCACGACTCGACAATGAGATGCACGAGATTCTAAACTGTGATAAGTATAATCCTGATCGTGAAAAATGTCAGGCGTACTTGCAAATCCTTGAATGTTATTTACGTTTACTAGAAAATGAAAAAAAATCTTTAGAAAATATATTCACCGAATCAAATACAAACGAGAATATAAATTTTTCTGGTTCTTCTTTTGATACTGTTCCTAAAACGTCGGAATCTAGTATAAACTTGTCTGCAACGACTGTACATAATACTTCATATGAGGTCGGTGTTAACAATTTAATTATAGACAGTATTCCGAAAAAATTCAAAAGTAAAGCCCGTTAGTTGTTGAAACGTCTAAAAAATTTACCTTGCTCAACGATAACGTGGTATAGCCATGGGGTTGTAACACTTCATGGTAAAAAAATCTGGGCATCGGTTGACCCTGCGGGCCAGCCCCAAAACTTCCCGCTGTTTTCGAGCTCAAGGAGCTCGAAAACATCGTTGTAAATACATTTTCAAGCTCTTCGAGCTCGAAAATACTTTTGCATGCCATTATTTTCGAAAAAAACAGTTTTTAGCATTTCTTTCTCGCGCAATAACTCTCAAACGAATTATCCGATTTTTAAGTTTGAGGTGGCAATCGACGCGTTTTGATAGATTCTAAAGCTCATTAGATTTTTAGATTTTTTGGTTGAGTCGTTTCAAAGATATTCGCAAAAAACTGTTTTTTCCTATTTCTTTTTCCAACGATAACTCTCGAACGAATTATGCGATTTTGATGTTTGAGGTGGCAATCGACGCGTTTTATTAAGTTTTAGAGCTGATTAGATTTTGAAGTCGATCGTATATGTCGTTTCTGAGAAATCAATAAAAAACTAAAAAAAAAAAATTTTTTTTTTTCGTAATTGGCCAATATCTTCGAGTCTACTTGGTCAAATGATCTGAAATTTTCAGAAAAGTTGATGGCCGAAAAGCTCTTTCGATTGCCGCCTTAACCATCCAAATCGGTTTATTAGTTAAAAAGTTATAAAGAGTTTACATACACACACACACACACACACACACACACACACACACACACACACACACACACACACACACACACACACACACACACACATACAGACACTCGGACATCATTCTAAAAATAGTCAGAATAGCTTCCTAGGACCTCAAAACGTCGACATCTGATGAAAACTCGATTTTTGAAAATCGGGGTGAAAACAATAACTTCCCGAAATTTTCGAAAATCATCGATTTTCTAAGCGGGAAGTTAAAAATACCAGGCTCAAATATAACGGATCTTCTGAACGACGATATGAGAAGGAGAAAATCGGTCAAAGCTATAGGAAGGCGTCAATTCGCCTACGTGTTACAAGCCTCAAATATCCCTCGTGAATATATAGGTAACCAAAATTTTTTCAATAGTACAGTATTATCTTCTACACCTACAAGTTCACGAGCTAGTATCAGCATACTAATTATTCGCGAAGATCTTGCTTCTTCAGATGAGTTCATGACCGGTGATGACGAAGGAACTAGAGCAGCTCAAAAAGGCAAAGGTTCTATATCTATAAAATCAAAATCTAAAAAATGGTCATGAACGAGATTCAGACCGATGAAAGGCTAAAAGCCATATATTATAACCCTTCACACACGGCCAGTTTTTCGGGTGCTAAAAACCTTTTAAAATTAGCTGGTAAAGATGATTCAAAGTTATCAAAAGACATGATTGAAAACTGGCTTAATAAACAAGAGACTTTTACAAAGCATCGACTAAATAGAAAATATTTGATCAGACGTACTTACAACGAAGAAGTAATTGATAATGTATGGGAAGCTGATTTGGTAAACTTAAGAAGTATATCAACGTACAACGACAGGTATAAATACATTTTAATGGTGATTGACGTGTTCAGTAAATTTGCGTGGGCTGAGCCCTTATTTAATAAAACTAGTATATCTGTGACACAAGGTTTCTTAAAAAATACTATTATGTAGCAGCAAAAGATTACCTCGTTTAATGCAAACGGATAGCGGCAAAGAGTTTCTTGGCGCATCTTCTCAAGAATTTTTTAAGGAAAAAGAAATACAATTTAGAACTGTACGAAATCCTGATGTAAAAGCAGCTGTCGTCGAACGTTTAAATAGAACGATCAAGGAAAGAATGTGGCGATATTTTACGTATAGATAGTCAAAAAGATATACAGACGTATTGCAGAATATTATCGATGCTTACAATCATACACAGCATAGCGGTATAAAAATGGCTCTTGTAAATGTCAATGAAGATAATTATACCGCAGCAATTTATAACCTTAAGAAACGCTATGAAAATAATAAACGTTATAGACTTATGAAAAAACGTATGCCTAAATATAGTGTTGGTGACATGGTACGCATCAGTAAGACTAAAGCAGTGCATGTGAAAAGATACGAAAGTGGCTGGAGTAATGAAATTTTTAAGATTTCTAAAATTTCAATCTTTCGTCAGCCACTGGTTTATTTACTATCCGATTTACAGAACGAACCGATTGACGGTGTATTTTAGTAGTGGTATTGCCACTATAGCGGACCCCACTCCAAAGTGGAGGGGGATATCGTGCAGCAGTGGGAGCTAGCTCGGCATGAGCTGTCCCACTCTCGTAGATTTAAATTTAATAGTAATAATAATAATAATAATAATATTGATTATAATAATAATAATAATAATAATAACAATAATAATAATCATAATAATAATAATAATAATAATAATAATAATAATAATAATAATAATAATAATAATAATAATAATAATAATAATAATAATAATAATAATAACAGTACAGTACAAACGAGGAGTCTTTCAGGGAGATTCTCTGAGCCCTCTGCTGTTTTGCATCTCATTGCTGCCAATATCTGTTGCGCTACGCCGCACCCGTGGATACTCAGTGGGTCCACCATCTGATCGGAAGTATTCGATCACCCACTTACTCTACATGGATGATCTGAAGGTGTATGCTCCTGATGAGGAACGACTTCAGACAGCCTTGAATATCGTAGGGGAATATACACGGGATGTTGGCATGGCTTTTGGGTTGGACAAGTGCGCGGTCGTTAATCTGGTGAAGGGTAAGTGTTCCGATGTGCGTGAAGATATCGAGTTAGTAGATGGGAGCGTCATTGACTATCTTGACGTCGGAGAGTCGTACAAATATCTAGGGATTGACGGGAGTCCTATCAAGGACGTCTCGAAAATGAAAACGACTCTCTGCAGCGAGTATGTACGGAGACTCCGGAAAATCGGGTCATCAGAACTTTCCGGGAAAAACAAAGTCTCTGTAACAAACATGCTTAATGTCCCGGTACTCCTGTACTCTTTCGGTGTCCTTAAATGGGCCCAAAAAGAGCTCAGAGACCTCGATATCAAAACACGCAAAGTCATGAATATGCATCGGAGCATGACCCGAAGTTTTCAGTCACCAGATTATACCTTTCCCGGCACATCGGAGGGAGAGGTTTACAGAGCTTGGAGTGTCTGCACGATCGTTTGGTTTTGGGTATAACATACGAGGTTGTCAATTTCACAGCAGATGAAGACGACTTCCTTATGCAAATTGTTCATAGTCATGAAAATAGGCATAAGGGAGCGTTTTTATATAAGGCAGCAATGTACGCGGCAAAATCCCTCGGTCTTGAAAGAGTAAACCCGCTTATTGAACTTCCTAAGGAGGAATTTAAGACGGTTATCAGGAATGCTGAGCAACAAAAACTGCTTAGTACGCATATGGACAAGTCCATGCACAGCGTGTTCTTTAAACACGTGCGTGATCATGGCTTGTCCACACAGCTGACGTTTTCCTTCCTTAAGTCAGCTGGCCTGATGTCCGAGACCGAAGGATATATTTTTGCCTGCCAAGATGGTGTTATTAACACTCTCGAATACCGTGCCAAAGTGCTCCAGACGCAGCTACCCGACACTTTGTGTAGGGTTTGTAAACAGCGTCCAGAGACGCTTATGCATCTTTTGTCAGCATGTCCTGTGCTGGCAAGAAATGCATACATCCAGCGCTATAATGCTGCTCTGCGAGTACTTTATTACCATCTTAGACACACGCACGGTATTGACAAAACACCAGTGCTGCCTTATCTGCCAGGAGATATTCCGCAAGTTGTTGAAAATGAGCGTTGCCGTATTTATTGGAACGTGCCATTCGCAACAACGCGGAAAATCGACCATAATAAACCTGATATTGTGCTCTTCGATAAAACCGCTCGTAACATTTATGCTATTGAGTTCTCAGCTCCAGCTGAGTATAACATCACGGTAAAAGAGGAGCACAAACACGAGATATATCAGGATCTCCTGTTCGAAATTGGCAAGCTTTACCCAGGCTACCGTGTCGAGCTTGTCGTACTCATTGTTGGCGTCCTAGGAGGGATGAAACAGACTTTTGTGTCTGCATTGGCTAAAATCCCAACTTGTTTATCGCAAGTTGAGTTTTTGGCATCGCGGATGCAAAAGGCTGTAATTCTCGGATCCCTCCGTCTACTTAGACAACGAAACTTGGCCTGCTGCGCATGCTAATCATCTTGATGATGAAGCATCGCAGCAGTAACGATTTGGCGCTCAGGTGAGGCCCTCGGTATAGTCGGACTACCGGGGATAACCCCCTGAGCATTTAACAAAAAAAAAAATAATAATAATAACAATAATGATAATAGAATTAAGGTTTTTAAATATCTTATGAAACACACTCTTGTAGGTTTATTATTTATTATCTAATAAATAATAACTATTACAGCAGTTACTACAGTTTAATATTGAATAATATCATTTAGGCAGATTCTTTCGATATGAATTCAAATTTACAATATTGCCTACCAATGTGAAATATGTACAATTCATTGGCCATAGAAGCGGCGTTCATTAACTCAATTTGCTCCGGATTTTCCATTAAAATTTTGGCTGTTCTTGTTGGTAGGAAAATGTTGTTTTCGTCGTTTGAAGATGCTACCACTGTTTTACATTTGGCGCTGTCCACCAGACGAATTGATGAGACCCTGTATTCTTTATTTTCCTCTAAATCACTCATTTTAATGGTTGGTAAAATGTGATTCAATCGGCTAATGGCGTTGATTCTCGATAGATCCATTGTAAATATCTGAAAAATATTAATTACAACTATTATAAATTATGGTGTTTTTAAAATGACACAAATAATTAATATTTTTAGGCATACATACCAGCGTAGTTCAGCTTAATTAAACAAGTATTATTCTGATTTATAATAATCACTGTTAAAACACTTTTAGTAATACTGTTGCGTTGTAACAGAGACATCTTTATATACAGAGTGAGTATCCCCCCAAAACTGGCAGTTTTTATCTCATCAACATTTAGAAATATGTAATTATGCTGTACAAGCGTTTTTATTTTGTTATAAATAATAAAATTTTATGTTATTATTAACTTATTTCGCTTATCTGGTATTTTTCAGTAATAAAGACACTGAAAATGCTAGACAATCAAAAATATTGAATAATAACACTGTTAATCACCATTTAAGATATTTGGTTTCCTCATACGCTTTTGAAATGTTCACAATGCGTTATACACTTAGATAACACAATTTCACGTGTTTAGTCTAACATTAATATTTAATTTCGCTACCGCAGCGCTTTTATTTTGTTATAAATAATAAAATTTTATTTTATTATTATTAACTTATTTTGCTTAGACACTGTTTTTTACTAACAAAATTATTGATAATGTTACTCGTTAAAAATATTAAATTAAAACGTTGTTAATTAAAATTTAAAATATTTAAATTAAGTTTATCATTTTGGGCATCTTAAACGAGCTGATCGAAAGTTTTAGCACGTTATTTACTAATACTGAAAACATCATGCGTCTACCTATAAATGTTAAAATATACATATAATTTATAAATTAAAATAGGGTCCCAAGCTGTTCATTTAATAATATAGTTTTCAAATAAACTAACGTACATACATATATATATATATATATATATATATATTTATATGTACTAGGGTGCTCCGTTTAAAACGAACATTTTTTTTTTTTCACTCCCCATCGAAAATCTTGTTCTCTATGTTAAAATAAAAATTTTGACCAATTTTGAGCTCTTAATATTAATATTAATCACTGGAACAACGTCATCGAAGTTTTTCCATGCTAAAAGCACGTAAATTTAGTTTTTTTCCTTTTCAATGAATAAAACTCAGCCCTACATTTATGTATCGTATCGGTTCAAAATTTTTCTTAAAGAGAATTGTATGCTCTTTAAAAAAGCCAATATCTGCTTAGCTCTGAGTTCAACTCTAGCTCTCCTGTGATCCTTTAATGTCGAATTTTGTATTAAATTGATGGTTTATTGCTGTTAACTTATGAACGGTCGAGCTTAGAGCAAAAAAGTACATGACCTCTTTCATAGGGAATTTAGTTCTCTATAAAAAAGGTCAAGTGACTTATATCTGTAAAACTATTATTTTAAAAAATATATGAACTTAAACTTATTTAAATTTAAAATTTTAGCAAAATTTCGAGATTAATTGTTTTGTAATTAAATAACATTCATATTTTTAGTAATTTTTCAGCTTATTTTATTCACATTACTCACCAAGAAAATCAAAATTTGTGAGATGTCCTAAGATTAAACCAGCATGATTATTTATTCAAATGAATATAATGATTAAGGGACAATAAATTATTAATTATTTCAAAATTGTTATTATTATTGACAATAAAAGTGATTCGTACATTATACCGCAAATATTTTACATATCTACAAAGGCTGTTCCTGGAAATTTGTTTTCAGACAGGATGAATATAGTTGTTGATGATTTTGAACGACCTGTAATAAATATTGGCGCTGGTCTTCATTTCAAGTTAAGCAGTTATTAAAACCCTCAATAAGTGCTACACCTCGCTCTGCCGTATCATTCACCACCCTCAAAGATTTAAATGTCTCAATACATTTTTGATAATCAAAATCTGATTCCCATAAAGTTGGATCAATATTAATAAATTTGTACGAGAGTTCAAATTCTTTAAAAATAGTAAGTGACTTTTCACTAACGAAATCACTGATACATTTTGTCGCAACCAAGTCTATTTGACTCTTATGTACAGTGAATCGTTTACTCTCATGAGGTGCAGATTTTTTATTTTTAATGGCATCTACCATCTTTAATTTTTCTTCCCGAGATACTGCAGGGTCAAACAGAGCTAAAACAGCTAAATTCTCATGTAAATACCATAAATGTCCTGATAGCTTTGATAACGCTGCTTGTGCCACTTTGGGATACATTTTTTTAAATTCAATTAAATTTTTAAATAACTCCAAATCGCAATAGGGAGCTTTTATCGCATTTGACGCTGTAAACCATGCTTTTACATAAAATAGTACTATAAAAACACAAATTCTACGTAACGCATTTATTTCTGAGGTTTTCAAGAAAAATTGTTTTTTAAACATAAATATTTTCAAACAATACAGTGCTTTTGAAAGCCATCTGGCGTGATGCATGGCTCCAGGAGCTTTAAATTTGACACCATTCTTAGGTATACCACCTAAAAATATGTAACTGAGTTCCAAAAATTCTCGATAGTCATCTCTTGGCTGATGATTCTAGTGAAAAAAGATAGAAATATACGTTATTGTATGTCAATTAAAAATTCCAGGTTTATTCCAGAGGTCAGCTAATGTATTTTAAGTTTAAACTATTCTTTATAACTCAATTATAGATTGAAATATTATTCAATTACAAATCAATAATTATAATGAAAACTTTCCGTTGTTTACTTAAATGTGTCGAAATTAATCAATTTTTTTCAACAAAAAAAAAAGAATACTTGAAAATAATAATCTAGTGCTTATGAATTTTAATATTTTAAATAATTCTTTTACCTCAAACTGATCTTGTATAAAATTAAGTATTTCATTTTTTTTTTCGAATAGAATATTTTTTATTGCCTCATCTTCAATACCGATTTCATAATTGGTGGTATCAATCATACTCTAATTATTTCGAAACCTATTGAAAATTGGTACATTGGGGCCATTTGTTACTGGCCAAGCGATCTCCGCGACATTTTTTAAAACTACTTTATAAATATGATGTCGACATGCTAATCGGAGTAAATTTTTTCCTAATTTTTTTTCTAATACTGTACAAACACCTGCGTTAACACCTTGAAATAGTTAAACATTATTAGAATATATTAACTAAAAATAACAAAATAATACATAATAAATTACCAGTATTTACAGCGGTCGTATCAAGGCACATCGCTTTGATACGACTCGAAATATTCCACTCATTTAAAACTTTGTAGATTATTTCAGCCTGATTAATTCCAGTTGCTTCTTCAACTATCGGAACTCCAAGGAGCTGTTCAATATTTTGCCCTGAAACAATTATTGGCAGCCTTTCTACTTTTATTGTATTTGTAAGTGAAGGTAACAATTTCCCATCCCAGTGAACAACAAGACCCTGCGTATTATTAAGAATATCATCCTTCAACGTTTCAGCAATCACTTCTCTCATTGAAATACGAGCATTTCGGATTGTAGTGTAGCTCAAGTTGTACTTATCGATATCAAATCCAAGACTAGTAATAACAGCAGAAATTATATACATCGCATTCCTATCACTAGTTTTCGTTCGATCTAATGCTGATACTAATTCAGGAGTCATAACATCGATTTTTCTTAATTTAGCTTTAGGTAGCTCATCTTCATAGTCTGATCGACTGCGCTTCAGATCACTAAGATTTGACAATTGGCTACACTGGCTGTTTGATACAGAAGACTGAGATAACTTTTGACTTAAGACTATAAAGAAAAAGAGTAGGATATATGAAATCAAATTACGAATAATCAACTGCTCACAAAAATTAGCTAATTATACTTAAATTAAAATTTAACTTCAAAATTTTGAATTTAAAAAACCTGATTTTAAAATTATTTTTTGGTAACACATGTTCAAAAATATCCCTAACGCGCTAGCAAACAGCACTTCAAAAAATTATTTATTTCAGACAAATGACTTCAAAATTATCGTTAACTTTTAAATCGTGATGCTAGAGGCAAATGAAAGATATTTATAATTTGTGTATAAATTAACAGTTCATTTTTAATCATAGGAATTTGAAGTAAAAACTTATTTTTTTAAATTTAATTTTCAATTTTAACTATTCGAATATTTCTTTTTATTATGAGTTCCTCAGTTCAAAATTTAATTCGTAATGTAAATGAACATCAGAGTCAAAATTAAAAATTATATTTCATGTTATTTATGATCGTTACAGTGATTGAATAAAATTACTATTTTAATCATGTTTTTTTTCAATTATTAATAAGAAAATTCACTTTTTTATTGCAATAAATATTATTCGACATCTAACCGGAACAAAGTAAATTTGTGATATGAAAATACAAACCATTTTCATAGTCATCAAAGTCATTTTCATGATTTTTCTCTTCAATTATGTCATTATTAGCTATCGAAAGTTCATCTTGTGATTGGTCATCTAAATATGAACATCTATAGCTTCCTTTTTCACGATTTTTCGTCAGAAATTCGTGACAGTCATCTGATAGATTTTCTATCTTATTATTGTCAGCAATATCAAATAATTTATCCAAATTTATAACAAAGTTTTTAACATTTTGATTTTGCGTTACTGATTTGTTTTCTCTTGATCTTAATTTTTTTACTTTCTTGTACTCCTCATAAAAATTCTCTAATTTTCTCATACTATGCTGAGGACGACAAGTCAGAATTGAAAACTTACTCTAAATATTATTAACATCATCAATAACTTCTTTTGAACTCTGTCGAATAGTGAGTTGAAGATAATGGTGCTTAGGCATAAATAAATTTATTACATCACGATACGAAGGTAATTTATAATCACTTAAACTACTTAATTCATAACCGAGCAAATAATTATACACTTTAAAACCAATTTGTCGACTCATATTTGTTCATGTACTGATTGTTTTGAAGACAAAAAACTAAATACTGGTGTGGACCATCTAATAATACACAATGAGAACTGAAGATTATTTGTGATTAACTAACTAATAATCAGGTTAAAACCCGCTGTAGGTGTAATGCAAGGAAGCTTTGTCAAGGTCACATGAAAGCTCACATTTTCCAAAAACATAGCGCCACTTAATAACTAAAAATGTCTAGAGCGCTGCCGTGGCAATTAAGCCAATTAAGTCACGGTCACACGGAAGCAACCTTTTTCTAGAAACATAAGTAGCTGATAAACTAAACGCTACTGTAACGATAGTTTAAAAACTAATAAAAGCGCTGCTTAATTATTAAAAGACATAAAAAGTATATTTTATTATGTAAAATCATTATACTGCCAAAAATGTATATAAGTAAGCTATCATTTTCGGTTCAATTGATGATTATTTTGATTCAATAATCAAAATACGATAAGTAAATTATAAAGGATAACAATTAATCCATAAATATATAAAATATAAAAAATACCCTGAAATATTCATCCGAATTAGTTTAAAAACCCATTTGATTCCGAATTCATTCTAACAATTGACTGTAAATACTTAACTTTGAATATCTTAAAACTTTCGATTTTTTTTGTTTTGGTAAATAGTAAATAAAGTAAGCTGAAAAATTACTAAAAATATGAATGTTATTTAATTACAAAACAATTAATCTCGAAATTTTGCTAAAATTTTAAATTTAAATAAGTTTAAGTTCATATATTTTTTAAAATAATAGTTTTACAGATATAAGTCACTTGACCTTTTTTATAGAGAACTAAATTCCCTATGAAAAAGGTCATGTACTTTTTTGCTCTGAGCTCGACCGTTCATGAGTTAACAGCAAAAAACCATCAATTTAATACAAAATTCGACATTAAAGGATCACAGGAGAGCTAGAGTTGAACTCAGAGCTAAGCAGATATTGGCTTTTTTAAAGAGCATACAATTCTCTTTAAGAAAAATTTTGAACCGATATGATACATAAATGTAGGGCTGAGTTTTATTCATTGAAAAGGAAAAAAACTAAATTTACGTGCTTTTAGCATGGAAAAACTTCGATGACGTTGTTCCAGTGATTAATATTAATATTAAGAGCTCAAAATTGGTCAAAATTTTTATTTTAACATAGAGAACAAGATTTTCGATGGGGAGTGAAAAAAAAAATGTTCGTTTTAAACGGAGCACCCTAATATGTACGTATAATTATAACATAGATGCTGTACTGCGGCACGCTGAAAAATGAAACATCAGCAGAAAATATGTTGTTTATCTTATGTTTGTACTTTCTTGTCATTTTACATCTGTCTAGGCAGGATAAACTACTGTCTAAAGAATTATCAATAACATCGTAAACGAGTGATTTATTTTAAAATGACACCTATTAATAAATTCCTCTACGATGCGCTTATACAATTAGTAATGTATATACGTAATAATAAAACTGAATTAACAGTACCGTTTCCGGACGACCGGTTAAAAGTTTGGCAATATCTCTCAGAAGAAACAGTGCTGTTGTTATTAAAGCGCATCATTTTATTTACGCCTGCTAGTATAGTAAGTGATGCTTATGAAAGTGGTTTGATTTTTTCAAGCGCTAAAATTATGCATGCTGTGTGCTGTTGTTTAAGAAATAGTAAAAGAAAGGGGCCTAAAATGCTTTCTAAATTATTGAAAGCTTATGGTATGTACGATTATATATTTGAATATCAAATTTTAAGCATTTTTAAAACAAATGTGTTGAATATTTATCTTTATATTATAGATCAACATTGTAAAGAAGATGTTTTAGTCACTCTTTCTAATGATATCAATAATACCTTAAGTAATGAAGATACTGGTGATGTAAAAGTTGTCAAATCGTGTACTACTTCTTCTTCTTGCACCCTAGAGGTACGTAAAAAGGCCCTTATAACACGTATGTGTATTTTAAATTATTTTATGACAAATTTTTATAGCCTCAGCCTTCCACATCTTATCAACAAAGTGAAGATAATGACAATTGGATCGAGTGTTCGAAAAATAAAACCATTTTAACAATACTACCTCATGAAATGAAAGATCAAACTGGCTGGTTACACATTGACAGAGGAAACCACATCTCTGTTTAATATTTGCCGGAGATAATAGACAACGATAATGATGATGATGATGATGATAACGAGGCCGCTGATACCCGATCTGTTTTATCATGCGATACATGCTATGCTGAAAATGAAAGGGAAAATAAGGATATCGACACTCTTGCTCAATTAACACCCGAAGAAGATGACTTTTATATGAAAAACGCCAGTATTGGGGTTCAATCAGCCCAAGGGGCACCGGAATATAGACTACATGTAATATCTGAAGCTCGTATGGATGACACTTCTGATTCAGAATCGGTGAATAGTGAAAAACCCTCCTTAATAGGTAAATTTAAATTTTACACAAATAACATATTTCATGGGATCAATATCTATTATTTCCGTAGATTTTGTTAACACATACCTTAACACTGATCGTGTAGAAGAATAAATTTTAACACAAGTAAGCCAAGCTGATGTTTTGACTTTTATAGTTAAATATATATTTATAAAATTTTTACAGGCGTTCAACAAGGTGGTGTTTTAACAAGAAGTGCTCGTTTGAGAACCCAACCGCCGAATCAACATGCAACCTCACAACGTTCTGAAGAGAGCAATTTTTGGAGTGTAAAACCGCCGGGGCAACGTTTTATTATTGAAAAAGAACACACTAAACATTTTAAAAAATTCGGCGCAAAAGGGGTGGAGAGCATTATTCGTATCTTACAACCACCTGCAAATACCAATAATATTCAGTGGCTTGAAGGTGGTTTGAGAGATATTATAACCCACATTACCTCGAAATGTAGAGGCCATGATTATGTGGGCTTTACAATTAACAGCAATAGATTCACGTCAGGACCCGTATGGTCTCGTTTTAAGCAAGCTAATGCATATACGCCGGACGATCTGGGTTTATTACTAAGTAACGTGGCAAAGAGTGCCGGTACGATCACAACAGACAACCAATTAGTCATGACGGGTCGGAAACTCTTAACACACCAATTTATTTATAAAAAATCTATAATACCTATCAACAATAACGATAATTTATGTTTACCTAGATCATTAATAGTCGGCCAAGCATATGATGAAAGAGGTGAAATACGTACAGGTACATTGCATCGGAAATGGAAATCAACTACCGATAACTGATGTACCCTACAAAAAGCGGAGGCGCTGTCTTTGGTTCATGAAGCGGGTGTTCAAATTTCTAATAAGGGATGCGGTATCGAACACGTATTCACTTTTCAAAAATATTTTGAGCGCATAGGTATAGCTATTGTAATTTATGAATTTTTAACTCTAGGTAGAGGTGATAAACCTATATTTGATGGACGCGAAACTGTTCAATTAACGTTTGGCTGTATAAAACATGTTTTATATATATTATACTACGAGGATTCACAACATTTTCAACCAATAGTGAATTTAACAGGGGCTATAGGTAGTAAAATGTTTTGTAATTTATGTAATATAGGTTATACAAGAGGTGTAGAACATAGATGTTCTAAAAGATGCCCCCGCTGTAAGCAAATACCTGTTTGCAGTCATATATGTAAATGCTCTTGTGCATTATGCAATAGGTGGTTTTCAAATAACAAATGTTTCGAAAAACATCTTGTTGAGGGTTCTAGTAATTTACGCGGTAAAAATAAAGATACTAGCGTCTGTGAAGCAGTAAAAATCTGTAGTGTGTGTTGCAATCTAATACGTTTAGGTAACACAAATCCGCATGAATGTAATACAGTATTTTGTAGAACATGTAATAGTAAAAGGTCTATTAATCACTATTGTTATATGTCCCCTTGAATAGTGAAAAAGTTACCAAAAGTTGTATTTTTATTTTAAGATTTTGAGACACAACAGCATACTCTCGTCAAAGGTTCTCGTGATACATATGTTCACATTCCTAATTTATGTGTCGTACAAAAAACATGTTCTTATTGTTGTAATGATAAAGATGTTTTAGATACTTGTAATTTTTGCGGTCAACGCGAATTTCGTTTTGATAAAAATCCAGTTGAAGAACAATGCTAGTAGCTTTGACGGACAGTTTATTTTACGCTGTATGCTAGAACGTAACAAAACGCGTTTACCTAAATTAATACTAAACGGTACTAAAATTATCGTAATGACTCTGGGGAACACAATATTTTTAGATAGTTTAAATTATTTGCACATGCCCTCACGTAAGTTACCTAAAACTTTTGGATTTGCTGGAGAAATAAAAAAAGGTTTTTTTCCTCACTTTTTTAATACACCTGAAAACGTAAATTATATAGGCCCTATGGCTGGTATAAAATATTATGCACCAGATACAATGCTTAACAATGAGCGTGATTGTTTCGTAACATGGTATAATGAAAAAAAACAAACAAATTATATTTTCAATTTTCAACAAGAGTTTAAATTTTATTGCCGAACAGACATTACGGTTTTACGCAGAGCTTGTATGTCGTTTCGCGAATTGTTTATAAAATGTGGCAATGTTTGTCCATTTGCTAAATGTACCACAATAGCATCAACAGTTTCAAAAATATTTAGACGTTATTTTCTTAAGCCTGACACGATTGCAATTTTACCACCTAACGGGAGTTATAGATGGTGGTCGACACAGTCTATTCAAGCCATTTCGTGGTTACTATTAAAAGAATACGAACTAGACTGTCAAATTATCAATGCTGCGCGTTGCAATGAATATCGTTTAGAAGGGGGTAAAGCTGTCGATGGTTATTATGTTAATAGTAAAACTAATGAACGCGTCGTGTTACAATTTCATGGTTGTTTTTGGCATGGCTGCTTATCGTGTTATCGTGTGAATCGTGATAAAGAATTAGGTAAAGGGGATACTATGGATGAACGATATGAACATACTTTAGTAACTTCGGAAAAAATCCGTCATTTAGAATATAAGTTAATAGAAATATGGGAATTTGACTACGATAAACTTTTGTTGAGAGATCCTGAAAAAGCTAAATTTTTACGATCACACCCTTTGCTTGATAAACAGCCTTTGAACCCTCGTGATGCTTTTTTTGGTGGTCGGACTGAAAATTTCATTTAGTTATGTGATGTCGAAGAAGGGGAAAAAATAAAATATGTTGATGTTTGCTTACTTTACCAGTATCTTTGTAAGACAGGTAAATTCCCCATTGGTCACCCTGAAATTTTTACGGGTGACGAATGTACACAACTTATTAAAGAGAGTAACTACCTATCAGCTATTGAAGGTCTCGTAAAATGTACAATCCTGGCACCACGCGACCTTTATCATCCTGTATTACCGTGTAAGCTTCATAATAGACTCATTTTTGCATTATGCTATACATGTGCTTTATCTTTAAATCAATATGATCGTTATCACGATGAGGATAGCATAAGAGTGTTTACAGGAACATGGGTAGTTGATGAAATACGTAAAGCAATAACGAAAGGATATGTTATCATTAAAGTACATGAAATATGGCAGCATAAAAAAGCGCAGCATAATCCGGAAAAAGGTTCAGAGGGTTTATTTACCGATGACATAAACATGTTTTTACAAATTAAAACGGAATCAAGCGGGTATCCTAAAGATTGTATCACTGACAAAGAAAAAGATGATTATATTGATGAATATGAGAAAGCTGAAGGTGTCAAGCTAGACAAAGAAAAAATTACAAAAAACGAGGGTTTACGAGCTGTAGCTAAATTGAGTTTGAATTCGTTATGGGGAAAATTCGGGCAATGGGAAAATTTACCACAAACTGAAATTGTTACTACTAGAGCGCGATTAATGGAAATGTTAACAGATAGCCAGATTGAAATCACCGACTTTTTACCTGTAAATGATAAAACAATATATATAAATTATATAAATAGCGTGGATAGTATAACAGCTTCACCTACAACGAATGTTGTTATAGCGGCATATACAACAGCTTAAGCCCGCCTAAAGTTATATAGTTATTTAGAAAACTTGGGCGAACGTGTATTATAGTGTCATACAGATTCTTGTATTTACATTTCTAAAGATAATCAATACGACCCAGCAACAGGTAAATTTTTAGGTGATTTAACCGATGAGCTAGAATCTTATGGGCCTGGTAGTTATATAACATCATTCGTAACAGGCGGGCCTAAATTTTATGCCTACGTCGTGCGCCAACCAGATGGTAGTACTAGTGAAGTAAGCAAAGTTAAAGGAATAACATTAAATTTTGAAAACAGTCAAAAAATCAATTATAATACAATCAGATCTTTTATATTAGGTGATAATACTGATCCTATTGTTATTAAGTTTGACGCTATAAGACGCACACTTTTTCATGATGTAGTAACGCGTAAAGAATCAAAGACAACAAAGCTTCAATATAAAAAGCGTAGACTTACTAATGATTATAGGTCTTTACCATTCGGTTATTTAACATTGTAACTAATACGATAAAAAATTATAAAAATAGTTGATATAATTGAAATTCGATGTAGTATTTCTATATCAAGTATTATGTATACGTATATGTGTATGAAAATGTATTTAAGTCTTTGTATATTTTATAAAGAAATGTATATAAAAGTGTATTGAAGTGTTTGTATATTTTATAAATAAATAAATGTATGGTATCAGCAGTAAAATATTTTATAATTTACTATGTATTAGTAATTATGTTTCATACTATATAAGTTGTTAGAACAGGAAATGTTTTATTTAGTCGTGTTTCATTTTTAGACGTTACGCTGTATTTATAAAGTCAATAATAAATCGGGTGTTACCTTTATAAAGTAATGGATATTGTTATTGATGTTCAAGGTCTATTTGATAATTATGACAACTTTTGTGTAAAAGAAATTAGTGTAGCTAGTATCGACACAGCAATACAGGAACACTGGATAATAAAATCACCTTTTCCGTATAATAAACTGACAATAGAGGCTAAACGAAAAAATGATTTTATCACACGTAATGTCCATGGTATAAAATGGTGTAACGGTTGTACTGTTTTTTCGAAAATCGTGTCCGTTATAACTTCTTACTCTGAAAAAGCAAGGGTTATTTATGTACGTGGTCAAATCAAACCAAAATATCTTGAGCAAATATTAAAAAGAGAAATAATAAATTTAGAAGAGGATGAGGCTGCATGTCCTAAGTTTAATTTTTTAAAGAAAAATATCAGAACGCTGTGTTCTTTACATCATTCTCTAACCCGGGACTGAACAACTAAAGGCTGGAACTGCTCTTTAAATCAAGCTGTAAGTTTACGTGATTGGATTATCGAAGAGCGGTCAAAACTAATCATTTAAGTTTTCAGATAATACTATACCCTAAAATTTTACGAGCACAACCACGCTGCTATAATTGTGTAATGGATCCGCGATGGAAACATCCATGGACTTCAATTATTTGCGGACCCACTGGTTGCGGTAAAACAGTTTTTGTAAAAAAATTTATGCAATACTTGCAACAAATGAGTGACACTAAATTTTCAAGAATAATATTTTACAATGCTGAGTGGCAACCTACATATTTAGAATATCCTAACTTTGAAAAAATTCAATTTCGTGAGGGTTCACCTAGTAATAATGATTATAGTTCTGACAATGATCCCAAATTAATTATTATTGATGATTTGATGCGTGAAGCTGGAAATAATGCCGTTGTTGATCTTTTTACGAAAGGTAGTCATCATAAAAATATTAGTGTAATATTTATCACGCAAAATATATTCCATCAAGGCCGTGGGCAGAGAGATATCTCATTAAATTCAAACTATTTAGTGATTTTTAAAAATCCTAGAGACCGATCACAAATACAACATTTAGTGCGACAAGTATGTCCAGAAAATCCTCTTTTTTTACAAGAAATATATTATGATGCAACAGTTAAGCCACATGGTTATCTTCTTTTGGATTTGAAACAAGCAACACCTGAGAATTTTCGTTTCCGTACGTGCATTTTTCCTGACGATAAATATCAGATTGCGTATGGTCCTAAAAAATATGAATAAGTAATAATTTCTATAATGGCGTTAATCACGTTGTATAGCAATATTGGTTATCGTTCAGAAGCGATAAGAATGCAGAGCTATGCGTAATGGCCTATGCCATCAGTATTGCCAGAAAAACTAGCAAATGCTGGTTTTTATTATACGGGTAAAGATGACCGTGTTAAATGTTTTGAGTGCGGCTTAGTAATAGGTGATTGGCTTGAAACAGACAATCCTGTGAGTGACCATAGACGTTGGCAATCGAATTGTCGCTTTATTCGCAACTTGGCGTGCGGTAATGTACCAAAAGGTGTAGATCTCAGTACAGTGTCGACCGTAGAACAAACAACATATCGTCCACGTTACGGTGACGAGCTTAGACCCAATGCCGTACCAGATTCAACCAGTTAAAACAACATATATCGTGCTATTACAAACAATAGTAGAATCGTAATGGCAAAGAAGCCACCTCTCGGGAAAAAACATTAGTTTTATTGCAGGCTATATGCTCTATGACTAAAGAACAGAGACAAGCTGTACTGCGTAAGGCTGATACTGCATTAATAAGGTGTATTTGTGAGTGTGCTTTGAACATCTTACAAGGTAGTGTTAATTTGAAACAACAAAAAAAACAAAAATTAAAACGCCACGCACAAGTTTTGAGAAAATTAGCTTCACCTAACAGTAGCCTACAACAGAAAAAGAAAATAATTGTTCAAAAAGGGGGATTTTTACCACTTTTTTTAGCACTTATACTTGGCACATTATTATCCACCTTTATATCTAAATAAAATGGAGTATGCCCGTAAAATGGTACTGGTTCCTGAAAAAACAGTTGTTACAGCCGATACTGTAACGAGAGTGGTTGAAAATTTAGCCGATGTGACTACATCGCAAAAACAGAGTATACAAACTTCAGGTACAACTCTATCGAGGCTAGATAGTGGAATGTATCGTATATTATATTCTGATACATATCCTGACGATCACGCAAAGTGGTCTGCTTATTCACAAGTGTTAGAAAAGTATTTGAGACTAATAGATGCTGAGAAATTTGAACCGATCAATGAAGACACTTTATATCATCATCACAGTAAAAAGCCCGTTATTGAAAAATCTATTGATAAGGATTTTTCAGTTATTAATAGCACAATTATTGAAAGCGTACCATCTAAATTTCAAAATAAAGCAAAATTATTGTTAAAAAAGTTACAAAAGTTACCTGATGATGTTATATCATGGGATTCTAATGGCTTAGTAACTATCAATAATGAACCAATAATAGGATCGAATGTTATTTACCTTATAAATCACGCTATGCGTCACAGAAACACAGCAACGCTATTTGCTAACGGCAATTTTCTAGGATTTTTTGTGCAGCGCATGTACCTCGTGAATACATAGGAAATCATAATTTATTTCATTCCCGTGATATTTGCATCAACACCAAGGAATTCATTAAGACAGACATCTAATAGTAATAAAATTAGTGAAGAAAGTAGCACCAGCACTGAAGATAATATCAACAACACAATATTAAATAAAACGCAGTTACGTATAGACACGTCATTTGATTACACACCAAGCTCGGATAATCAGTACGGTGAAGGTGTTTCACAATGCAGAAAAATAAAATGGGTGAGGCTCAAATATTTAAAAAATTAGAAAAAACTTACTGTAATCCAGCCCATTTTGCCGGATTTATTGGTAGTGTTAATTCTTTAAAGAACAGTATTGAATCAGATCCTACAACGGACTTATTTAAAATAAAGCGTGTTCAAAAATGGTTGGAAAAACAAGAAGCCTACAATGCACACCGCATAAACAGACACAGATTTGACAGAAGATGTTATAATGTATCAAGAATTGACGATGTATGGGAGGCTGATTTAATTGACGTTCGCAATATTTCATCATACACTAATAATATTGTTTATTTATTAGTTGTTATCGATGTGTTAAGTAAGTTCGTTTGGGTAGAACCTGTAATTAATAAATCAAATATTTGTTTCACGCAAGCTTTTAGGAAAATTTTGAAACGAGCATATTCACGTAAGCCACGATTGTTACAGACAGACAGAGGTAAAGAATTTTTGGGCAACTTATTTCAAGAACTTTTAAAGAAACGGGATATAATATTTAGAACAGTTAGAAATCCTAATGTTAAAGCGGCTGTTGTTGAGCGTTCCAACAGAACTCTTAAAGAGAGACTATGGCGGTATTTCACACACGTGCGTTCAAAGAGATACGTTGAAGGTCTACAAAAAATTGTCTATAGTTACAATCACGCAAAACATAGTGGTATAAAAATGGCACCATATGAAGTTAACAAAGAAAACGCTGATGAGGCATTTCATAATTTACAAAAAAGAATTATCACGCGTCCGGTAAAAATGGCAAACGTGCGTGATAATTTTTACGTTGTTCTCCCTAGTAACAGTAGTATGACATATTTTCCTGAAAACACGACTATAAGATTTGTTACACGGTTATCGCATACTATAACACTACCAGGTGAATGGGAAGTTGGATTGACAGAAATTCAAATACCTATGACTTTTCTGCATATTACACAGGATAATGAAGACAGTTATTTAGGTATAACGAATATAAAACCGACTGGTACAGAGGATGGTATATACGAAGAATTGCAATACGAATTAATTTTAGGCAAAGTGCCTTACGGTGTGTATAAATCTATCGAAGCTCTAGTAGAGGCTATTCATAAACAAAAAAAATTCTCTGATCATATCAAACTCGACTATGCTTCAGCCGGCTATATTACAGCGTATAAAGCATGTACAGATGACGACGATGTATCACACAGCCTAAAAATTAGTGAACGGTTACAGGTTATTTTAGGATTCAACCCCCAAGACTCTTCTCCAAAAATAGTAGAGAACAATACGCGATACAGAGCCACTAAACCTGCTGCTCTGAGCGCTGCACTACCAGGTACTATTTACGTATATTCGGACATTTGTGAAAATTATATAACAGGTGATGTTCAGACAACTTTGCTAAGACCAGTACCTCTTGATATTGACCACTACAATTATGACTGCGTAAAAATCAGTAGTTTCTCACCACCCCGCTATATACCTGTTTCACACACACAGTTTACAACGATTAAAATTGATCTAAGAGATGAATTCGGTAAACCTATACCATTTGAAAGCGGGACATCGTCAGTAACGTTACACTTCCGAAGAATCAGTTAACCCGAAAGTAATGACACATTACGACCTGATGCAATACGGGCGTGGTAGCCGCGACTACGAAGGTATTAACCAGTTTTATATAGGTTCACCTTATCAAAGAGGTCATGGTATTGGTAGCTTCCTTGGCGGTCTGTTTAGGAAGGTTTTACCATTTTTGAAAAGTGGTGCCAAAGCTGTGGGTAAAGAGGCTGCGCGGTCGGGTGTGAATATAGCTTATGATATTTTAAATCATGACGTACCTATTGAAGAATCTTTTCAATCACGTGTCCGTGAATCGGGTCATAACTTAAAACGCAAAGCTCAGCAAAAACTTGATAGTCTTATGACAGGGTCAGGGTATGTGCCGAGCCAGTCACTAAATACTGGCAGTATAGGTGTGTTACCAAATAAAAGAGGTCGTGTAGTGAAAAGAAAACGTAATAACAAAGGTTCTGAACCAAAATCAAAAAATAATAAAAAGAGAAAATCTCATAAAAAGGCAGTACAGAAGAAAAAACGGAAAAACGCAGTTAAGAATACTAAAACAAAACAGCGTAGTGTATACGACATATTTCAATAACAGTTTATAATGGCTTCTTTACATATACATTTATGGAAATGCGCAAAATCTGAGTTGGAGCTGTTTTCATTGCCACCTACACAAACAGCGATTGAAGGCTCCCAATGGGTGTATTACAAGCCAATTTCATCATTAACGGATAATTCGCCAATTGAGTTTGTTGTTCAAGGCCAAAGTGATGAATACATCGACCTTGCTCATACAATGCTCAGTGCCCGTGTAACTATAAAGCAAAATTCGCCAACAACAGCAGCACAAGCAGCAGCAACAACAACAACACCTAAAGTCGGGCCTGTAAATAATTTATTGCGTTCCATGTTCAATCAAGTCGATGTATTATTCAATCAAAAGCCTGTGTCAACACCTAACAATTTATATGCATACAGAGCGTAAATGAAAACGTTATTGAACTACGGTTATGATGCTAAAAAATCACACTTAACAACTGTGGGTTGGGCTGAAGATACACCTGGTAAATTCGATGATATAGCCGATGCCAACGAGGGTCTCAAAACACGTCGAAGTTTTTTAACTTGTGGAAAAACTTTAGATTTTATTGGTCATTTACACTGTGATGTTTATAACCAAGAAAGGTTTTTTATAAATGGTGTGGAAATGCGTTTACGCCTAACAAGATCTCGTGATTCGTTTTGTCTTATGGGTAGTGCTGATAGTCAAAACTGTACTCTCCATATTCAGGAAGCTAGCCTAATTGTAAAAAGAGCTAAAATTTCGCACAGTTTTTTACTTGCCCACGCAAGATCGCTAACTAAAGCCACTGCAAAATATCCTATAACACGTGTAGAAGTGAAAGCAGTTTCAATTCATACAGGCGTTCATGGTAAAACAATTTATAATGTGATACTGGGTCAAATACCTAAAAGAGTTAATCTGGGATTCGTAAATAATAAAGCCTTTAATGGTGATGAAAGTTTGAATCCTTTTAATTTTCAACATTTCAATATTAACTATTTATCACTTTATGTCGATGGGCGTCAAATACCTACAAAACCATTACAACCAGATTTTTTAGCCGGTGGTCAATATACAGACGCTTATCATACTGTTTTTTCCGGAACAGGCGTGCATTTTCTAAATGATGGCAACACAATAAATCGCTTCGATTACCCAAATGGGCATTGTTTATTTGCTTTTGATTTGACAGCCGATTTGTCAGCAAACAGTGATTCACACTGGAATTTGATACGGCATGGTAGCGTTAGAATAGAAGTGCGTTTTGCTGAAGCTTTAGAAACAACGATCAACTGTATAGTATATGCTGAGTATGATGGTGTTATAGAAATAGATGCCTCCAGACAAATATCTGTTGATTTCACTGGTTATAATGCTGAATTAGCAGTGAAAAAGAATATATAAAACAGCTATAAAAATTTTAAATTTAGTATACAAGTAAATTTACTTCTGAGCAGTTGTGTGCAAAAACATGATGAATATTGTGGTGCACATCAACGGTTTTTTTAATAACAATTGCGAATTTCTACCTAAAGAGATCGCGTGTTTAAGTTTGGAAGCAAACGTCATTGGACATTGGATACTATCTTCAGAATTTGATTTTTCACTATTGATTATAAAACGGCAAAAAGAAAATAATTTAATTACAAAAAGAAATGGTGTGCATTGGTACGATGGTGAATCTGTCGTGAGATACGTATACGCCAATTTACGTGCATTTACCAGGGACGCTTCGAATGTATACACTAAAGGGTTCGTGTCTAAAAAGTCTTTAGAGACTCTCCTGTGTCGTGTAGTAATAGATATAGACAGTATTCAAAACGCTATATCCTTTGAGAACCAATCACAGGCAGATCTTGTATGTATGCTGCATAGCACACGGGTATCACCGTGTACATTAAAAAATAATCAGTGTGCCTTATCACGCGCCTGTATTCTGAAGAAATGGTTACTCGGCGAAATAAACGGTGATAAAGTTGATGAACGGCAATCATGGTTAATTGAAATACCTATTGATCAAAAAATTTTTCAAGATTGCATAACATACAGTGCGCATGATCAGTAAAATTGTTTTTTATGTGATGAACACGGTACAGATATTCAAAGCTCTTCAGTTCATTCCGAACCATACAGTAGGTGTGTACCCAGCGGACAAGATTCCAAAAATATTGACGAAACCGATCTCTCCAGTTGTTAATACAGATGGATACAAACAACCAGGGCAACACTGGGTTGCCATCTACATTAATCGACACGGGCAGGACTGGTACTTCGATAGCTATGGATTACCTCCAATCGTTCCAGAACACATCAGATGGATCATAAAAAACTGCACCCAGTTCACTTATAACAATCAACGGCTCCAGCAGGCAGATTCTCAAGTGTGCGGCCAATATTGTATCATGTATCTGCATAATATGTCTACTTATTCTACACTCCCTGAATTTTTATCAATCTTTGACGACCAGCTCCGAAAAAGTGATGGAATCGTAGAAGAATATTATAACTCCTTTGAGAATATTAAAAGACATCGTACAAACATAGGTTTTATTGGCGGTAATATACCAATACATTATATTCAATCATGTAATCGCAATATTCAATAAAAATTATATATGTAATCATGTAAACAACTAAATGTGCAATGAATATAAGGTTAATAAATATATCTACGAGTATAAAATTATTTTAAAACCTACCCAAATATTATTATTATTATTATTATTATTATTATTATTATTATTATTATTATTATTATTATTATTATTATTATTATTATTATTATTATTATTATTATTATTATTATTATTATTATTATTATTATTATTATTATTATTATTATTATTATTATTATTATTATTATTATTATTATTATTATTATTATTATTATTATTATTATTATTATTATTATTATTATTATTATTATTATTATTATTATTATTATTATTATTATTATTATTATTATTATTATTATTATTATTATTATTATTATTATTATTATTATTATTATTATTATTATTATTATTATTATTATTATTATTATTATTATTATTATTATTATTATTATTATTATTATTATTATTATTATTATTATTATTATTATTATTATTATTATTATTATTATTATTATTATTATTATTATTATTATTATTATTATTATTATTATTATTATTATTATTATTATTATTATTATTATTATTATTATTATTATTATTATTATTATTATTATTATTATTATTATTATTATTATTATTATTATTATTATTATTATTATTATTATTATTATTATTATTATTATTATTATTATTATTATTATTATTATTATTATTATTATTATTATTATTATTATTATTATTATTATTATTATTATTATTATTATTATTATTATTATTATTATTATTATTATTATTATTATTATTATTATTATTATTATTATTATTATTATTATTATTATTATTATTATTATTATTATTATTATTATTATTATTATTATTATTATTATTATTATTATTATTATTATTATTATTATTATTATTATTATTATTATTATTATTATTATTATTATTATTATTATTATTATTATTATTATTATTATTATTATTATTATTATTATTATTATTATTATTATTATTATTATTATTATTATTATTATTATTATTATTATTATTATTATTATTATTATTATTATTATTATTATTATTATTATTATTATTATTATTATTTCTTTTTTTTAGTTAAATGCTCAGGGGGTTATCCCCGGTAGTCCGACTCTACCGAGGGCCTCACCTGAGCGCCAAATCGTTACTGCTGCGATGCTTCATCAACAAGATGATCAGCATGCGCAGCAGGCCAAGTTTCGTTGCCTTAGGAGACGGAGGAATCCGAGTATCACAGCCTTTTGCATCCGCGATGCCAAAAACTCAACTTGCGATAAACAAGTTGGGATTTTAGCCAATGCAGACACAAAAGACTGTTTCATCCCTCCTAGGACGCCAACAATGAGTACGACAAGCTTGACACGGTAGCCTGGGTAAAGTTTGCCAATTTCAAACAGGAGATCCTGATATATCTCGTGTTTGTGCTCCTCTTTTACCGTGATGTTATACTCAGCCGGAGCTGAGAACTCAATAACATAAATGTTACGAGCGGTTTTATCGAAGAGCACAATATCAGGTTTATTATGATCGATTTTCCGCGTTGTTGCGAATGGCACGTTCCAATAAATACGGCAACGGTCATTCTCAACAACTTGCGGAATATCTCCTGGCAGGTAAGGCAGCACTGGTGTTTTATCGATACCGTGCGTGTGTCGAAGATGGTAATAAAGTACTCGCAGAGCAGCATTGTGACGCTGGACGTATGCATTTCTTGCCAGCACAGGACATGCTGACAAAAGATGCATAAGCGTCTCAGGATGTTGCTTACACACCCTACACAATGTGTCGGGTAGCTGCATCTGGAGTACTTTAGCACGGTATTCGAGAGTGTTAATAACACCATCTTGGCAGGCAAAAATGTATCCTTCGGTCTCGGACATCAGGCCAGCTGACTTCAGGAAGGAAAACGTCAGCTGTGTGGACAAGCCATGATCACGCACGTGTTTAAAGAACACGCTGTGCATCGACTTGTCCATATGTGTGCTGAGCAGTTGTTGTTGCTCAGCGTTCCTGACGACCGGCTTAAATTCCTCCTTAGGGAGTCCAATAAGCGGGTTTACTCTTCCGAGACCGAGGGATTTTGCCGCGTAAATTGCTGCCTTATATAAAAACGCTCCCTTACGCCTATTCTCATGACTATGAACAATTTGCATAAGGAAGTCGTCTTCATCTGCTGTGAAATTGACAACCTCGTATGTTATACCCAAAACCAAACGATCATGTAGACACTCCAAGCTCTGTAGACCTCTCCCTCCGATGTGCCGGGAAAGGTATAATCTGGTGATTAAGGATTTAGGGTGCATGCTCCGATGCATGTTCATGACTTTGCGTGTCTTGATATCGAGATCTCTGAGCTCTTTTCGGGCCCATTTGAGAACACCGAAAGAGTACAGGAGTACCGGGACAGCAAGCATGTTTGTTGCAGAGACTTTGTTTTTCCCGGAAAGTTCCGATGACCAGATTTTCCGGAGTCTCCGCACATACTCGCTGCAGAGAGTCGTTTTGATTTTCGAGACGTCCTGCATAGGACTCCCGTCAATCCCTAGATATTTGTACGACTCTCCGGCGTCAAGATGGTCTATGACGCTCCCATCTACTAACTCGATATCTTCACGCACATCGGAACACTTACCCTTCACCAGATTAACGACCGCGCACTTGTCCAACCCGAAAGCCATGCCGACATCCCGTGTATACTCTCCTACGATATTCAAGGATGTCTGAAGGTGTTCCTCATCAGGAGCATACACCTTCAGATCATCCATGTAGAGTAAGTGGGTGATCGAGTATTTTCGATCATTTGGTGGACCCACTGAGTATCCACGGGTGCGGCGTAGCGCAACAGATATTGGCAGCAGTGAGATGCAAAACAGCAGAGGGCTCAGAGAATCTCCCTGAAAGACTCCTCGTTTGTACTGTACAACTTCGGTTACACGTTTGTCGTTACCACATGAAATGTGGAACCGTGTTCGCCAAAGCTGCATCGTACGCTGAATGCATTCCACTGTATCGCGATTGACCCCAAGGCATTTGAGCAAAAAGAGAATAAGCTCATGAGATGTTGAGTCGAATGCCTTGCGGTAGTCAATCCAGGCCATTGACAGGTTGCGCTGATAGTAGATCGCGTCTTGAATGACGCATCGATCCACTAACAGATTCTCTTTGCAACCTGACAGGCCCCTTTTACTGCCACGTTGTTCGTATATCTGCTGCCATACAGGGTCTATCTCCTGAAGAATGCGATTATTCAAGATTTTGGTGAAAATCTTATAAACCGCATTCAAACAGGTGATAGGCCTGTAGTTTTTCGGGTCAGACAAGTCTCCTTTCTTCGGGATGAGCACGGTTCGCCCTTCTACAAGCCAGCATGGAATTGGTTCATTACCTCTGATGAACGCTGTAAAAATCCGGGCCAAATGACTATGGGTAGAAGTTAGTTTCTTCCACCAAAACAAGTTAATGCCATCTGGACCCGGAGCAGCCCAGTTCTTACCATTATTCAGAGCTGAACGAACTTCTTCCACGCTGACTTCAGGGCTCTCTTCATCAGCATTGCCGTTGCGATGTTGTCGACAAAATGCCTCGAAGTCGTTGAGAGCTGGAGTGTCGCGATTCACGTTCGGTTGATCACCGTACAACTCGGACCAGAAAGCTTCTACTCGCTCGATGGATAGGGGATCATCAGAAACAGAGGTCTTAGGTGTCAGAAAGCGTGAAGGACTTAACCGAAACAAAGAGTTATCGGTAAGCCGCTTCAGCTTTTTTTATTATTATTATTATTATTATTATTATTATTATTATTATTATTATTATTATTATTATTATTATTATTATTATTATTATTATTATTATTATTATTATTATTATTATTATTATTATTATTATTATTATTATTATTATTATTATTATTATTATTATTATTATTATTATTATTTTTAATATTATTATTATTACTATTATTATTATTATTATTATTATTATTACTATTATTATTATTATTATTATTATTATTATTATTATTATTATTATTATTATTATTATTATTATTATTATTATTATTTCTTTTTCTTTAGTTAAATGCTCAGGGGGTTATCCCCGGCAGTCCGACTCTACCGAGGGCCTCACCTGAGCGCCAAATCGTTACTGCTGCGATGCTTCATCAACAAGATGATCAGCATGCGCAGCAGGCCAAGTTTCGTTGCCTTAGGAGACGGAGGGATCCGAGTATCACAGCCTTTTGCATCCGCGATGCTAAAAACTCAACTTGCGATAAACAAGTTGGGATTTTAGCCAATGCAGACACAAAAGACTGTTTCATCCCTCCTAGGACGCCAACAATGAGTACGACAAGCTTGACACGGTAGCCTGGGTAAAGTTTGCCAATTTCAAACAGGAGATCCTGATATATCTCGTGTTTGTGCTCCTCTTTTACCGTGATGTTATACTCAGCCGGAGCTGAGAACTCAATAACATAAATGTTACGAGCGGTTTTATCGAAGAGCACAATATCAGGTTTATTATGATCGATTTTCCGCGTTGTTGCGAATGGCACGTTCCAATAAATACGGCAACGCTCATTCTCAACAACTTGCGGAATATCTCCTGGCAGATAAGGCAGCACTGGTGTTTTGTCAATACCGTGCGTATGTCTAAGATGGTAATAAAGTACTCGCAGAGCAGCATTATGGCGCTGGATGTATGCATTTCTTGCCAGCACAGGACATGCTGACAAAAGATGCATAAGCGTCTCTGGATGCTGTTTACAAACCCTACACAAAGTGTCGGGTAGCTGCGTCTGGAGCACTTTAGCACGGTATTCGAGAGTGTTAATAACACCATCTTGGCAGGCAAAAATATATCCTTCGGTCTCGGACATCAGGCCAGCTGACTTAAGGAAGGAAAACGTCAGCTGTGTGGACAAACCATGATCACGCACGTGTTTAAAGAACACGCTGTGCATGGACTTGTCCATATGCGTACTAAGCAGTTTTTGTTGCTCAGCATTCCTGATGACCGTCTTAAATTCCTCCTTAGGGAGTTCAATAAGCGGGTTTACTCTTCCAAGACGAGGGATTTTGCCGCGTACATTGCTGCCTTATATAAAAACGCTCCCTTATGCCTATTTTCATGACTATGAACAATTTGCATAAGGAAATCGTCTTCATCTGCTGTGAAATTGACAACCTCGTATGTTAAGCCCAAAACCAAACGATCATGCAGACACTCCAAGCTCTGTAGACCTCTCCCTCCGATATGCCGGGAAAGGCATATTATTATTATTATTATTATTATTATTATTATTATTATTATTATTATGATTATTATTTCTTTTTTAGATAAATGCTCAGGGGGTTATCCCCGGTAGTCCGACTCTACCGAGGGCCTCACCTGAGCGCCAAATCGTTACTGCTGCGATGCTTCATCAACAAGATGATCAGCATGCGCAGCAGGCCAAGTTCCGTTGCCTAAGTAAACGGAGGGAACCGAGAATTACAGCCTTTTGCATCCGCGAAGCCAAAAACTCAACTTGCGATAAACAAGTTGGGATTTTAGCCAATGCAGACACAAAAGTCTGTTTCATCCCTCCTAGGACGCCAACAATGAGTACGACAAGCTTGACACGGTAGCCTGGGTAAAGTTTGCCAATCTAACAGGAGATCCTGATATATCTCGTGTTTGTGCTCCTCTTTTACCGTGATGTTATACTCAGCCGGAGCTGAGAACTCAATAACATAAATGTTACGAGCGGTTTTATCGAAGAGCACAATATCAGGTTTATTATGGTCGATTTTCCGCGTTGTTGCGAATGGCACGTTCCAATAAATACGGCAACGGTCATTCTCAACAACTTGCGGGATATCTCCTGGCAGATAAGGCAGCACTGGTGTTTTATCGATACCGTGCGTGTGTCTAAGATGGTAATAAAGTACTCGCAGAGCAGCATTATGGCGCTGAATGTATGCATTTCTTGCCAGCACAGGACATGCTGACAAAAGATGCATAAGCGTCTCTGGATGCTGTTTACAAACCCTACACAAAGTGTCGGGTAGCTGCGTCTGGAGCACTTTAGCACGGTATTCGAGAGTGTTAATAACACCATCTTGGCAGGCAAAAATATATCCTTCGGTCTCGGACATCAGGCCAGCTGACTTAAGGAAGGAAAACGTCAGCTGTGTGGACAAGCCATGATCACGCACGTGTTTAAAGAACACGCTGTGCATGGACTTGTCCATGTGCGTACTAAGCAGTTTTTGTTGCTCAGCATTCCTGATGACCGTCTTAAATTCCTCCTTAGAGAGTTCAATAAGCGGGTTTACTCTTCCAAGACCGAGGGATTTTGCCGCGTAAATCGCTGCCTTATATAAAAACGCTCCCTTATGCCTATTTTCATGACTATGAACAATTTGCATAAGGAAGTCGTCTTCATCTGCTGTGAAATTGACAACCTCGTATGTTATACCCAAAACCAAACGATCGTGCAGACACTCCAAGCTCTGTAAACCTCTCCCTCCGATGTGCCGGGAAAGGTATAATCTGGTGACTGAAGACTTAGGGTGCATGCTCCGATGCATATTCATTACTTTGCGTGTCTTGATATCGAGATCTCTGAGCTCTTTTCGGGCCCATTTCAAGACACCGAAAGAGTACAGAAGTACCGGGACAGCATGCATGTTCGTTGCAGAGACTTTGTTTTTCCCGGAAAGTTCTGATGACCAGATTTTCCGGAGTCTCCGCACATACTCGCTGCAGAGAGTCGTTTTTATTTTCGAGACGTCCTGCATAGGACTCCCGTCAATCCCTAGATATTTGTACGACTCTCCGGCGTCAAGATGGTCTATGACGCTCCCATCTACTAACTCGATATCTTCACGCACATCGGAACACTTACCCTTCACCAGATTAACGACCGCGCACTTGTCCAACCCGAAAGCCATGCCGACATCCCGTGTATACTCTCCTACGATATTCAAGGATGTCTGAAGGTGTTCCTCATCAGGAGCATACACCTTCAGATCATCCATGTAGAGTAAGTGGGTGATCGAGTATTTTCGATCATTTGGTGGACCCACTGAGTATCCACGGGTGCGGCGTAGCGCAACAGATATTGGCAGCAGTGAGATGCAAAACAGCAGAGGGCTCAGAGAATCTCCCTGAAAGACTCCTCGTTTGTACTGTACAACTTCGGTTACACGTTTGTCGTTACCACATGAAATGTGGAACCGTGTTCGCCAAAGCTGCATCGTACGCTGAATGCATCCCACTGTATTGCGATTGACCCCAAGGCATTTGAGCAAAAAGAGAACAAGCTCATGAGATGTTGAGTCGAATGCCTTGCGGTAGTCAATCCAGGCCATTGACAGGTTGCGCTGATAGTAGATCGCGTCTTGAATGACGCATCGATCCACTAACAGGTTCTCTTTGCAACCTGACAGGCCTCTTTTACTGCCTCGTTGTTCGTATATCTGCTGCCATACAGGGTCTATCTCCTGCAGAATGCGATTATTCAAGATTTTGGTGAAAATCTTATAAACCGCATTCAAACAGGTGATAGGCCTGTAGTTTTTCGGGTCAGACAAGTCTCCTTTCTTCGGGATGAGCACGGTTCGCCCTTCTACAAGCCAGCATGGAATGGGTTCATTACCTCTGATGAACGCTGTAAAAATCCGGGCCAGATGACTATGGGTAGAAGTTAGTTTCTTCCACCAAAACAGATTAATGCCATCTGGACCCGGAGCAGCCCAGTTCTTACCATTATTTAGAGCTGAACGAACTTCTTCCACGCTGACTTCAGGGCTCTCTTCATCAGCATTGTCGTTACGATGTTGTCGACAAAATGCCTCGAAGTCGTTGAGAGCTGGAGTGTCACGATTCACGTTCGGTTGATTACCGTACAGCTCGGACCAGAAAGCTTCTACTCGCTCGATGGATGGGGGATCGCCAGAAACAGATGTCTTAGGTGTCAGAAAGCGCGAAGGACTCAACCGAAACAAAGAGTTATCGGTAAGCCGCTTCAGCTTTTTCTCTAGTGACTTTTTGGCAGTCACTAGAGCCCGCAACCTGTTAAGGGAACCTTCTTTGATGTTTAGAAGATTCGCCTTATTCAGTGTGTGATGCTGGTATCGTAGTTGAGCCGCAATACGGCGGACTTTTTGAGTAAACGCTTTACGAGTGTTTACAAAGTCAATCACACACTGAATGCGGGAGACATGTTTCCGGAGATCATCAATCTTCAGTGAAAGCTGCCCAATGCGTCCTCTCATCTTAGCCTCAGGAGAAGAAATATTTCTCCTTGCTGGAGGTAAGAGTGAAGAAGCAGCATTATAGACAGCTTGATTGATGGTGAGCAATGTAGAATCTTCCTGAATCCGAGCAGACAGTTCGTGGTTTTCCGTGTCAAGTAGATGTTTTGGGTAATGTGTCTTTCTAGAGACACATACTTGCCGTGTGTCAAATTCATTGTTGGTGTCTTCGGAAGAACGGCGTCTCTCCTGATGTAGCTGTGCTGGAAATGACAGACGGTGAGATAACCGTCTGTTTGTCAACAGTGATCTTCGTGTACGCCGAAGATGAGAGGCATAATCACGGAGATGTTGTTGTGAGAATTGGCTATGGTTAGGGTGCATATCGCACCAAAGTGCATGCATCCTAGCCATGTAGCCTCTCCGCTCCGGTTCACTGTTATTATAGCACATCAGGAGATCGGCTCGTAATTCCTCCGTCCACCTAAATGCAGTCCGTTGTTCGCCAAGGTCGTCATTATTCGGGATCTCGGTGCTCCGCCCAGCTAGTGGGTAGCCCTCATCCGAGAAGGGCCGGTTGTGGGGAGCACTTCTGTGTTCAGGATTATCTTGAACTCAGTATACTTTGCATTGGGGAGTTAGCCCAATGCAAAGGTCGTTGTGCGATTGGTAGGCCAGCAGATGGAAGGCCAGCCTACATTGCCCACGATGCGCCACGGGGTAAATAAAACCCCCGCCGGCCGCACAACATGCACCGTGGGCTTTATTATTATTATTATTATTATTATTATTATTAATATTATTATTATTATTATTATTATTATTATTATTATTATTATTATTATTATTATTATTATTATTATTATTATTATTATTATTATTATTATTATTATTATTATTATTATTATTATTATTATTATTATTATTATTATTATTATTATTATTATTATTATTATTATTATTATTATTATTATTATTATTATTATTATTATTGTTATTATTATTATGATTATTATTATTATTATTATTGTTATTATTATTATTATTATTATTATTATTATTATTATTATTATTATTATTATTATTATTATTATTATTATTATTATTATTATTATTATTATTATTATTATTATTATTATTATTATTATTATTATTATTATTATTATTATTATTATTATTATTATTATTATTACTATTCAATTAAAATCTACGAGAGTGGGACAGCTCATGCTGAGCTAGCTCCCACCACTGCGCGATATCCCCCTCCAGTTTGGAGTGGGGTCCGCTATAGTGGCAATACGACTACTTATTTTAAGAGGAAGAATTATCTTTAGTTAAATAAAAATGGCTTTAATTAGTGATAATTTTTATATTGTATTACCTAGTAACAGTAGTATGAAATATTTCCCCAATAACACGACTACACGTTTTATAACACAGTTACCTCAAGCGTCGGAATTAAGCCGAGAATGGGAAGTTGCGTTAGTAGAAATACAAACTACTATGACCATACTACACATACCAAAAGAATCTACGGCAATTATCATAGGTACAGCCGACATACCTATAGATACTGAAGAAGAAAAAAGTGCTACTGAAGAAAACAAAGAAGTAGAAAGTATAGTTGATATTTACTATGGAAATGTACCTTATGGTCAATATCAAAATATTAACTCTTTAGTGCAAAGTATGAACTTTGGCTATGTGGGATTTTGACATCCACCCTATGAATGCACTTCCTGCATTATCTAAGCATATAAATTTTGTACATGACGCCGGTGGCTATATATCAGTTCATAAAATATGTGATTGCGTAGCTATACATACACTGATGTTAAATGAATTACTTGATAAGATACTAGGATTTGGCGTAGACTATTTGCCTAGGCCTATCTCAGAAAAGTACGAATGCAATGGGTCAACCCCTGCATCGAGAGCTAATGCAGTGCCTGGAAAAATATTCGTGTACAGTGATATTTGTGAAGGTTATATAACAGGAGAGGTGCAATCACCTCTGCTACGTGTCGTACCGGTTGCTACCGATCATTTCGTCTATGGTTCAACTAAAATAAAGACTTTTTTACCGGGTCGTTATATACCTTTATTATGCCCTTATTATGCCTTATTACGCAGAACCATGAACACTATCGAAATTGATATAAGAGACGAGTTTGGGAATCCTATTCCATCTGAATACGGTACGCTGACCGTTACAGTACATTTCAAGAGAAAAATTTAAGTATAACAAAATGGCCGGGTTTGAAATAATACAGTACGGGGACGGAACTCGTGATTATAATGGCATAAGTCAAGTTTACATAGGTTCATCAAATCAAAGAGGTCCTGGTATTGATAGCTTCCTTGGGGGCTCGTTTAGACTGTCACGTTACGATTAAAATTATTTAATTTTAATTAGTTTAAGCTAAATATTTAATTGGGTATTTGAATTGGAATCGTTGCGCGCGCGATTCGCCATTTTGCCGTTGATAATGGTAGTCCGTGCACTGTGCTCACGCATGCGCGAGGAGTATGAGAGAGCACGTGTGTGATTTTATTTTATTTTCATAATTTATGATTTAAGATACAAACTAATGATTTTTGTTAATTTTAAGTATTTATTTATAATTTTGAGTTAGTTGGGATGCATAATTCAGCGTCATATCATGCCCCAACAATTGGCAATATATTATTTTGTTTAACTTGTCGTCTGACGAATGACGTCAAGTGATGTTTATTGTTTAGAAACAATTAATATTCATTTTATGATTCAATATAAAAACAGAAAGAGGATATGAACAAATAGTTTATGTAATTGAGTAATTTACCATGTATTATCCAGGTGTTGGAGGCTTATGTCATAATTTATATTTTTAATTCTAAATTGGATGTCGAAAGTAACTACAATAATAATTAAGAGCGATGGTGCTGCCCTTTACGCGACGACTAGCAGGTGGAGGTTTACCTAATTAGGTCAGACAGATACGGATAATCATTGTGCACGGACGTGATTCTGTAGGCATTGTGTAATTATTTTCTTGTTTTTGCGAAGTCAAGTAAAAATATATTCACCGGGTGTGAAGTAGCTAAAGATTAAATTATACGGATATTTCTTTTGAATATTAGTTTGCTGATTATATTTGCTGATTTGAGTAGGTACTTGGTATTTCTTTTGCTAGGTAATATTTTTCATTCGCAAAAACCTCCCCCGGTAGTTGTTGGTCACCGAGGGGCGAATAAATAATTTACATATTCATTAATTATTATCAAACGATACATGGATTAATTATTATTAATCATTAGTAAATGTTGTTATTATATGGCCGAGGATATTTGTCGATTTAATACATATATATAGATATAACGTACGCAACGACGTAAAACGTTGCCGGTATACATATAGATATATACGGGTAGTATATACCCGTGAAAAAATTTTCTGATATGGACTGATATGGCTCGATTTCGGCGGTTCATATCAGGCCTGATATGAAAATTGGCCATATCAGAAAATATATGTACAGATTAGATTTGATATGTTCTGATATGGACATATCAGACTATATGTAGTGAGATTAACATTGTTATCTCGGGAACTAAATTTATAGATAATTTTATAAAATTGTGCATAACTTTGTAAAGTTGTATGTGCAATAATTGTCATGAAAAAAAAAAAAAAAAAAAAAAAAATCCATCCAGGTCATGGGTTTGAACCCGAGTACTTCTGATTCTAAGTCTGATCTATTAACCACTCTGCCAAATCAAGAACTTGAAATGTAAGGTTGATTATATCTATTTGGATAAAATTGAAACTAAGAAAATTAAAGACATCAGATAAATGATTGATTTGGTTACTTGTATTATATTCAATTGTTATTGTTTATAGAGTACCGAGACCATAAACGGTATACCCACCAGTAACGGGGCAAGAACTACTTCTTTTGGTAAAAAAAAAAACAAAAGTTCAAGATTTTTTAACTTATAAGTTTTAAAAAAGTATACATAAAAATTTAATAATAATTAAACTTTTTTCAATTTAAAATCTCAATTTTTTATGTTTAAATTCATTACGAAAATTTGAAATTCTCTCAGAGATTTAAAAATTGATCTCGTTAGCTTATTGGAAAAATTTTTCAACAAAGTTTGCGCACTTTATTCAATTTATAAATGCGGTAAATTAAAATATTTAACAGACTTCATAAGATTTTATGACCCATTATAAAATCGGTTGTTCCGAACCATGTTACGTTATTTGGTCATTTCTAAATTATTTTACCAAACGTATGTATACGGAAAACTCGAAAAAACTAGTATACGTGCCCATATCAGGGCATATCAAGCCATATCAAACCTGATCAAGATTTTTTGACAAGCATATTAAAATCTGTATACCCTTATCAAGTTATATCAGGCCATATCAAGACATATAAAAAAAATTATATACAAGCATATCAATTCAGATCAAGACATATCAAATCTGATATCGACATATCAAGTTGATATGGCTTGATATGGCCCATTTTTTATATCAGACTATATCAGAATATATTAAAAATTATATATGGACATATCAGATCATATTAGGTCAGATATGAATATATCAAATTTTTTGATATGGCCATATCAGGTCATATAAGGCTTGATCAGAAAATTTTTTCACGGGTATAGCTATACTATACACGCCGTACCCGAAAATTCCTCAAGTCTGATCTCATGATCGGATTATTTACTCCAAGTATTTGAGATATTTATTTTTGGTTCTCACTTGAATTGTTATTGTTATAAATTATTACCATTTATATTATTATTTATATATTATATTATTTAAAGAAAGTAAATAAGTTTTTTTTATTTTTAATTTAAATACCCCAGTGGTTATGAAAATTATTAAATTGTTATTTTTATATTGAAATTGTTATATTATTTCCACCGTATAAATTATTGTGTGGGTAAATTATTATTTTGAGTGTGAGTGAGAAACCAAAATACCGTATCTTTCTCTCTCTCACGAGTGGTGGGATAAAAACTAAAAGAAATATTTTTATTATTATTATCCAGGGTAAAAGAAAATTAACTGGTATTATTATTAATCTATATGTAATTTTTTTTTTTATATTCAATTACATTAAATCAAATTATCACTTTTTATTTCGAGTATTAAATTTGAGTCATAAGTTTTGATGTCGAGGTAATTGCCGACAAAATTGTATCCTCCGTGGAAACAGATAATTTTTATTGTATTTTCTTTTAAATAACTACCTAGTGTAATCAGTGTGGTTAATTTAACAACAATTAATTGTGTAAAATATTATTATCTTATTTATTATTGTTTAAAAATTAAACAAATACGGAAACCAACAGCTGTCGGGGAAAGTTTAATGCTTATTTTCCCTGGATCTTTTCCTACTGTTATTTCCCATTTATTTTTCTTTTAACTATTTATTATTCATATATAATTGCTTATGATTTATTCAATATTTTTCTATTGTTTATTTACTTTTCTGTTGTTTTTCTTGGATGTTTTTTCGCTTTGTCGCGAGTCACTTGCTAGGATTTTCTCTCTTAAATTTCCCCCTGAATCAAATTTTGTCCGTTTTGGGAAAACGGAGTGGCGCCTGCGTGCACTAACCCAGCCTGAGGAGCTGGTTCAGGCACAACATTCATCATTTATTATTTAATTATTGTTCAAAACTTATTATTGATTTTAATTTGAGAAGAAAAATATTTATTATCATTTAAAAACCAGTGATTATTATTCATTATTATTCATTTATTACGCGTGGGTGACGGCATACGATATATCCAACGGATTCGCGTCTCCGTCGCGAATTTTCATTTAAGATATACGTTATAAGACGTGTATTACCATTTCTAAAAAGTGGTGCAAAAGCGCTTGGTAAGGAAGTTTTAGAATCCGGTATAAATATTGCTACAGGTGTTTTAGATTACAACGTACCAGTCAAAGAGGCGCTAAGTGTCAGAGTACGTGAATCAGGTAATAATTTAAAACAAAAAGCTCAGCAAAAAATCGACAGTCTTATGAGTGGATCAGGGTACGTGCCTGGTCAGTTGGCTATTGCTAGTGGTATGAATTACACCATTGGCTTAACAGTAAGACGTTCTAATAAGAGAAGACGAGTGATAAAAACAGTTCGGAAAAAAAATAAACGCAAAACAATAAAAAAGAAAAATAATAAGTAAAATAGCAAGAAAACAAATAAGAAAACGAAAAAGCTGCGTACAGTGAATGATATTTTTTCTTAAATCGTTATTTTCAAAATGTCGTTTTTACACGTGCATTCTTGCAAATGTGCTAAAACAGAACTTGAATTATTCTCATTGCCTCCTACTTAAACTACAATCAAAAGCTCTCAGTGGGTTTATTATAAACCAATTTCATCGTTGACTGATAACTTACCGATAGAATTCGTCGTACAGGGTCAAGGTGATGAACATATTGATCTTGCTCATACTATACTAAGTTTACGTGTAAGTATTAAATGTAAAACGCCTGCTGCTGCTAGTAGAACACCGCCTAAAGTGGAACCTATCAACAATTTTATGCATTCAATATTTAATCAGGTAGACGTGTTGTTTAATCGAAAGCCCGTATCAACGCCCAATAATTTATATACGTATAGAGCATATATAGAAACCCTGCTAAACTATGGTTTGGATGCTCAAAAGTCACACTTAAGTACAGTTGGCTGGTCTTGTGATACCCCTGGTAATATGGATAGTGTTGATGATGATAATCTAGGATTGAAGAAACGTCTTGATTTATCAACATGTGAAAAATCAGCCGATTATATAGGCCATCTACATTGTGACATTTTTAATCAAGAAAGATTTCTTATAAATGGCGTTGAAATGCGCTTACGTCTCACACGTGCACGTGAAACTTTTTGTCTTATGGACGCATCACCTAATGGCTGTAATTTCGCTATTACTGAATCTAGCTTAATAGTAAGAAGAGCTAAAATTTCACCTGGTATTCTGTTAGCACATGCCCGCATGCTGGCAAAAACTACAGTGAAATATCCGTTAAATCGTGTTGAAGTGAAAGCTGTATCGATACCTGCAGGCGTACAAGGTGAAACTATTGACGTTATTTTAGGCCAAATACCTAGACGTTTAATCATAGGCTTTGTTGATAATAAAGCCTTTAACGGAGATCGTGCAATGAATCTCTCAATTTTCAACATTTTGGTATTAACTATTTATCGATATATGTAGACGGCCGGCAAGTTCCATCGAAACCAATACAACCTGATTTTTCAAATAGTAAGCTGTATGTAGATGCTTATCACACATTATTTCCGGGCACGGGGATTCATTTTTTAAATGAAGGAAATACAATAGATCGATTTGATTATTCTAATGGTTTTTGTTCATACACTTTTGACCTAACGCCTGATTTATCAGCTAATAGTAACGCTCATTGGAATCTGATTCGTCATGGTACTGTACGTATAGAGGTTAGGTTTAATAAAGGCTTAGAATCAACCGTAAACTGTATAGTGTATGCTAAATATGAGAGCGTATTAGAAATAGACTCCTCCAGGCAAGTTACTATAGATTTTGCTGGCTAAGCAAAATAAGCTATTTGGTTCGAAATTAAAAATAAAATGCTTCAGTAACTGTGAGTCTGCCTTATATTGAAGATCATTGTGGCACTTGTAATATATATTCAAGGGTTTATTAACAACGCACGAGAATTTTTACCTAAAGAAATTGGTGTTACTTCTCTAACTAATGGTGATACGGCTCACTGGATTTTAGCTCCTGAATTTTTATTTGCGCTGTTGTCAGAAGAACGGCAAGTTGCAAGTAATGATTTAACAAGAAAACATGGTTTTGAATGGTACGATGGTGAGGCAATGATAAAATACGTACACATACAGCTCCGCTTTCTTTTGCTAATGTGCTATGAGAATTTTTACAAAAGGAAAACTGCAAAAAACATACTTAGAGGGCCTACTTTGTCGTCCTGTCATAAATATAGAAGAATGACCAAACAGCCCATCAGTAGCAGCCTTGCAACAGCCACGGTTAACTTGTGCTCTACACAGTGTATTAGAGGCGAGACAAAATAGAAGTTTAGCATATAACAAATGTGCTTTATCGTGCACAGATTTAATAAAACAGTGGTTAAACAGCAAGGCGTGTAATAAAAATTCTTCAATAGATGCACATCATACAGCTGAGCTTGCTAAAAACAACGATAACACAATAGATTGTCCTTGGAAGTGTCAGGCTTGCAATGAACACGGTTCGAATATTGAGAGCTATACAGTTTATACCATACCACACAATTGGAGTATTTCCAGCGGACAGAATCCCGAAAATTTGGACGAGGCCGACAGCCTTTGTTGTTAATACAGATGGACACAATAAGCCAGAACAGCACTGGGTCGCCATGTACGTCGATAGACATGGAAATGGATGGTACTTTGACAGCTATGGATTACCACCACTCATTCCTCAACACCTTAAACGTCTCAAACACAATTGCAGATGGTTCAAATATAACGACAAGCAGTTGCAACAGGAAAATTCTCAAGTATGCGGCCAATATTGTATCATGTTTTTGCATTTTATGTCTACTGATCATTCAATTGACAGGTTGATATCTATCTTTGACGAACGATGTAACAGAAATGATGAAATTGTAAACGAATATTATAAATCATTCATGAATTTAAATCGAAACAAATATTGCTATAATTTTGTACACCACGGAATAGCTGTGAATAATAATATTCAATCATGTATTTAGAAGTAAAGATATCATTATATAATAAAATAAAGACATCTCTATAATATGCCTATGTATTTTGGTAATCTATATTAAATAATATAAATAAAATAATTTATGCTGTCATTTTTTCATGAACCCTTACTCATTTATTTAATTTAAGATTATTTTCTTAAGTTATTTATAGTATTTTAATAATTTCGATTAATATTATTTAACGGCAAGGTAAGTGAGACTCTCATACGTTAATATCTGATACTTAGCTACGTAAGCATATATATATATATATATATATATACGTATATATTTATATATATGTATATATACATATATAAACTTTTGAACTTATTGTATTTTCTGACTCGGCTCGTCGAGCTAAGTTCAGAAATATCAAAATATTGCGTAAATTCCATCGTGAGGACGAATACAATAGTAAGATTTCTATGAAATCTACTAAAAAGTTCAAAGCCCCCAAAGTTCGAAAAGAAGGGAAGACGCCTATTGGACAGGTTCCAATTGGAAAAGTAACCGATAGGACATATCCCAATAACTCAGATCCCTATTACCTGAATGACCAATTACTAATAATTCCGATGACCAAAATTTCCAATCTCCTGAAATCCTGATCACCCGTAATTTCAATTACCAATACTATTAATTAATCAAATTTCCAATAATTCAAAATTTCGATAGAATAATTTTTCGTTAACTAAGTACATGGATGACAAGACATTCCGATTGAACAGCTTTCGTAAGCTCAAAGTCAATTTCTTTGTTAAATAACAAAGCTCAAAATAAATTTCTTTGTTATGTAACAAAGAAATCGATTTTGAGCTTACGAAACTTATTCAATCGGAATGTCTTGTCATCAATGTTTCTGGCTAACGAAAAATTAAGCTATCGAAATTTTTGATTATTGGAAATTTGGGTAATTGGTAGTGTTGGTAATTGAAATTACTGGTGATCGAGATTTTAAGTGATTGAAAATTTGGGTCATCGGAATTATTCGTAATTGATAATTCAGGTAATAGGAACCTGAGTATTGGAACATCTCCTATCGGTAACTTTTCCAATCGGAACCTGTCCAATAGACGTCTTCCAGAAAAAAAAAAAAAATTTTTTATAGTCGATAGGCAAGAAAGGTTCTGGATCAGTTCGGGTAAGATAGACATGATCTGTTGTATCAACGGATGGTAAGTCGATGATTGATGATAACGTGTCGACTGTTGGCGTGGTTATCTGGGGCCTTTTGGACATCATTTTGACGCTAATTGTGCTTATCTGAAACCTTTTTGACATCATTTTGATGATGATTGACGTTATTCGGCAGTCTTTTTACCGACTGAGCTTATTTTTGAGCGTATTTAGGACCCTTTTGAGCTCGTATCAGCCATTTTGAGCTTGTGTTATGATAGATGGCGCCTTGTGTATGTTATAAGCGGGAAGTTTTGAAAAAAATATATACAATTTTTGATAATGTACAATTTATGTAAAATTATGTACTATTGCATCAATGACTAGAATGAGTTCTCGGAATGCCTATCAGGTTACGGGTTCTGGTATCATGTTTGTGCTTAACCTTAGAGCTGACACTAGCGGTGCCTACTCTGATTAATGCAATCTGTACACGTAAATGTATGATTTGAAATTCAATATATTGAAACTAGGGTACGTGAGGTACATGCGTGAAGCATACAAGAGCATGCCATCTAGTGGTATAGTTCCTCTCCCCTCTTTTTTCCTACGTTCTATTTCTAAGTGCGTAGTAGATGACGTCATCAGGCGAGTCTGAACTGGTTTTTTTCAAACTGCGTAGTAAAATTTTTTAACAGCGCAATAGAATGTTCAAGATGATGACGTCATCTGACAAGTTTGAACCGGTTTTTCCTTTGTTCTATTTCGAACTGCGTAGTAGATGACGTCATCCGACAAGTCTGAACTTGTTTTCGGCCTAGAGTAGGGATACTGAGCTGAGCGGTGAGCTCGAGAGCTCGAAGCAGTCAGTCTACAACGAGAAACGTTCTGGTTGACAGTCTGTAATATACAGTTGCAGTGATCAAACACGCTGGCATCCTTAGTTGCATTATTTTTTCTTGCTGTTTAAAATCTAAGGATTACAAAACGTGGTTTCTCAAGCTGCGTAGATGTTTCAACTACCCAAATGTGCTTTGAAGTATTAGGTAATAGTGGAAACTCGTACAGCTCACAAGCTCGGAAACTGATTGAGATAGTTGGATCACTTGTAATATAATTCAAAGCTTCAATTTTTTGTTTATCAGCCATAGTCACGCATGGTATAATCCACTCGATTTTTTGCAGCGTAATTTCAACAGCTTCAGCATGAGCTCCAGTAGCAGGTGTAGAAACAACGTAGGCATTCAAATCAGCATTTGGTCTTATAAAAATCAATTCACGCTTTGCATTGATGACAACTTTATGGTAATCTTTAGCACATCCAAGCAGCAAACTCAGTGGTAGAAATACATCAAAGTAGCCATTGTCATTATGCAATTTGTTTACAGCTTCATCCATAATCCAGCCTGAGTTCTCGAGTGTATTTTGTTGAGCTGGACTCAGTGATGTGTATCCTTTCATGAGACTTGTGATGCCGACATTTTCATTACGATCAATCTCAGCACCATTGAGCTCGGAGCGTATTTCTTCAAACATATGACAGACTGTCATGTTGACCATATGAGTAGTTGCACTTACAGCTGTACCATCAGATTTTGTAAATTTTCCATACACATGCAGTGTACTTTTACTTGGAAGTAGACATAATTCTTAATGTTGAACGGCAATTCTTTTTTCATCACTGTTGTTGAATGTTGATGAAGCATAAAGGAGATGAGCATGTGCTTCATAGTGTGCAATCGACTTATCGAAAATGATTTGTCGTTGAATATTTGAGATTTCTGCCACCATGGTCTTGTACACGTCAAACAACCAAAATAAATTTTTATTCTCTTAATTTCCCACGTAATTTTAGTCCTAGGCTCTGAAGAAACTGAGCGTTCTGATGTGTTAACACCTTGTGAGGTATTCGATGACTGATGTTGCTCGACCATGTTGCTGTCGTTTTATACCGAGCACCACTTTTTGTCTCAAACACGATACCCATAAAAGTAAAAGTGGCAATGATGTCACTAGTGCAATGAAATCTATATTTCAACAAGGACGTATACCAAAAAATCTGCATGTTGACCAAAGAAAAGAATTTTATAACAAAGAATTTCAAGAACTTATGAAACGTAAAAATATCAACATGTACTAAACATTCAGCAACTTGAAGGCATCAATATGTGAACGTTTTAATCGAACACTTAAGGCTAACATGTGGCGTCAATTCACCGCTCGTGGCAATTATAAGTGAATTGATATATTGGAAAATTTGAAACACAAATATAATACAAGAAAACATCGAGCTATTCAACTGGAACCTATTGATGTATAGTCGAGTCGAAAAGATGAAAACCTGCGAAAAATAGTTACAAGTCTCCTAAAAATATGGTTGATGGCTTAAACGATCCGGAATGGCGTCCAGAAAAAGGCGCTTTTTGGATTTTTTCAGCAAAAGAAAATTACAATTGTTATTAACAAAAAACCGTTAAAAAAATTAGCCGTTCAGCTTTTCGACAAAATCTCATAAAGTATAAGTGATAGCTCAAATGTTAAAAAAGTTTCTGAAAGAGCAGAAAATTTGAGTAAAAAAGATCTCGACTTCCCGAATTGTAGCTCTAATATTTATAATTTTTATTTAACGTTGAAAATTGGCTTTTGCGCGACAGTTGAAGCATGCGCGCGCCGCCGCTCTAGTGAGCGTAGTTGTTAAATAATTTTTTTATGCAATTTAATATTGATTAAAAAATTTGAAAAAATTCTGGTATCATCTAGACACTTCAAAGAATAAGATTCCGCGGTATTAAAAGTTTTATCACCATTTTTCAAAAAGTTATTCGATTGTTAATTAACATTTTTTTTACGGGTATGTGTTGTGATAAACGGCTGTGTAAAAGTTTAAATAATTTATCTATAAATTTTTTGTTTCTTAGAGCCCTCTTTATAAACATACTCAACAAGATGACGTGAAAAAGTTTATAAAATATTATTATTTCATTAGTTATTAATTTTTAAAGTAAGAAAAAAATTAAAAATTTGAATAATGTATGTTAGATAATTTTTTTCTTTGAATCTTAAGCTATTACTGATTTCATATCCTTGTCAAGCATTATATAATTACTTTTTAAATTTTTTCATGCCATTTGTTGATAAATTTTTTATAAACAAATGGATTAATTAAAAATTATTGAAAAAGTTTTTTTCACCATATTGTTTGCGTATAGAAATAATGATTTAAAAAAAAAATTTTTTTCGTAAAAACAATATCTTATTGTTTATAATCGTTTTTTTCATATTTTGATTATTCAAATAAATAATTAAGGAATCGTTTTTTTCTTAAAAATCATAATTTGCATTTCTCAATATAATGCCGAAAAAAATATTTTTTTTTGTCAACAATTTATTCATTTATTTATTAAACAATTTTTTTTATGATTGTAATTTTTTTCTGGAACATAAAAAAATGACAAAAACAGCAACCTGCAACAATATGGTAAAAAAAATTTTTTCGATTTTTTAAAAAACATTTGGATTTTGTAGCACGACAAAGTCCAAGCACTGACTCGATTTGTCAACAAACAAATTGCTGTAACTTCGCAACTATTGCAGATTTCGACCTTCAAGTCGTTTTTATACAGTATTAGTTAAGCTTTCTTATCAATCTTTAACCTAACGTTTATCTGCTATAATTCTCTAACTACACGCATTTTTTTATAAAAATTAGTATTTTTTATTTCTTACAATGCTTATATCTCATAAACAAATAATGTTATGACAAATATGCTTCAGGACTTTTTTGTTACGTGATTATTAATCTATTAATATATATTTTTTTTATGATTTTAACCTTATTTGTTTATGAGATTTTTTAATTTATTTAAATTATTTTCTATCAATACTCTTATTTTTTAAATGTCCAAAGTGCATAGCGATTGAAACTATCAATTTTTACTGTTTATTATATTGTTCAAGTAAACCTCACCTGAAGTTCCACACCAGTGTATTTTAACATTGCATCATTAGACAGACCGGGAGCAGTATAGTAGTGTAATGGATCTAGATTATAAGTTTTGAAGCAGCTACGTCGAAAATTGTCAAACACATCTGCTAGAAGAAGTACATCAGTTTTAAGATATAAATCTGAGTACTCTCCCAGTGATTTGATGCTAAATTTGTTCCAGACTAGCTGAGCAAAAAAATAATCCTCACCAGAGACACTTTCATTTGTTAGCTTTGAAAAAAATGATACTTGATCAGGCAATAGTTTGTCATTAAGTTTGTCAATACTTGAAATATATTTATATGGAAATATACCTTTGCGTGTAACTAATTTAAATTGATCAGGATCAGGATAGTAAAATTTCGTTATAAGTTTTTCATCATCATCACCAAGATAATAAGCTAATTTTTCTAGGCTAGATGACATAAATCTGAATGAGTCTATAAATCGTAATGTCACTGAAGTATTTTAAATTGATTTTGTAAATGATATATATTTTTCTTTATTTATTGGTAGTAAAGTTATATCACCTTTAATGAATGTAGCTAAACTTTTAATTAAAAAATTTGAGTCATAACCAGATAAATTGTGAAATACTATGGGGATAACGGGAGACTTTGGATAATTAACATTACAAGATATATGAGCTGGACCACGATAATTAGCAGTGAAATGACAGTGATCATAACACTTATGTGTATTTTTTGTAATTATTTTTTCGAAAATATGACAAACAGTTGCCTGATCATGTGTCTCTTGCTGCTGTTTAGTAAGCGGCTTTATTGGTATGGGATTTTTTGAATATCCTTCATACTCGATAGCTAATTTTTCTAACTTTAAAATAAACCAATCAATGCAAAATTTTGAGCGATTGAATTCAAATTTATAAAATTTATTATCATAACTGCAATGTTGATAGAATGCTACACTGTGTGGAATATGCTTTTGAGTTTCATCATCTCCTTGGATTTTTTCTAGTGCACATTCCAAGTCCACATATACAACAAACGGTACAGTGTCTTTAGATCGATAGTTTTTGAATTTTAAAATTTGATCTTTTTCCTTTAGTAATGTCATATGAACTTTATTCATTTTAAAACAATCAGCTTTGTGATTTTCATACAAATAATCATATTTAAAATGATTCAAGCATCTATCACAAAAAAATAATTTGCAGGTTGACTTGGAAATTGGAGATCGAACTAGTCGTGAAAGATCTTTGATCAAAGCAAAGTGAAACTTAGGTTCAAAATTTTTAATATCAAAACCTGATTTATTTAATTTAATATTCTGCTGTATCATTAAGAGATAAATGACATTTTCATCAGACGTTATGAGTTTACTTAGATATAAAGAAATTATTATACTTTTATTGGATTTTTTATTGGAAAATTGTGACTCGATACCGTAGACATTAATTGATAAACTATTTAATTTTTTAAATTTTGGGATATCATTTAAAGTGATTGGAAATTTTATACCTTCATAGGCTGTTGTCGAGATACAAGCTATGAAAATGGAAATGATACTGGATGTACAGGAATTCAGAGGGCTCGATGATCAGTTTATCGTCAAAGAACTTGCTACATTTACAATTCAAGATGTAATTGATGATTTGAAGAGTTATCATGCACATTATTCAAGCCACCTTATCACTGGAAATCATTATCACATCAATATCAACGCCTAATACTTGGGTAACACATTATTATCATGGAATTAACTGGAATGCTGGAAGTACATCATATTATAATCGATCATATATATATATATATATATATATATATATATATATATATATATATATATATATATATATATATATATATATATATAATACATCATATTATAATATATCATATCATATAATCTGAATGAAGTAATTAATTATGTCACACGTTATTATAAATATATTTACGTGAAGGGTTATGAAAAAAAGTTATGGATAAAAGATTTAACTGAACATGGTAAAATTGTAATTGATTAAGATGACTTTAAATGTCCCACGCTAAAAAATTTAAAATTATTGAACAAAGATTTCTGTAAATATCATTGCCAATTAAATAGCAATAATAATCATCATTCATGTGCACTTGAAAATGTAAAAATGTTAAAAAATTTGTTAATGAACACTCAATCAAAACTTTAATTTGAAATAATAATATTTGAATTTTTATTTTTTTTAACCATCGATAAAATTGATAGATTAAGTTAATCATAATAATTTATAGAAATAAGTGATGATTAAAAAATAATTAGTTTATTTTCAATATATATTTTTAAGTTTGAGATTAAAAATTATTTCAGGTATGTATAATTTTTGAATTTAAAATTCTTATCGCTAAGAGTATAATTCTCTATTAATATTTTTTTAAATATGATGCTTCTTTTTTATTTTATGCTTCATTTTTATTAATATCTTTAAACAAATTGTTTAATTGAATTGACAAAAAAAAAATATTTGTCAGGAATGTATAATTATCAGATTTCAAATTTTTACCGCCAAGAGTATAATTCTTTATCAATATTTTTTAAATATGATGCTTAATTTTTGATATATTCTAAGCTTAAATGAATTGTTTAATTGATTTGAAGAAAAAAATATTTGTTAGGTATGTATAATTATTGAAGTTAAAATTTTTTTTTTCATAAGTTCAATTTATTCAAATTTAAGAATTTACCGCCATTATTGATCACTAGTCTTGATGTATGATATTAGTCTATCTCGGTAGAGGTCGCTTCGGTAGATATAACCCTTTCCCGTGCGTAAATTACAATTCATTTTTGATTATATAATTTTATTAGACAATATTATTTTTAATTCTAGAATTCTAAATTAAAAAATTATTCATATTTCGAAAAATAAATATAATAAAAATATTTGTAAAAAAAAATTATCAAAAAAAATTTTTTTTTAACCAGTTTACTTGGTTTCGAATTTTTTTCTCTGCGCATTATTTTTATGCAGCAATTTTATATTAATTCAAATGAAGATTATTGTCAGAACTGATCAATTTGAAAATTAAATATGCTCGTGATCACTTTTTTTATTTAATGAACACCTAGAATTATTTAATTATATTTCTTATAGAATGTAAATATCGCGGCATGTTCAAGCTCGTGGTAACCTAACTGACCTCAATCAACACCTCTGACGTCAGAATTCCATTAGTTATTTAAATTCTTATCTCTCACACACACATAGGTATCATATGGGGTGGTATACTTTTTAAGAAGTTTGGACAAACGAACTTAAGTTTTTTGTTTGTGACGTCGTAATTTATTGTGACCATAAGCATCAAGCGTACATATTATTACTGTGATATTTTTTACTATTGTAAGTATCTTTTTAATCATAATTAATTACTTTATTTATCATTATTATTTCGAAAATTGAAAAAAAATTTGTTTTGGAATATATTTTTTATAAAATAAAGTGGTGATGAATTAAAATGGAGTGGTAGTCAATTAAAAAAAATTTTTGTTTTCATAAAACGATATTTACATAACATCTTCATTTTCTTTAACTGTGAAATACAAAACTAATTAAAAAAAAAATATAAATTTGTGGATATATTTTTCTGTTGTTATCATTTTTAGCATATATTTATTAGGGTGTTTCATATTAAAGCGATATTTTGTTTTTAAAACAAAAAAAAATTTCCCACTTGAAAAAAAATTCTAAGTCAATCAGGGGCTTCACACATCGAAAAATTCGATTTCCTATTTAAATAACATGGAAAAATTTTTTTTTAAGTTTAGAATGTTTTACCTCGGCAATAGCTCAATGTACGAATAAGCCCAGCATATATTTTTGTAGGGATTGAACGCTCTACAAAAAAGTCTATTATGATTTTTTGATAAATTCATTCGTTCAAAAGTTACTAGACCTCAAAGTTAAGTTAAAGTAAATTTCGAGATCTTTTTACTTTTCTGGCGAAACTGTAGGGCTTATGATAAAGTGTCATAGATATTTTTTGTAGACAATTTTATTTCCTGCAAATTATCATTGATAATTTTTGTTTTAATTCTGCATTGTTTTCTAGTTATTTCCATTTTAAAGCTAAGCTCTTAAAATCGATCAGAACACTATTTTTTTAGGAGCTTAGCATTAAAATGGGAATAATTAGAAAACAATGCAGAATTAAAAAAAAAATTATCCATGATAATTTGCAGGGAATAAAATTGTCTACGAAAAATATCTATGACATTTTATGATGAGTCCTATAGTTTCGCCGGAAAAGTAAAAAGATTACGAAATTTACTCTAACTTGACTTCGAAGTCCATTAACATTTGAACAGATGGATTTATCAAAAAATCATAAGAGACTTTTTTTGTAGAACGTTAAATTTCCTACAAAAATGTGTGCTGGGCTTAATCGTACATTGAGTCATTGCCGAGATAAAACATTCTAAACTAGAAAACAATTTTTTTTTTCCATGTTATTTAAATGAGAAATCGAATTTTTCGATGAGTGAAGCCTCTAATTGACTTAGAATTTTTTTTCAAGTGGAAATATTTTTCTTATTCTATAAATTGTTAGTTTTTCAGGTAGGGCAGAACAAAACAAAATATCACCTAAATATCAAACACTAATATTTATATACATATATATATTTGATTTGTACTATTACTTATCTGATATATTTTTTCTTTTTAGATGGGTAACGGAATTAGTTATAATTTGATTTTTCCTATCCAATGGGGATTATTGCAGAATAATAACCATATGCATGATTTGGTAAATCAATTAAGAAATTTGATTTTGGGTGGCGAATATCTAGATGATGCGGTTTTTGTGATCAATGGAATAGGTACGATTCTAACAATGCGACACAACCATTTAGAATGGTAGTTTAAAATCCCGGGAGACTTAGTACCTATACGGGAAAAATATATTTTCTCGCCTCCGGGCGGAAAGCGTCAACTTTCGCCCTGCTGTGCAAAACGAAGTTGCCGCTTTCCGCCTCCGTCGACGAGAAAAATAGTATACACACCACGGGAAGTAAATAAGAAAGACTCAGATCACTCGACATTGGCCAATAGTGCTAATGTCGAAGATATTATAGAATAATGTCTAGATAAAATGATATTTCTATTGTTTTTACCTTTTATCATTGAAAATATAGCTTTTTTATTATAGTAAAACGAGTTCCACCCAAAGAATTGAACATAAATACCAGAACATTAAAATGATTCTAAATATGTGTATAATTGAATAGACACTGAACAGTAAATGCGAGATAAAAAGTATGTAAAGGATAAACTTCAGTCAATCAAAGAATTTGAGAGCTTAGTATTCAGGTCTTTCATTTTTTAGTTATGTATTTACTTACACTAATCACGTTTTGCGCCTACAATTGATTGTGTAGCAATTTGATATTCACTTTTAATTGTGAAGCAATCTTTGTTGACAACTGGCATTGATAAATCATGAAAAATGTTTATTACTGCAAGAACATTCCTGTGTCTTACAAGTAAAATACCTTTCTCATTGCACAATGAACATCAGCACGTAAAGCATTTTCTGAAGTTCTAGAAGTCATCGCAGTTATCAGGCGGTCGACTCTTTCCATGAAAGCTATTGTAGATGTTCAGCCTTTCAGCTCAGGACACTTTTCTTGAAACATCTCCATTGCAACTCTCAATCGTTTAGAGAATAACTAAAAAAAATTCTTTTTATGACAAAGAAAGTAGAAATTCATATAAATTACCTCCACAGCCAAAAGCACATTCATTTTTTGATACGGTTCAGGTTTGATATGCCCGGGTGTTAATTTGTAAGTAACGGTTAAATTTGTTTTAAAACAGTTCTCGTAAACCAAAAGGGCTTCCCAATGTTTTCGATACACATAACCATCTGGAGTCTGTAAAGAATTATGAGCAAACAGTTATTTGACTAATCCATGATCAATAATTACATAATAATTAATAGTTTTAAAAATTGTAACCCAAAAGAATGGTAGCTCCATGATTGTATTTCTTAAATTTTTAATTAAATGAGAAAAATCAGAGATAAACCATAATCGCCTGCTAGGATCGTGTGGATGCTGGCAACTAAATTTGTAATCCTCGATCCCAAAAAGCTTCCATGCACCTCTGTTCCATTGGGCTCCATCACATGTAACAGCATCAACTTTGAATCCGGCATTTTCAAGCAGTAGTACACACTCGATTATCATCTTATGCAAAATGTCACTAGTAGTTGCGTTTCGACTTAAAAAGCACCCTATTACTTGTACCCACTCGCCTTGAAAAGGCTGAAATATAAACACTAGAGCATGATCAGCTCTAGTGTATATTTGATTTTCAGGTGTATAAGATCCCAAATCAACGAAACCATCCCGTTTCATTGTTCGTTGGTTCAACTTTACAGCTTCGCTTAAGGCAACTTCATCAAGCAATAAAGTACCTGATAAACGTAACAAATATTTTTAATTAGTATAAAGGCTTATTAATTTGTAAATCTTATCATAAATTATGCTCATAAAAAAAAATGTAAAATAAATAGATGAGATTGGTTATAAAGCAGGCAAAAGCATAATAATAAATGCAAAGAAGAATAAAACAGGTCATTAAGCAAATAAACAATAATTAGTAATAATTATTAAATTTATCTGTAACTAATTACATTCAAATCTATCGATTTCTTTAGATTTAATAGTAATTGCAGGTATAGATTTTCTGTTATTACTAATTGAAGTCAGAGTTTTGTATGCAATACTAAATACGATATATGTAGTTGATGGCTTCCGTTCTGTTGATATTTATCTGTTGATATTTTTTCAGAATTCAAATGTTTCAATTGTTCTACATTGTAATTATTAGTTAGTTTCGAAGTATTACGCTTAATACTACTTGTTAGTCCTACGGTTTGCGGCAACACGTTTCAAGAATGTAAATTAAAATATACCCCTTTTTTTGTTAACTTCCATTCGAGAACCTTTTAATTTAAGGGTTTCAAAAAGAGCTTTAGAAAAACCAAACGTACTATCTAACTTCTGGATGTACTTTTGCAGGGTATCTTTGCAAGGAAGGGGTAAAATTTGTCTATTTCTGAGACGTTCATACACAGACGCACTCTTAATTCTTATTAAAAGACATTCGTATACCCACTCAATAGTGTATCTCCGTTGTTTTGAGTTTTTAGCTTTAGCTGCAGAAAAACAAACTCTGACAGATTCTTGTTGAACAGGTGGTAAATTGAGAATTTCTCGTTCAATTATTGTTTCTGTAGCATTAGCACACTTTTGTCGTTCCTGCTCGATAGTTTCTTTTAATGTTTCATTCTAAAATAATTATAATAATATAAAAAAGTTTTTCGAAATACTGAAAATTATACACTTAAAGTTTGTGACATTGCGTGCAATCATATATTTTGTTAAAAAGAATACAAGTTTTTCAAAGTTAAATTAAACTGTGGAAGTAAGATTAACAATCTTTTTGATATTTATCAGTATACTACTAGAAGATTTTTAAGAAGCAATGGTAAGTTTTAAGTACTTGGAAATTATGAGAGTAATTTCTATTAAAAATGAAGTACCTCCTTAGCTAGACGTGTACATTTTTTTTTAACTAAAGAAAGCTGACATCTAAGTTTCTTGTTTTGTTCATCAATATCTACCTTGGGTTTATATGAACGATTATTTAATGTCTTTCTAAGTCCTTGACACGCTTGACATCGATATGATTTCATCTGGTTTTTGTATTGTTCGTTTGATTTTAATAAAACAGTGCATTGTAATGAAGACCTATGAAATAATAAATAATATTTAGATACTGCATTTGAATAAAATTGTATATGATTGAAAATTAATGGATGTAATGCTAATAATAAATTTATAACATAAATACCTTTGACTATCAAATCCAGTTCGACTGCATAATTGAGAGGTTCCTGATTGTTTTAAAAACTGCCTAAACTGTTGTACACTTGAAATAGAAAAGTTACTGTTAGCTGACTGATTTGTTTCCATACTAGTAATCTAAAAAAAAAATGTACAATTTATATGTTTACTCAGGTACGCTATAGTTGAGACAAGGACTAGTACTAAGACTTAGCGTGAATCCTAAGAATACGAGATGGTAGTTAATAATAATGTAGAATAGTAACAGTATTCTTGGAATTCATTCCCAATCTTCATTTTGTTTGACCTTGCTTGACTTGTCTCTTAGAACATTAAAAAAAAAATGAAAATCATTTTCTCACCACTATTTTCAAAGTCTTATCTATCTTGATACGAAACTTAACATTGAATGTTTTATAATCTAGATAACAGAGAACTACTGCTGGTGGATCCAAATTATCATCTGTCCAACTCCAATTTTTTGGTAATTTTTCGGAGTCTAAATTTTCTCGCAGTTGATAAATACTCAAATTTTCTGTTTGGTTCTGTAAGTTTGGTTCAGAGGTGTCAGAATTTCTGTATCCAACCTATAATAGCAGATTATATAAATAGTCAAAATATTACAATAATTATGATGCGCATAGTAATAATTAATAACATTTATGGCTCATACTTGCTCAGTATTGTTTTTACCAACAATATTAGAATTACTTGCTAACTGAGCGGGTTCCTAAGAACAAAAAAATTATTAATTATTAGCGTCTTGTTTAGATGTTTTAATATTTAGCGAAATTTACCTGATTATCAACCAATATATTATCACAAATCACTTGTCGATCCTTTGTCATATTTGTAATTAAACTTTCCTATTTAAATAAATGTAATAATAACAAATTTTTATAGATTACTATACTACAATTCCAATAAATTATCACTTACATTTTCGTTAACTTGGAATGTATTCGTATGTAATGATGGAATAGCATTAGATTTTAAGGAAACTTTCACTCTTTCGGAAATGTATATTGTTCCATCCGGCAAATTTATTATATCCTTTTTCAAAAGACTATTTTCATCAAAGTGTTTATCACATATAAATTTATCTGAAGTTAACTCTTGTGATAATGCTTGGCTCCATTTCCTTAGCATTTCTGAATTCTGTTTGACAAACAGTTAAATACTGTTAAAATATTTGTAAATACTAATTGGAGTGTTAATTTATTTCAATTAATTGTAATGACTTTACATTGTTCGTTTTTCAATAAAATTTAATTATGAAACTTTATAATATGAAACTACAATTACCGCAACAACATTAATCCCAGTATTTTTATTGAGGTATTATGATTATATTTTTGTTCAGTCAAGACCCAATTCGCTTCCACCTGCGAACGCCGAGCCTCACCAATAGGTCGGCAGCACTATCGCTATTTGAACTTACGCGCGAGATCTTGGCCAATGAGAAAATTCCATCATTTAAATCAATTAGTTCCAACTTTGAATAAAAGAGTTGCGACGTGGAACACTCTCATTGGTTCAAGATCTCAACTCGCTACGTGGATTTTCGCTATTGGCTGAAAATTAGTTAGCGTCTGTTATTAATTTTCTAATTGGTCTATCGCTCTGACGTCACAAGAAAACCGTTGAGGACTGCTTTTTCCGCCATTAATTATTCTATTCTTCAACGTGCTTTTACTTCGGTAACCTCGTGCTTGAAATCGCTTAATTACTCTTCTTGTGTTAATTCTAAATCGCTCTGCTAATTTCTCTCGCTATTTAGTCAGTAAATTAAGGCTGCTATTTACTGAGAGTAAATTGATTAATAATTAATTATAATTATATTATAATTAATTACCGCTATTAAAATCGCTTTGACCACGTGTCAATTTTGTACGTGATATTTTACTTGAGTTGCATTCGCTATCGCGTGTTATATTGAGTTGAATTCGCTACGTATAATTATTTCTCATAATTTTGTACAAAGTGTAAATAAATTGTTAATTTATTTAATTCATAAAAAGTGTGTAATTTTTAATTGTTTAACAACCTCGCCACCACCAGATCCACATTTGTATATTCGCTCATTTTTCAATTTTTTTAAATCCGAACTCCCGAACACCAGCGCCGCCCTTCTGGTGAAATTTTGTACCCAAAGTTTCCTTATTTTTGAGGACACAATTAAAGTTAAAACGCCTATGACGATCGTTCTCCTTCTATGTAGCCTTCGTGCATTTACCGAATAACTAACGTGAAAATGGAAGAAAATCCGAAAAAAATTAATTTTTTCATTTTGGTGATGATTACACAAATTAAGGAACAAATCTTGTTCCTATAATTGTTTTATAAAACTTTGAGCAATCGGTCCAGACAAACGGTTCGATGGATCAATCTGAAAATTTCCAGGGTTTTTGGGGGTACATTAAGCTGTAAAATCACCTGGCAACATTATTTATTTTATCTATATTTACAAAGTAGCGATGAGTTGACTAAAAAACCAGAAAATGGCTATTTTTTGTGGGTTTTTCAAATTGATATTAAGGATGAAAAAAAATTTTTTTTCAAAAAAATCGAAAATAGAGCTTGTAGGGCATTTATTCAAGTTTCTTAAACTGCCCTTTAAATTACTGTGTGACCATTAGTTGCTGAGATATCGATAATCAAAGACAAAAGGACCCTTTTTCATTTGAAGGCTGATATCTCAGCAGCATCTTGTCGTACAGAGAAACAAAAAAAAGCGAATTGTAGCTGAATAAATTTCCTAAACGAGCTATGAATTAGTTTTTTTGGAAAAAATTTTCCCGGCCCCGTAGACCTAAAAAACAAAACCGGAAAATTTAGAAAAATTTTGTCTCGGCATATTTCTTATGATTCTGCAAAAACTGTGGCTCAGAAAATTATTTAGCTGAAAGATCTTTAAACTAGAAATTTCAAGCTTCAATTTGCTTTTTTATTTTTTCGATACGATCATTTTTCACTAAAATACAGACTTCCAAAAATCACTAAAAATTTTATAAAATTTTCTTGTTCCTTTAATTTTTTGGATAAGTGTATATATATAATTTTATTGTTTATTATTATGAGTGTTAGTTCTTTTACTTTATTATTTTTGCAGACATTTTGTATAATTTAAACCTAAATCTGAGATACAATGTGATGTGGCCAAGAATATGGTGTCAATGGTATTCTGTGGATCGAATTGTATCAATTATCCGGGAACAATTGCAACAAATCATTGCTGGAGGGGGTCATATACAAGGATGCAGTGTTAATATCAATGGCAACGAAACTATATTATTAATCAATGATGAGCTATTGACATGGTCATTTGAGAGAGACCCAGATAATCTAGACCAAATTAACCAACAGAATTATATGGTCGTTGGAGGATTTATTACTCCACTAAATTTAATTTTAAATGCAGCTCATGAAATAATTGAAAATAATATGCGAGCAATTCAAATGATTCGACGTCAACAACAACAACAACAGTCAATTCAACGACATCAGTCAACATCATCTCTTGATTCGACTTTGATTTTAACTATACCTGATGATGATGATGAGGGTGCAGTGTCCTTGCCAATAAAGATACCAATTTCTGAATCTTTAGAAGACGAGGATTCACAATTAGATGAACAATAATGCGTGAACTCTATAGTTTTTATTTTTATATTATGTTATAAGATATATTTCATAATTATTGATTGTTAAACACACACACACACACACACACACACACACACACACACACACACACACACACACACACACTGCATAAATCCTCTACCCATTACTTATTTAATATTAGCTTTAAGTAATTATTTTAAATGTTGCGAATGGAAAAAAAAAAAATTTTGATAATTTTATTTAAATATACATTTAAAAAATCTAAATTCATCTCTTATAAAAAAGATTATTTTCATTTAAAATTCCCTCCTACTTGGTCATAACTTTCAACCATTTAAAAGCACCGCGCACTCTACTGACTTAATGCAAAAAAAAAAAAATTCATTTAAATTTCCCGCGTGCATTTTAATCTTCTTTGAGCGTTGTTGCCGCTCGTGGCTTCTCCCCCCACCCTCTAAGCATCCCCATTGCTCGCGGTGGCTTCTCTCCCCTCCCTCGAAGCATCCCTGTTGCTCGCGACGGCTTCTCTGCACCAAGGTTACTAGAGTAGTATTTCTAGGAACCTATTCTAGTAACCTATTCTAGTAAACTTGCTCTACACCTCTCCAAGCATCTCTGCTACTCGCGGCAGGAATTTTAAACATAATTCTCCAAACGTCAGTGTGATGTCGCTCTCATAGCTACACTTGCGCAAAATGACGTTCGAAATTACCGCCTATATTACTTTCATTAAAAAAAAAAAAAAGGTGGCTTGAAGCATAAAACAATGGCGCGCATGCGTAAACAAACATCCAAACTTCCTACACACTTCTATTATTTTATTTTTCCTATCTTTTTTTATAATAACATTCTCTATTTTATAAAAAAAAACGAAGTTATTGTTTAAAGTTATATGATTTAAATCTATAATGTATGCATAGAGAATACATGACAATTAAAAACATATTTTTTATATTAGAAGTTTTAATTTTATTACTAAATAAAAAGAAAATATACATAAATTTAGAACCATGATAAAAAATATTTTTTAACTATAATATGTTTTTTTGCATAATAATTCAAGATCTAGTAACAAATTCAAATTTATTGTATTTAGATCCATGAAATAAAAGATGAAGATTTTCTTGTGACACCATATCAATAAGAGTTTTTAATTTATCTTCATGAGCTATCAATTCGTTGTTTGTTCTTGCAGGAAAGTAAATTGTGAATTCATCATCCAGGTTGGCAATTACTTTAGTTCCATATTAAGTTGAAATTTTTTTGGTTTTACTTATTTTATATAACTTGTCAGCTTCCAGTTCCTGAAGTTTTTTAACAGGCAAGATGTAGGCCAAGGTGTTGATTTCATTCATTTTTGATAGATCCATCTTTAAAACTAGTAATTCAATTAATTAACTTTTCAGTCAATAACATATAATTTGAATGATGTGAAAATTTAATACTTACTTGGTATTGAAACACACGATAAACAATAATTAAGAAATAAATAGAATAATCTCTGTAATTAAAAAATTCGATACTAAACCACAAGCTTCTTTTTTTACAAACTGTTAACCAGAACGTTTCTCGATGTAGACTGACTGCTGTGAGCTCTCGAGCTCAGCACTTAGTTCAGCATCCCCCACTATAGCTCAAAAACCGGTTTAGACCTGTCGAATGACGTCACAAACATTAGAAAAACCAGTTCAGGCTTGTCGGATGACGTCATCTACTACGCAGTAACCAAAAAAGAGGGGAGAGAAACTAAACCACTAGATGGCATGGCTTCTCGCAAGTGCTCGTACTACACATAGTATGAATATATCAAACATTGGTCAGAAAGTAAATTGGCCTCGTGATGATGCTCAAGACTGATAGACTGAGAAAGTATCAGCCTTGGGCGCCATCATGGTGTCATTTTGTTTTTATGATTCCGTCTTTAAATATACACAAGGCGCCATCTATCATAACACAAGCTCAAAATGGCTGATACGAGCTCAAAAGGGTCCTAGATAAGCTCAAAAATGAGCTCAGACGGTAAAAAGACTGCCAAATAACGTCAATTAGCATCGAAAGAATGTCAAAAAGGTCTCAGATAAGCACAATTAGCGTCAAAATGATGTCAAAATGGCCCCAGATAACCACGCCAACAGTCGACAAGTTATCATCAATACTTTTTATGTAAAATTATTGTTTCTACTTTTTGGTATTTATTGGTGGTATTTTTTTCTTCTAATTTTAATTTGCAATTTTCTATATAATATCTATTTTTACGCAAAATATTATGATTTTATTATGCTCATCAATTTAAAGAAAAAAAAAATTTTCCGTATAGCAATAATTTATTTTAAAAACTATTAATCATATTTATTCTAAATAAATGAATAAATATATATTTCTTGCATAGAAATAGATATCATATAGAAGATTTCAAACTTGTATCAAAAGAAAAATATACTACCAATTAATAACAAAAAAGTAAAAACAACAATTATACACAAAAAAAAAATTATTTTTTTTTCGAACTTTAGGAGCTTGTAACTTTTTGCACGACTGTTTATGCGAAGCATTAGAGAGTGCTTTACGATCAAGAAATTCAGTTTGCCTCTTTTTTGCGACTGCTTATCCTGTTTTATTCTTGCAAGTCAACGAAACTCAACTAAGTTACACATCATTGGACAGAGAATTGAATAAGGATTAATTTTGTTACTTATGAAGACCAATTCGATGCATTAAATACCTCATAAAACATCAAAATTTTAAATAAAATTTCCCCGTCAAGCAGTAGAAAATGTGCCCGTAACCCGTAAACACGAAAACTCGAGAAAAAAGCCATTATTCGGATCACGTTTTTTTTAAAAAGATTATTTTAGGGCAGAAGAAGAAATGTGTCATAAATGGCCATCAAATTCGGCCTCGTTCAATTATAATTAATGAAAAAACATAGTTAATTTTTTGTATATTCATACATGTTTGTTCCATATACTATCGTCTGTGACAGAGAGTTCACTTGCCAAGCCTGCTCGAACCTAGTATTATAGACGAATATTAGGGCGCTACTGGAAGATGGACTCGGCCTTCCAGAATCGGATGTTGTATGATTTTATTTTTAAGTAAATAAATTTAATCAATATATTTCTCGGAGTCGTTTGTAATATTTTGTGAGAGAGGTGAGGAATGGAAAATAACTGAAATAATGCTAATCAAAATTTTATTACTTTTAAGCACCTTGCGTTATTTAATTAACCAATAATTTTCTTATGACAAACTAATACTTATGACAAACTAATAATCTTTTGACAAACTAATTTCCTCGTCCCCTGGACGGTATTACTTATGACAAACTAATTCGTTCCCTGAACGTTTTACACGCACATACACACACGCTCTAGATAAGTGAATGTTACCCACTCACACACACACTCTAAAAAACCGTCCACCGGACGTTAACCTTGAACCAAAAATTGCGTCCACCGGACGTTAAACCTTAATATTGTCCCCTGGACATTAACCTTAACTAAATTTAATTATCTCGTCCCCTGGATGGTAAACCTTAATACTACTTTTAAAATCATCCCCTGGATGTATAATTAATCACTAACTTAACTTGTTCACCGTTTAGCGTCCAGCATTTAATTAATTTATTGTTAGAATGCACAAAAATTATCGGACGTGGGGAATATAGTTTATAATTAATTAAATTAAATACTACGTTAAAGAGAAAGAAAAAGGTTTGTGACTAATTTGTCGAGAACTTATCTGGTTGTAAGTGGACTTATTACTGGCGGAATCAGTCTCCGGTTCATCACAGGTTCCTTGGACTCGATGTCGATCCTCTTCAGTGAATCCTCGCGGGCTCCTTGGATTTGATGTCGATCCTCTTCGAACAGACGTTGCACACCAAACCACCACACTCACAAATTTAATTTGGTTTTCTTCAACCAGACGAAGGAGTCGCAAAATCTCCTTATTTAATAAATTCGATGAACACAATTATCACATAATAAAATCAATAATTTAGTTTAATACAAAGGAAACGTCTCAATAAATAAAATTATTTAAGTAACAGACCAACTGAGATAGAACTAAATGTTAGAATAAATAACTAGATATAATAAACTGATGGACTAGATATCGTTAGGCCGACTCAAATAAATTGTTGAGTCCTGGTGCTAGAGTAGGACCTCGCTAAGCGTCCTCAGTCCACTCTAGGCGATGGCCAGGGCCTAAGTCTCCGAAGAAGTGTTTGCTGGACCTTTTATATGTTAATTTTGGAGGGGTGGAACTACCCCACTATCTTCTAAATTTGAATTCGATCTAGGTGGCCTCTGACATGGCCCCGTGTGATTTAGGAGTGTTAATTAATATACAATTGTTCTAATAGATGGCCATAGAATCAGTTAGATTTTTTGCGCTCGATTTTCAAGTCGTAAAAAGTGAAACGCACGTTCACAACACAGTTTTCCTTACTCTGATTGACTCTACTTTACTTTATTAATTTTGTACTCAATGACATCATTAATTTTACTTAATACTCAAACTTAATTACTCGATATAATATTTCCACCATAATAATTTTTCATAAAAATTTCACTAACTTTATTTAATTCACTTTATATCATTAATTAATTAATTTTGGTTTTAATTTAATTATTCATTAAATAAATTTTCAATTATAACTCATTAACCTGTGCTTCCCAATTTGTAATTTTACTTATCCACTCTTCTGATAAATATCGTGTTTCAATACTCAACTCAATTTGCTGACAAAATAATCCGTTATTAATTTTGCTCGACACAATTTTACCGTAATCTTTTCTAGCGTCTTTTGATTTTCTTGATCTATTAATTTATACATATTTTAAAAATTATTTTACTATTATTTTAAAAGTATTTTAAGACTAAAGTTACGACTAGATTTACGTTTAAAATTGACTAGAATATTCGGCCAGTGAAATAGCGTCCCGAGGCCTGAGTTTAGGATTTTACAACGCGGATAATATTGTCTAAAGCGGCCGACGGGCCTGGGATACTTTTATAATTTAATATTCAATTTAATGCGAGTTATTTCCTGGACTATTTACGCGGAAATTTATTTTATTCCGGCCGGAATTATACAGCAGCACTTGACGGAAAACGTACCTGGGGTCTGCTTCGTTCCGTGTCAGCTGGTTGTCACTCGAAAATTCCTTCGTCTCGTTTTACTCCCAGTGAACTTAGTGCTCTTGGATGACTAGTTCAGTTCATTGCGTCCTATCCATTTCGCTGTCTGGGCAACAACTCTCAATTTCTCGTTCCGCCCGCACTTATATCTTCGACGATTCGGGTCTCTTCGATTTACCCCCGGAAAACTCATCCCCACTAATTAATTTGACAGGGAGGGACCGATGTTCGGGTCTCATTGATTAGCGACACCCGGTGACACGTCGAATCACTTAATTTAGTAGACCGAATAGTATTTTGGACCCGTTATCGACCGTGAACAAATTCAAATTTAGATATTAATAAAAAATCATGGGAATCTATTTTACCCTGTTACACGTCACACCAGACGCGCCTGCACAAAGACACACAGCTGACTATTTTTCGAAGAGAAATTTAAATTTCTAGTGTAATAAAAAGGAATAAAAAAAGAATTGTCCTTGAAACTTTTATCGTACATTTTTTTGCACGACTCTTCATGCGAAGCATTAGAGTGTACTTTACAATCAAAAAATTCAGTTTTCCTCTTTTTCACTAGTGTTTTTTTTTTTTTTTTTTAGTTTTAGTTTGCAAAACTTTTATTTTTAAATATTTTCCACTATTAAATGAGCATTAGGTAGTTCACTCGCAGAACGACTTTTCTCAAAAATGCGATGAAATTCAAATTTAAGATGAACAAAAATGTCTAATATTTAATGAAAAAAAAACGAAATTTTTTCATCGATTGTAAGACGAGATATTAACAGTCAAAAAGTGCATAAATAACATGCTGAAGATCTACCAAGTATAAGAATAACATGTAGTTTCCTGAATATTTTGGAAACGGTTCTCACTATTGCTTTAAAAAACTTATTCATTGTTAAATGAAAAAATTAGAAATTTTTTGAAAAAAAACTCTGAATGTCTTGACCGATTTGTTTAAAAAATATTGATTTTTAAAATATGAATAATTTTAATCTACTTGACGTGTGGTGGGGTAGAGCAATTATAACTCGAAAACGTTGCAGTCGTCATACTTAACCCCCGGAAATTCAAATGTCACTCAGTTAGGTTAATTTTTGAGCATGAAAGTATTAGAGGTCGAAAAATTTTTGGAAAATTGTCCGAAATAATTTTTATAAATGTTAAACATATATATAATATTTTTTAAACAAATAAAAAAATTATTTTTTGATATTAACTTATATTAATGATAGCTCAGCTACTCAAAACACAGTAAGTGACAAATTTTTCAAAATTGATTTTTTAGTGTTTTTAGTTCTAATGGAGTTTTTTAAACATGATTCTATACATATTTCAAAAATTTCATTTTTGTCGGTTACTACATTTTGAAATTGGTCAGCCGTGCTTTTCTAATAGTTTTAGAATTTTATAAAATTACAATTTTGTAAGTAGCACACATCGAACAATTTTTTTTTTTTATTTGTAATTTTCTTGTAAGTTTAGAAAAAAACTTTGACAATATGCACAAAAATTAATTCTATCCAAAATTTGTGATGGTCGATAATAACAAACTACATGTATATTAAACTCACACTGTATAAAGATTGCTACCTATACGTTCAATCTATAGACTATTCAATACACATGTTTGCAGCGTTGCCACATTTATTATGCTCATCAGTGTAATTGTATTAGTGTGTATCTGTATATTTTAAACTAAAACGTATTGGATACAGTCTCTCACAAACATAAAATATTCTCGCATTGAGTATCTCTAACTTTTTGTTGTTACTATTACGCTATGCTTTTGGCTATGAATGTCGCGAGTGAACTACCTTAAGAGTCGTGCACTTTTAGATTTACCAAATGTTTTTTTATATTGTAGTTACAAGCATGACTATTTAGGACATTTTTGTAGGGAATTTAATTTCCTATGAGGGTATGAAATTCAAAGTCGGAAAAAATTTTTTTTCTTCGATTTTTCCTCGAAAAACTAAAAAAACATTTTTTTACATGTGTTTAAATGGAAAAATGAACTTGTAAACCGCCAGCTCAATTTTCGAGATCTCGAACTGATTTTTTAGGAAGAATTTATAACGTTCCCTTCTATTTTACACGACCCACGGCGAAGTGTGGATAGTGCTCGATAGCCGTTATGGCTCTCCGAGGGTGAAAGCTGAAAATAAAACTGAAAAACCAAAAGGTCCCACCTGGAGATGTCCTGAATTTCCCTGAACCGGCAGCTCTGCTCAGGCTGGGTTAGAAAAAAACCTAATTGGGCGCCAGTTCGTGTACCCCACGAACAAAATTCAAAAAAACGAACAAAATAAACCAACGGAGGAAATGAAAAATGAAATGATAATGTTTACAGGATAGCAAATTTCCAAGTAGGAATAGGATAGCAAGAAAGAGATAGCAAATAATTAAAATAATAAAATAAATACTACCGGGTTGCTGACCATTTGCATTTAATTATAAGTTAAATAATAATTTGTTCTCTTCAATTCTATCGCACAAAACAATAACAATATTACAGATATATATAAAAAAAATGAATCACTTACAACAATAAACAGAAAAATAATGATAGCTGTGTGCGTACACAAATTATAAAATTATACGGTGGTAACAAAATAATACTTGATAAACAATAGGTATTTGTCGCCAAAAAAAAATACTTATCGCAGGTAAAATAATAAATAATCAATCGCCTGTGATTCTCAAAATCAAATTATAAATATTAATAAATGAATATAAATAATAATTTCACCCGCTGGTGATTTGTATCAAATCTCAATACATATAAATAATAATTGATAATTTCACTCGCATGTGAAATCAAATAATAAAAATATATAATAATTACTATCACTTCTCAAAATTAATCACTCAAAATATTAATTCAATAATTATAAATTACTGTATTACTCAGTCTCGAAATAGTTGTCGCTATTCCACTGGTGACGATTTACGCAGTGTCACCATAAATCAAATAAATAATAATTCAATAAGTATTTCGGTAATTACGTAAACTCGAAAATAATTTAAGTACAAAATATAAGTCCTGGTATCTATTATGCGTGATATCTTATTGTCTTAAATGCTAATGACGCATATAAGATATATAATTTTGGTAGCTAGTGACCAGGAAAAATTTCACTGTTATATATATATATATGTATATACAAAGGCTACAGGCCCAGTCGCATATATTTACCACCCGCAAATACTATTCATCCCAAAACTCTAAATATAATTACTACTCAAATATGTCCCAATTTAATATATTGCATTATTGTACATTAATAAATATTACTGCGAATCAAATATCCACTGGGATGTATAATCATATATCTCATAATATGTCTGTAACTTGTGTATTGGACAAAGGCAATATATATATATACACACGCAAGTGCAAATGGCCACCAACGCGGGAACGCAAAGCTACACGCCAATGAATTACCAAGAGTACTTACAGTCGTTGGTGTATTTCCGCAAATCAGACAATTCCTGAATGATACCAAATACTACAGAATAATTGTATTCCAACAAATTACTACTAATTGAAATATTCAATATAATTAATGCACCAAAGCCAATGGCGTCACAAATTAATAATTCTTTAGCAACAAACAGCACACCCTGCTCTCACAAATGTTTATCCACGTCTGACCATGGCAGCACCTGATTCTCATGCCAGCACCTCAGCCGGCCATCTTGTATATCGGTATCTCATTTCAACCAACGGGCGAAGTATCTCTGTCTCATGTTACTTTTGACTACTACCAAAGACAAATTGCCTGATGTCAACTGTGTACCTTCGCATGTTCCCATCACTGAATACCCACCCACATCTTGAATTAATAATTAAAATTAATATAAACTGCAAAATTAATTACTAATTTATGCATAACGGCTATAAATTTAATTTATAAAGTAATAAATTTGTTGCTGACAACTGTTGCGTCGACGCGCATGCGCCGAGCAATCCCAATAATTACAAGCACATTAATTAAATATATGATTATTTTTCCCAGCATCATAAAAATATCATTGTATGCCTGTTGTAATCACTGAATTCTCCTGATCACCAGCCAATTTATACCTAAAGTAACAATCCAATGGAAATAATATAATAATTGAAACAAAAATCACACATGTAAACAAAATAATAATAATGCATATAGAGACGTGTGAGCAGCGTGTGCCGCCATCTGTTGCTCACCGACCGGATGTGAGGCTGCTGCGATATTTAAAAATCGTGACAAATTGATAATTTAATTTTAAAATAATATAGTAATTTTAGTGTAGAACAATAATTCAATAATTAATACTGACCGCTGGGGTACATAAATCAACAAAAAAATAAAAAAACTTAATTAATTTCTTTAAATAATATTAAATATAAATAATAATACTAATATAAATAATAATAATAATTTAAGTGAGGATTCAAAAGAAAATACTTTGAATATTTTGGGTAAATTCTTCAGCAGTGGCGTCAGTACTTGAGGTATCTACTCAAGTACTGCGTGTATTCTCTATAGATATATATACTACAAGTGAATATATATGTACACCGGCAACGTTTTACGACGTTGCGTACGATTTATACCAATGTATATACAAATATGGGATATTTCCGCCAATATAACAAAATAATATTTAATAATAATTAATGATACTAATTAATCCATGTATCATTCATTGCATAATAATAAATATAAATCAACTGTTTTTCCCTCGCGGCGACCAGCAACTACCGGGGGAGGTTACCAGACGAAAATATCGTATCCAGCAAAAGAAATACCGAGTACTTACTCAAATCAGCAAGAATAATCGGCGAAATAAAGTAGTTCACCAATAAGTTTTATTCACCCGGTGAATAATACTAAATTTAATGACTTTAGTATTTTGAATAATCAACAACTTAATACAGAAATAAAATTCACGTCCGCACACAGAGCTATCCCGTATCTTTCTGAACTAATTAGGTGAACCTCTACCTGTTGGTCGTCGCGTAAAGGGCAGCACCATCGCCCTTAATTATTATTGTAATTACTTTTGACATCCAATTTCAAATTAAAAATATAAATTATAACATAATTCTCCAACACCTGGATGATACATGGTAAATTACTTAATTACATGAACTATTTGTTCAAATCCTCTTTATGTTTTTATATTAAATCATAATTAAATATTAATTATTTCTAAACAATAAACATCACTTGACGTCATCCGTCGGACGACAAGTTAAACAAAAAATATATTGCCAATTGTTGGGGCATACTATGACGCTGTATTACGCATCCCAACTAACTCAAAATTATAAATAAATACTTAAAATTAACAAAAATCATCAGTTGTATATTTAAATTATAATTTATAAAAATAAAATTAATCCACACGTGTGCTCTCTCATACCTTTCGCGCATGCGCGAGCACCGTGCACGGACTGCCGTCTCATCGGCGAAATAGCGGAATGCCCCGAGTAAAAATAAAATTTGACATTTAAAAAATTAAATTTTCATCTTCTGCCGCAACACCGCTGCAACACAGCCGTTTGGAGGACAAAACCACCGCACGCTAAATTTTTATTCTCTGCCGTCATAGCCGCAACACCGCTGCAACACAGCTGCACGCTGTTTATTTTAATCCAAACCGTCGCCGCAACACCGCCGCAACACAGCTGCACACAATCATAATTTTTTAAAAATCTCTGCCGCAACACAGCGGCTCCGGGTGAAAATATTTATTATTATTATTATTTCATTTAATTGAATAGAATAGAAATAATTGTAATTATCAAATACTTATTTAATTATATTAATACTTATATATGGCCATATATTAAAATTCTCCAATATATCCACAGCTATGTATAGAAATTTCAAATAAATTAAAAAAAAAGACTTCAGTTACAGTATTTTTTTTTTTTTTTTTTTTTTTTCGATCAATCATTTTGGTGATGCGGGAATCATCCGATATGTGTTTAATTTTATATCTAATTTAGTAGAAATTTTTTATTACGCGAAAAAACGCTAGAATATCGACTAACCGCGCACGCTTTAGTGGGATTCGAACCCGGGACCTAACGAACGAAAGACCGACGCACTAACGACTAGGCTACGCTACCGACAGTGACTACTGAGTTTACTTGTGCTATATGAGATTGAAAGAATACATTATTTTTAAAACAGCAAAATATAATTGAAAATCTATTATTATTAATAACAAAAAAATTTCTTATTTTTTTTTCGTGTGCTATAAAATCCGGTATGTAAGTAATTGCGATATGTGTAATTTTGGTTATATAGTTATGTATAAAATTGTTTAAAAAGTATATTGGCTCTAGATATGGCCATGTATGGTCATGTGTAACTCGTTTTTCCTATACGATTAACTACTATGCTTACACTGTAAAAAAATTGCGGAGTAAACGCGGAATGAATACGGAGTGAACGTGGAGTGAATGATTTTTTATTTCTTTTGTCCCCCCGAAGTGAATTTCATTCCGAAGGGAAGTTTTAGAATATATGAATTATAAAAAAAATTACTAATACATAGTGAAGTTAGGTCTTCTATATTTAGACATTTATATTGACTACGGAATAATTACGAGCTCCCTTTACATATATCCATAAGAAATAATTGTTTAAAATTATAATCTGTTAATAATAAAAAATTTTGCTCATATGAAGTTCAAGCAATCGATTTTTCATTTTCGCTCATTAATAGGTTTTCACTCAGCCATGAACTGTCATACAACTTCCATCAATGATAGCACGAAAGAAAATTGTATATTGTACCAAAATATAAGCAATTCCCATGAAAATTATGTCACTATAACTATTAAATGATTAAATGTTTTCACTATGTCTTATATAAAATTATAACTTAGTAAGTTACTAAAACATTTTATAAATTTAAAACATAATTTTTCTCAAAATTTTGAAATATGTTTTCAAGTTCGACAACTTGGAATTTTTTTTAGTTCTATTTTGAATTGCATGCAATTTTTTTTTAAGTACCATAATTTTATTTAAAAAAAATACTATGGCCGAAAACAGGCCGATTTAACTTTCAGCCTGTTTTCGGCCAAAGATTTTTGCTCGCGATAATGTTATTAAAAAACAATATATAATCTGGCCAACAAAAGGCCAATTCATTTATTGGCAAAATATCGGCCAATTTTCGGCATCTTTAAGCAGAATAAAAATTTTTCGGCCGGTTTTCGGCCTCTTTCAATAAAATTTTACAGTTTCGGCGTGATTTCGGCTAAATTAAGCTGTTTCGGCATATTTTTGGCGAAATATTTTCACCTGGGGCTCGCTGATCATTTTTAATCTGAACTTCAAAATAAGTCACATGATGGTATGCGACTTAGAAAATTGTTTCAAAAATGATAAAATATATATGATTCGTCTGTCGAGTGTTGCGGCTATGGTGCGGCGGTGTTGCGGCAATCATAATTTCCTTTCATCATTAACTTGTTGCAGCAGTGTTGCGGCGGTGTTGCGGAATTTTGGAAGTTTTTCAGAGAATATTAATATAATGCTATCGTGTTGCAGCGGTGTTGCGGAAATTCTAATTTTATTATTTCGTTACAAATTTGTTGCTGCGGTGTTGCGGCGGTGTTGCGGGCATTGAGAGGCCGTGCAGCGCTGTTGCATCGGTGTTGCGGCTATTTTACGTTTTTACTAGGGGCCCGCGCAACGATTCAAATTCAAATATAAAATTAAAATGTTTAACTTAAAACTAATTAAAACTACATAATTTGAATCGTTACGTGACAATATAAATATAAATATTATAAACAATAATATCAATAAATTAATAATTGAATCATAATAAAATAATCCAATAAAATAATATAAATATTTAGATAATAATAAATCATAATAAATTAATGCGCTTAATTTGAGTTAGAAGGTGTTGTTAAACTCACGGCGAGATGGAACAGCGCACGCAGTGATTCACGTTTGAATCGCTACGTGACAGATGAGACTTAGCAAGCAGATTTAGTAGAAATGATACCGTATTCAACTTCTAATAAAGGTTGTAAATACTTACTTATCGTAATAGATATTTTTTCGAAATTTTCTTGGGCACTTCCTATCAAAAGTAAAAGTGGCAGTGATGTTACGAGAGCTATGAAATCTATCCTGCAACGAGGGCGAATCCCGAAAAATTTACATGTCGATCAGGGAAAAGAATTTTATAATAAAGAATTCAAGGATCTCATGAAGCAATATAGAATAAATTTATACTCCACGTCTAGCAACCTAAAGGCGTCAACATGTGAACGTTTTAATTGAACGCTTAAAAATAAAATGTGGCGAAAATTTTCCGCACGTGGTAATTATAAGTGAATTGATATGCTGGAAGATTTGTTAAACTCTTATAACAATACCAAACATCGTACTATTAAAATGAAACCCGTTCATGTAACTGCTGAAAATGAAAAACAGATATTGGAGAATATTTACAAGCCTCTTCGAGTGGAAGCGAAAAAACGGAAGATCAAGTTTAAAGTTGGAGATAAAGTTAGAATAGTTAAACACAAACATGTCTTTGAAAAAGGATCTACACCAAATTGGACGACTGAAATTTTTACTATCAAGACAGTGCAAAAAACTAATCCTACGACATACAAACTAGTGGATTATCAAGATCACCCAATTGAAGGTGAATTTAATGAGGAGGAGCTGAGCAAAGTAAAGTATCCTGATGTGTATTTAGTTGAAAAAATTATTAAAAAACGTGGAAACAAATTGTATGTTAAGTGGCTTGGTTTTGATAGTAAACACAACAGCTGGATTAATAAATCAGACCTGTAAAAATTTTCATATACAAGTTAAAATAAAAAAAAAATGAATGAAACAACTTAAATATTTACAACACATTTATTTATAATTTACAATAAACTTATAATTTGTAATTTTTTTCTAATCAATAATCATTTTATCATCATCATCATCATCATCATCATCACTAGTAGTTTTTGACTCTTTGTATCCCCAAGGTAAAGTATCGGTCGAATTATCAATTAATTTTCTCTTATTATCATTCCAGCTTAGTGCTAACTTAATCTGCTTAATAGTTTTAACTTCATGTTTACGGCTTCTTATTAAGTATTGATGTTTTGTTACATTGATAAGTTCGAAAAGACAATTTTTGAAATCATCAAACGTAATAGTCCTCAAAGTTGAACCCTTAACATCCTTTGCTCTTTTTTTAGCTTGATTATCATTAAAAATTTTGAACGCATATAGTTTTGCTCTTAAACCAGTAAACTCTGACATTATTTTTCCATTGATTTCATCTTTCATCAGACCTATAATTTTTTTATTCTTTAAAGGAATACCGTAAACATTATTTTCCGGGTAATCTGAAGTATCAAATTTATGGACATCACGTTTAATGATATCATAAATATTTGGAACCTTAAATTCATAAATTAAATTATCGGTGTCAGTGTACAATAATTTTGATTTATCACCTTCGAAATTATTTTTAACATAATTATATTGGAAATCATAAATGAAAGTCTTTGATAAATCGAGAATACTGAAACCAACATAAATTGGCTTATTAAAGTATACATTTAAATTTTTCATTTCAACAATTACCATAATTTTATCGAAAATATTAAAACTATGGAAATTAGGTTTTGAAATCAAACTCTTAGCACCATGTTTACCAGCCCATGAATTAACTAATCTAACGTCTGTGTGCTTTCTAACATTATCCATTGTCTTTACGAAAACCGCGTTATTCATCAATTTATAAAAATTTTCCTTAAATTCATTTCTGGCATTTTTTCTACAGTCAGTATTTTTGTCAACGTAAGGTTTCAATCATGCTGATTGTTTGAATTTTAAAACTTGATGGATTTTTACAAGCTCCATACCTAGCTCGAGACATTGCTGTAAGTTTCTTAAATGAATTATATATTTTTCTTTTGGATATAAAGTTGTCACTAATTTTGACTGTTTACTGTCAGAAGGTACAAAATGTTCAGGGCACAATAGCAAGTCTTTGTGAAGTCTATGTGATTCTATTGGATAATTCAAATCCACCTCTAAAATAAATCCTTCAGTTACACTACAATTAAAAAGAGTTTCAATATTCTCCTGTGTGCATTCAAACTTTTCTACCAATTCAAATGACCCTTATGGTAAAGACATACACATTGCAGCCCCATACAGATTGTTTACATCGAAATACATCAAGTACGATTCATCTAAATTTGGATTGAAATCATTTCCCATAAAACGATTGTTAGCTCGAGCATAACGATTTACACACTGCGATACACCACCTCTGATACCTTTTTCTATAAACAGAATCATTTCTGGGTCGTCTTATAATTTTAACTTAACGCCTGTATGTTTTAACATAGCATCAAAAGCAAGTCCCGGAGCAGTAAAATAATGTAAAGGGTCTAACTCATATGCATTATAGCAACTCGTACGGAAATTTTCAAATATGTCAGCTAATAACAAGATATCTGTTTTTAAATATAAGTCTGTATACTGCCCAAGTGTTCGAATACCGAATTTATTCCAAGCTTGTTGAGCGTGGTTGTAGTCTTCATCAGACACACTCTCATCATTAAGTTTAGAATACAATAATTTTTTTCCGGTAGTTGTTTATCATCAAGTCTTTCTATTGAATCGATATACTCATATGGAAATACACCTCCGCGTGTAATTAATTTAAATTTCTCAGGATCAGGATAAAAATGATGTGTTATATTTTTATTATCATCACTAAGATATGATGCCGATTTTTCTATACTAGAAGCCATGAAACGAAATGAATCTATAAATCTTAACTCAACATTTGTATATTCGATAGTTTTGGTAAAGGATATATATTTTTCTTTATTTACCGGTAGAATTGTAATTGCACCATTGAAAACCGATACTAAAGATTTTATTATGAAATGTGAATCATAACCAGATGAATTATGAAATATTACCGGGATAGGATGAGATTGCTTATAATTTAAGTTACATGAATTGTGTGCAGGAGCCCGATATTTTCCAGTAAAATGACAATGATCGTAACATCTTATTTCATTAACATCTACAAATGGTTTACCGCAAATGTGACAGTTTTTTGATAGTTTATGATAATTATCTTCTGCAGTACTAAGTGGATGCATTTTTTTAACATCATTTTTTATAATATTATCAAGTTTTCGACCTAAAATTTCCAAGTGTGGGACAAACGATTTTCTGCAATCAACAGAACGATTTATTTTAAATTTCGATAGCGAATTATCATAACTACAATGGATATAAAAAGCTACACTGTGCGGGATGTGCTTTTGAACTTCATCAGACTCAGATTAAAGCGTACATTCAATATCAGCATAAACAACAAAGGGTACTGAATCTTTAAATTTATAATTTGAAAATCGCGTAATTTTTTCATCGTTTTCTGGTAATCTCATTCTAACCTTATCATACTTCAAACAATGTAGCTGATGCTTCATATAAGCAGTTTCATGTTAAAAATGACCAATGCAACGATCACAAAAAAATAATTTAGCATGAGATTGAGTTAACTGACTTTTAAGGTTGTTTGGACAGTACCCCGTAAATCCAAATAAAATCTAAATTTTTTTTCTTCAAAAATTGAAAGTGTAATTATATAAATTCATTATTTGAATTTAGACTGTACTTATCATTATATCCGAATGGATTAATTTATTAATTTAATTAATATTAATAAAAAATAAAATTCTTTTGACTCAAGATTTTTTTTTCATAATGTAGATCTGACAACGTTGCTTTGAACAGCTGTTCACGTTGATCTAGCTGGAGTGTTCAGTTGAATTTTATCTATCTTGAAGAGTAATAAATATTTTATTTAATTATTGATTTATCGAATAAAAATGCGCAATGCAAATCAATTCAGACACAATGGTCGATTCGCAAGGAAAAGTATAGTTGCTTGGAAAAAAAAAATTTTAACTATATTAATGTTATGTTGTTCTAATATTTTAAATGAATATTTTCAATAATATATTTTCTGATAATCTGAATATCAATCTGACTTTAAAATAAATGATGTTATTGTTGATTCGCACGTATAAAAGCTATCAAGCTTATAATATCAACGTTCGTTTTTAATTTATTGTTTTTATATTAATTTAAAAAATTTATAATAAATTCAAAAATGAGTAATAGAAATTATTTTTACTGACTCAATATTATTTTACTCCTGCCTATTATGTGTAATATTTTGTATTAATAGGTTAAAAATAATTTGTTTAATTTTTTCTGATTACCGCAATTACAAATTTAATAATATAATAAAAAAAAAAGTTTTATTAAATATGCATATGATATGCATCTGCAGAAATAATCACTCATGTTTTTAATTTTAAAAGTTAGCGCGTTTTATTTCTTGTGACGTTGCCGCACTTATCTGAATCACGTGAATAGACTATTTTTTTATCATAGCGGGTGAATTTTTTTGTGAATTTTCGGTGCTTCTTATTAAAACATTTTAAAAATCATTCGTCAGAACACTTTTTAACCATTTTTAACGTATTCTACAATAGTTAATTAATAAAAAGAAAAGTTTTTTGTTTTTTTATCTTTACAAGGAGCAACTATATTACTCGAAACAAGGGCATTTTCTCTACGTTTCCTATACTCTGTGTGTTAAATTACAATATTTCAATAATTAATAACTTAAAAACTATTCGTCAGATGTACCTAAAAAAATTAATTTATTCGTATTTGATATTATTTAATAACATACTAAAAGTTTAGATTTTTATCTAAGAGTCGCTCTAATGTCCGAACAACCTTAACTAAGCGTAAAAAATTTTTAATCCAAGGAAAATGAAATATACGTCTATAATTGCTAGGATTGTCATCAATTTGATTACTATTATTAGTTTCCAACATTAACAGATAAATCGTTGTTTTATCTGAATCCAGAGACACGGCAGTGTCTCGCGCCAAGTACACGTTCAAACACACGTATGTGTGTGAGTGTGTAGCGCGAGCCTGCCGTGTCTCTATTCTGTAGACAGACCTCGTTTTGACAGCTCCAAATTTTCAATTGCCATAAAATATTTATTTAAGCCATAAATAACTTTCAAAAGTATAAATTATTATATATTTTATTCATTTTTTACTAAATTAGTTCTTTTTCTAACAATTAGTTATTAATAAATAATAATATACTCTATTCATATATGCTCGCCCACGTTTTGTGATCCTACGAATTTTTTTACATAATTGTCTACATTTCAACATTTGTCATAGTGGTAGCTCTGCTCTCATATACTATACGAGATATCGAGTATTATATTATAGTAGTATACATGCTACAGCATATTCAAAATTGTTTTGTATATATTTTCAAGCAATTAATAGGTTGGATTATTAGTAACTTGAAAATATAATATACATAATGGGTTACTTTGATTGAACTAACCCTGATAGCCATTTTTTTTCAACATGGAAATTTAGCTACCCTACTGACCAATTCAGCGTGAAGTTAACAGTAATTTGACAGTTGAAATCACCTGAAATTTGCAGCCAAAATTTATTGATAATTTAATAGCAAAAGTGGAAAGAAAAATTTGCGGTCGATTTTTCCTCAATTTAGAGGCTACTTGTTTTACTAGAAAATAAATTTGGAAATATTCATTCCTACCATTACAAAAAGTAAACAAATCGATAAATAAAAATGTTTACAATTTGACTTAAAAATATACTTTCCAATTTGTCAAGTCTAATTAACAATAAATTAATATAAAAATTTCCCTGAAAATTGACAACTCTCTATTAGTCATCTTTTGGAGTAAATTTGCATTCTAATTCGGGTAGTAAATTTACCTCAAATCGTATAGCAAGTTGTATACAAATTGTCGTCAAATACAGAAAAGTATAAAGTTTATAGACATTTGATGAAAAATTTTGAAAAGTAAACCTTTGCTAATGAAGCGGTACTATTGGGGTAAGTTGAAATTTACTACCAGGATCAGACGGCAAATAACTAGCAAAAGTTGAACAACCAACTTTTGCGGGCAGCTTTCTGTTAATTTGTACAGTACGTTGCCCTCAAATTATAATCACAGATCTGAACAGCAGAAGTTGACGTATAGTTGCTGTTAAATTAGAAGAAACATCTGCTCGGCAAACTTTTTCTTATTTATTTTGATCTATTTATAATATCAGACAGTGATCGGCAGTATCGATATTTTGGTTAACGATATCGATAATATTACTAATTTTTTCAAAAAATTAGAAATTAGCGAAAAAATATTGCTAATTTTTTACAAAAATTAGTAATTAGCCAGAAAATATTACTAATTTTCCATAAAATTAAAAAATTTGCAGAAAAAAATTACTAATTTTCCATTAAATTAAAAAATTAGCAAAAAAAAATTACTAATTTTTTTTAAATTAGTAATTAGCGGAAAAATATTGCTAATTTTTTTTTTTAATTAGTAATTAGCGAAAAAAAAATTGCTAATTTTTTTCAAAAATTACTAATTAGCCAGAAATTATTACTAATTTTGTATAAAATTAAAAAAATTAGCAAAAATATATTACTAATTTTTTCGAAAAATAAGTAATTAGCGAAAAAAAAACTAATTTTTTTTTTTAATTAGTAATTAGCGAAAAAATATTGCTAATTTTTTTTTAAATTAGTAATTAGCGAAAAAATATTGCTAATTTTTTTCAAAAATTAGTAATTAGAGAAATTATTACTAATTTTCTATAAAAATAGAAAATTAGTAGAAAAAAATTACTAATTTTTTCGAAAATAAATAATTAGTAAAAAAATATTTTTAATTTGTTCGAAAATAAGTAATTAGAAGATAAAAATTGCTAATTTTTTCGAAAATAAGTAATTAGTAAAAAAATATTACTAATTTGTTCTAAAATAAGTAATTAGACATAAATTATTACTAATTTTCCATAAAATTAAAAAAATATTTTAACACAAAATAAACTCAATTGAAAAATACTAAATGAATTAAGAGTAAAAAAAGCAAAAATTTCGGGAAATAGGAAAAAAAAGCTAAAATATTTTCAATTTCCAAATCCGTCAGTGAATTTTGTTAGTTAATTTAGATAGCATATAATCAAAGAATATAAGATTTAGAACCAAAAACTACTGACGTACTTTTACTCTAAATAATCTCAATCATTGGAAAAAAAATAATTTAAATAGAAAAAATAAAGTTTTGGGAAACGAAAAAATTGAAAGTTTTTAATTTCCAAATACGTCAGTGAATTTTGTTAGTTAATTTAGATAGCATATAATTAAAGAATATAAGATTTAGAACCAAAAACTACTGACGTACTTTTACTCTAAATAATCTCAATCATTGGAAAAAAAATAATTTAAATAGAAAAAATAAAGTTTTGGGAAACGAAAAAATAGAAAGTTTTTAATTTCCAAATACGTCAGTGAATTTTGTTAGTTAATTTAGATAGCATATAATTAAAGAATATAAGATTTAGAACCAAAAACTACTGACGTACTTTTACTCTAAATAATCTCAATCATTGGAAAAATAATAATTCAAGTAAAGAAAATAATAAATTCATAGAAACAATAATTTGAATTATTTCTCAAACTTATTCGATAAATATTTTCAAATAAGTTAAGTAGATAATAACTATAGCATTCAAAATTTTTGTTAATTTCCAGTAATAATTAAATATCTTCTTATTTAACTAATAAATGGAAAATATTGAGTCCATTTTTTACACTAATTCCCAACAAAAATTATCGATATGTTAGTTCTATAGTTTTTAATCATATTTTATAATCATTACTAATATTTTCAGACACTCAGCAATATTTTTCAACTTATTACTAATTTTTGTGAAATAATTAGTCATATTTTTTTTGTCAATCATCAATTTTGGAAAAAATTAGTTATATTTTTTGTAAATTATTGATTCGCCAGAATATTTTGCAATATTTTCTAGCTAATTACTCATTTAAAATAAAGATTAGAAATATATTCAGTCTAAATATGAATTATTGAGCAAAATTAGCAATATTTTCAGTTTAATTATCAATTTATGAAAAAAAATTAGTAATATTTTTTTGCTAATTTTTTTAATTTTATGGAAAATTAGTAATAATTTATGTCTAATTACTTATTTTAGAAAAAATTAGTAATATTTTTTTATTAATTACTTATTTTCGAAAAAATTAGCAATTTTTATCTTCTAATTACTTATTTTCGAAAAAATTAGAAATATTTTTTTACTAATTATTTATTTTCGAAAAAATTAGTAATTTTTTTCTACTAATTTTCTATTTTTATAGAAAATTAGTAATAATTTCTGGCTAATTACTAATTTTTGAAAAAAATTAGCAATATTTTTTCGCTAATTACTAATTTAAAAAAAAAAAATAGCAATATTTTTTCGCTAATTACTAATTAAAAAAAAAAATTAGCATTATTTTTTCGCTAATTACTTATTTTTCGAAAAAATTAGTAATATATTTTTGCTAATTTTTTAATTTTATAGAAAATTAGTAATAATTTCTGGCTAATTACTAATTTTTGAAAAAAATTAGCAATTTTTTTTCGCTAATTACTAATTAAAAAAAAAAATTAGCAATGTTTTTCCGCTAATTACTAATTTTAAAAAAAATTAGTAATTTTTTTTTGCTAATTTTTTAATTTAATGGAAAATTAGTAATTTTTTTCTGCTAATTATTTAATTATATGGAAAATTAGTAATATTTTCTGGCTAATTACTAATTTTTGAAGGAAATTATTAATATTTGTTTGTTAATTCTTAATTTTTTTAAAAATTAGAAAATGGAAATAGAAAATTTTTTTTTTGCCGATCACTGATATCAGAAATGTCAAGCATGCAATATACGAAATCCTGGATTGTCAATTGATTATTTATCATTCACTTGGGTGAAAAAAAAAAAAACACTAAACTACAATAAACTTATAATGAATTTTGTTTAAACCCTGATAGCCAGAGTTTCTGATCAGATAGTTGGTGTATATGAGTTCTGACCAACTTGACGACAAGTTGTCGATGAATTTCAGCTTTTGTAACTGTTGACTACAAGTTTCCTATAAATTTGGAGCCAATCTATTGCCGCAACGACAACTTTTTGAAAAACTTGTTGCAACTTTCTGTCCTCTAATCTAATGACAACTTTTACTACCAAATTTCTCAGAAAGTTGCCATCAACTTATGGAAATGCCAATTAACTTTTGCGGCCAACTTGGTGACAGGTTGCGGCAGTAGATTGTCGCCAATTTGCTGCCAGCTTGGCTATCAGGGAAATTTTTCTTCGAATTCTTTACGATCAATACCCTAATAGCACAGTTTGCTATAGCAAAAGTTTACTTTACAAAAGTTTCCTTGAAGTTTTCGACAGGTGTCCGGCAACTTCAGACTTTTCCATTTTTGAAGACAATTTGTATGCAACTTGCTATACAATTTGACGGAAATTTACTGTCCAGATAAGAATGCAAATTTACTTCAAAAGTTGACTAGAAAGAAGTTGTCGTCAATTTTCAGGAAAATTTTCTTATCAATTTATTGTTAATTGGACTTAAAAAATTGTAAATTATTTTTTAACTATCAAATTGTAGACAATTTTATGCATCAATTTGCTTCTCTTCTGTAATAGTAAGAATGAACATTACCAACTCTTTTTCTAGTAAAAAGTTACCTTCAAATTTAGGAAAAATTAACCGTAAATTTGTCTTTCCAACTTTTGCTGTCAAATTGTCGACAAATTCGAGCAGCAAATTTTAGGTAATTTCAACCTCAAATTTTTTATTCTAAAACAGATAAAAAATCTAGTCATTTTATTACCATAATAAAAAAAAGTTCAGCATGGATAGAAATAGACGATTTACGTGTTCAATCAGTACGGTGGCCTTCTAATGCAAAAAATGCTCATGTTCTTTTTTTAGAAAAAATATAAAACGATTTTTAATCCTACAAAAACAATATCAAATTCCACCAAAAACAGATTCTCTGTTATAAGGTCGCGCCAAGTACACGTTCAACATTTATCCCTTACTGCATACGACATAATTTTGTTTAAAACAAATACTGAAATCAAAAAAAAAATACCAAGTAACTGGGATATCGTAAAAATAAAAAAATTTATTATTTTGAAAATATACAAATAAAAAAAAATTTACTTGAATGTACTTGGTGTGCGCTATCGAGGACAATCAATTCAAAATATTATCTAAATATGAAACATTTCGAAGGTATAACGTAGTTATATTATACATTATTTTGAAAATATACAGATAAAAAAAAGTTATTTAAATGAAGTTGTTATGTACTATTAAAGTTTATTTAACCAAATTCAATTCAAAATAAGATCTAAATATAAAATAATTAAGAGGTATGACGTCACTAAAGAATATCTATTTTTTGCGTTAGCGCACACCAAGTACATTCAAAGAAATTTTTTTTTATTTGTATATTTTCAAAATGATAAATTTTTTTATTTTTACGATATCCCAGTTACTTGGTATTTTTTTTTTGATTTCAGTATTTTTTGTAAAAAAAATTATGTTGTATGCAGTAAGGGATAAATGTTGAACGTGTACTTGGTGCGACCTTATAACAGAGAATCTGTTTTTGGTGGAATTAATATTATCGCTCAAATATAATGGTACTGTTATGTCCGACTTCGCAAGCTTTTCTCCTACAGTCATTCATGTTGAACACTTCCTAGGAATAGTTATTCCATTTTTCTCTGAGAGAAACAAGGATGGGTTCAATGAAGTGTGACAAAACATATTTTACCAATTTCTTTCTTTCCGTCTTCCATTCTCTTATTCGTAAGTCCCCACCTATCATCAGTTAAGATTGCTCTAATGCGCACAATTAGCATTGACTTAAATTAAGTTCCGTCAACGGGACATCCCAAGATGCAACTCACTCAAAATTTCCCCTTCCCCTAAACTCGGACCCCATGGTTGCGACGTTCAAAATTTTCAAGTGCAAGAACACTCTACCGAGCACCGGTTTGCATTGCGGTTTGTAGCTGAGTGACCCTCAGCAAAGAGTCAGTTATTAGGTACAGCAGTATCCTCAAATCTCTCATATACAAAATAAATAAAACCGACCACGTCGCTTTTATAATTCAATACAAATTAATAAAATAAATCTTCAGTAAATCGCATCGCGAAAGCAATAATATAACAGTGAAGAATATATATCTTAATATATACATATGTAAATATATATATCTGTACCTCAGAGTATCAGTATCATTTAAATCAAACAAATATTAAATCGTACCGCAGAAAAGAATATAATCGAAAGAAATTAAGCGAATGTGTAACATAAAATTAAGAGTATCTTCCTTTAAAAAGTTTTAGCCCTATTTCCTGAACAGGAAAATAAAGGAAATATCAGCAGAAACAAATTTATAAAATAAAGATAAAAGCGTTATCGGTTGTGAGTGATAAGTTAAGTGCTAATATAAATTTGTGAGAATAATTATATTCTTAAAAATTCAAAGATTTATATGTAAAATAATAATCAGTGTAAAGTTCTGTAAACATTTTCGAGTATAATTAATTAATGAGTGAGATAATAAAGATATTCCTTTAAAGAGTATCACCTCTATTTTCTCTAAAGAAAAATAAAGAAATCTTTATTATCCATTTTGAATTTAACTTTAAAAATAAAGAAAAGCATAAGTGACGATAACTGTGTTAATATTATTCATAAAATAAGCTACGTAATTAAAAACCACCTCATTCCTCACCCGGAGATTGTCGTCATCGTGGGTTAGCATCAGTCCAAGGTTCTACTACGCGGTTACCATCTCCAGGAAAAGAAACTATACACATACATACATTTACATAGCAGTGCAAAGGTAAGACCGTTACAATTGACCTCTTTTCTTTCTACAATTTTAACAATTTTCCTAATCAGTCTCAAAAATCTTAAGAGTAAATAAGGATGCTATTAACTTTAAATTGTATGTATTGACTATCAAAATCGTACATTCATCCACCGTAAAACTATCTCTAGCTTAATTAAAGATAAAGAAACTAAAGAAAGTTCACATCGAAACGTATCCCAAAATTAAATAAATTAAGGCTTGAACTAAACACTCGAGTCGAAAATTGCATTGGTTAGTCCGAACGCCTAATCCACGCAACCAAATAGTTAAATAAATGATAGTCGGACATAACAATGAATTTTCTGGTGGCAGCGGTGGGATTCGGTCGTTAGAATACTATTCTTTGGTTTCATACAAAACTAGAGTCATAAAACGGAATAATTTTAAATTGCTAAATTTTGAGAAAATTTTATTTGTTTGAAGAATAATTTTTAATTATAATAAATTTTTGGAAAATGTTCAAAATTAAAAATATATTTCTTTAAAGAGTTTTATCTCTATTTTCGTCAAGAAAAATAAAGGATTTTTATTTTAATTCCTATACGAACATTTTCGTTAAATTTTATTGTTTTATTACTACAAAGGATCGGTCACTTAAAATCAAGGGTTTCATTTTCATAGATTTATTGTCATCTCTCTATCGTAAAATTTTAAGGTGTAGAAATGTTTATGGCATCTTCCTTTCCTCTTAAGAATAGATTCAAGTTACAATAATAAATGCATATATTTATTTGAAACTTTGATATTTTATGGTGACCGGAAATAATTTTTTAGTTACTTAAGTAACACTTTTGTTCATATACAATAAAGAAAGTAAATGGTATTCTATTTATTTTCTATCTCTAAATTTTTGGATCCGTATGAAGGTAGATAAAGTATTGTTTTATGGTGTTTTTGCTCTACTACAGATTTATTATTACATCTATTTCCTGCAAAAGTGAGGAATCAATTATATTCCATCATAGGAACATAGTGGATGTAAAAATTTCCATAAAAGAAGCACACAGAATATTAAAAATACTTTCAAAGTTTCAACCCCATTGTTAATTTATATTTATATTTTAGTATTTTATTTAAATTGTGCATGTGATTGAGACTGATCATAAATTACTTATACTAACATAGAGTTACATATATATAGATATATATAGATTCCCACATTTTTCCAAAAGCGGTATAAGAAACGATAAAAGTAGAAATGTTTTCTTAAAAGAAAAGAAATTTTCATTGAGGAAAAAAAAAAAAAAAAAAAAATCTGATTTTGCAGCAAGGTAGCTATTTAACGTTAAGTAACGGGGAATTTGTTTTAATTCATCTAGTTTTCACGGTAGATTTTTTTAAAATATCATAGAGAATAATAAAATTTTATAATAACAGCGAGGCATTACCGAGAGTAATATTTTACTCTCCTCAACACTAATTTTCGTATATTTTTAGACGAACAAATTTTTGAAAATTTATTCAACATATAAATAATTTTGTTTCCTCTTCCTCGGTTTAGTATAATAATAAATAAAAATTCAAAATAAGTAAATGTATACACATATATAAAAATATATTTAAGCAATTAAATAATTATTCAAAAGTCATTGCAGTCTTATCGCAGGAAGTATCGTATTTCGATGACTCAAAATTCTGAGAGTAAAAATTTATTTAAACAAAAATCATAATATGATACAATAATAATCTAAGAAAAGAAAAATAATAATATTAAATAACTTTAAATTATTTCCATATATATCATCTTACGCGCGTCAGCAAGTTAATAAATAAAATAATTTATCTTATGTTTATGTCTACTCGGGAGTTGGAGCCGTGTGAACATTTTCGTTTATTGTAGCCTAGTATTGAAATTCAATACTTAAACTTTTCGTTTAATGGGAAAAGAGAGCAAAGAATTATTTGTATAATCAGCTTAACGTATTTATTTTCGTGGGAATAACTTTCACTTTTATATTTTGAATATTTTTGTTCCTAAAAATAATTATTTTAGAAAATAAAATATATTTTATTTTTTTTTTATTAGTTTCGAACCGTGAAAACACATTTAAAACACATTTGTGCAGCTAGAATAAGATAGCCGGCATAGGCTCGATTTTATGACCTCCGGTACTTGAGTTGTACAAAGGATTCCTTAATTTTTATACAGTATAGCCAAATATTACGGTCCTAGCTTAAAAGAAAACACGTGTTTTGCTGAGGACAATACATAGCGTTGAGTTTTGTAACAAACAGTTCAAACATTATTTTCGGACCTTTGACAAATTATATTTGAAACGTTTTATGTTTTATTATAGGATATTTCTTTTAAAGGAACAATAAATAAAAAAAAATATAAGAAGGAAAAAGGAAAAAATTATTCTTGCATTTCCTGCAATAAAAAATTTTAAAATAAGCTCAAGCTGAAAAATATAAAATTTTACAACATAAGTAAATTCTGTTTCCTCTTTCTTTCTTGCATTATTTGAAAAAAAAAAAAAAAAAAAAAAAAAATTTATAACCCTTAATAAAGGAAATTCGTGGACTATAGAAATACACTTAAAATAAAATTTTATTTTCTTTTAATTGTACAAAATTTTTCAGATTGAGAAATAATTTTACTCGAGAGTAATATTTTTAAGAATAACTTAGTTTCACAAACAAGCAAATAAAATACGTATATATATAGATTTATATTTTCGTTTTAAAGATAAGCATATTGCTTTATGGTTATACAACACTTGGGCCTCATGACGTCAAAGATGTCCTTTGACCGACCCAGGTACCTAAGGTCATAAAACTCAGGCCGAACTGCTATACCTTTCCTTCCAAAGAAAACGTATATCCTAAATTCATGCTTAATATTATTTTTAATATTGAATAAAATAAAATCAAATATTTACTAGAAATTAGAAGAAAATATTATTTTAATTTTTACTCGAACATCTAAGAAACTATCTTTAGTTTGAGAAATACTTTAATAGCATTTAGTGGATTATTTACTATAAACATAGGAGTTTCAGGATTTAATTAGGAATAAAAATACAAAAAGAAAAAAATAAACAAGTAAATATAAAGGAAAATATTTATAGGTATATAGTACGTATATGTATAGTTGTAGCTACGCATCAAAATATCACTTCTGAGTTATTAACTCTTTTCTCTAATTGAGAACAAAAGTGATTATTTTGTTGACTCTAATTATTTAAAGGGGTTATTAAGAATAAATACTTAAATTTAGTTTTAATTATAAATAAAAATGCCTGAGACAGAGATTAATCGTTTAAAAGCGGAGATAGAGCGTCAAAGGCGTGAACTTGAACGTCAAAGAGAAGAACTGGCAGCCACCGCCATTGCGAATAACGCTGCGACTAACGCCGTGAATAATACCCTGAATAATACACTTAACAATGCGAACCTTACAGTCAACATGGATCCCATCGATCGTTTTTATGCACCTGCAGAAGATTTTGCTGCCACGGTCCCCATTTTCTCCGGTGATGGCGACGTAACATATGAAAAATTTGACCGGGCGGTTACGCGACAACTTCATCTAGTGCCCAAAAATAATCAGGAACTATACGTGGGCCACCTTTTGAATAGAATAACGGGGCGAGCGAGACGTTACGTGGGAGCAAAAGATCTGACTACCGTAGATTAAGTTTTAGAACTCCTCAGAAAAGAATTTAGACCTCTTAATCCTATTAGATATTTAAGGAGGAAGCTAGCGTGTAGCCAACGGGATCGCGAGAAATCTATTGAGGATTTTTATTACCGTTTAAAGGACATCTTATCTAGTTTGGAGGCTATCAAAGGTAAAGAACCAAGCGGACCCGCAGCTTATATTTCGGCTTGCGTCGATGCTAAAGACATTTTCTATGAAAACTTGCCGAAGCAATCAAAAATCGCTTTCGTTAATCAGTTTAAAGACGAAACGACTACCGTAAATACTCTGTTTGAAGAAATTAAGGAAACACTCAAACTTACTGGCGATAACGCCAACAACCCAAATCGAACGCGGAGATATGACGGCGACAACTCTCGAGGTGATGCGTGGGAAGCTTCTAAATTATCTCGGGAATATGATGATTACAGAAACCAATTTAGAAATCGTCCGGAGTATAATAATGCTATCACCCCCGGTTACGGGCCTGAGCTTAATAAAGAGGCCGAGTCATTTGCTTACTCTCCTAGCCCTGATCAGAGAATCAATCTTTTCAAAAGCGAGCTGTCAACATCTAATTTTACTAATTTAGAGGACCCAATGGCAAGGCCAGAGGGTTATCGTATCGCGAAACACGTGCAATTTCAAGAGAAAGTACCGATTCAAGGGACAGACAACAAGAACAACGAATTGGAGTTTTACCGGAAAAAATACGAAGAATTGCTGCAACAGATGGAAACTTTAAAAAGCAGTAATTTAAACTCCAATGGTGCTCGACGCATGGGGGGGAAGTCGGGCAACCAAACTACCCCACCCCCTCAGAGACGAATCCTGCAAAGCCCGACCCGTGCCGCGGATCTGCAAAAGAAGTTCAATGCAAAACTTTTCCAGAGCAATAGGAAATGGTCCTGTAGTTATTTTAAATAATAAAGATTATTTTAATAGATCAGTATCGGTTTTGCTCGATACAGGGTCTTCCCATAACTTCATTAACTTATTTACATTAAAAGAAGAAGTAGAAGTTCGAGAAATTTCAAAATCTGTAAACGGGATTACTCCAGAGTCGGTTCCTATAATCGGCATAACGACATTTAAAATCTGGGATCTAGATATTGAATTTTACATAACAGCGGTTCCCATTAACCAATACGACGCTGTCATTGGCAATGACTTCTTTATTAATAACAAAGCTATCATCTCGTTCTTTACTATGGTTTTAGGAAAGAGGCCTGTACGCCCTATTCCTATTGTATACAATACACAAAACCATAAGGTTATATTGAACCTTGATTCGGGCCCTGTTATTAAGACATCATGCAGCGACTTGCACGGAAACCAACAAAAATTTTTAATTGATACAGGCGGAGATGTTAGCCTGATAAAACTAAAAGCTCTCAAGCCCTATGATTTAATAGATACTAGTAGAATATTAGAATTAAGTGGAATAGGTACTAGAATTATAAAAACCTTAGGAGTAGTTTTGTTAAGAATTTTCGAATCCGAATCTCTTTTTAAAGAATTTGAATTTCATATTGTAGTAGATGATTTTCCTATCGCCGGTATGGGTATAATCGGTAATGACATTTTGAAGGAAGAAGAAGCAGATTTATCGTATAATAAACAATCGTTGACACTAACAAATATACCCACACGAAATATACCTTTCGTTAACGGTGGTAGGGAACAGTGGTTCTCGTTACCACCAAGAAGCAGCACCTGTTATTCGATCGCTGTTCAAGCGAGTTCCTTAGATGAGGGGTACCTACCTCAAGTCCAGCCTTTTCCGGGAGTCATCTTAGGGGACGCCGCGGTTAAAATAAAAAACGATAGAGCTATTGTAATGATAACTAATTTCAATGAATGCAGAGCTGAGTTCGAAATGCAACCAATCCCTGTCGAAGAATACGAAGTAAATAAACATTATAACCAGGAGAAAGCGATAGCGAATCTCCTGAGGAATTAGACTCTCATCTAGAAACGGCAGATCGTATTGAAGAAATTTTGAAAAGAATTCCTAGAAATAATTTAACATCAGAACAAAAAAAACATATTTTCGAGTTAGTCCGGGATTTCCACGATAGATTTTTCCTTGCGGGCGATGAGCTAGGCCTATCAAAAACTACATTTTGTAGAATTCCACTAACGGACGATAAGCCGGTAAAAATAAACAGTTTCGGCTACCCAAAGAACATCAAGACGAAGCTAAACGTCAGGTGAAGGAGTTAATCGAAACCAACGTCATCCAGAGATCCAGATCTCCATATAATGCCCCATTATGGATCGTTCCTAAGAAAGCGGATGCGCAAGGACGCAAACGATGGAGAATAGTTATAGATTTCCGGGCTCTTAACAAAAAGACGGTCGGCGATTCGTATCCTCTACCTAACATCAACGATATGTTGCTCAGATTAAGCGGAGCAACAATGTTCAGTGTCATGGATTTAGCTCGCGGTTTCCATCAAGTTCCCATGGCTCCTGAAGATCGAGAAAAAACAGCGTTCTCTACACCCGAGGGACATTACGAATTTGTCAGAATGCCCTTTGGTCTTAGCGTAGCACCACCAACTTTTCAGAGAATGGTAGACGACGAAACAGAAGACATGAGAAATGCTGGGGAATTGGAAAATTTGATAGATGATTTTATGATCCCTGCTAGAAACCTGACAGAACACAACAACCGATTAAGAAAATTTTTACAAAAACTTAGAGAAGCAAATTTAACGTTACAACCCGAAAAATGTAAGTTTTTCTGTAAAGAAGTGACTTTTCTTGGGCATATTATCAGTCCTCAAGGGATCAAGCCCGATCCAGCTAAAGTTTCAGCTTTAAAAGCCGCTTCCCAGCCCACTAATCACACTCAAATGAGAAAATTTTTAGGGTTGGCTAATTATTTGCGTAGATTCATCGCTAACTTCGCGGAAAGAACTAAACCACTGACGGAACTTACAAAGAAAAACAAAATTTTTCAATGGTCTAGCGAAGCACGAACAGCTTTTGACGATATAAAAGATGCAATTTGCGAGCAAACACTGTTGCTCCACCCTGATCCAGACAAAGCATTTGTTTTGATAGTTGATGCTTCGGAGGTAGGATTAGGTTGTATTTCAGGTCAAGAATTTGAAATAGAGTCGGAATCAAATAACACTGAAAGAATCAAACAATTTTTACCCATCGCTTATGGGTCTCGCACATTAATAAACGCGGAAACTAGATATACTAAACAAGAACGTGAATGCTTGGCACTCGTATTTGCCATTAAACAATTAAGACCTTATTTACACGCTCGTGAATTTATTGTACAAACAAATGAAGGTTGCGTATCATGGCTGAAAGACGGAGTCCATTTAACCGATAGGCAGGTCAAATGGAAATCTTTATTAAACGGGTATAAGTTTAAGGTTGTCCTTAAACGGAAAGTAGGTGATCAACTAGCCGATGCGTTATCAAACAATCCTCCAACCTGTTTGATGGAACCTGTTCCTACAACTCAAGTCAGCATGTGTCCAATCGACAACCCTCAGGAAGTACCAACGAAAAGGGGGCCAGGTAGACCCAGGAAAACTGACCAACCAAATCCTCTGGGAAAAGCGAAACCTGTTTTCCTGGCGCCTAGAGACACAATAGCCTCCAGATTGCGACAAAGAGTGGTCGAGTCAAGATCAACCGATCACCTCTATAAAAGACCCAATTATAAAGAATTAGAAACTTCTGAGCTTTCGTCAGCAGATGAAAACATCAGCAAGTCCAATCCACAACTATCAAATGTAACAAGTTCGCCACCTAGAGCATTTCCCAAGGAAATACCCTCCGTGGTAGAAATAGAGCCAAATTTTACCGAAACTGATGGAACTGAACCCGAGAACCCTCAGTTTGCAGAAGATATTAACGCGCAACCAGTGGATGAAGATTCGGGTCCTAAGACAGTAGAATCGGGTAATCTACAAGAAAGTTTTAATAAATTTGACGAGATTATGCGGAGAAGAGAAGAACAGGAGCAAGCTGCAGCGCAGTTACGAGAAGAACAAGAACGAGAGGAAGCTGAAGCCAGAGAAAACTTCGTGAAAGAAGTTAGAAGATTTTTTCACCGTTTTGATCGTACCTTACAAGGCGCGGGAAATGAAGATTCCGAAGAAGAATATAGAGAGGAGTCTGCCGCAGATGCGGACAATGAGGAAATCGAGGAGTCGGACGAATGTGAGGAAGAATCCGAGATTGATTCTATTGACGAGGCGATAGACGAAAGTCGCAGACAAGTAACTATGCCATCTTTCGGTGAAGTAACACCTTCTATCAACCGACAACTTATGTCATCTTTTGACGGAATGTACTGGGACGCGGGGGCGTATAAATTATTAAAAACTCCAGCGGGAGAAAGTATCTACTTTTCGCCGCGATCTCCAATAAATTTTAATTTAGATATAACCCCAGCGAATCTAGGGGGACGACCTTATGAGAGTCGTATCTCAACTTCACCAAAACAGAATACACCAAGCGAAATCGAAAATCCAGTAAGAGATAAAAATCAAAATGTAGAAACAGCGGTTTTTTTGAACGAAAAACTAAATGTAGAAACGACGGTTTCTTTGAAACCCAATCCTAGTTATCCGGTACCCCAAGCAGTTACAGCTCAATCAATAACTAAAGCCTTTGAAACGGAACCAGAATTATCCGAAGTAGATAGAAAGCCTATTGGTCCGGAATTGGAAAATACAATCGATTCCGAATCAGTAGGATTACCTCTCTTAAAAATCTCTCATAGTCGAGACGGTCTCACTTATGTTAAAGATAATATAGCTCACTTTCTCGCAGCTGATTGTAAATTCACTCAGCCAGTACCTGAATTATTACAAGCATTAAATTATATCTCCAAATCAGAATTTAAGATAAATAAACCTAAAGTATGACAAGTGTTCGTAACCCAGTATGGGAAAAGTCGGGTTTTCACAGTATTCTTTAAGCCCCATCACTTTGATAAAACTACTCCTGAAATGATATCGGATGCCCTGTATAGACTAAGAGGCGCGCTAGAAAAATACAAAATTCTAACTCTAAGAATAGCTGAAAATGGCGACGAAATGGGGGAGGGAATAGAACTTTATTTGACTAAGATATTTAAATTCTGCCCCTTAAATCTGACACTTACCAAAGGTAAAATAATATGCCCAACAGAAGACCAAAAATTACCCATAATTACCGAGTATCACTCCAGCTTAATCGGAGGTCATAAAGGCGTAGTAAAAACATTTTGGAGAATTCGTGAACGTTACTATTGGCCTGGAATGAAAGAAGACATACATAAATTTATACAGAACTGTGACGTTTGCCAGCGCGAAAAATTATCGCGAATAAAGACTCGACAACCTATGATAATAACTGACACACCTTTCGAAACATTTGAAAGGATTTCAATTGACACAGTTGGGCCACTTGAGCTCACTCCAGACGGTAACAGACATATTCTTACTATACAAGACAATTTTTCAAAATTTTGTGCCGCGGTCGCGATACCAGACATACGGACTGAAACCATAGCCGAAGCTCTAGTTAACAATTTTATCAGTCTATATGGCTGCCCAAAAGTAATTTTATCTGATAACGGTACTTCTTTTACAAGCAAACTTTTAAGTAAATTAGCTCGAATTTTACGAATCAAGCGAATAACAACATCTGCATACCATCCGCAATCTAACGGAGCATTAGAAAGATCTCATCATGCCTTAGTTGAATATCTAAAAGTATTCATAGAATTATTCTCAGATTGGGACAAGTATTTGGCTATGGCAATGTTTAATTACAATACAACTGTACATTCTGCAACCAATTTTACACCTTTTGAATTAATATTCGGTAAAAATGCCCGTTCTCCAACTTCATTCCCAGACTATTCTCAGATAGAAACCTACTCTGAGTCAATTGGTAATCTATTGACTCGATTAAACGAAGCCCGAGCTATAGCTCGAATTAATCTAATAAACTCTAAAAATCATTCAAAAGACAGATACGACAATACTTTACACGAGGTAGATTTTTCACCTGGTAAATTTGTGTATACAATAAAAGAACCGAGAAAGGGGAAACTCGATAGTCACTATCGCGGCCCTTATGAGATAGTAAAAATTTTAGAAAATGGAACTGTTGTTTTAGAAACAAACGAAGGACATAGATTCTCGAAACACCCTTCAAAGTTAAAACTGGCGTTCTCAGTCCATGAATTAACGAAGAAAACCTAAAATCTCAGCCTTCATAAAATGAAATCTTTTGTTACAGATGTTAGTTATTCAAATTTTATTTTCGGCAATATTTTTCGGCATATGGAATCTTGCAAATTCAGACAAATCGTATGAAGTCCAGTATTTTGAACAGAAATCTGGGATCTATTATGAGAGATTCCACAATATTCACATGATAAGGGAAAAATGGACCATGCTAATCACCATCGATATAGGGCAACTCTTAATGGAACCATCGGAAGAACAAATTAAATATGAATCCACGTTTCGAGACTGTTTCTTGGAGAAGTATTTCTCTAGGGAATTATGTTCTAGATCACTTCAAAAACCGGCAATAGATTATATTAATAACGAGAGTGTTCACTTGATGGCACATCTCAGGGAAATTATAGATAGAACTCCCGTAAGCGAAATCAGAAATTCGCGGAACATATGGTGGGGAGTTGTAGGGACCGTAGCTAGGAAAATATTTGGAATATTGGATCAGGAAGATGACGAAAATTATAGACAGGAAATTAATAAGTTATATCGCGATGAAGCACAAATTATTCATTTGATTAATAATTCTACACATATATTACGCACAGAAATCGATTCTCTTGTTATACAACTCAAAGATAATGTCAAAAATATCAATACACTTGCTAAAAGCATCGAAGATCTAACTCAATCTCAGAATGAACATATCAATATCATAGACCAGGAATTAGAATACAGCATTTATGCAACTAAAGTTTATAGACAGACACTACATCGCAATAGCTTAATAAGAGCTGCAATTACCGCTGTAGAAGAAGCAAAGAGAGGAATTCTAAATTCTGAATTAGTCTCTCCTGAGCAAATGAAAGAGGTTATGAGAACCATCGAAAGTAAATTCCCGAATTTAAATCCTCCACAACCGTTGGATCACAATGATCTCCAAACATTAACAAAAATAGCCAGAATCTCTGCTGCAAAATCAGATAACCTAATTATAGTCACTGTAGAGATACCTCTAATGGACAAATATCTGTGGCAAAGCTACAAACTAAGACCGTATAGAATACCCTACCTTGTGGGGGAATCCCTCGTAAGCTTATCCATAGAACCAACCTCAGATTATATTATTATTCAATCCGGGTTTAACAATTTCTATTCAGCCTCCCAGAAGTAGATAGACAAATGTCTGCCCGCAGGTGAGGAATTGGCATGCTTTCCAGACATACCGTTAGAGTCAATCTCTGAGTCCACTGAATGCGTAATAGATTTGGTCAAGGCAAAGGTTCCGAACGATATGGACGCGTGTAATGTAATTTTACTTCACCAGAATACTACCCAATGCGTCGCGCTAACTAACGAAAATGTATGGTTATTTTCTACACTTCAGCCGGAAAATCTTAAGATTAGGTGTGAGGGGGAGCTATCGGATACTATTAAATTAGGCGGTATCGGGTTGTTGAAAATTCCTCCTAATTGTAGAGCCGAAAATCATCGGATTACCTTACTAAGTCTAGGCGAATATAACTCCGAGAGGTCTGGATTGAACCCCGAGAAGGACCTCAACAATACCACCGAATTTTGAAAATTTGAACAATCGATCAGAAATAAAAACTTTCATAATTTTTGGGCTTCTCCCTTAATACTTTCGAAATCGTTAACTGGGAACAGCATTAGCTCCATACAGGCGCAAATATCGGAAATTAGTTTTGAGGATCGGAAAAATAAAAACTCTCAGATTCTTGTATGTACAGGTATAAGTTTAGCGTCAGTCGCAATTATCGTAATAGCAACCGTCGCTGGTTCCAAACTTAAATCTCATTTTAAAACAACCAAGGTTAAATTTATTCAGGAAAAAACAATCGAGGAGAGTGTATCCTCTGTTCAGGAAATTCACCAATCAACTAAAACTATGATCTCTATGCTAGCTGAGGGAGCTGATGACGCGTCGATTAATACACCGAATGTTAGCATGCCATCTCCTAGCCCTAGGGCCGTTTGTTTGCAAGCTGAATCGGGATTTTAAAACAGGATTCCGACCTACAACAAAAAAAAAAAAAAAAAAAAAAAAAAAAAAAAAAAAATTTCCTTTAAGGAGTATCATCTCTATTTTCTTTAAGAAAGTAAAGGAATTTTAGGTTTAAATTTTATAGGATAGGAAATAGACTTAGTATTGATAGGTTAGCAAGTAAGAGGAGCATTGACTCCATTCCCTTATTAAGGGAGATTCCATATAATTTTATTTCAATTTATAGAACCTCCCATAATCATGTTCAAACGCGTTAACCCTTGGACCATGACCGAAGCCAAAGTACATTTGGAGAAGTACCGTCATCTTGCGAAGGAGGAGGAAGTAAAGCGTGGAAAAGAATTGGACGCGAAGCTCAATAGTACCCGGGTCTACCCAATCGACCCCCGAGACGGCGACTTCGAGTTCTACCACGATATAACAATACGCGAGCGCACACCCAGACCTATGCCTGAGATCTGGGGCGAGGCTAACCAGCCTATGCTCGAGTTGCTAATATACGGATTGCCGCGAACCATTAAGAAGAAAAAGGTAATGGAGATCCTTCAGCTCAAGCCGGAAGAGGTGAAAAGTCTAGCCCTTTTCCCCGGTAAAAATCATTTGGCAGTAGGGCGCATAAAGCTCTACTCGGTCTTAACATCACTCCGGCTGCAAACCCAATCAAGGGACAATAACTTTAATATCGGGAAAACCAAGCTGCGGATTGTCCCGTTCAAAAAATTAGGGATCACACTTCCATCGGCCAGCGGGAGTTCGGATGCTCTCAATCTGGGAAAATATCTTGACCATGATTGCTGGATGGAGATCTTCCGGTACTTAAATTCAACTGATATGTGCGCCCTATCAATGTATTCGCCGGGTATGTGTCGGCTGGTACAAGAGGAAATAAGAACGTTCAACGTAGACATCGATAACATCGACAGACTGCTTAGGATTACCGGGGCAGGGGGATCAGATGAACTATTATCCGGAGCCTTCAAGGCACGACTGGTAAATCTTCGCACGTTAAGAATTAGCCTGCCAGAAAACCTTCTAATGTCGCCAGGAGTGATCGCCAACTTCATCAGGCACAGGGTTCCTGACATAATAACTAGGTTGGACATATCTGGAACTATTATCTCCAGCGGGTTAATCGAGGAGTTGGGGAGATTGAAGAAATTAGGGGCTCTTGCTATTGGAAGATCCCAGGGCCCTCTAGACAAAGAACTGGTGGGGTTATTCCGAGTAACCAATCTGGCAGAACTAAGCGTTAGCGATAATGCCTTTTTCACTGGACCCGCATTAAAAGAAGCTGGTGAAAAATTGCAACAGCTCACGTTGAAAGGCTGTTATCTTTCAAACCACGAGCACCTGATCCAGTTCTTCGCGGACAATAAGACTCTGAACGCATTGACCATTCAAGATTGCGACCGATCCCGGAAACGATACTTGGAGAACATCGATATGCTTCCGTTTATCAATTCAATCGGGAGTATGAAGATCAAGGTGTTAAACTTCCGCTGGGGAAATTATAAAGACGATAGATGGTGGCAAGCCTCAGAGAGGATTACCAGGAATACGGAGTTGAGGAACATTGAAGTATCCCTAGGTCATAACTCAAATAGGGTGGTCAGAAACTTGGTAGCGATGGCTCCTAACCTGGAAAACCTCACCAACTATGAGACTCGACTTGACCATGTCACCCTACCGGACCACGAAAGCGTACGCCTTGCAACGTTGAGCATCGTCAAGCCCCATAAGCGTATCGGGAGCTTCTACAGAACTCTGAAAACTAACATCAACACACTAGTGGTGTCCGGCGTGCATTTCTCTTATTACACAATCCATGAGGTCCTTGATACGAACCTTAGTATCGAAACTATCGATCTAAGGGGAGTAAAAGTTTTAACTCACGTACCAGCATTGTCAAGTCTGCTAAAAAGAGAGGACGAGGTCAACTTGCGGGTCGTCACGATTCTACTTCCATCAAGAGTAAAACCTGAAGAACTCCGAGGCAATACTCAGAGAAGCAACAAGCCGTATCGGGTCCTGGTGCAGACAGCTTAGTAGTTAATAGGGATAGCAAGTAGCATGTAGTATAGGAAAACTTAATCAATCAGAGGTAATAACCTACGATTCCTTTTAGGAGCACTATCTCCATTTTCCCAGGAAACATAAAGGAATTCTTAGGTTATCCCTTATTTAATCTTATTTTGTTCTAACGCCTTTAAGGAGTATCACCTCCATTTTTCCGTTAAGGAAACACAAAAGAATATTAGTTTAGTCCAAGTAATTTTACAAAATTAGTTATAAGGAAATACATTTATACATACATAAATAATAGGAAAAGAGGAAAACCCAGGAGCCCTTTTTCCTTTACACATTACCTTCTACCCAGGAGGGGTTTGGGTCTCTGTTATCCTTGGAGGGTGACGAGAGGTCCAAACCTCTTCATGTTAGAAAAAGGAAGGGGTAGCCTGGAGGAAAATAAAAAAAAAAAAAAAAAAAATGAAAAATAAAAAAAAAGGGAAGAAAAAAAAAAACATAAAAAGGGTCGCCTTTAAGGAGTATCATCTCCATTTTCAAGAAGGAAAAATATAGGGATTTTATAAAACAACAAAAATATATAGTGAATAGAGATGTAAGAGGTTAGATTAAGTACTTTAATCCTTAATGCATTAGTTTTCCAGTAGAACAATAATATCAAATATTTGTCATTTTATAAAATATGTTTAATTACAGAACTGGAGCTATCACTATGAACAGTGGTTGTAAACCCTAGGAACCAGAAAGGATAAGGTTTAGAATCCAACCAACGAAAAGGTATTAGCAGGAAAACCTTTGTTTCTAGTGATAGGCCCATATTTAATTAACAGTAATTTCAGTAAATGTAAAAGTTAGAATAAGATATTTAGTAATATATATATAGTACAAGCTCACAACCAATAATTCGCATGACTCTTGGCTGAGCATTTATAATTGTAAAACTTTGTGGCTTCCATGGTGAACCGAGTCAATTCCTTCTAACACATTTCCTCTATTTCATCTGATAACTTACGGACATTTCATTTCCCCTCATTCTCGTCAGAATGCCCTTTTATCTTGTCCTAAGTAGGCACAAACCTGGACTATACAACTCCTGGGTGGATTGTCGCGAGCAAATTATTTCATATCAAAATCCAGTTTCTAAACGAATTTCATCTCTAAAGGAATTTCATAAGTATTTACAATATTGGCAATCGATCCTTCACCCGATAAACCAGCGCTTCAGACGAAATGCTGAGGGTCGGATCGTTATCTTCACGGATGGATTGTGTTTTCGTAACGATTCCACAGAATCAGCAACAGGATTAGGTATTTATTTTGGACCAAATCACCCTCAGAATTTGTCTCTTCCGTGCTTTAACCGGAAAACCAACAACAGAGCAGAATTAGAAGCTATTCTGCAGGCTTTGAAAATTATAAGAAAATTCGATTTAATAAAAATAGATCTTTTCACGGACTCGGAATACTTATACAATGGCCTCAACATCTGGTACGAAAATTGGAAGGAACGAGATTGGATTACCTCGACAGGGAAGCCAGTTTCGTGTAAGGAAGAGCTAAAGTATATTAAGACTCAAATGGAGGTCCGAGACATTAAGATCTACCACGTTCCAGGTCACGAAGGAATCTATGGTAATGAGCAAGCCGACCAACTGGCCAAAAATGGAGCTAAATTATATGAATTATTCAAAATAGAAGCAGAGGCAGAGTTCAACTTCAGCCGAACAACTACAAGCTCCAAGAAATAGATACATTTCGGAGCTTGGGGGGGGGGATGTTATGTCCGACTTCGCAAGCTTTTCTCCTACAGTCATTCATGTTGAACACTTCCTAGGAATAGTTATTCCATTTTTCTCTGAGAGAAACAAGGATGGGTTCAATGAAGTGTGACAAAACATATTTTACCAATTTCTTTCTTTCCGTCTTCCATTCTCTTATTCGTAAGTCCCCACCTATCATCAGTTAAGATTGCTCTAATGCGCACAATTAGCATTGACTTAAATTAAGTTCCGTCAACGGGACATCCCAAGATGCAACTCACTCAAAATTTCCCCTTCTCCTAAACTCGGACCCCATGGTTGCGACGTTCAAAATTTTCAAGTGCAAGAACACTCTACCGAGCACCGGTTTGCATTGCGGTTTGTAGCTGAGTGACACTCAGCAAAGAGTCAGTTATTAGGTACAGCAGTATCCTCAAATCTCTCATATACAAAATAAATAAAACCGACCACGTCGCTTTTATAATTCAATACAAATTAATAAAATAAATCTTCAGTAAATCGCATCGCGAAAGCAATAATATAACAGTGAAGAATATATATCTTAATATATACATATGTAAATATATATATCTGTACCTCAGAGTATCAGTATCATTTAAATCAAACAAATATTAAATCGTACCGCAGAAAAGAATATAATCGAAAGAAATTAAGCGAATGTGTAACATAAAATTAAGAGTATCTTCCTTTAAAAAGTTTTAGCCCTATTTCCTGAACAGAAAAATAAAGGAAATATCAGCAGAAACAAATTTATAAAATAAAGATAAAAGCGTTATCGGTTGTGAGTGATAAGTTAAGTGCTAATATAAATTTGTGAGAATAATTATATTCTTAAAAATTCAAAGATTTATATGTAAAATAATAATCAGTGTAAAGTTCTGTAAACATTTTCGAGTATAATTAATTAATGAGTGAGATAATAAAGATATTCCTTTAAAGAGTATCACCTCTATTTTCTCTAAAGAAAAATAAAGAAATCTTTATTATCCATTTTGAATTTAACTTTAAAAATAAAGAAAAGCATAAGTGACGATAACTGTGTTAATATTATTCATAAAATAAGCTACGTAATTAAAAACCACTTCATTCCTCACCCGGAGATTGTCGTCATCGTGGGTTAGCATCAGTCCAAGGTTCTACGACGCGGGTACCATCTCCAGGAAAAGAAACTATACACATACACACATTTACATAGCAGTGCAAAGGTAAGACCGTTACAATTGACCTCTTTTCTTTCTACAATTTTAACAATTTTCCTAATCAGTCTCAAAAATCTTAAGAGTAAATAAGGATGCTATTAACTTTAAATTGTATGTATTGACTATCAAAATCGTACATTCATCCACCGTAAAACTATCTCTAGTTTAATTAAAGATAAAGAAATTAAAGAAAGTTCACATCGAAATTTATCCCAAAATTAAATAAATTAAGGCTTGAACTAAACACTCGAGCCGAAAATTGCATTGGTTAGTCCGAACGCCTAATCCACGCAACCAAATAGTTAAATAAATAATAGTCGGACATAACAGTACAATATCATTAGACTTATTTTTTTTTTTTTTTTACAAAATCTGACTCTAAACCATAAACATTTATTAATAAATTGTTAAGTTTTTAAAAAGTACTTATGGCTTTTAGTTGAATTGGAAATTGAATACCTCGATAATTTAACACTGTGCTGGAATGAGGATAAGATGATGTTCTTTTGGGATGAGCTGGCATATGGATATATAGCAGCGTTGATGGACCATAGGAATCAATACTCATCATAATTTTCAATATTCAGCACCGCTTTTTTGTCTCGGATATATTTACGCAGCTTGATAAATGTAGAATAACCAGCTTGCAAAGGCGCATACCTTAAAATATTTTAATTATAAGTCAGAGACAAAAAAATCTTGTAAAAAAAATTGGATTCAAACATACCTTGAAATGTTGATAGTGAGATTAATTATTTCATTCAAACTCCAACCTGAATCTTTTTGATTAAGTTCTTCTACTTTTTTCAACAGCTTATCGTAGACATTATCATCAAACCATTCGTAAAGTGGTGTTGCGTGTAGAACTTCATCACTTTTGGTTTGAAATGATTTTGTTTCTTCTACAGTCGTATCACTTTTAATATTTGGAAAATTACTCAATAGTGTAGTACTCACTTTAAGGCCTCCTTCTTGATTTAAAATATTTTCAATTTTACCGAGCACAACAGTTTTTGCATCATTTAAAAATTCACGCAAATCAGTGTGACCGAGGTTCACTATGCAGCCAGTTTTAATACGATTTTGGAAGGCATTTTCTAAGTCTTGCCATTGCATTAAATTTCTGTTATTTAAATCACCACCAATAACTTCTCCACTTAACTGCAGAAACCTTTCGTTGTACCAATATAAAAGTGAAATGTTTGCTTGTACACACCGTTTCTCGTAAGCACTAGAGCGCGGATCTGACAATATTGAGTTAAAATAATCAATATTATCAATACAAATGTTTGCTCATCTTAAAGATACTTCATTATTAACCGGACCACTCTAAAAAAGTTTATCATATGCTTCAGCTAAGGTTGTTATCAAGTTTCTTATGGCCCGAGTAATTGTAAAATCTCTGGCAGAATCCATGATGAAACTGATATCAATTCGAAAATCTTCTAATACTATATGTGATTCTCATGATTTTGCGTGCTGTTTTTAACGCCATCTATCGAGGCAGAGGATAACTATTGGTTCGTTAAAAAAAAAATGATCATCACTATAAGTTTTTATTATTCAATTACGTCTGTATCACGTGTTATCATCTGCGACATGTGATATCTTGAGCGCATCATCTATTAAACTCTCAGCTCACTGGCTATATAGTTGTAAAAAAAGCGTGCAATTTTTTTTATTTATAATATTATTATCCTCATCAATATAAATGACATATACTATGCAGCAATATTTATTTTTCTGAGAATTAAATAAGAATAATTATTGATGAAAGTGATGATGGATAATAAACGAAGAATAACAATATTCTCAATTCGAAGAACCTGATTGGATGCGAAGTTTTTATAACATAATAAAAATACTATATTAGCTAGAATATTAGCCTTAATTGATTAGTTTTTTCTTGTACATCTGATTGATAAGGTGTTTTGAAATAGAAACTTTATTAGACGTGCAGGGTTTCAGAGGTGCTGAAAATAATTTTATTATAAAAGAACTCGCTTTTATAACGTTGAAAAATACAATGAATGTTGAAGAAACATCACATGTATTGTTTAAACCACCTTACGCTTGGGAATTATTGTCTCAACGTCATCGGCGACTAAATGACTGGCTCAAACATTACCGGTAGCACGTCTGTCCACCCGCGGACAAATCACCCGCGACATTTTACCCGACGAAAATACACCCCCAGAAAATATACCCTCAGACCAAATCTCCCGTGACAATTAACCTGCGACAATACACCCGCAAATAAAATCAATCGTAAAATCCCACTGTTTTTGAATTGACATTTCATGCCACCTATCGGTCAATATTATTCTTAATTATCGTGGATATATCCCGTATGTCATTGTGAAACACCTTAATTTTTAATATATTTCGTGCTATCAGACTAAAGTACTATAGTATAAAGCAAAACATGTGATCAAAAATCATAACTAAAGTTATATATAAAGTGTTGTCAATTATTCATTTAAAAATGCCATTGAAATTTATCAAATCCCAACGAGGAAAAAATTTATTAATACATGAAGGATACGTTTATACCTGTAAAAGTTTAAATAAAAAAAGTGTGACTTGGCGTTGTAATGAACACAGCGGAAAATTCGCTTGTTCTGTTATTGTTCATACGACAACCGATGATAAAAATGGTAAATTAATATTTTCCGATATTATATTAACGTCTCATATTTCGATAGATTATAAAATATAATTTAATTTAATATGAAATATTATTAGAGATCCTCCGGTACATGATTATCCCGCCGATTTAGTCGACGTGAAAGCCAAGCGCATACGAACAAATTTGAAACGTCGTGCCGTCAATGATGATGTCGGACCAATTGCTATCATAGATAATGTCGTCAAAAATATTAAGTCACCTGTTATTGCTCGTTTGGGTTCAGTTGCATCTATGCAGCGTACGATACAACGCGCTCGACAAGAAAAAGTGCCCAACGTTAAAGAAACGGTGCTTGCTGATTTTACTGTACCTGACGAGTTATGCTGTACTTTCAAAACCGAACCATTTTTGCTCTATGATAGCGGGAGTCGTCGGAATCGCTATTTGATATTTTCAACTGACACTAATTTGAAAAGATTAAGTGAATGTGAAATTTGGTGTGAAGATGGGACATTTCGTACTGTTCCGGCCATTTTTCAACAGATGTATTCCATGCATGGCGTTGTTGGTGAACATACATTACCATTTGTTAATGTTTTGTCATCCAGTAAATGTAAATTAGTTTATCTAGGGATTTTACGAAAGATAAAGGAACTTCTTCCTGGTGTCATTAAATTGCGACGTATGTTAACTGACTTTGAGTCAGCGTATATGAATAGTGTGAATATAACCGGCTGCTTATTCCATCATACGCAATGTATGTGGCGTCAAGTTCAAGCCCAAGGGCTACAAGTTCAACACAATACTACGCTTATTCTATCTGAAAATATTCGAATGCTAATGGCTTTATCGTTTGTCCCAGTAGATGATGTAATTCTAGCATATGAAGAACTTGTTACTAGTCAATATTTCATTGATAATGATGAAATATTATCAGGACTATTAGACTACTATGAATCAACATGGATTGGAATAAAGAATCGGAATGGAGAGACCCGCTCTTCACCGTTATTCGATATTAAAATTTGGAATTGTTATTTAAGTGTGATTAATGATGAAATTAGGTCAAATAATGGAATGGGAGGTTGGCATCATTCATTTAATGAATTGATTCGGGTCAATCATGCTAATATTAGTAAATTCATTAATGTATTGAAAACCCAACAAAATATTGTTGAGCTCAAACTGTTGCAATTACGTACTGGTTTATTGTTAGCAAAGAAACGCCGAGTGTATCAGAATTATAATAATCGTTTAAAAAATATCGTTATGTCTTATAATGCTGATAAGAAATTGCAATATCTTAAAAATATTGCTCGTGTTTTGAAAGTATAATATTATTAAGAAAATTATATTAAATTAAATTACTGAATTAAATAATAATAAAAACTATCTATATTTCTCGTGATATATTATGTAGGTAAAATACAAATAAATCTATTTTCAACTGTATAATTACAGCATTATATATATTGTTTACCTGATATTTACCTTATCAGTTCCATTATCATTCGTAAATTTAATTGTCGAAAAGATGTCGGGGGTGAACTGGTCCTCGGGTTTATGTCGCGGGTGAAATGGTCCTCGGGTGAAATGTCGCGAGTGAATTGGTCCTCGGGTAAAACGTCGGGGGTGAAATGTCGCGGTTGAATTGTCGTCGGGTGATTTGTTACGTAACCAACATTACCATCATGGAATGACTTGGAATGTTGGTGATTTACCCTACAATAATTTGGAAGCTGTAATAAAGTGTATAACTAAGGATAACAAATATATTTATGTAAACGGCGAAGAGAAGAAAAAATGCCTACATCAAATTATTGGACCTAATATGACCGTTGTTAATTTAGAAAATTTGGGTTGCCCTGGAATCAAAAATAAAAAATTATCGATGTGTGATAATCATAAAAACTTTAAATTATCTAGAAACTGCTGTTATGCTTTGGAAAACGTTAAAATCCTGAAAAAGTGGTATATAAAGAATTATATTGGGGAGCCATCACTAGAAAGGTCTATAAAAATTTTTTATCAGTTGAAAAGAAATATTGAAGAAATGAAAGCAGAGGATATTAATATGCTGTCGAAAAATTTTATTATACAATTTGCTTCTGATAAAATTGATAAGGTTATAACGTTCTCTTCTATTTTACGCGTCCCACGGCGGAGTGTGGTCGGCGCTCAATAGCCGTTATGGCTCTCCGTTGGTGAAAAACTGAAAATAAAATAATGACAAGACAAAAGTCCCACCTGGAGATACCTCGAATCTCCCTGGACCCGCAGCTCTGCTCAGGCTGGGCTAGATATCCTGGTTGGGCGTCAGTTCGTGTGCCCCACGAGCAAAATTCAGAAATCAAAATAAACCAACGGAGGAAATGAAAAATGAAATGAAAATGTTTGCAGGATAGCAATTTTCAGAGATAGGAATAGGATAGCAAGAAAAAGATAGTAAATAATTAAAATATCGAGATAAATACTACCGGGTTGCTGACCATTTGCATTTAATTATAATTTGAATAATAATTTGTACTCTCCAATTTTATCGGACAAACAATAACACTATTGAATATATATAAATATAAAATGAATCACTTACAAAATAAACAAAATACTGGTCGTTATGTGCGCATACCAAATTATAAATTAGCTGGTTGTAATAACAAAAAATAATACGTGACAAACAATAAGTATTCGCCGTCAAAGAAAAATAATTATCGCATGTAAATAATAAATACTAAATAATAACTCAATCCCTCACCTGTGATTCTCAAACAATTAACGTATAAATGTTAATAAATGAATATAAATAATAATTTCACCCGCTGATGATTTATACCAGAGCTCAATATATAAATAATAATTGATAAGTTCACTCGCACGTGAAATCAAATAATAATAAAATATAATAATTAATATCAATGCTCAAAAACAACAATTCAAAAGAATACTTCAACAATTATCAAAAAAAATGTATTCACTCAATCTCAAAATAATTATTCCACTGGTGACCAACTCGCAGTTCACCAAATTAATATAAATAATAATAACTCAATAATTAGTTTAACAATTTCGCAAACTCAATAATAATTAAAACTCAAATTATAATTTCTGGTATCAATTATGTGTGATCACCCGGCAACTTCAGCTGCCTATGCTCTCTAGTAACCAGGAAAATTCTTCAATAATATATATATATATACCAAGGATAACAGCCCAGTCGCATATACTTAACGCCAGCAAATAATATTTATTACAAATTCTAAATATAATTACTACTCAAATATTTCCCAATTCAATATCTAGTATTATTATTCAGTAATAAATATTAATGCGAATCAAATATCCACTGGGATGTATAATCATATATCTCGTCATATGCTTGTACAATTTTGTATATGATAAATAATAATATATATATGTACACACACAAGTGCAAATGGCCACCAACGCGGGAAAGCAAGAGTACACGCCAATGAATTAATCAAAGGTACTTACAGTCGTCATCAATATGCAAAACTCGTACAGGTTCCATTGGTGAAATACGAATTAATACTGATAATCTCAATTTACAACAATTACTCGCACGATTAAATGACAATAATCGATTTACGTAGGTATTAACCAACCAAATGGCATCTCAATAATTAATTGTTATCGCAACAGCAACAGCACACACTACTCTTACAGTTGTTTATCCACGTCTGACCATGGCAGCACGTGATTCTCATGCCGGCACCTCGGCCGGCCATCTTGTATATCGGTATCTCATTTCAACCAATGGAGAACTATTGCTGTCGCATGTTAATTTTTGACCAATACCAATGACCCAGTACCTGATGTCAACTGTGCAAATTACTTGCTTCCCCCGTTAAATGCCCACTTGATTCTCGTATTACTAATCAAATTGACATAAAATGCAAAATCAATCGATGATTTGTGCATAACAAATCCAAATCAATGTAAAATATAATAACTTTGTCGATGACAACTGTTGCGTCGACGCGCATGCGTCGCGCAACCACGCTAATTACAAACACATGAATTAAATATATGATTAATTTCCCAGCCTCCTAAAAATATGATTGTATACCGGGTGTAATCAGTGAATTTTGCTGATTACTATCCAATTTACCTCTAGGAATTAAATTAAGTACAAACCATATAATAATTGAAACAAAATTATACATGTAAACATAATAATAATAATAATGATAATGTCTATGGAGACGTGTGAGCAGCGTGTGCTGCCATCTGTTGCTCACCGACCGGATGTGAGGCTGCCGCCATATTTAAATATCGTGACAAGGTTTGGGAAAAATTACCAATTGCTATGAAAAACGATAGAGACATAATCGATGCAGACTCTGTTATAATCATTATAATCCTACCACAATAGACTATGATGAACTTTTTTATGAAGTTCAGTTGATTAAAAATTGTGAAGAATGTAATAAACAAATGATTTAAGAAATACGTCTCAATAAACTAACATTAAAGGAACATGCTTTCAGTTTTAATCATCACTCTGTATATTTATTTATTGTTTTGATTTTATGGTCTTAGTTATGACGCTATAGCAAATATTCCAGTGGAGTCATTTAGCATCACTTTTCTCTTCTATCTTCAATTGAAATGATCGTTAAAAAAACTAAAAGTGATTCCGAGTGAAGAAAAGAAATTTGTTTTAAGTTGTAAAATATCTGATTGGTCGGTTATTTAGAGTGCGTAATTAGTGTGTGCTAATATAAACTGATTTTAAACAATTTAAAAAAACAGTTCTAAGATAATAAAATATTTACGATAAGTATTTTATATATTTTTTCAAAATTTTTATTGGAACATTAAATTAAAAATTATGGGGAACGCGTTAATATATGAAGCCATATTTCCACATGAATGGTTGCAAAGTAGCAACATTAATGCTATAATCAATAATATTATTGAAAAACTAAAATTATTAGATGATGATGATAAATTTAAAGGTGAAATTATTGTGCATAATAATTGTTCAACTATTTTAACGATTATAAATGAAAGACTATCATGGTGGTTTAAAATCCCTGGTGACACACAGCCTATTCTAACAAAATATTTTTTTGCTGGTGATCTTTTATCGGAATTTTTATCGGATCTTGAAGTCCAATATCAAGATTCGATATCAACAATACAACGAAATGGTTTTTTTTTTTTAATAGATTACTTGAATATGATTGTGTAATACCATGTGAATGGATGATGAGATATACTATTGAAGAACTACAACATAGAATTAGCAGCCAACTATTCACAATTATACTCAATGATCTAGGAATTGATGGAGCCGCAATCACAATTAATGGGGTGTCTACAAATTTAAAAATAATCTGCGAAAAATTTTCATGCTGGTTTCGTCTCATTTATGATGACACAACCGTACCATCGTTGAAAAGTTATTTTATGACAAGAGTTTTATGTGAAACATGGCCAGATACGTTGGGGAATCATGATGTTGAAGTGCGGCAATTAAATAATTTATTAACAATAGATGATCTAGAAGAAAGTGTTGATATTGAGGTTGATGAGAATGAGTCAAATGAAGATGAATTAGATCAATCGGAAGTTAATGTTGATGATAATAATTTAGATGAATTTGAGCAAAATCTCTATGAATGATATTGAGTGGTCTGATGATGATGATGATGATACTAACTAATTGAGTGAATCGATATGTTTTTGGAGATTGAGGATTTTTTAAAGTGAACTTTTAAAACGGCTTCAATAGATATGAGTTAAAAAGAAAAGATTGAGTATATATATATATATATATATATATATATATATAAATATATATATATATATATATATATATATATATATATATATATATATATGTTTATCAGCTGGTAGTTGTGGGGCCAAAAAAAATTTGATCTTATTCAAAAATATAAAGTTTTGTCTTGTTGGAACGAAGCTAAAATTAAAAAAAAAATTTTTTTTTTTTAATATTTTGTCGATATACCGATAAAAATAATTCATCGGTAAATCAGTACTTGTGAGGCCAGGTCTTATAAACAACGTTTGATATCTTAGTGAACTTTTGAAAATGGTACTTTCGAGGCCATTCTTTCCCCCCCTCCACCCGTTAAGATTATATCGGACAGTGGCTCTATAACTACCATAGAATCTGAATGAAACAGACTTTCCTCTTACACCTAGCGGTACTTATAGGTCCACGTGACATTTATAAGTTTATCGTACTTCAAACTTATAAATGTCACGTGGACCTATAAGTACCGCTAGGTGTAAGAGAAAAGTCTGTTTCATTCAGATTCTATGGTAGTTATAGAGCCACTGTCTGATATAATCTTAACGGGTGGAGGGGGGAAAAAATGGCCTCAAAAGTACCATTTTCAAAAGTTCACTAAGATATTAAACTTTGTTTATAAGACCTGGACTCACAAGTACTGATTTACCAATGAATTATTTTCATCGGTATACTGACATGCTCGTTTGATTGTTGCAATAATTATTTTCTTCAATTTATTAGTTTAGATTTAATTGCTGATGAAAAAATTGGAGAGCGTGTCATTGTGTAAATTTTTATATCATTTATATTCTACGGATCAGACTTGATTTAAGTTCGTTTAATTACACCTGTAAACTATGAATACTGATTTCTTTCTTAATTACACTGTTTTATCGAAAAAAAAATTTTAATGATTTTTTGAAACCTAACGTCTAGTCAATTGATTTTGACAGATAAGATTATTTTATCTGAGCCTCCGAAAAAACTTTTTTGGGAACAAGTTAATACTTATGACCGATTTCGAAGAGAGTGAAAATTTATAATCTAATTGTTGAGAAATAGCAGGAAATTGTGAGACTTCAATAAGTTAATAGTAACGTTTTCAAAATTATAGTTCTAAACGTAAAAACCATCCTTCAATGTCTTCATAGCAGTCAATTGGCGAGAAATTCATCGTCAAAGATGAAAAGCTTATTTGCTCTGACAGTTGATAATTCAGTGCTTCAAACTAATGCACATTGGGGAGCTCCATTTGGAACGAACATTCTTTTCTTTTAGCGGACACAAGAAAATTTTGTTATTTATGTTGAGAGTAACATTCCCTAAAAATTTCAGGTCTTATCTATAATTTTAAGTGCTTCCTCTCGAGCATCAAAGTTTATCCATTTAAAAAAAAATGTAAGTCGAGTAACTTTTCTTTTAATTTAATATAACTTAGCGCGGTTTCATCAATCGTTTTGTAACTAGTTTTTATTTGGAGAGTAATTGTTGCTTTTTAAAAGTGCATAAAATGGTTTTGGTCTAACTCGATCCATGTCGATTGTATCGGCTTTAAAAGTCAATTTTTGACTTTTTTCATTAATTTTTGCCTGAAAAATAATGACAAATAATGAGTTATACACCAGTTGTCACAGTCATCAATTTTTTTTCAGAAAATAATTTATTGGTTTTTGGCGCTAATTAATTAACTTGGTCAGTTTGATACTTATGAAACAATACTTAGTATCGATAAAATTAAAAAATTGATATAAAATAGTGATATTTTAATAGAAAAAGCATCTCAGTGTTGCGATTTGCCGCGTAAGTCTAAAATGGCTTCGCAAGTACCAGTACTCCAATCAATGTGGCCTTATTAGTAAGGCTAAAATGACCGGTCAGATTATTTTCAACCGTCACGTTTATAAAATGACTGGCCATCACGATTGTAGTGACATCTTATGAATGCATGATTGTAAATAAAAAATGCGGCAATTTCAAATGATTAAATATTTATATTCAATTATCATATCTATCAATTAAAGGTTTTCATAATGTCAATCGTATCGGATAATTTTTGAATTAATTCAAACAACTTTGACAAGAAGTAGGAAATTTTTATTACTGATATGTGATTTATTCAAAATTTTATTTTGGCGTGTTTATTTATTTCTTCATTCCGTTTTTTTTTTTTTTTGCTATGCACAATTCGTTAGAGAATAATTTTGTTTACAGCGAGAAATTTCGATCGAACCTTAGAATTCATAAAATTTTCTTATAATTGTCATTCTCATGGGATATTCTTAGTCAATTTTCTAGTATATTGTAAAAAATTAAGTAATTCTTATTGTATATCAATAAATAATGAATGTATCTTAGAAATTGAATTGATTTATCTTCCTTTAAGCCGACTAAAGGACAGTTGTTTTTGTATTATATACTCAACTAATCATTCAGTCGTTAAAAAATTTATCGTTACGAATTCTAATAGCCTATTAATAGAATTTCTTTGACCACATGTAATTTGCCAGAATGGCCTAGCAAACGCCAGTTTATCAATAAGATTGGTCTTATAACTACCTTTTCATGAAGGCAATAAGCATATGCTATAATAGGCATGTGCATATTTTAATTTGATTAGAAATGGTAGTTATGAGGCCTGGCCTTGCAAGTACCGATAAACCTCCGAAAAAAATTTGTACAGCATGCATTATATCACTTTAATGGCCTCACAAGTTTATTTTATAAATATAAAATGTATGTAGCCCTTTAACACCCTCTTAATAAGCAGTAATGTATCAAAAAAAAAAAAATTAATATACAGATACATATAAATATTTATCAAGGTGGACCAAAGTAATCGACTGTCCTTTTTTTTTACTAAATGTAATTCAAAAGTAGTTTGTAAAAAAATGCAAAAAATACTATTTAACAATCAGCTGATGGCCTCACAAGTACCAATAGGCAAAATTATATTTTTTATGACTACTAATAGTGATAATTAAGTCGATGTTATATGAACAATTAATCATAATTATTTGCTAATACATAGCAGTGAGACCAAATAAACTGTTTCAATCCTAAAAATCTGGATGACAAGAAAATAAACAAAAATATTTTTGCCGAATCAAATTTATTTTGAACTATAGAGTCGCTATTATTAGATAGAATTGAGAGTACATTGGGACATAATAAACATGTTTTAACCTAAAAAGTAGATGATATTTCCACCGCCCATTAATTTAATAATAATCATGTACAATGCAATCACTGATAACTTAATTTGGTGATTGATATCAAATTTTGGTACCTTCCATGAGTTAACGACAATATACTGATTACGAACTCGACACCTTGTTAACTTTTATTTGTACTAAATTAAAATATTATTATTATAAGATACTTTGACAATCCCTGCCAATTGATGTGAACAAAATCAAATGTTAGATTGATAGCAATATTATAAAATTGATAGTAATACAATAATAACATTACAAAATGTACGTAGAAACTATATAGATAAACTCAATTGGCAATTCAATTAGTGATAATAGTATCAACGATGAATGAGTTGTGATTATCAACAAATAGGCTTATGTCAATAATTCTACAGAAAGTTTAAAGTAAATATAGATTCAGGATGATTGCATATAGTCATGTCACATCTATTTTTGCCTTAAGTTTTGAGGCAAATCGATAATTGATAGAATAGTGACTACTGCCTTGTTTAATTGCAATTTTTTAAATTATTAATAACGTATATATCGTCATTGATAACTAACAATAATTCGTGTACGTGATAAAAAAATAAAATAACTCGATTGAGTTTTCGGTATAACTTGAATTTTTCTGTTCAATTTTGAACTGTCAAATCCACCTTGTTAACCTCAAAAATTATGCAACAAAATTTTAGGATGCTTTAGTTATAAGGCCTTTATGAGTAGTACACAACTTGTCAACGTCATCAATTTTTTTTCAGAAGATAAATTATTGGATTATTATGCTAGTTAATTAATTTGGCCAGTTTGATACTTATGAAACAATACTTAGCATCGATAAAACTATAAATTTATCATAAAATAGTGATATTTTAATAGAAAAAGCAGCTCAGAATTGTGGCTTGCCGCGTAAGTCTAAAATGGCTTCGCAAGTACCAGTACTCCAATCAATGTGGCCTTATTAGTAAGGCTAAAATGACCGGTCAGATTATTTTAAACCGTCACTTTTATAAAATGACTGGCCATCACGATTGTAGTGACATCTTATGAATGCATGATTGTAAATAAAAAATGCGGCAATTTCAAATGATTAAATATTTATATTCCATTATCAAATCTATATATTGAAGGTTTTCATAATATCATTCATATTCGATATTTTTTTCATTAATTCAAACAACTTTGACACTAAGTAGAAAACTTTGATTACTGATATGTGATTTATTCAAAATTTTATTTTGGCATGTTTATTTATTTCTTCATTTCTTTTTTTTTTTTTTTTTGTTATGCACAATTTGTCAGAAAATAATTTTTTTTACAGCGAGAAATTTCAATTAAACCTTAGGATTCATAAAATTTTCTTAGAATTGTGATTCTCATGGGATATTTTAGTTAATTTTTTAGTATATTATAAAAAATTAAGTAATTCTTATTGTATATCAATAAATAATGAATGTATCTTAGAAGTTGAATTTATTTTTCTTACTTTAAGCCGACTAAAGGACAGTTGTTTTTGTATTATATACTCAACTAATCATTCAGTCGTTAAAAAATTTATCGTTACAAATTTTAATAGCCTATTAATAGAATTTCTTTGACCACATGTAATTTGCTAGAATGGCCTAGCAAACGCCAGTTCATCGATAAGATTAGTCTCATAACTACCTTTTCATGAACACAATATGCATATGCCATAACAGGCATGTGCATATTTCAATTCGATTAGAAATGGTAGTTATGAGGCCTGGACTTGCAAGTACCGATAAACCTCCAAAAAAAGTTGGTACAGCATGCATTATATCACTCTAATGGCCTCACAAGTTGATTTTATAAATACAAAATATATGCGGCCCTTTAACTCCCTCTTAATAAACAGGAATGTATTTGAAAAAAATAATACATAGATATATATGAATATTCATTAAAGTGGACCAAAATAATCAGCTGATCTTTTTTTCTTTTTGAAATGCATTTCAAATGTTATTTTTAAAAAAATGCTAGATATATTATTTGACAATCAGCCGATGGCCTCACAAGTACCGATAGACAAAAATTATATTTTTTATGACTAATAATAGTTATAATATATAAGTCGATGTTATATGAAAAATTAATCATAATTATTTGTTTATTGATGACAGTAAGGCTAAGTAACTGTTTTAATCCTGAAAATCTGGATAATTATATAATACACAAAAATATCTTCGCCACATCAAATTTACTTTAAACTATAGATTTGCTATCATCAGATAGAATTAAGAGTACATTTGGACATAATAAACATGTTTTAACCTTAAATATGGATGGTATTCTCACCACTAGTTGATTTAATAAAAATCATGTACAATGCAATCACTGATAACTTAATTTGGTGATTGTTATCAAATTTCAATAACTTCTATGAGTTAACGATACTATCCCTGATTTAAAAAAAGGATTTGCTCCATGTTAAGTGTATACCTCTATATTAGTCGATTCAATCTGTTTTAAATCATTTAAAATTATTTTCAAATATTTCAAATCATTTTTCTTAATCAGGGATACCGATTGATAAACTCGACACCAAATCCGCCTTGGTAACCTCAAAAATTATACAACAAAATTTTGGGAGGCTTTAGTTATGATGCCATTATGAGTAGCACACAAGTTCTCAAAGTTATCAATTTCTTTTCAGAAAATAAATTATTGGATTTTTACTTTAATTAATTAACTTGGCCAGTTTGATACTTATGAAACAATACTTAGCATCTATAAAACTATAAATTTGATATAAAAAAGTGATATTCTAATAGAAAAAGCATCTTAGTATTGTTGCTTGCCGCGTAAGTCTAAAATCGCTTCGCAAGTACCAGTACTCCAATCAATGTGGCCTTATTAGTAAGGCTAAAATGACCGGTCAGATTATTTTCAACCGTCACATTTATAAAATGACTGGCCATCACGATTGTAGTGACATCTTATGAATGCATGATAGTAAATAAAAAATGCGGCAATATCAAATGATTAAATATTGATATTCCATTATCAAATCTATATATTAAAGGTTTTCATAATGTCATTCATATTCGATATTTTTTTCATTAATTCAAACAACTTTGACACGAAGTAGAAAACTTTGATTACTGATATGTGATTTATTCAAAATTTTATTTTGGCGTGTTTATTTATTTCTTCATTTCTTTTTTTTTTTTTTTTGTTATGCACAATTTGTCAGAAAATAATTTTTTTTACAGCGAGAAATTTCAATTGAACCTTAGGATTCATAAAATTTTCTTAGAATTGTGATTCTCATGGGATATTTTAGTTAATTTTTTAGTATATTATAAAAAATTAAGTAATTCTTATTGTATATCAATAAATAATGAATGTATCTTAGAAGTTGAATTTATTTTTCTTACTTTAAGCCGACTAAAGGACAGTTGTTTTTGTATTATATACTCAACTAGTCATTTAGACGCTAAAAAGTTTATCGTTACAAATTCTTATAGCCCATTACTAGAATTTTTGTAACTACACCTAATTTTTTGAAATGGCCTAGCAAACGCCAGTTTATCAATAAGCGTGGTCTCATAACTACCTTTTTATAAACGCAATATGCACATGCTATAATGAATATATGCGTATTTAAATTCGATAAGAAATAATTGTTATGAGGCCTGGACTTACAAGTACCGATATTCCTCTAAAAAATATTTATACAGCTTGCATTACATAATTTTGGTGGTCTCACAAGTTTATGATGTAAATATGAAATATATGTGGCCCTCTAACTCCTTCTTAATAAACAATAATGTATCTAAAAAAAAATGTATGTAGATGTATATAAATATTTATTAAGGTGGATTAAAATAATCGCATGTTTATTTTTTTCTAAATGTATTTCGAAAGTAATTTTAGAAAAAAGTGCAAAAAATATTGTTTGACAATCAGCTGATGGCCTCACAAGTACCGATAGACAATAATTATATTTTTTATTACTAGAAGTTATAATATAAGTCGATATTATATGAACAATTAATCAAAATTATTTGCTTATAGATGGCAGTAAGACTAAATTAACTGTTTTAATTCTAAAAATCTGGATAATTATATAATAAACAAATTTATTTTGAACTATAGATTTGCTATCATCAGATAGAATTAGAAGTACATTGGGACATAATAAACATGTTTCAACCTAAAAAATTGATGGTATTTCCACCACCAGTTTATCTAATAAAAAACATGCACAATGCAATCACTGATAACTTAATTTTGTGATTGTTATCAAATTTTGGTAACTTCCATGAGTTAACGATAATATACTGATTGATAAACCCCGCAACTCATTAATTTTCATTTGTAGTGAATTATAATATTATTATCATTAGATCCTTTGACGATTCCTATCAATTAATGTGAACAAAATCGGTTGTTAGATTGCTATCTATATTATAAAATTGATAATAATACAATAATAACATTACAAAAAACGCGTAGAGACTATATAGATGAACTCGATTGGCAATCCAATCAGTAAAAATAGTATTAAAGATGAATGAGTCGTTATTATCAACAAATAGGCTTATGTCAATAATTCCAGAAAAAGTTTAAAGTAAATGTAAATTCATTACAATTATATATAGTTATGTCACATCTATTCGTGCCCTAAGTCTTGATGCAAATCTATAAATGATAGAACAATGACTACTGCCTTGATTCATTGCAATCTTTTAATTGTTCATTACGGATATATCGTCATTAATAACTAACAATAATTTTTGTACATGATGGAAAAATAAAATAAGTCAGTTAAGTTTCCGTTATAACTTCAATTTTTCTGCTTAATTATGAACTGTCAAATCCGCCTTGTTAATCTCAAAAATTATACAACAAAATTTTAGGATGCTTTAGTTGTGAGGCCATTATGAGTAGTACACAAGTTGTCAAAGTCATCAATTTTTTTTCAGGAAATAAATTATCGGATTTTTACGTTATTTTATTAACTTGGTCAGTTTGATACTTATGAAACAATACTTAGCATCGATAAAACAAAAAATTTGATATAAAATAGTGATATTTTGATAGAAAAAGCATCTCAGTATTGTGGCTTGCCTCGTAAGTCTAAAATGGTTCTACAAATACCAGTACTCCAATCAATGTGGCCTTATTAGTAATGCGAAACTGACCGGTCAGATTATTTTCAACCGTCACAGTCATAAAATGACTGGCCACCACGATTGTAGTAACATCTTATGAATGCATGATTGCAAATAAAAACTGCGGTAAATTTAACTAATCAAAAATTTATATTCAATTATCAAATCTGTAAATTGAAGGTTTTCATAATGTCAGTCGTATTGGATATTTTTCTAATTAATCCAAATAACTTTGACAAGAATTAGAAAATTTTGATTACTGACATGTGATTTATTTAAAATTTTATTTTGGACTTTTATATATTTCTTCATTTTTTTTTTTTTTTGGTATGCAGAATTTGTTAGAGAATAATTTTTTTTACAGTTAGGAATTTCGATTGAACCTTTGAATTTATAAATTTTTTTCTGGAATTGTCATTCTCATTGGATATTTTTAGTCAATTTTCTAGTATATTGAATAAAATTAAATAATTCTTATTGTATATGAATAAATAGTGAATGTATCTTAGAAATGAAATTGTTTTATTTTACTTTAAGCCAGTTGAAGGACAGTTGTTTTTGTACTATATACTCAACTAATCATTCAGTCGTTAAAAAATTTATTGTTATAAATTCTAATAGCCTATTAATAAAATTTTTTTGACCACATGTAATTTGCTAGAATGGCCTAGCAAACGCCAGTTTACCAATAAGATTGGTCTTATAACTACCTTTCCATGAACGCAATAAGCATATGCTATAATAGGCATGGGCATATTTTAATTTGATTAGAAATGGTAGTTATGAGGCCTGGACTTGCAAGTACCGATAAACCTCCGAAAAAAATTTGTACAGCGTTCATTATATCACTTTAATGGCCTCACAAGTTTATTTTACAAATATAAAATATATGTGGCCCTTTAACACCCTCTTAATAAACAGTAATGTATCTAAAAAAAAAAATAATATATAGATACATATAAATATTTGTTAAGGTGGACCAAAGTAATCGACTGTCCTTTTTTTTTACTAAATGTATTTCAAAAGTAGTTTTTAAAAAAATGCAAAAAATACTATTTAACAATCAGCTGATGGCCTCACAAGTACCAATAGGCAAAAATTATATTTTTTATGACTACTAATAGTGATAGTATAAGTCGATGTTATATGAATAATTAATCATAATTATTTGCTTAAAGATCGCAGTAAGACTAAATGAACTGTTTCAGTCCTAAAAATCTGGATAAATATATAATAAACAGAAATATTTTCGCCACCATGATTTGCTATCATCAGCGAGAATTGAGTGTACATTGGGAGATAATAAACATGTTCAACCTAAAAAATGGATTGTGTTTCCGCCGCCAGTTTATCTCATAATAATCATGTACAATGCAATTGCTGATAACGTAATTTAGTTATTGTTATCAAATTTTGGTTACTTTCATGAGTTAACAATAATATACTGATTGATAAACTCGGCACTTTGTTTTTTTTTTCATTGGTAGTAAATTAAAATATTATAATTATTATTAGATACTTTGACAATTCCGGTCAATTCATGTGAACAAAATCAGTTGTTAGATTGATAGCTATATTATAAAATTGATAATAATACAATAATAGCATTGCAAAATGTGCGTAGAGATTATATGGATCAATTCAATTGGCAATTCAATTAGGAAAACCGTGATACTTTATTTACCTATCGTCTCAATTTTCCTAAATTATTTTTGACCGAGTATCCTCCATTAAGAATAATTATTCAAAATTATTCAGAACATTGTTTTACATTTTAAAATGATGTAAAACAATTTGAATCGACATATATATAGATATACTTAGCATAGATTAAATCGTTTTCCTTAAACAGGGTTTCGTCTTTCCGAAGTGGTTTCAGTTTATTCGCATCACAACCCCAATTAGCTCAAAAAATCATGTTCTGATCGTTTTTGATTGATTACAAAATTACACTAGTAAAATTGACAAGAAAAAAGTAATTATTTATGATGACCAAAACATAAGTAAATATTAACTCGTGAATAAGTATACAAAACTTTTTCGATTATCTGGTTATTATAAATAAACAAATTTTAGTTTGAAAATTTTTTTATATTAATTTTATAATCTAGTAGATATTATCAGAATAGAATTTCTTTGAATAAATTGATGTGTAAAAGCAAATACTGGAAGAGTGTTTCGGAATCCTGAAAACTTAGTAGAAAATAATTTGTGGGAAATGAGACGATCTTCAAGTGAAGTCCTATGACATTGTATGACAAAACTAAAAATCACACTAGAAATATTGAATAATATTTGAATTTTGCCTCGAATTACTTTTGAAAGAGGAGATTTATCAAAAAGCAATGAGAGAATTTCCCTGTGGGGCATTCATTTTTCAACAAAAATGTACATTGGTTCTTTGACATACTAATTAGTCAACGAGTCATAAAATCCCAAAGTTGAAAAAAATTTTTTCTATCTATTTTTGAAAATTTTGTTGGTCTTACATCATACGCAAAAATTACCTAGCAAACACCAGTACATGAATAAAATTCACATCTATACACTATATATAGATTGCAAGTGGTCGTTATGAGGACTCATGGTGATTTTTTGAAGTAAAAGCCGCTAAACCGTCCATTATTAATAGCAAATTGCGTTTTTGTGGAAATTATTAGTATGTGATGAATCACTGATGATATATACGACGATTTGCATCTTTATACTTCGACATTGTTCTATATACTTTTATATACTATTATATACTCTCGACATAATGTGTTGCTTACGAAGCCTGGCCTCAGAAGTGCATATATACAGTAATTCTAATTTTGTGAGGCCTGGCTTCATAAAATACGTACGACGTCAGATACTTATGGGGCCTGGCCTCATAAGTCCAAATTGGCCTCACAAATTCCAGTATATCAATGAATGTGGCCTCACAACTACCTTTTAATGAACATATATATATATATAATATATGTAATATAAATAAGAGTGCTTGGAGATGTATAAACAATGTATCACTAGTACTCCAGTGACAATATGCGTTCAAAATCTTTTTAGTTGCTTTGAAGACTCAGTGTAGACTAAGCGTTTTAATTTTAAAGACCTAAGAGAGTTGATTGCTCATAAAACTTTTTAAAGTTTTTATAAAAAAAAGTCAGTGCTTAATTAATTTATTTCAAGTGCACAATTAAACAATACAAAAAATAAATTTTGTGACCGTAAGGGAATATTTTGAAAAGTTGAAGTATGGAGTTGACATCGACATAAGTATTCTTTTCCTAAATAAATCGATCTCTCTAAATTTTTGCAATCTGTTTCGTGTTTAATTGAAGTTTTTTTTTCTTTATTTATTTATTTTTTTATTTTTTTTCTTTAACTTCCCGCTTAGAAAATCGATGATTTTCAAAAATTTCGGGAAGTTATTGTTTTCACCCCGATTTTCAAAAATCGAGTTTTCATCAGATGTCGACGTTTTGAGGTCCTAGGAAGCTATTCTGACTATTTTTAGAATGATGTCCGAGTGTCTGTATGTATGTGTGTGTGTGTGTGTGTGTGTGTGTGTGTGTGTGTGTGTGTGTGTGTGTGTGTGTGTGTGTGTGTGTGTGTATGTATGTAAACTCTTTATAACTTTTTAACTAATAAACCGATTTGGATGGTTAAGGCGGCAATCGAAAGAGTTTTTTGGCCATCAACTTTTCTGAAAATTTCAGATCATTTGACCAAGTAGACTCGAAGATATTGGCCAATTACGACAAAAAAAAATTTTTTTTTTTAGTTTTTTATTGATTTCTCGAAAACGACTTATACGATCGACTTCAAAATCTAATCAGCTCTAGAACTCAATGAAACGCGTCGATTGCCACCTCAAACATCTAAATCGAATAATTCGTTCGAGAGTTATCGTTGGAGAAAGAAATGGTAAAAAACAGTTTTTTGCGAATATCTTTGAAACAACTCAACCAAACAATCCAAAAATCTAATCAGCTTTAGACTTTATTAAAACACGTCGATTGCCACCTTAAACATCAAAATTGGATAATTCGTTTGAGAGTTATCGCGGGAGAAAGAAATGCTAAAAACTGTTTTTTTTCGAAAATAATGGTATGCAAAAGTATTTTCGAGCTTGAAGAGCTCGAAAATGTATTTACAACGATGTTTTCGAGCTCCTTGAGCTCGAAAACAGCGGGAAGTTTTGGGGCTGGCCCGCAGGGTCAACCGATGCCCAGATTTTTTTTATCAGACTTTGGTATCTATAACAATGGACATCGATTCATTATTCGAGGATCCTGGGGATCCATTAAAAAAATTAGAAATTCTTGCAAAAGTTCACCAGGTGCGTCAGTGCCTGCCAGACTTTTTTCAACCGCTGGTGGATGAACTGGAGACAGCGTGGAGTTTTCGCATGAATCGGCATGGAAGATATGGGTTTCCCGATTATGTACTTTATGCCGATTACAAAATAGATATCCTTCCGGCCTACGATGCATTTTTATACCGCATCCATAATATGATATATAATTTAAGAAATCATAATGCTAATGCGGTATTATAAGTTGAATAATGATAATAATGAGAATGATAGTAATATGAATAACAATAACAATAATAATAATAAACTATTTTTTTTTATATTATAGTATAATAATAATAATAATGATGAAAAAAAACTATTCTGATATATTATATGGTATAATAAAGATAACGAAAAAAATTGATAATTATTTTGTAGATTTTCAATGTATCAAGACAAATTATATATTTATTAATTTATCTCATCCCTCTTTAAAAGCTGTGATTAAAAATCCTATGATTTTTATTGTAGGTAAGTGATATTATTTCAATTTTTTAGTAATAAATTCGCAAGTCATATATATATATATATTTATTATTTATCTTGTACGCAGAAATATCTTAATGAAATGAGGGTGCTTATACCCTGCCAAACTTATGATACAAACTTTTTATTTATATTCCTATGTTATATATGTCGTAGTCATATAATAAAACCCGCCAAAAAGTGTAAACCCGTGAAAAAATTTTCTGATATGGCCTGATATGGCTTGATTTCGGCGGTTCATATCAGGCCTGATATGGAAATTGGCCATATCAGAAAATATATGTACAGATAAGATTTGATATGTTCTGATATGGACATATCAGACTATATATAGTGAGATTACATTGTTATCTCGGGAACTAAATTTATAGATAATTTTATAAAATTGTGTATAACTTTGTGAAGTTGTATATGCAATAATTGTCATGAAAAGAAAAAAAAAAAAAAAAAAGAAAAAAAAATCCAGCCAGGTCATGGGTTCGAACCCGAATACTTCTGATTCAAAGTCTGATCTATTACCCACTCTGCCAAGTCATGAACTTGAAATGTAAGGTTGATTATATCTATTTGGATAAAATTGAAACTAAGAAAATTGAAGACGTTAAATAAATGATTGATTTGGTTACTTGTATTATATTCAATTGTTATTGTTTATAGAGTAACGGGACCATTAACGGTATACCCACCAGTAACGGGGCAAGAACTACTTCTTTTGGTAAAAAAAAAAAAAAGAAGTTAAAGATTTTCAAACTTATAAGTTTTAAAAAAGTATAGATAAAAGTTTAATTATAATTAAACTTTTTTCAATTTAAAATCTCAATTTTTTATATTTAAATTCATTACGAATATTTGAAACTCTCTCAGAGATTTAAAAATTGATCTCGTTAGCTTATTGGAAAAATTTTTCAACAAAGTTTGTATGCTTTATACAATTTATAAATGCGGTAAATTAAAATATTTCACAGACTTCATAAGATTTTATGAATCATTATAAAATCGGTTTTTCCGAACAATGTTACGTTATTTGGTCATTTCTAAATTATTTTACCAAACGTATGTATACGGAAAACTCGAGAAAACTAGTATATGTGCCCATATCAGGGCATATCAAGCCATATCAAACCGGATCAAGATTTTTTTTGACAAGCATATTAAAATATATATACCCTTATCAAGTTATATCAGGTCATATCAAGACATATAAAAAAAATTATATACAAGCATATCAAGTCAGATCAAGACATATCAAATCTGATATCGATATATCAAGTTCATATGGACATATCAACTTGATATGGCTTGATATGGCCAATTTTTATATCAGACTATATCAGAATATATTAAAAATTATATATGGGCATATCAGATCATATCAGGTCAGATATGAATGTATCAAATTTTTTGATATGGCCATATCAGGTTATATAAGGCTTGATCAGAAAATTTTTTCACGGGAAAGCAAGTCAGTGCATGATCTGACAGCAGTTCGTGTATCCTAATTCAGCTTCGTCATATTATATGACTAGGTATTTCATGAAACCACTAATTTTCTGTAGCCTTTTATGTTCAACCGCTATGTACACAATCCGACCAACCCACTGAATCGATAGTTCATGAAATAATTTGTGTTCGGTGCAATAAGTTAATTACAATACTATAGTTTTATACTATGAATAAAATGAAAAATTTAATTTACGAATAAATTAAATATATATTATAAAGATAATTTAAAAATATGATTGAAAAAAAATTAAGAACCTACTATTTTTTTTCATAGCATACATACAAAATAACTGGAAATAAAAAATGTGAGGGTTTTTATTATGCCGTCGACCAAACTTGAAACTAGAAATTAAGTCACCAAAAAATTGTTATTCTGCGTAACAAAATTATTGTGCACGTAAAACTTATTAATAAACTGTAATGGCAATTATTTGTATAAAATAAAAATTACCGTATCAAGTAAAGTCTTTTACAGCATAATAATTTTTTAGCAACTCAACTTTCTGTTTAAAGTTTTGTCGTTTTTTAAATTTTTTATTTCCATTTTTCTCCAGGTATGCCAATTGAAAGAAAAGATAATTGATTTGTTTTTCTTTTTATTCGTAGCATAATACTTTTTAAACATTTTAACATATTGATTGCACTGAAAATGAGTTATTCTTGTAATTAATGGAAGCAATTCACGGTACCGATAAATATAAAATTAAATGCATAAAAACTTTCAATAAAAAACATTGAAGTCCAAATAATTTACAATGTATTAATAATTAAATTTTTTTTAGATGACTTACCGGTTACACTAATATTACAGTGAATATTTTCTATATCAATCGCCATAACATCCTGGTGGTATGAAAATAATATAATTTTTATTTTTTACCGAAGTCAACCTACATGGTTGTGATACCAAGCTTACTTCGCAGAAATTCAATTTTTTACTCATCAAACATTCTTCAATACTGTGAACAGTAACATTTCTTGATGAATAAAAATATTTGTTCTGTTTTAAGACTTCTTCATAAAAAATATAAATTTTATCTACAATTTCATTACAATCTAAGTGATAAATATTTTTTATCACTACTATCTTGCCATTTTTTAATACTACTGATGAATCATTTATTTTTTGACATAAACGATAACTATCAGATGTATATCGTTTGCTATTTAAAATAAATCTATTGAACGGCTTACATTTCTGCAATCTATTTAAAAGTTTTTGCTCTTCAGTATTTAGTTCATAGCCTTTGCCTCTTCTTATTAGTATACAGCCATCCACTTTATAAGTATTTTTTAAACGTCCTGTTAAATTTCTCTCGCGAAATTTGAGAAACCTGTTGCTTGTTTCAATTTTATTTTTCAATGATGGTAATGCTTTTTGAAATAAGAATCGTCTTGCAATTTGAACATCGATACGATTTGGACTTTTTGGCATTTTTAAAACAAAGTGGTTCTGATTTTCAAAAATAAAAGTATTGTGGCATTTTAAAGGTCCGAAATTCAAGACACTTTGTTCCATATGTGTTAATTAATGAACATTATATGTCATCGCCTTTTTCCCGAAGTATTCCTGATACCGTGCTACATATCTTACGATTAAAGAACTAGAACGTCAAAGGTCATCGTATTCTATTTCTTCAGATAGTAAAATACTAACTGCTTCCGCAAGTAAAGCTAGATGTTCTAAATATTTCTGAGGCAATACTCCTTTCAAACTTATCAATGAATAAAACAATAGCCATGACCACCATTCCGTTGCCTTCCACATTTTTCTCTCGGTAATATTTCTTGGTGAGCGCGTTATGCATGTTGGATGTTTAAAACTCATAAGTTTTGTATTTATTGCTTCAACCTGATTAGGGTTACCGACAAAATATTCTTTGCCGAATGACGATAACAGTATTTCGGTATGTTGCTGTGTTACACCTCATAAAATGCAATGCATATAATCTGGTGAAATTCCATCAACAATATTAAAATATTTAAAAATCATCAATGGTGATGGTCCCCAGACTCCTTGAACGTCATTGCCGTATTGGTTTTCCACAGCAAGTACCATGTTTTTTTTTATTGATTCGTCTGTCTGAATTTGTGAAACGACTGTAGATATAGGATATTTTGCATAATTATCAACCCGCTCCGTAGGATGTTCGCAAAATGTACACCCATAAGTTCCGTTATACTGCTTGTAAAGTGAGCGAATGTTGAAAAAGGATCTGGTTTAGGTGTGATGTAATCTTAACAACTGAAAAATTACACGAATTATTATACCAAATGAATTATATATTTATTAACACTATTAACACTTAAAACTGTGAGAAGATAATATGAAAAAGCGAATGCAATAAAAAATATACGCGTCAGCAAATGCAACTAAGAATTATAATAAAGCGAAGCGGTTTTAGAGTACGAGGTTGTACTCTTGAATTCAGGAGCAAAAAAGACCCAGAGAAAATGTAGTTGGAGACGACGTGGCCGCTTGGTGGTGACGTCGCAGTCTCGATGTGTATAACGAATTTCCTGATTGGTCGGCTGGGAGCGGGGATCTCATGCCAACTTGACTCGGCCATGAGCTAGAAATCGTATGTACCGGGCTCAAATAGCGAGTGACCCGGCACTATACTGACTATCAGTCAGTAGCGAGTTTGGCAACTCACGGCTGTAGCGGAAATGCACGACGCTTTTCAAATTGTCTAAGCTCGTGACTGAACACTGCTTCATATTCGAAATTTTACACTGTGCAACTGAATCAACTACGAAGCATAATGGAATGAACTTACTTGTTATTATTTCATTTTCGAGCTTCCATTGTACACCTTTATCAGTTAAATCATTAGCTTGTTGAACGAATGGTTTCAGAAATAGATGCATATCTGGTTCTTTGTTATCAACCCATTGGTACGTCCAGACTATTTTCTTTTGTTTATATATTATTTAATCTTATTTTATTTTTTCGAAATCTTACATTTTATGTTTTACTTAACGTTTTGGTTGACATTAGGAAACTTGTTCGAACACTAAATCTATATTTTAATATAATATTGGGCGAAAAGGAATTTTAATCTTCAGCCAGGGTCAGAGTAGCTGCTGACGCACTTTCTTATCGCCAGCACACTCTAAATAAGAACAATGTAACAATCGATATATATCAATTGCGATTTAATCAATCACGTTAACATTCTATATTAAACTCTTATTTTTCTTTTGTAAATAAGAAATACTCGACTACGTCCCACCCCGCGGTGATAAATTTACCTTTCTCAGGTATCTATGTGAGTGCATGCACGATGACCATGAACAGGCAGAGATCGACAGATGGGACAATATTGTATATATCTCTCTCTCTCTCTCTCTGCCATCCTTGTTCAAACCAACTATGATACCTAAGAGTATACTCATCTTGCATCCACACCTACCTGTGTACTTTTTGACAATATACGTACAAGAGAGTGTGTGTGTGTGAGCATAATACCCAATAGATGAATGATGAAATCACCGTCTAATTTATCAGGGACGCGTGCACGTGAGCACTGAGCCTCTAGCGATTCAGCGGTAAACAAATTTTACGAGTTAAATGATTTACCTTACTTATAATCCAAATTCAATATTTCGAGTTATTTTTTTTTTGATTTCGAAATCTCTGAAATACTTACTAGTAACACGGATTGCGTAATATGTTTACTTACTTGTTTGTCACATAGAATGACCTCCAAATTCGAAATATACGCGCATTATATTTTTCTCACGGGACAAATCACGACTCCTTTCACCAATATTAGACCTACAGCATAGATTACTCATTTGTTTTTCATGCAAGATGACTCCCGAACCCGGAACACTTACGCATCATGTTTTTCTACCCCCTGTTGTTAACTCTAAGCTTACAACATAGATTACTCATTTGTTTTTCACGTAGAATGACCTCCAAACCCGGAACACTTACGCATCATCTTGTTTTTGACCATCTTGAGACGTATTTTGATTCCCTAAACCCGGAAACTATTGCTACACCATGGATTACTCATTTGTTTTTGACGCCCTGTTAGATCATCACATCGATGATCCAAACCAGGAAATCAATAGGAGCCACACCATTCCCCCAACTAGATCTAGGGTATATAAACTGCCGAAAATCTAATGAAGTCAGTCAATCGCTAATCAGAACTAATCTCTGCCGGATCCCGGGTAAATCACAAAATCTCTGCTGGTTTCGGTCTGAAAATTCTATTAGTTTAAAATAAGATTAGTTCTAAACGGCTGAAGCCGATTAGTACCGCGAATCAGAATTTAGAATTTTCATCGTTGTCCACGTGACGGTCCACCGCCTAGGCAATCGGGCTCCTTGGGCAAATAATTAAATTTTAAATTCGTTAAAATCTCGGTTGATTCGACTCACCCCCAAACCAGGATTATCGGTTTCGTGACGGTCCATAGCCTAGGAATCCGGACTCCTAGACCGACATCCTAACAAAAAAAGAATACTCGCATTCATACTCGATAGATAGGGGAGTGCATCCGCTTGGCACCCCAGTAGCTCCGAGTCTGAACAAAATATTTGATTCCGCTGAATAAAATCACGAAGCCACAGTGCCGTGTCCCAGTGTAATTAAAAATAAGGACTGTAATTGAACAATTCGTGATCATAAATTCAAATTGGTGAACTGTGAGAGAGTGTGATCAGCGAAAATTGTAAACCACCTCAAGCTGAGTGGTAAGTCTATATATATATTGTAAAACTATAACACACCTTTGTAAAACAATATTACAAGAATATAAAATTCTTCATTTTTTTTTAAGAAACATCTTTCTCTTATTTTATACCTCTTACTCCAACATTCATAGGTTAACGGGTACAGAAAGAGACAGACGTTAAGAACGGGGACTTCTCGAGGGCCCATATTCACCTACCCATTTTCCTTTCGCTTCAATATCCCGGACCTATCCTAAAGCCACGCAGGTCAACGATCGGGATAGTCTATCGTACTTCCGCTCGGTACGAAATAGACTTATTTAGTATTTAACGAAATTACCGAGTAATTAACATTCTCACACTAGCCACGTGACGGTCCTAATAGGCTCCTTGGTTGAGTTATAGAATAATTATTTTTAGGTAATTTTGTACTAAATAATTAATCAATAAAAACCCTTCGCCCGTCGCCTTCACTCTCTCCGATCGTGACAGTCGAAAAATTTGGTGACAGCGGTGGGATACGCTGGTGAACTGTTCTTTTATTAAAATATTCAAATATTACTCGATTTTTATAATTTTATTAACAAAATAAACGTCCTGCCTTGTTGAAATTTCCGAGTCAAATTTCAACTTGTAAATTTTAAGTATTCAATTTTCAAAAATTTTTATACATTCAATAAATTCTTAAATTTGAAATTCTATATTCTGAAAACTTTAAAATCAAATCTATTTTCTATTCTTCAAAATAAATCTCTTTAATAAATTTCTTTACAAATTTAAAAGAGAAAGCTTATAAAGCGAAATTTTTATTTTTGAAATTTTAAAATAAAATTGATTTAAATTTTTAACTTGATCATTCAAACTATTTTTCTCAATATCATAATTATTATTTCAATTTCTAAAATCATTTCGCTAAATTCCAGCCATTTTAGAAAATTTGGAAATACTCAACGCGCAAAAATTAGTTCAAAACCTTCTAAAATAACCAAACTTTAAAACCTCTAACTTCTACCTGAGACCTTTTCTGTATTAATTCTCATTTTTCTCATAGTAAAATAAAATCTTGGAATAAAATTCCAAACTATTCCTAAGATCTTTTTCCTTTCTCTAAATTTTCTGCAATTAAACTTTAATTATTTTCCTTTCTTAATACTATTTGCAATTTTTATTTTGAAAATCTTCTCTAACTTTTATCATATTTCAAAATAAATTTTTATCCAAGGAAATTTTACACTTTCAGTTTCAATATTTTAAAGACTCTTGCAATTTATTGTTACCTACAATTTTATTAGCCACACGAATTATCACCATTACACGTTTATGCGTAACTCATCTACACTAAAACGCACTAGACAAACAAAAATTAAGTTTCACATTGAAAGATTGATTGCAATCATAGAAGACGCACCATCGTGCCCTTTTATACAAAAATATTTACATGCTAATAGATCACAAGATTTCATTAATTACAAACTTACACTAATTGATATACCCAAACAATTCTTAAAATTTAATTACAAATTTTCAAGTCTAGATCCTCGAACGCAAGTATTAGATGAAAATTCAATTTACTATAGATAAAATTAATTATTAAAAATAAATTTGCGATCTTCTATTCCTCATTTTATAATACTTCTGAGTTTGCGTGCAGACAACTTGCTATCTTTTGCACCCGAAATTGCAAGTTATTTTGGTAAACTTTGAATCAGTTACCACTCACTCATAATTCATCTCATTAATTACGGTTGCTTAGAAGACCGCAGACTTTTTGTCGGATTCTATTCAATCTTTCATCGAATCAATTGGGAGGCCGCAGACTTTTTGTCGGATTCCAGGCGATTCATTCATTATTCACTCATCCATTCATTTTCAAAAACCATAAAAACTTGTAATATTTCGTAAGGTCAGTTATTGTAGTACGCTTACTCTTTAATTGATCATTGGAGCAATTGTGAAGAGTAACTTGTGCGTACAGCTTAGAAGTGTTCAATGAGAACCAGAAAACGCGCCGGAAGAAAGTATCAGTTACGAAAGTTAGTTGCAATATACCATAGGGGAGAGTTACCATACACTCCCGTAACAATACCATTATCTTTACAAAATCCAGCAAATACTTCACAAAATCAGGAAATAAATCACTCACATCCGGAGGAGAAAAATAGCTGAAGTTCCATAAAACAAACTTATTTCACTTTTATTTTTACACACGGTTTAAACACTACTCACTTTACAAGAAACAATTATAAATTTAATACAAGGCTATTCAAATTTGCAACAATTAATTAGTAAACAAATTTTGTTTTGACCAGCGAAAATTTTTACTTGTGTCTGGCTATTGCAGATAGAGTTTTCTTGCTAACTTCGTACTACTTACCAAAAATTCTCATTCTTACTATCTCTATATTACCCCCATAACTTTCTCCCATACAATTAATCAAAATGGATGAACACGGGAATCCGCTCCGAAACGGCGATGGCGGGTTGAACCCACCGCGCATCAATAATAGATTGAATCCACCGGATAACGATAATGACTTAGACCAACAAGTCCATAATATCACCCGACATGCGAACATTACGGATCAAATGATCACGTCCCTCGGGGAAAGTATGACATTGCATCAGGCGTTAATGCAAGTCCCGAGTTTTGACGGTAAAAACATGCCTTTACAAGCATTTCTACTAGATGTAGAAAACGGTCTTACAATCGTACCAGATAATCTCAGGAACACTTATTTTAACGGAGTAAAGTCTAAGCTCAAGGATACGGCTAGAGACGCGATCGCAGATAAGACAATTAATACAATGAATACTCTTAGAGACGCGCTTAAAGAATATTTCGCTACTAAGAAAACTTATCCACAATATTGCGCGGATATTCAAGCCATTCGACTTAAGCAAAATGAATCAATCCTGAGTTACTATACCCGAATAAAGAAAATACGCGCTAATGCAATAACTGCATTAAACGAAAGCTTTGATAATGTAGCCGAAGTAAATGCGATGAAGAAAATGTTAGACGGTTTAGCACTAGAGTCATTCAAACGCGGATTACCAGACGATCTAATATACGGAGTTAGTGTACAAAATCCTGATACTCTCGACGATGCATATAAAATCGCATTACGGCTCGAAGAAGACCTGAAAGGTAGTTCTCACCGTAACTCTAATTATTTAGCCTACGCGCAATCCGAATCCGCAATTCTTGATTTACCGCGTAGGACTCGAACAGTAAGTTTTCAAGACGAAGAACGTCGAAATACAATACCGTTCAGATTTATTCGCGAAGATAATAGCAGATCTAATTCATACAGTAGATCTCCGGTGCGGGATACGACACCACCACGTGATAAACGTAACTATCTCGAGCGTAGTAATTCACCTTATCGTTCGCGAAGCCGATCACCCGGAAGTTACTATCCATATTATCCTCCGCCGAGCTATTTCCCTCCAATTCCTTATATACCTCCTATGCCATATCAATACCCACCTCCTGGAGTATATCCACCTCCAGCGCCATATAACCCGCCATATTATCAAAGTTATCCTCCCCAAGATAACAATCAGAACAGCTCTAATAACAATTATAACAACAATAATCCCAATAATTACAATAATCGTAACAATTATGACAATCAAAGATACGGTAATAATGGTTATAATAATTATAATAAAAATAATTATGGGAATTACAATAATAATAGTAACCCACAAAACCAACAAAATAATTCAAGACCAACCTCTCCTGCACCACCTAAGGAACCTTTAAACTCCAACGCGGTTCGACGGGACGACGCGACGTCGAACAGCAGGAACCCCACGGAAACGCGTCCCTCGTCAATCAGATTCCTGACCGTCGGAAATTCGTAATGTGGTCTGAAGTCCAGGGTAGAGGACCGGTCGTTACTCTAACAGCTCCCGAATTGCGAAACGGCAGAGCTCGTTTCCTAGTCGACACAGGCGCTGATATAAATGTAATCAGAAAAGACGCACTGGCCCCTCGCACAGTAATTGATACCTGGGACTCAGTATCCATAAAAGGAATCACTACTGAGCGACTCGACACCTTGGGGACCACAGAAATTACGTTCTTCTCAAATCCCGAGAAATTTCACGTTCTCGAGAATCCATTACCCATTCCAACTGATGGAATTGTCGGCATAGACTTTTTAACTAAGGAAAAGGTTGAAATATCTTTTCATCATAATACCATAGTTGCAGATTCTGAACCCGTAAACCCAATTCCGCTTGAAAATACCAAGGGTGAACCATTTGATACACCCCTGGTTACTGTGTATCGAAGTGAAGATGAACCTTCAATATTTTTGTTAAAAGCTAGAACTCGAACAGTAATACCAATTAATCTTCGCAAGACAGACCTAAAAACGGGATTTTTACCCCGCATTGAAACTCGCGAAAATATTTTCATTGGTAATGCTTTAGTCACGAATAATGACAATACTTGTTATGTCTTCGCGATTAATGCATATGAAGACGATATCGAACTAGTCATACCACCACAAGAAATTATTCCCTTTGAATGCGATGGCAGCTCAGAGGATTTCTTTGACGATTCCGAGGATAGCGATATACCGGAAGATGGTCAAGATAGATTCGAGCGCATATGTGCTAGTCTCCGACTTGATCATTTAAACATGTTGGAAAGAGAGCATGTGCATGAACTCATCAGAGAATTTCCAATGCTCTTCCATCTCCCCGGAGATGATCTTCCGGCTACAACAATGATGACACACTCGATCCCAACAGTTGATGAAGTTCCTATATCAGTCCGTCAGTATCGTTTCCCACCCGTACATAAGGAAGAAATCGCTCGACAGGTAAATAAATTACTGAACGACGGTGTAATATCTGAATCTGTCTCTCCATATAATTCACCTCTTTGGATAGTCCCAAAGAAACCAGATTCGAAAGGTAATAAGCGCTGGCGTATGGTAATTGACTTTAGACAATTAAATGAGAAAACCATAGGCGATGCTTATCCTCTTCCAAATATAGTTGAGATTCTCGATAGACTAGGAGGAGCAAAATATTTTTCAGTTTTTGACTTGGCTAGTGGATTTCATCAAATCAAAATGAATCCAAAAGACCAACAGAAAACTGCATTCAGTACACCAAATGGTCACTATGAATATAACAGAATGCCATTTGGACTGAAAAACGCTCCTGCTACTTTTCAACGACTTATGGACCGAGTTCTTCTAGGTCTACAAGACGTTGAGCTATTTGTCTATCTCGATGACGTCGTTATTTTCGCATCATCACTCGAAGAACACGGCATACGTGTCCGAAGACTCTTCAATCGACTAGAACAAGCCAATTTAGTCTTACAATCAGACAAATGTGAATTTCTAAATCTCGAAGTTGCATATCTTGGTCACATCATTGGCAATGGCGGTGTACGTCCAGACCCAAAGAAGACTGAAGCTATCGAAAAATTTCCAAGACCAAAAACAGTTACGAACATCAGACAATTTCTTGGACTAGCTGGTTATTATCGTCGCTTCATTGAAAACTTCTCAGGCCGTGCGAAACCATTGACAGAACTATTGAAAAAGGATAATCCATTCAACTGGACCTCAGCTCAACAAGAAAGTTTCGACGACTTACGCAAAGCATTATGTACATCTCCAGTTTTGCAATACCCTGACTTTTCTCAACCGTTTATTCTTACTACTGACGCTTCAGACCTTGCTATTGGTGCAGTATTAAGCCAAGGAAAAATTGGCGAAGACAGACCAATTGCTTATTTATCAAGACTTCTCAAAAATGCAGAACGAAATTATACAACAACTGAAAAGGAATGTTTAGCAGTTATTTACGGTATTTTACATTTTAGACCGTACTTATATGGTCGAAGATTCACTCTCGTCTGTGATCACGAACCACTAAAATGGATCGACTCCGTCAAGCCGCCAGTACAACGGTTAGTTCGATGGAGAACGAGATTAAGAGAGTATGAATATGTTTTCTACTACAAACCAGGAAGGTTAAACGTAAATGCAGATGCATTATCAAGGAATCCTGTTGTTTTGCCAATAGTCCCGACAGGAAAACCTGAAACAGCTGCGAGGCAGTCTAGTTCGATTGCCAAACACCTAGAACGGCTGCGATCATCCGCGGTAAAAGCAGCAGAGGCAAACGCCAGTACTATAGGTGAGAGAGTAAGATTGCGAAGATTAGCAAGTAACCCCTCGCTAGCGCAACCACCTCCCATCAGGCGTACAAAGACTATTGCCGACATTCCAATGCCTTCAACAGAAAAACGTAAAGTTGGTCGACCTCGAAAACAACCAGATACTGGACCACCAAGTGATCCAACACCACCAGTACCGCATGCTAGAAACAGTGCTTTTCCGAGTCTCGCTAGTAATCGTGTACCACTCTCCAAAGCTTCTGAAAAACCAGGACCATTGTCCACAAAAACTCGAGCCACTGACTACCAACTTACATACGTAAATAATCAATCAGGCGAAGAAACTCCTTCACTAACTGAACCAATACCAGTACCACCGCCTAAAAATGTTATCGAAGTATCACCTGGACCATCTTCAGGAAATGATACTTATTACTGGGATCGACGTGCTGAAGATCCAACTTACAAATCTCCACGAACAGAACCTCTAGCTAGGAAACCTGAGGAACAATCCCACAGACCATCTGGCGTAACATTTCGACATCCTGTAGGGCGATCGACCCCTGCAGTTAGTTCAGAAGGATCAACTACAGAATCAGAGGTAGAAGACGTAATACCACGAGGAGCAGCAAGCAGACGATGGGCTAATTTACCACCGATCAATGAGGTCCATTCGAGTACAGACACAGATGAAGAAGTTCATGCAGATGAAGAAGTTCAACAACCACAACCGATAAAAAGAAAATCCATAGTCGATACTGTTCCTTGCGAATTATTTTATCCTGGTATGAAGAACCATGAAAGTAAAATCTCCTTACACACAACGAATGAAAACTTGACGTATTTCAGAGACAATTATTTGCACTTTATCTCTGCTGATTGCGAACTTACAACCATCACATCGCGACTACTAATAGAAACAGACAAGATAGATTCCCAGGACCTGAAATTAAAAAAGCCTAAAATTAATCAAGTACTAATAACACCACACGGTAAACATAAAATCCTCAGTGCAGTGTTAAAAAGGAATCACTTTGATTCATTTTCCATACAAGAATTAAAAGATGTACTAAAAACCGTCAAAAATGTATTGAACCACTACAACATAAAAACTTTGCGAATCTCAAAACCAGGAGATATGCTCGAAGGCTTGAACCAATCACTTGTCACTGACGTCCTTAAGGAATGTTTAGATGACTGCGAATGTTCACTCACCATTTGCCATGGAAGTGTAACCATACCAGACGAAGATGTCCGCAAGGATATCATCGCTGAGTATCACGAAAGCCTAACAGGTGGTCATAAAGGTATCACTAAAACATACCGACGAATTCGTGAACGTTTTTACTGGCCAAACATGAGAGACGACATCACAGAATTTATACGCACGTGCAGAAGTTGTCAAGAACAAAAGTTAGTCCGAATCAAGACTAAAGAACCAATGATCATCACAGACACTCCTGCAGAACCCTTTGACAAAATCTCAATCGACACCGTGGGCCCATTACCCCAAACGCCATCGGGTAATGTGCACATTCTTACTGTACAAGATAATCTCACGAAATATTGTGTAGCAGTACCAATACCAAACATTAAGGCTGAGACTATTGCAGATGCACTTGCTCGTCACGTGATTATACAATTTGGGTCACCCCGCGTAATACTAAGCGATCAAGGTAGATCATTTGTCGGTAAAATATTTCATCACCTAGCAAAAATTTTTAAAATTAAACAAGTAACTACCTCAGGGTACCATCCACAAACTAATGGATCCCTGGAGCGTAGTCACATAGTATTGGCAGAATTTATCAAACATTACGTGAATAAATATGAAGACTGGGACAAACTTGTTCCCTTTGCAATGTTTTCATATAATATCGCTGTACATGAATCCACTAATTTTACTCCTTTCGAGCTTATATACGGCAAAAGAGCTCGTATACCCAGTTCCTTTCCACCCCCGGATAAAACTGAGACTTATGGGACTTACTTATATGACCTAGTCAACCGTATGGATGACATGCGACATTTCGCGGCATCCAATTTAATTAAATCTAAACACCGCTCTAAACGTTACTATGACGCTCATCTGAATCCCAGTACTTTGAATGTTGGAGATCGGGTTTATGCCATAAAAGAACCACGAAAAGGTAAATTCGATTCACATTACAAAGGTCCGTATATTATAGCTGAATTGTTAGATAATAATACAGCTATAATAGAGGACGAAAAGGGCAAACGCTCTCTTAAACATATAGATAAGCTAAAAATCTGTAACACTAGAGATTCTACTAACACTAACACTGACACTCAATCCGATTAACATATTACTATTTCCTGTATACCCTACTAATCACTATGTTCTAGCCATATAAAATTACTCCAGGTAAAACGAGTAAAATCCAAACACCATGGGGTGGATAAAATTCATCCTCTGGGTAACGTCAGCTGTCCAGATGACGTATGGATTCGTGGCGTACGACTGTGGAACCCCATCAATAAACGTTACTTCCCTATCCCTATTAGATATCAAAGATTGCAATCTGCCATCTGCTAAACCAATAATTAAAAACACAAAAGTCCAACTATTGCAATCTAGTAGTTTCTCATTCATAAAGATTATTCAGTGCAAACTCTCCATCCAACGTACAATTTTCCATTGTGGTATACTTGACCACCTATTCGGAGAAACGAGTAATAATATGGAGTTTATGCAAGAGTTAAGCCATGAAGTTTGCAAATCCGTCCACGATAGCGGACTCTTTATGTATCGAGATACCACACTTGCAGGTGTTCAGAAAAACGCTACGACAAGATTCCCAATCACCCTAGCAGGTTCATTCACCTCCGGTGGTGGTTGCAAAAGGGCATCATACGCCGATCCTTACGGTAAATGGGAAGCGGTCACAGTAACCGGGTATGCCACCTTCACTCTACAAGACTACTACGCTCCTATTAATCTGGATCAAAACGAAGTAGTATTACGATCCGGAGTTCGATGCAAATATCAACAAGGGAAGTGCATGGACATCGAAGGAGGAAACACCTTCTGGGATTTATTACCACCGGATCAGTGCAATTCACGCAAGTTCTCCATACTTTATGAAGGAACAGCTAGCAAGATACAAGATCACGCCAATATGAAATTCGGAGAAGAAGTATATTCAGTGACTACCGGAGGCGTAACGTTTGCACTAACAGCAAAGGGCCATATCGCAAACTGCGCCACCAAACTAATTAAGACTGAACATCCTAGACTCTTCATACTTGACTCCGAGAATAGTGAATTTTTCCACGACGCCAACAGAATAGATACTCAATCAATGGATCTCTTCACGTACGTAAACACTAAATTTGTATATCTAGAACGCCACCTTCACAACCAGATCATGATGTTATACAACGATATGATCAGACAAGAATGTGAGCTAGAAAAGAAGGTTCTACAAAATGCACTCATTATAGCTACACTAGCACCAGATGAATTTGCATTTCAATTTATGAAGAAACCAGGATATATTGCTCATGTTTCAGGCGAAGTAATAAGATTTGCCAAGTGTATAGCAGTGGATGTAAAACGCCGAGACACAAAAGAATGTTACCAAGAGTTACCTGTAATGAGAGGTAATGACACATACTATATGTTGCCACGAACTCATATATTAATTAAAACCGGAACGCAGATAGATTGCAACCCCTTACTAGCACCGATGTATCGACTGGAAAACTCATGGTATGAATTAAATCCTAAACTCTCCTCAGTACCAAGTCCAGAACAACTAACGGCTTCCACAAATCATTCCTGGAAGTATATACCAGCTCAAGGCTTAGCGACAGGAGGAATCTACTCAGACAACGACATCGTGAAACTCAAAGACTACATGATGTTCCCTTTGGAAAGAACAGCTGTATTGAACACCATCGCCAGAGGAGCAACAGGACAGTCTGTAGCCGACAACACTATTAAAATTAACAATTTTATTGACGAAGAGGCCATAAGGCTATCTCTAGCTAAAGCTTGGGGAAGAGTGTACAACTTCTTTAACACGGTGGGTACCTTCAGCGTAACACTTTTTGGAGTATATCTCACATTCAAGGCAATTAAATTCGCAATCGACACATTAATTCATGGCTATGCATTACATACCCTATACGGATGGAGTATATGGTTGATCGGAGCATTTTGGGACTCGGTCACGAATCTCTTACTACATCTACCCAAGATTGGTAAAGATATTGCGCCCGAGAACGTAGAACTAACAGAAAAAGAAAAATCTAACGTCATCACCAATCAAAATATTTACCCATATTTGCCATACGCACCACCTAACCACATTACTGAAGTGATTTACGCCGCTCCTAGAACAATTGGTACTCAGTATAACTTTCCTCAAGATCTGGATCCTCGCGAACCAAAACCTGAACACGAGAATACACGACAGACTCCAAACTAACCGCATGCATGCTTCTTACGACTTTACAATCTAACCTTTAAAATAACTCAAGTTTCTGAAATCCCAAGAATCTAATAAAAACTAAGTAAATAATTTTAGTGCCATCATCATCAACATGGCAACTCTGAACAAGATATTCCTAACCTTCATCACCATCATAAGTAATGTGAAAGGAACTGCTGTCCACCTGAAGCCATTAGAACCTAGCTCAGGACTCTACTATGAACATCTCGCCGATATTCATCTTACTCGAGACGAATGGAAACTAACCACTATGATAGATCTAGCTTTTCTAGAGCAACAAATACCTAACATAGCAGATCTGGAGATAAACCTCATAGACCAGTGCTGCATATCAACAATTGAAGAATCCGACTGTAGACATTACATACAACTTGATGATTACAGGCGCATTATCCGAGAATCAACCGAGCGAATGAAACTAATAAGACAACTAATTGGCTCCGGGCAAATTAACAATCAATCATCATTAATTGAACAGAATAGGTTAGCTATACTTCAACATTACATCAACAATTTTAATAAGATCGTCCTAGCCTCTACTCCTGACGATTCGGTGTTACTCGAGAAGAACAGACAGATAGTTCATTCAGACCTATACGACGATTTGAATCAATTAATACTACGCCGTGGTAACTACTACAGATACACGCCCCCTCTGAAAGAAACAAAAGGTTTAATCGCCAAGGAGAACGTGACTTACTCACACTACATTATGCGACTGAGTTCATGGAGTGTCCAAGCTCGAAGTTGTTTCGAAGACTTCCGTATTCATATGGAAGACGTTCTGGAAGCAGTCAATCTCGTTTTAACCGGAAAGCTCCCTCCAAGAATTCTCAGCCCGAAGAGAATCTCAGAAGCCATGGAAAAGTTCATTAAAAATAATCCACGACATCAATTTCCCGTAACAGTCAAGGACCTCTACAACGAAAAGGCTTCCCAGTTAATGAAATTCGAATATGAGTCGCTCAATGATAAGTTCATTTTGACACTTCGAATACCTCTAGTACAACTACCAAGATATAACTTGTACAGACTCCATGCTTATCCCGTTCAACAAGTCTTCGGAAATAACACTAAGGGTTCGGCTTATATTCAACCCCGATCTGACTACTTGATGATGTCAACAAACCACGCAAGCTATTCACTAATTCAAGGAAATGAACTTAAACGGTGTTTAAAACTGGAAGAATCCTATATTTGCAAACCGAATTTTGTCATATACGAAACAGCCGTTCATCCTGCATGTGAAGCTGACCTACTTACCAACTCGGATCCAGAATCATTCCAGAGATGTGACATAAGATTAAACAAGATCCATTACTTATACTGGAAGTCCTTAGAAGAAATTAATGGTTGGATTTATTCTATACCGCATCTGAGCCTACTTCAAGTCCAACACCCGGGGAAATCTACGGAATATGTAAACATATCTGGTGTAGGATCTTTAAGCCTGAGCCCAGAAGCCTCGATAAGAATTGGCTATATAAATTTATTTGGATCTGCCGATGCTGATCGTGAGATTCTTCTTCAACCGCAACCCACTATTGGACTCAATGTAACACTATTATTCCCAGAAATAAGTAACTACGGACCTCTTAACTCGACCAACTACACAAACAACAACCCTCCAAAGTCATCTCTCATCGATTCATATGGATTTCTATCTTACGATTTTACTTTAGATCAAGTAAAGAGAGAATCACAAACTACTAATTTGCTCAAAGAACACAGACGCATACCAACTCACATCCTGCATGGAATGCTAATTACTTCATTAGTTTTAGCGGGATACTTAATATTTTTAACTAGGAAACTAACTTACAACTTAATTTTCTGTTATACTAGGAATAAACTTTCAACAATAGAATCTGGCGTATCTTATCAGCAGTGCTATGATCTTCACGAGAACCTGGAACCACTAAACTCCGATGAACAAAAGTTATGTGCAAAGGGCTCCCCGAAAATAGACTTACCACTGATGAAGAGAGAGACGCTAATATAAGTGAGATCCAATCTCACAGATATTGGAACCAGAGTTTCGAAGATTTTTGTGAATTAACATCTTTTCTGATTCATCGAAACCACTGGAAAAGGGCACAGGCTACAAGGAAACTACGGACAAGACTACGATTCCGAAATAACCTCCTCTGCGACAATTTTCTCGACGAGGAAGCATACAACATAGACCCAATCAAAGAGCATCGAACTTATCAAAAGATCTTAGGATCTTTTAAAATAACCCTTCCAACAACATTAGACATAACCGATCTGGATCAAGCTTGTCGCGCCAGCAACTACAGACACTTTAGGAAAATCTTTTTCCGAGAATATTGGATAGAGAATTCTCTACACCGTTGCCTTCGAAGCAGTTACAGAATCAGTTCACTAAACAACCGGTTCGAGAATTTAAGAAATACCTTTTTCTTTTATCTACAAAATAATACTTTTTAACGTATTATGGACATTGTGATCGACCTCCAAGGATTCTGGGACAGCAAAGAAGAGTTTACTCCGAAAGAAATTGCTTTAGTTGCAACCACCGAAGACATTCTGGGTCACTGGATAGTCGAGCAGCCATTTCCATATCACAAACTACCATTAAAGATTCGCGAAAGGAACGACTGGGCCACGTCGAAGCATCATGGCATCCACTGGTCAGAAGGCGACACCCAACTCCACCAAGTGCTGAAAATCCTAAGAAGATACAGTAAAAGTGCTCGCGTAGTCTATACCAGAGGAGAAATCAAAGCCACTTATTTACAGAAAACATTGAAACGAGATATAGTAAATCTAGAACACAGAAAATATAATTGCCCCAAGTTCGACGCTATTCGGACATCGTCAACCACTTGCACAACACACGGGAAAAAGAAGAACTACCATTGCGCACTGACCAACGCAATCTGCTTAAGGCAGTGGCTACAAGATCAACGAAAAACATTCCCTTTGTAAAATTTTATAATGTCACACAAGATAACAAAATTCTTCCCGAGAAATCTCTCACTCGGGTTGGATATGCAGTTCGCTTATATCGTTTCCTCTATAATCATTCAAAACCACTGGTTTAAGCGAACATGCATAAGGAAATTGCGACGACTACGCCGCAGTAAAACAGACCAACAACACACAGACCCACTGGACCTGGAAGAGGGCGTATGCATAACACCTAAACCTATAAAGCTTGACAAGAATATCAAAACAAGCCCCTTAGAAATGCACGCCGCTTGGGTTATTGCCCAAGATAAGAACCTTCAAATACAAGTCATGAAGAATTATTGGAACAGCAAGAATCGCCTTAGAGTACAACGTAGAATACGGAAAGCCCAACAAGAACACTTCCCAGATCTAGTCTACAGAGTAGATTTGCTCCGGTTATTTGGAGAAGTACCTTGGGCAGACGTTCGGACTAGTCTTTACCTCAGAGAAACCATGATTAGGTTATCCAACCTAATTGCAGTCAGACATTTTTATCAGCGGCCTTCAACCTACTGCTACCTCGACCTCATGGATGATATATCAAGATTCTATGAAGAGCCAAGCCCACCGTCCGGCCTATACTCATGTACTCATCAACCCTGCGTAAGTCTATACAATCCATATGACATAACCCAAGGACCATCAACTCATATGGATGATATGACCTCCGTAAGTGATAGAATTGCGTTTATGAAGCAAAAACGCAGAAAACAAGCCCACCGACGTAAAGCAGCTAAAAGACGATTTTGCAAAAGGAAGATCAGAAGGAAAAAGAATTCGCGAAAGAAATTAAAAAGGAAATAACCACTAACGAAACAAATAAATACTAACATATTGCCAACTCCTACGCATGCAGAAGTAAGGCAAGTAACAACTTATCCACCTTATAAATAACTAATTAACCTTACAAAAAGAAAATTTTTAATAAAAAAAAAAAAAAAAAAAAAAAAAAAAAAATATATATATATATATATACTAGAAAAACAAAAAAAAATTTTTATAAAAAACAAACATTGTATGTCAAATACAAACAAAAAAAAAATTTTATAAAAGAAAAAACAAAAAAAAAGGGAATAAAATAAAATAATTGTTTATATGTGCATGTATGTGTATGCGAATATATATATGTATATATGTGTGTATGTAACAAAAAAAAAATATTTTTGTAAAATACAATAACAAGTACGCATAAATACTCATACTCATGATACCCGATCTTCAGATATCCTTGAATCAATCAAGGAAGTCAAAGCTCATGAGTATGTGTAATTACGCACTAACTATATTAATTAGAATAAGTGATTTAAAATATAAATCTATGTATAGGTACATTATCTCCCGCAAAAGCAGATGAATTTGGCCCGTTAATCATCGCTCAAACCGCCTCCTATTATTACAACATATATATATATTAAAAGGTGAAGGGTAATTTAAGTAAAATATCGTACAAATCACAAAAACAAGAGAAAACCAGAAGAAAATTATAAAAAAAAAAGAGAAAAATAAATAAATAAAAAAAAACATAAAAATGAAAAACAAAAAAAAAATTTATAAAAACCCAAAAATATACAATAAAAAAAAAAAAAACAAAAAAAAAAAAAAAACAAAATTTATTTTTAAACGCACTCGCATAAATAATAAAGGTGATGGGTAGACATGTAAGGAAAATTGTTAATAATCTATCTAATAAATGAATGACACAAGAAGCACACTCGCATAGGTAAATGATAAGCTATAAGAGAAATAATGTAAACAATGTGACGATCTATCGATTTTAAGAGTAAAATAATCAAATGTTAAGCAAGACAGTGACTAGGTATCGTAATATCATTAGTTAATTTAGTTCAGTAAGGCGCGTAAATGTTTAAGTTAGAAAATAAGTGCATTGTTCGGAATATACCTTATTATTAAGTTACCTATTTGGCCATAGGAATATCTAGAATTAAGCTCTCAAGTTGTAGTCTTAAAAATATATGCAGTATATAAAATTAGTTAGATATATGTATAAAAAAAAAAAAAAAAAAAAATATTAAAATCTTAAAAATAAAAAAAAAAACAATAAAAAGAAAAAAAAAAAAAAAAACAAACAAATATAAAAAAAAAAAAAAAAAAAAAATGTCCATATATTTATTTAAATAAGCAAGCTCAACGTACATAAGCAAAAATAATTAGAAAAGGCATCTTTACATGATAGGCATTAATTTTACTTCTTTTATTTTTATTTTTAGTTTTTTAAAATCCATTTATTTTAATGCATACAATTATGAACTCAAAAATGTAAATTAGTTATAAGTAAAAACACGCAAGTGCAGAGAACCACCAACGACCAACATCGAGATAAAGAACTATCCACGACCTAGGGCATGGTTCCCCCCGGACTCCCCAACGACGGAAACCTCCTAGAAGTGAAAGACCTTTCAACGCAGACACCAACGATGAACTCGCGCACCTTTGGGTTCTGTGACCGATACAATTCTCTCACTGCGCATGACGTCACGACGGCCATTACTATAAGGCCCAGCGTTAGAAATGAATCAGAGGGGCCACTTAAAGTAAGCGTGCTTACTTTAACGTCCCTCCTCTTCCCACAAAGGGAAAAATCTCCACTACGAAAAGGGAAAGTATAACACGGCTTGGAACCAACACCTACGATGTAACAAACTACGACACCACGAAAGGTATACGCTATGTCCGTATACCTGAACGAAGAAAACACATCGACGTATGCATGAAACATACGAAACCTTTTTATATGTATATAAAAGTACATAAATATATATATATGTGTGTGTATGCATGTGTATATATGTATCCGTGTACATGTATACTACCCGACTGTAAACGACTTAATCTACTTAATATATATCTTACGATCTATAGGAAGGAAGTATAATTAGATGAGAACAACTGAAAAAGGAAGAAACAACAAGTTTAAAGAAATATAAATTTATTTGAAAACACTCAATATAAACAATACATAGTAAAAAGGAAAATTAACAACAATAAATATGAGTATATTTTTATACACTTATAATATATGCCCATCAAGACGGTTGCAGAGCTTCACCGCAGTACACACAGGGCGGACTCAGGAAGCAGGCTACATCCCGCATCTCATCCAATAGCAATGCAATCCGGAGCGAAGCATTGCTCATCCGCTCCCGGTAATGTGCAGGGCACAAATTTATCATTAACTAGAAAAGGAAAAAAAAACACATATATTAAACATACAAATATATATATATGGATATACGTATAAATCATTAACTTTAATGAATTCTCACCGATAACACTGTGTCGTGCCGGAACTGTTCCATGAGTCTCCAAGGAGTATGCTCGGTGATCCACCTGGCTTCCTGGGTAGTCATCGGAGACAGCACCGTGATCAAAGGGTCCGAGAATGGGATCATGAAACTATGTCCCTCGACGAAGGTGACTCTGAATGACACCCGGACTAAGGCTCTGTTGCCAGGATAAATCGTTACCCCTGATAAAGGTAACACCACCGGAGACAGCACTTGTTGTTGAGGTAAAGCCTCAACAGTCCGCTTCCTAGCTGGCTGTCCCTCTAACACCTCCGGAAGTTTCCTCTTTCCCTGACCTACTTCAAGCAGCTCACATGAACGACGCAGGCACCTTGGATTTATGGGCGCAGGTATGCCCCGGACAACCTCCACTGGACTGTTGATCAAAATATTCCTGGGAGAACTCTCCTCCTCTACATTAACCGGGGATCCGGAGCCATCATCCTCCACTGGATCTGCCGACTGACGCTGAAACATGAAAAACAATATTAATCTTTTTTTATTATTATTTTTACAAGAAAAACAAATTCAGCTTACCGTTGTCTCCAACCAATCATCCTCTCTCGGAGGAGAACTATTCGCCCACTCCAGCAACTCCGGGGTAGTAGGAACACCTGGATGACGATTTTGAAGACCAACCTGAGGCACCATGTCCTGACTCCATGTCGAAGTAGATGGACCTAAACCACCGTCATCTTCCACCGCGGCCATCGGTTTTGAGGATAAATCCAAAGGCTCGTCCTTTATGTCGGGTCCTCCAAGCGCAGCCTCAACACTCTCACTCACGATAACGTTCACACTCGCGACAACACCATCTTCCGAAACAATATCTTCTATCTTGATACAGTACATTTTTTCGTTTTTATTTTTTTTACTTTAGCCGGTTCGAAGTAAAAATTATAAGTGACGATATAAGATTCTTACTCTATGAAGAAAACTCTCCATGACCAAAAGGGTCAAGAAAAGTGGGATCACCAGCCAATCATCGAGCAAGAAATCCACAGATTTCCACAAAGGGAGAAAAGGATGACCCTGGTAACCCGTTTCCAGTTCATCAAAAAGCGACCTTAACAAAACTATAAAATTTTAGAAATTAATAACTGGTCGATTCCGTAACGAAAACGACCATAAAACCAAAATAATGTGACGCCATAACCCATAAAATTCTACTAAGAAAGAGATGTTTTTTTTTAAAATAAAAAAAAAAGGGCATTTCTTAAGTTATGAAGCAAGACACCCGCCAATCCACTAAATAAAAGGAGGGAAGGTCACAAGAATTCAAGAATGCAACAACAAACGCGCATAGACAAGAAGAACTGAAACACCAAGCCACCTACGTTGACAATCCAAAAGGGGGACAATTTAAAATTAATATAACCATACAATACGAAAGAATAAAGATTAAAACGCAATTCATATTAATCAGTTCTATTTGCTTTTATTTACGCAACTTGCATAAATCAAAGTCATCGAGGACGATGACGACTTTAAGGGTAGAGGTGTAACAATCGATATATATCAATTGCGATTTAATCAATCACGTTAACATTCTATATTAAACTCTTATTTTTCTTTTGTAAATAAGAAATACTCGACTACGTCCCACCCCGCGGTGATAAATTTACCTTTCTCAGGTATCTATGTGAGTGCATGCACGATGACCATGAACAGGCAGAGATCGACAGATGGGACAATATTGTATATATCTCTCTCTCTCTCTCTCTGCCATCCTTGTTCAAACCAACTATGATACCTAAGAGTATACTCATCTTGCATCCACACCTACCTGTGTACTTTTTGACAATATACGTACAAGAGAGTGTGTGTGTGTGAGCATAATACCCAATAGATGAATGATGAAATCACCGTCTAATTTATCAGGGACGCGTGCACGTGAGCACTGAGCCTCTAGCGATTCAGCGGTAAACAAATTTTACGAGTTAAATGATTTACCTTACTTATAATCCAAATTCAATATTTCGAGTTATTTTTTTTTTGATTTCGAAATCTCTGAAATACTTACTAGTAACACGGATTGCGTAATATGTTTACTTACTTGTTTGTCACATAGAATGACCTCCAAATTCGAAATATACGCGCATTATATTTTTCTCACGGGACAAATCACGACTCCTTTCACCAATATTAGACCTACAGCATAGATTACTCATTTGTTTTTCATGCAAGATGACTCCCGAACCCGGAACACTTACGCATCATGTTTTTCTACCCCCTGTTGTTAACTCTAAGCTTACAACATAGATTACTCATTTGTTTTTCACGTAGAATGACCTCCAAACCCGGAACACTTACGCATCATCTTGTTTTTGACCATCTTGAGACGTATTTTGATTCCCTAAACCCGGAAACTATTGCTACACCATGGATTACTCATTTGTTTTTGACGCCCTGTTAGATCATCACATCGATGATCCAAACCAGGAAATCAATAGGAGCCACACCATTCCCCCAACTAGATCTAGGGTATATAAACTGCCGAAAATCTAATGAAGTCAGTCAATCGCTAATCAGAACTAATCTCTGCCGGATCCCGGGTAAATCACAAAATCTCTGCTGGTTTCGGTCTGAAAATTCTATTAGTTTAAAATAAGATTAGTTCTAAACGGCTGAAGCCGATTAGTACCGCGAATCAGAATTTAGAATTTTCATCGTTGTCCACGTGACGGTCCACCGCCTAGGCAATCGGGCTCCTTGGGCAAATAATTAAATTTTAAATTCGTTAAAATCTCGGTTGATTCGACTCACCCCCAAACCAGGATTATCGGTTTCGTGACGGTCCATAGCCTAGGAATCCGGACTCCTAGACCGACATCCTAACAAAAAAAAGAATACTCGCATTCATACTCGATAGATAGGGGAGTGCATCCGCTTGGCACCCCAGTAGCTCCGAGTCTGAACAAAATATTTGATTCCGCTGAATAAAATCACGAAGCCACAGTGCCGTGTCCCAGTGTAATTAAAAATAAGGACTGTAATTGAACAATTCGTGATCATAAATTCAAATTGGTGAACTGTGAGAGAGTGTGATCAGCGAAAATTGTAAACCACCTCAAGCTGAGTGGTAAGTCTATATATATATTGTAAAACTATAACACACCTTTGTAAAACAATATTACAAGAATATAAAATTCTTCATTTTTTTTTAAGAAACATCTTTCTCTTATTTTATACCTCTTACTCCAACATTCATAGGTTAACGGGTACAGAAAGAGACAGACGTTAAGAACGGGGACTTCTCGAGGGCCCATATTCACCTACCCATTTTCCTTTCGCTTCAATATCCCGGACCTATCCTAAAGCCACGCAGGTCAACGATCGGGATAGTCTATCGTACTTCCGCTCGGTACGAAATAGACTTATTTAGTATTTAACGAAATTACCGAGTAATTAACATTCTCACACTAGCCACGTGACGGTCCTAATAGGCTCCTTGGTTGAGTTATAGAATAATTATTTTTAGGTAATTTTGTACTAAATAATTAATCAATAAAAACCCTTCGCCCGTCGCCTTCACTCTCTCCGATCGTGACAACAAAAGTAAATAAGACATGTCTGTAATGAGTTTTTGAATGTTTTCAAAATTGAAAAAACATTTAAAAACAAATTATGGTATTTGGACAAGTGAGTAGCTAGACAAACAAGCAAAAAGGTTTCGACTAAGATAATAAAACCATTTAAAAGAGAAAGCGACACAACAAAAAAAAAAAAAAAAGAATAAAATAGAGAACAGGAATATAAAATGACCATAGGCAATAAGAATAATCAATTAATTAATTAAGAGGAAATTAAACCATAAATTACATGCTCTACAAAATGATGTAGTTTATAAAATTATCGTTTATAAATAATATAGTTCATAAGACCCACGGAATGATATAGCTTATGAACATAATGTAGTTTATAAAGTTATCATTTATAAATAATATAGTGATATAGTTGACAATAATATGAGAATAACAAAAAGAGAAAAAAATAATTTATCCAATAAGGTCAAAGAGCGGGTTGTGGAGGACCCATGTAGAGGGGGTCCGAAGCAACTACGTCAATGGGAAGAACAATGTGGAAGGGATAGTGTGGCCCCGAAACAATGGGTTTTCAGAAGGAAGTGGAAAAAGTTGGATGGACACGACAGGAGCGTAGGCGTGAAAATTCCCCCAAATTTACGGAATTGGGTCCACCCGAAAAAATCGCTATATCCAAGCGGATTTTACTTGTACTCGCTCTCTCGTGTCCTGACCAGCCTAGTGTAAAGTTCAACTGTAGAAAAAGAATAAATGTCGAGCAATATAAAATCGCGAGTGAAAATAACAGAATAAATAAGTACTCCATAAGTAAACCAGCATACTACATAAAAAAAAAAAATTCAGGTACGATTTTTAATTACATACCGTTAACTATCATTTTTTTTCTAAATAAAATAGAGTCGGCTGAGTAGCCACCTAATGATCCATATTTATAATCATTTTATCCTATTGTAAATTAGCGTCGGCTAGTAGCCACCTAATAATCTCTACAAAATTGCTCGACAAAAATATTTTATTCGCATTTAATTAATAACTAAACTCAAATCAATTGATAATCCGTTAAAGTACATCGTCTCCGATTTACTTCAAATTGTTTTTTTTTTTTTTTATGTTTTAAATAATTTCGCCATACTATTTTAAAAAAAATCATCTTGCGCTAGTTAAATACAATTTAATTTGAATTACATAGAACTGCAATTTAGAATCTTAATTACTTTTTACTCTCTAATTTTTAATCAGTTAACCGTTATCTTTGGATTATATTAGAAAGGATATTTGACCTTTGTTTATTACGATTAAGATTTTATGTTATAAGAAACACAATCTCTAAACCTCAAAATTTTGTAATTAAGTTGGCAATATAATTAAGAAGTAATATTTTCAACATCGTGTTATTAATTCAAAAATAAACCTATCCTTTTTAATATAAGGTCTCTGGGGTTCCCGGTCTATAGGCTTCGGGTTGGGCCAAATACCCATAAAACATTTATCTATGTCAATTTCTGACATAACAAATTGGCGCTCGAACAGGGACCAGAGATTACTTTATTATGGAGAATAGGAAAATTCGGGAGTACTAATACGGGTATCCTTAATCCCATTTCATATCCGATACTGGAAGCGCGAAAAAGCTGCTCCAGTACACCACCTAAATTTATCGGATGCGCGAATAAGCTGCTCTCAGTTCTTCCTTCACTAATACTGGACGCGCGAAAAAGCTGCTCTAGTACACCACCTATTCCTTACCGAATGCGCTAATAAGCTGCTCTGGTTCCTTTTTTCACTAACATTGGAAGCGCGAAAAAGCTGCTCTAATTCCTTCACATACCCAGTAAACGGAGTCGTAAAGCGGGACGTCGACTGAAATATTAGCGAAGAAAGAGTTTAATTCGCATAGTCAACGACTGCGTAGTCAAAAGAGAGGTAGTATTAGTGACTTGGGAAAATTTCATTGGGGATAGAAGGGTCGGTCAGAGATTACCGCGATTACAATTGCCAAACATAGAACCTCCAGGTTTGTCATTCGGAGTGGCCCGAATCGGCTGGGTTCCGCTCATCACCTTAGATTAAAATAAAAGTAGATAAATTTCAAGTAATACATTGAGGATTGGACGATTTGTTTCGGATGATATTTTATTTAAATACGATTTTATAAGTTAAAATTCGCGAAATTATTTGATAACAAACCCGAAAATAAATGCCCGATGAAAACAATTCGAAAACAACTTATTCTTTAAGAGGACACGGGGAAGCACTTTTCTCAGAAGGTTTACCTCCTCGCACTAGGAATAAACAATGTAAATTTGACAATGCGGTCGAAAATAACGCAACTATTGATTCGGGCATCGGGAAAACGTTAATCGAGCCGGAACTTACCTCAGACGAAGACTCCGAGGAAGAGACAGTTCAGAAAAACATAATACCACAGGTTCAGTAAAATTAAATATCACCACTATCGTTAACAATAATAACGATAACCCTGCTATCAGACTGGAGGAAGCTGCACTCCAGCAAATTAACAATCTTGAAATAGTCGAGCAAGTAGACCGCGAAGAAATAGAACAACCAGAAAATATGGCGCTAGCCCCAAATCAAAGCATATCCCTAAATGACGCGCTCACCTTCGTGCCTCGGTTCGAAGGAGACTCTAGTGATTTGATAGATTTTATCCACAGCTGTGACGAAGCGAAAAGTGTGTTTCCAGTAGCTGCAGAAGCCAATTTAGTAAAGTTAATATATGGTAGTAAATTGGGCCCCAAAGTTAAAGATTCATTAAATAATGGCATACCCGCGACAATAGAGGATCTGACAAAAGCTTTAAAAAAAATTTACGTTCTGTTCAAATCGCTTTTCCAGCTGCAGGGCGAACCAGGCCATATTTATCAAAAAGAAGGGGAATCTGTAGTAGATTTCGTAAACGGATTAAGGAAGGAGGGTGAAAAAATCGTAGAATGTTTTCTATCGGATAACCCGGCATCGACTCCCGCACAGGTTACCGAATTTAAAAATAAAATAGAGTCATCCATTGCAACTTGTTTTACCCTAAATTTACGCAACGAGATCGACCAGCGGATGCCTGTTTGTGAAAATGTGGTGGACGCTCTAGATCACGCGATTAAAATCGAAAAAAAGTTAAATGCCCGCAGGAAACTAAGACGGGATTCTAGCACAACGGATTAAAAAAAGAACACTCCAAGTAAACCCGTAAGATTCGCAGCTGGAGTTTCAAATAACCCCCCATTACCAAACAATAGTCTTCAAACTCAAAATAAAAACGATCTTGTTAATGTGAGCCAAAATAATAATAGTGTTTTAAACAATCAAACCTGCAACCGTTGGGGACAATAGGGACACTTCTCAAACGTTTGCCCTAGCGTCAAATGTCAAATCTGCTATAAACTAGGGCATTCCGCGGAAAATTGCCCAGAATTAAAGAAAAACAAACAAGATAATCGTTACGCGAACGTAAAATGTCAATTATGCGGGGACAGGGGACATACAGCTAGATATTGCAAACGTACCTTCGCCGAGCTACAAATTTTTTTCAGAGGAATCGGCATTTTCACCCTCCGAGGGACACGGGGAGAGACAATCGACCAGCACGTCCGGTGAATACGATACAAGAAACGCTGGTGGAAGACGATTCAGAGTATCAAAGATCGATTTAAATTTAGACTTGGATGATTTACCCTACGCCGTGGTAGGTAAATCATCCAAAAGCAGTGATGTGGTAATGATGCTTGGCTCGGGTGCATCACCAAATTTAATTAAGAATAAATATTTAAAACAAAACACTAAAATAAATAAATTTGATTTAGTAGAATTACACAGAATAACAAATATTCCCATATCTACCTTGGAAAGTGTAACGCTTTGACTTTTCGGCAAAAATGCTGTATGTTACGTGGTCCCGGATAACATGGCGATTCCCCACGCAGGTTTAGTAGGATCCGAGTTTTTCGCAATCCACGGGGCGAAAATTGATTATAAAAACCGAGTTCTTGAAATTGATGATCAGAAATTCCCATTTAAAAAACCAAATAGAATTGAAGAAGGAATCATGTATGTTCCTCGACGTAGTGAGTCCACATTCTTTGTAAAAGTTAAAAATCCGGAAATTATGGAAGGGCACATACCTAAACTAAGCATTTGCCCTGGAGTTTACGCTGGGAAATGTTTGGTACGTGTTAACAATGGCCGAGCGTATCTTCAAATATATAATACTACAGACAATGAAGTGGGGATAAGAATCCCTACAATAACCGTTCAGGAGGTCAAGGAAAGTCATGACCCCACACCAGTTGATCAGGACGACCATCAAAAAGACATTTATGGCAATTTCGGTATTAATAAGTACATATTTACAACAGTTAGAGATTTTCAGAATACAAACAAATATGAACAAATCAAATCTTTGTTGCGCCTAGATCGTTTAGACGATAAAGAGAAAACATACATAGAACGGATAGTAAAAAGATATGCCGATCGATTTTATATTCCAGGGGAACCTTTGGGTTCCTCGTCCAAATACCAGCACAGAATACCGACACATACTGACAGACCCATCACAACTAAACAGTACAGAATACTGCAAGCATTAAAACCCGAATTAGAAAGACAAGTCAGAGAGGGGCTTGAGACAGGTATTTTGAGACCGTCCGAGTCGCCTTATAACAGTCCGGTTTGGATAGTCCCAAAGAAGGCAGATTCAAAGGGAAACAAAAGATGGCGTGTCGTGATTGATTTTAGATTATTAAATGAAGAGACCATTACTGACGCCTATCCACTTCCTAACATAACCGACATCTTCGATCAACTGGGGGGATCTGTATATTTTTCAGTTTTTGATTTAGCGTCTGGTTACCACCAAATAGAGATGGATCCAAAAGATCGTCACAAGACGGCATTTCCCACTCCACAAGGACATTGGGAATACTCTCGAATGCCTTTTGGATTGAAGAATGCCCCTGCGACTTTCCAAAGGCTTATGGACTCAGTTTTAACTGGTCTACAAGGAGCATCTCTATTTGTGTATCTAGATGATATCATAGTCTTCGCTCGTAGTTTAGAGGAACATGAACAAAGTTTAGACGAAGTAATGCAAAGATTAAGTCAGGCCAACCTTCAGTTGCAACCTGATAAATGTGATTTTCTACGTCCGGAAGTAAATTATTTAGGTCATGTCATAAGCCGTGAAGGCTTGAAGCCTGACCCGTCGAAATTAGACTCGGTGAGGAACTTTCCGGGTCCTAGAAAACAAAGATACTTTAGAGAATTTCTGCGGTTAACGGGATATTATCGTAGATTTATTAAAAACTATTCAACAATAGCAAAACCATTAACGAAATTATTGGAAAAGGAAGTAGAATTTTATTGGTCCGCGGATGCTCAAAACGCATTCGATAAATTGAAGGACGCGTTGTGTACTGCCCCCATTTTACAATATCCCGATTTAACTCAACCCTTTATCATTACTACCGATGCTTCGGGAACAGCAATCGGTGCTGTGTTGTCACAGGGAGAGATTGGTAAAAATCGACCCGTCGCATACTACTCTCGCGTTTTAAGGGGGCCTGAAACACGATACGACACATATGAAAAAGAGGCGTTAGCCATAGTACAGGCAGTCAAAAACTTTTGGCCGTATATCTACATGCGACCGTTTACAGTGGTCACGGACCATAATCCCTTGGTATGGTTTAAGACCGCGAAGGACGGAAATGCCAGAATTCTCAAGTGGCGACTTCGTTTAGCAGAGTACGAATACGACGTAATTCACAAACCGGGTAAGATCAACTTGAACGCTGATGCCTTGTCCAGGAATCCAGTGGAAACCGTGCATATCACTACTCGCGCTCAAAAACAAATAGAAAAAAACCTATTACCCCTCGATGATAGACTACAAGCGGTGATTGATCACCATACTAATTCTGAGGAGGCACGGAAAGAACCTCCCAATCCGCTGGAATCCCCTGCAAAAGACAGGGGTAGGCACTCTAATTCTGAGGAGGTACGAAAAGAACCTGCCAATTTGCTGGAACCCCCTGCGAAAGACAGGGATAGGCACTCTAATTCTGAGGAGGCACGAAAAGAACCTCCCAATTCGCTGGAACCCCCTACAAAAGACAGGGGTAGACAATTTGAAGCTATGGAACGACCAGGAAGACCTTTGGAATTGCAAAAAGCCCCCACCAGGCCAAGGGGTAGGCCACCCAAACGTCAAGAGAAGTTGGCTGATAAAGAAATCATATCAGACCCCCTTGACCCTGAAGGAAGCGATCCTGATACTGAAGAAACTTTATCTGATAGTGAATCAGATTGCTCGATAGAGGAAGTGCATATCAGTGAACAAATAGAAGGAAATAAACAGGAGATAAAAATTATTGTCGTTAAAGATTTATTTCAATACAGAAAAGATAATCTGGTACTCTTCCTAGATGAGAATGGACACCTTTGCGACGAAAGTTCTTGGGTGTCGCAAACTCAAAACAATTTGCCAAAGGTTGGTTTTACGGACACCGGACAGATGTACTGGACAAAAAAAGGAGGTAAAAACTATTTTGCTTTAATAATCTGCGGATCAATCAAGGAATCCTCTTTGAGAATAAAAAGCAACATCGCTAAAGTATTGGTTAAATTAAAAGGAATATTGAAAGATAAAAGTTTAAAGTCCTTCTCCCTAGCATATTCAAAATACGTCGAAAATATACCATGGAAAGAAGTCCTCTCGTTAATTCACGAAATATATGGAAATGAAAAAACAAAGGTAATAATCTGTCTTGGAACAATCCAGTACGTTCCTCGAGAGGAACAAGACCAAATTTTCTTTGAGGCTCATAAGTCGCCTATAGGGGGACATAAGGGTGTCTCTAAGACTTTTAATCGTATAAGAATTAACTATTATTGGGAAAATTTAAAACAAGATATCCAAAATCGAATCCAACAATGTTTGGAATGCCAACTAATAAAACTTGTCCGAGTAAAAACGAGACAACCAATGTTGATTACAGATACACCTGGTACAGTATTCGAAAAAATCGCTATGGATATCGTAGGTCCACTACCCGTCACGGAGCAAGAGAATGAATACATTTTGACTATCCAGGACCAGCTCTCGAAATTTTGCGTGGCCGCGCTCTTAAGAAATATGTTGGCTATCACGGTCACGGATACATTTATTAGACGTTTCGTATGTATATTTGGGGCCCCAAAAACCTTATTAACTGACCAGGGTAGGAACTTTATGAGTACCTTTATGCAACGTATAAGTAAAAAATTCAAAATTAAAAAAATTCAGACAACGGCTTTCAGACCGCAGTCAAATGGCTCTCTGGAACGATCACATCACGTTCTAGGGGAATATCTAAAACAGTTCGTAAGTAAAGATAGCGAACGGGACGACTGGCTCGAATTAGCTACTTTCTCATATAATACCTGTGTCCATGAGGGGACCAAATTCACCCCTTATGAACTCGTTTTCGGGAAACCCGCCTGCGTACCATCAAGCGAACCGTTGCACGAGCTTGACCGTTTACCGACTTATGACAATTATATTATTAAATTGGTCGATAGATTAACAAACTTCGTGAATGGGCACATGATAATTTAATAACCTCGAAAATAAAGTCCAAAGAGTAATATGACAAAAAGCTCAATCCGGTAAAATTCGAAATCGGGGACAAGGTCTTTCTCCTGAAAGGACCTAAGCCCCAGAAATTCGGGGATCACTATGATGGGCCGTACGAAATTTTAGAAATATACACGAATGAAAACATCCGTATTCAAATGGGTAACCAAACGAAATTAGTACATCCCAACCAGCTAAAGAAAACCGTAATTGAAACCCCAGAAAAACCTAAAACTAAACGGACTAAAGCTGTGGATCCTGATCCAGACTTTAGGCCATAATTTATTTTTGTTTCAGAAATGAATCATCTGACGATTTGGTTCTTGTTTACCGCGTGGCAACCAGTTTCAGCCATCATCGGTTATGATTGTGGGAGCAAAATACTCAACATGACTACGATATCCCTTCTGGATATCGATGAATGCGACGTCGATGAAAATCGGGTGGATATGTCCCTGGTGGACTTTTTCCTATTACAAATGAATGAATACGAACATGTTAATATAATGCAATGCAAAGTAGAGATCCATAGAACAATTCACTATTGTGAGGCCTCATCCCATATAGCTATTGTGGAAAACGCCTATATGGAATATATTCACCCGATCTCACGTGAAATGTGTCAGGTAGCGCACAACCATGGCACATTGAGATTAGGACAAACAATTATCGATGGGTTGATGGTAAACTCAACAACTACTCGTAGCATCACGTTAGCTGGGGCTGCCATAGTCGGCGGTAGTTGTGAACAAGCCTATTATTCAGATCCTTATGGATCCTGGAGTCAAGTCGTTGTTTTAGGTACAGTTAGAATTAGCTTACGGTCTGCGTCAGCTAGAGTTAAGGTAGAAAATAACAAAGTCTATTTACCCTCTGGGTACCATTGTGTATTAAAAACCGGAACCTGTATAGACCCCGAAGGTGGACGTACATTTTGGGACCCCCTGCCACGCAGATACTGCGCGGACAATACTTATTCTTTATTATACCAAGGGCATGCTAATAAACTTAAGTCCAAAACCGAGGTGGTCTATACCGTTAATGTAAGAGACACAAACTTCTCATTAAGAACGACTGGAGCTGAAACCTCATGTGACCTTACAATCCACAAGACAGAACATCCAAAACTTTTTATTGTAGAGGGAAAAGATTTGGGTGTCTTAGAGAAAAACAACGCTATACAAACCAACGCGGATAACTTAGACATTTTTTTATACGTTAATGCAAAAATGATTTACGTGGAGAGGTACATACGGTATCAGGTCCAGTCACTTTATCTAGATGTAATGAAACACCGTTGTAGTTTAGAAAAAGAATTGTTGAAAAACACACTAGCAATAGCATCAACGCAGCCTGACGAGTTTGCCTTCAGATATATGGGAGGACCTGGGTATATGGCAGTTCTGGCAGGAGAAGTAGTACACATCGTCCAATGTGTGCCAGCAGAGGTCAAAATCCAACGTGCAGAAGGATGTTTCAACCGCATCCCAGTCCAACGAGGGAATCAAAGCTAATTCCTCACACCAAGAACCCATGTGATCACCACCCAGGCAACAGAAATACCATGCAATTCACCTCTGTTGCAGTACTATCGATTGGGAGCCACCTGGTACAAGTTCATGCCAACACCAGTCGAGACCTTGCCACCCGTGAGCCTCAAACCAGAAACCAAAGTGACATGGGAATATAAAAGTCCCGTACATTTGGCAACCAGTGGAATCTATTCAGAAGAAGACCTGGATGCTATGAGGGACCGCGTAATGTTCACTATGGAGCAGACCGCAGTTATGGAGATCGTAGCACAACAATTTACCAACGGATTAAAGGGTTCACCCTCTATCCTGAACGCTCTCAACAAGGAGGTTTTGGACAAGTTAGCCGAAAGCGCCTGGGAGAGGTCACTGGGGAAGTTCCTTCAATTCGGTACGTTCAGCGCAGGAGTAATCGGCGTCTTTATGGTGGTGAGAATGGTTAAGGTATTCGCCGACACGCTGGTTCACGGATATACCTTACACAGCGTTTACGGATGATCTTTCCATCTTGTTGGGGCACTGTGGGACTCGATGACCCACTTATTATTGCACCTAGCAAAGCATCAAGGACATGGACCAAAGAAACAGGAAGCTAGTGCTCCAAACCCTGAGGAAGGAACTGTCTTACTGGCAACAACAGAACGAACCAACCTGTACCCAGGAGTGCCCGACCACAGTCAGGAAGCAGTGAATCAGCGGACATTCATCAACTAGGAAGTCTGAATCATCGAGGGACAAGACTCGGAGGCTAGTAATAAAATAAACAATGGACTAGTAATTAAACCAATAGCTTATAAATTGACCAAATGCTAGTGGTTTGGCGTCACACTCATTCGAAGTCTCATTCGTGTTTCCGTCTAACGATGAGGGTGTTACGTCCAGACTATTTTCGTTTGTTTATATATTATTTAATCTTATTTTATTTTATTGAAATCTTACATTTTATGTTTTACTTAACGTTTTGGTTGACATTAGGAAACTTGTTCGAACACTTAATCGATATTTTAATATAATATTGGGCGAAAAGGAATTTTAATCCTCACCCAGGGTCAGAGTAGCTGCTGACGCACTTTCTTATCGCCAGCACACTCTTAATAAGACCTAAAGTGAATAAGACATATCTGTAATGAGTTTTTGAATGTTTTCCAAATTGAAAAAACATTTCAAAACAAATTATGGTGTTTGGACAAGTGAGTAGCTTAACAAACAAGCAAAAAGGATTCCACTAAGATAATAAAACCATTTAATAGAAAAAGTGACACAAAAAAAAAATAGAGAACAGGAATATAAAATGACCATAGGCAATAAGAATAATCAATGAATTAATTAAGAGGAAATTAAACCATAAATTATATACTCTACAAAATGATGTAGTTTATAAAATTATCGTTTATAAATGATATAGTTCATAAGACCCACGGAATGATATAGCTTATGAACATAATGTAGTTTATAAAGTTATCATTTATAAATAATATAGTGATATAGTTGACAATAATATGAGAATAACAAAAAGAGAAAAAAATAATTTATCCAATAAGGTCAAAGGGCGGGTTGTGGAGGACCCATGTAGAGGGGGTCCGAAGCAACTACGTCAAGGGGAAGAACAATGTGGAAGGGATAGTGTGGCCCCGAAACAATGGGTTTCCAGAAGGAAGTGGAAAAAGTTGGATGGACACGACAGGAGCGTAGGCGTGAAAATTCCCCCAAATTTACGGAATTGGGTCCACCCGAAAAAATCGCTATATCCAAGCGGATTTTACTTGTACTCGCTCTCTCGTGTCCTGACCAGCCTAGTGTAAAGTTCAACTGTAGAAAAAGAATAAATGTCGAGCAATATAAAATCGCGAGTGAAAATAACAGAATAAATAAGGACTCCATAAGTAAACCAGCATACTACATAAAAAAAAAAATTCAGGTACGATTTTTAATTACATACCGTTAACTATCATTTTTTTTTAAATAAAATAGAGTCGGCTGAGTAGCCACCTAATGATCCATATTTATAATCATTTTATCCTATTGTAAATTAGCGTCGGCTAGTAGCCACCTAATAATCTCTACAAAATTGCTCGACAAAAATATTTTATTCGCATTTAATTAATAACTAAACTCAAATCAATTGATAATCCGTTAAAGTACATCGTCTCCGATTTACTTCAAATTGTTTTTTTTTTTTTTATGTTTTAAATAATTTCGCCATACTATTTTAAAAAAATCATCTTGCGCTAGTTAAATACAATTTAATTTGAATTACATAGAACTGCAATTTAGAATCTTAATTACTTTTTACTCTCTAATTTTTAATCAGTTAACCGTTATCTTTGGATTATATTAGAAAGGATATTTGAACTTTGTTTATTACGATTAAGATTTAATGTTATAAGAAACACAATCTCCAAACCTCAAAATTTTGTAATGAAGTTGGCAATATAATTAAGAAGTAATATTTTCAACATCGTGTTATTAATTCAAAAATAAACCTATCCTTTTTAATATAAGGTCTCTGGGGTTCCCGGTCTATAGGCTTCGGGTTGGGCAAAATACCCATAAAACATTTATTTATGTCAATTTCTGACATAACACCATAAATCAGCCATGATCATATGCTTCGATTGTAGCTTTGGAGGTAACTCATTTATAATAACATATATTGGCCAAATCGAAATTTGACTTGACTTTGAAGGTTGACAACCGTCAGTGTTGAATGTGTATGAAAAATTATATTTATTCGATGAAGGGTTATCTATTGTAGATATTTTTTATACACTTGTCCATCACTCATATTCAGTAGCTTATTCTTATCCACATTTGCTTCAACCTTTTGGAAACGTTCCAATAAGATTTGCTGCACTTCCGGTTCTTCTAATACTGTCTTTAGTTGCGAGGAGACATCAAAGGTTAAGAAATATAAAATGTCTGGCGTCTCCTTATTGTTTTTACAATTTTCACAGGCTAATTCTTTTTTATCGAATCTTTTTTGGGTGCCAAAATAATGGAGACACTCTTCAAAAAATACATGATACGACAGAATATCTTCATTTAGTTTTAATAATTCAAATAACTTATATTTTGAAGTAGGAACAACATCATTTTCAAATAAACTATTTATCAGTGATAAAATCGCAGTAATTGTCTTCTATGTAAGGGAATCTTCTGCTCCTAACAACAGTGTCATCATCAAGGCTTCTCCTGTCGTAACTGTCGTGCACGCACACAGTGGTCGATGATAATCATTATTTTGATTACTACTTTCTTCACCGTCATGCTGTAGAAAAAAAAATAACAACATTTAATCTCTATTTTTCGTAGTAAAAATAAACTAAGCGATCGAAATAGATAATCCGGAAAAAGAATATTATTAATATTTTTATTATTATGCAGAATAAAGAAAGGTAATATATCTAGAAAAACTAATTATTAGTTATTAAAGAATAACAAATTTTTTTGTTAATATATATTAAGATGTATTCAGTATTCTATTTATCACGTTATGTTCCCCTTGTTCCTTGATTACTGATAGAAATTTACTACATCTTTATTAGGCTGATTACAAAAAATGATAATTTTTTAACTTCCCGCTAAGAAAATTAAAAATTTTTTAAAAATACGGGGAGTTATTGGTTTCGGTCTGATTTTCGAAAATCGAATTTCTATCAGATCTTGACGTTTTGAGGTTTTAGGAAGCTATTCTGGCGAATTTTAAGATGATGTTCAAGTGTATGTATGTATGTATGTGTGTACGTACGTATGTATGTAAATACATACTGTACATATTCTGATACTTTTGAACGGAGAAACCGATTTTGATCTCCAAGGTTGCATTCGACGCAGCTTTTTAATTCCTACAAACTATAATAAAGTGCATTTGAACGGTAGAGTGCGTTTGGAGATATTTCAAAAATAATATTATTTTACAATTTTTTTTTGAACAACTTTTTTTTTTTTTTAATTGTTCTCTAATGTATAGCCGCAATTACGGCCTTGTACACTTTTTGCCTTCATATCGCAACTGCTTTACTCTTTTCCTGCTGTTCCTTGTGCGGCTGTGGCCCGACTTGTGCTTATGCTGTACTGTATCATTATGGTGATGCCCTGCAACCTCCCTTGTGCAATGGAGCTGCAGTGGCTAAAAAAACCACAGAAAAAACCTAGCCAGTACAGTTTCGGTTTGGATGAAGCTCCAGTGATCGATAAAATTCCCATTTTACCAATCACTGGATTTTCATCTCACGCCTAACGATCAGAGACCTTTTTTTAAACCCGACGTGTGGCTAAACGGTCACCCAGCCAAGTAGTGATTCTGCTCGATGCTGTTTAACTTCGGTGATCGCCCGAGTCACGCACGTGCCGAACAGCTGCCTCAACCGCTCTTTTTGAACAACTTTTAAAATGCTTACTGGATTGATTCCAAAATTTAATTGGCTCTAAAACTTTATAAGCCGTGTCAAATGCCACCGCAATCGTCGAAATCGGTTTATTCGTTCAAGAGAAATCGTTGTCGAAAAAATTGAAAAAAAGAGATTTTTTTAGTTTTTTTTTTTTGAATTTATTCCTTAAGAATCGATTTTTATACAAGGCCCCCGGTATGGAAAAAATATGAGGTGTAAAATCTACTCATCGAATGACCCCGTTACGTTTTAGGTGCACAACTTTCACTTTTGAGTGCATAGGGTATCCTACGGGGCAGCGTACGAATGTATTGTGTGTATACAATATTGTTGTAATAATAATTAAATAAATACATGCCAGGACTGGTTGGTGGTTGGGATGTTGGAAAAATACGCATTTTAAAAAATTATAACAATATTTTTATTTGTCACAGCAAATAATATCACTGGGTTACAAAATTAAATCGTTGATTCAATTTAATAATACTGTTAAATTGTCTGAGCTCATGATTGCGTAATTAATTGAATGCAAATTATAAAATTGATCTCGAGTAAATAATTGAAATGATTGATTTGAGTGTAATTGAACACTGAGTTGATCGCAAACTTGTCATGAGAATGAGTAACATGAATTCAGAGGTTACCGAGCGAAGGTTACTATTGAACGCTTAATGATTAATTTAAATTACACAAATGCATAAATAATTGAGTTCATTGTTTAATTATATTATTGATCACTGAATTTAATTGTATTGAATGAGTCGATAATAAATTGCACTGAATTTAATTTTTTTTATGAGCGCGTGGTAGCATGATTGCAGAGGCTACCAAGCGAGAATTTGGTGTTATATTATAAAAAATATTGAGCATGTTGATAATTAATTAATAATAAATTGAGTCTTTTATATTTATGAGCACTTGATATAATTATTTATGAAATAAAAAAAGTACCTGTAATGTTTTCCTTTGGAATAACCTCTTGAAAAACGTGGTCGTTGATCACTTGAATTCTTGAGTTTTAGTTTTGAGCTCTGGTGCCCATAATTACAAAAATAATTATAATTTTGATGAGCTTGATGATTAATTAATTGATTTTAATTAGTATTTTTATTTAATTACTCGAGATGAGTGCAAAAGGATACGATTAATTATAATAGTCTAGTCGAGAAGTGAGTTTTCTGCGAAAAATCGTTAAACCACTCTTAAAAATACGGCGATTGGTGCATTGGATTCAGAATTTCATTCTGAGAAATGGGTATTTTTTTTTTATCCGCCATTAAAAATTCCATTTGTTATAAACAAAAAACGAAGAGACAAAAAGGGAGTCTCCGTTTTTTAGCTATAACTTCAAAAGTATTAAAGATAACTGAAATTAAAAAAAAGATCCTAAAAGAGGAGAAAATTTCAGTTAAAAAAGTCTCGACTCCCCCAGTTGTAGCTCCATTATTTATAATTTTAATTTGACGTTGAAAGTTGGGCTCCGCGCGGCCGTTTCGGCGCCTGCGCGTCGTCGCCGTACAAAGTATGCAACATAAAATAATTTTTTTATAACATAAAATATTAATTTAAAAATCTGAAAAAATTATAGTGTCATCTAGACACCTGAAGGAATATATCCCCGCATAAAAAAAATTTTTAGCTCGATTTTTGTTTAAGTTATTTGATTGTTAATTAACAAATTTTTCGGAGACTTGAATTTTTATAAAATCTCTTAAAAATGTTTAAAAAAAGTGTCTATAAATTTTTTTTCTCTTGGGAGCTCTTGTTATATGAATAATAAACAAGATTCCGTTGTAATAGTTTATAAAAGTTTTTTCATTTGTTTATAATGATTTTTCAAAGTTATCAAAAATTGAAATATCCGGCTAATGTTATAAAAAAAATTTTTTTTCCGAAATCTGTAATTGTGGTTGTTTTTGTATTCATATATTGCGTTTAGTAGCTTAGCTAAAAAATTTTTAACATGAATTGTTTAAAAAACTTTTATAAACAAATAGACAAATTGAATATTTTTGAAAAATTTTTTTTTGTCATTCTGTTGTCTTAGTAAAATAATGATTTTTAAAAAAAAAATTTTTCCTTAAAAAAATTTTTTAATTGTTAATAATTGTTTTTTTCATTTATCCACCGTTTAAATTATTTATTAAGAAATCATTTTTTTTTTAAAAATCATTATTTACAATTCTCAATATAATCATGAAAAAAAATTTTTTTTTTATTTAAATTTTCATTGTTTATTTTATAAACAATTTGTTATAAACAAATTTCCACTTTCATTATATTTTTTTTCCGTAGCTTTAAAAAATTACAAATACAGCCGTGTGCATTAAAGTTGTGAAAAAAATTTTTCTCTATTTTTTATTGAATTTTAAAATACTTTACCCAATCAAAGTTGAAGCAGTCAACTATTTTATCTATTTATAAATTGCTATAACTTTTAAACTATTGAAGATACGGTCTTAGACATTCAAGCCGATCTTTTAGACAATTTATTCATTTATATAATAAATTTTTCAAATGCTCGATATCTATTATGGTTCAATTTTTATAAGCATTTGTTTATAAAAAAATGCTTTATTTGAATCTTTAAACTATTATATCTTTTAAACTATTGAAGTTACGGCTTTTATGATTCAAGACAATTTTATAGAGTAATTATTGGACTACTTAAAAATAATTTTTTTATATTTTTAATTTCATTTGTTTATCATTTTTTTTTTATTTATTCAAATTATTACACGGTTAAGGGTACGTTTTATGGATTTTATTGACTTTATACTCACACACACAACAGATTGTTCCATGAAGATATTTTTTAGTCAGGAAATCTATACTTGCTAACTGTCGAGGCGACTTTTCTGTGAAAAGTTCATTCAATTCTGTAAATTTCTGCCAGGCTGCACTACTGGCAAAAATTTTAAGTTTTTGCTTTGACAAACGTTCAGTAATAAATTGAAAACTCCAAAACTAAATGAAAATAGCAAGAACAACATTAGTTATTGGTGTCAGGTAGGAGTATTAAGTCGATAAAATCCATAAAACGTACCCTTAACCGTGTAATAATTTGAATAAATAAAAAAAAATGATAAACAAATGAAATTAAAAATATAAAAAAATTATTTTTAAGTAGTCCAATAATTACTCTATAAAATTGTCTTGAATCATAAAAGCCGTAACTTCAATAGTTTAAAAGATATAATAGTTTAAAGATTCAAATAAAGCATTTTTTTATAAACAAATGCTTATAAAAATTGAACCATAATAGATATCGAGCATTTGAAAAATTTATTATATAAATGAATAAATTGTCTAAAAGATCGGCTTGAATGTCTAAGACCGTATCTTCAATAGTTTAAAAGTTATAGCAATTTATAAATAGATAAAATAGTTGACTGCTTCAACTTTGATTGGGTAGGGTATTTTAAAATTCAATAAAAAATAGAGAAAAATTTTTTTCACAACTTTAATGCACACGGCTGTATTTGTAATTTTTTAAAGCTACGGAAAAAAAATATAATGAAAGTGGAAATTTGTTTATAACAAATTGTTTATAAAATAAACAATGAAAATTTAAATAAAAAAAAAAATTTTTTTTCATGATTATATTGAGAATTGTAAATAATGATTTTTAAAAAAAAAATGATTTCTTAATAAATAATTTAAACGGTGGATAAATGAAAAAACAATTATTAACAATTAAAAAATTTTTTAAGGAAAAATTTTGTTTTTAAAAATCATTATTTTACTAAGACAACAGAATGACAAAAAAAAAATTTTTCAAAAATATTCAATTTGTCTATTTGTTTATAAAAGTTTTTTAAACAATTCATGTTAAAAATTTTTAGCTAAGCTACTAAACGCAATATATGAATACAAAAACAACCACAATTACAGATTTCGGAAAAAATTTTTTTTATAACATTAGCCGGATATTTCAATTTTTGATAACTTTGAAAATCATTATAAACAAATGAAAAAAACTTTTATAAACTATTACAACGGAATCTTGTTTATTATTCATATAACAAGAGCTCCCAAGAGAAAAAAATTTATAGACACTTTTTTTAAACATTTTTAAGAGATTTTATAAAAATTCAAGTCTCCGAAAAATTTGTTAATTAACAATCAAATAACTTAAACAAAAATCGAGCTAAAAATTTTTTTTATGCGGGGATATATTCCTTCAGGTGTCTAGATGACACTATAATTTTTTCAGATTTTTAAATTAATATTTTATGTTATAAAAAAATTATTTTATGTTGCATACTTTGTACGGCGACGACGCGCAGGCGCCGAAACGGCCGCGCGGAGCCCAACTTTCAACGTCAAATTAAAATTATAAATAATGGAGCTACAACTGGGGGAGTCGAGACTTTTTTAACTGAAATTTTCTCCTCTTTTAGGATCTTTTTTTTAATTTCAGTTATCTTTAATACTTTTGAAGTTATAGCTAAAAAACGGAGACTCCCTTTTTGTCTCTTCGTTTTTTGTTTATAACAAATGGAATTTTTAATGGCGGATAAAAAAAAAAATACCCATTTCTCAGAATGAAATTCTAAATCCAATGCACCAATCGCCGTATTTTTAAGAGTGGTTTAACGATTTTTCGCAGAAAACTCACTTCTCGACTAGACTATAACACGTGTTATCGGTTGAACGTACGTATGCGAAAGATAATGGCGGCCGTCTTCTCGACACGAGGCAGGAAAATTAAATGCGCATGCACTGAGCTGCGCATGATCAAGTTCAAATTTATGGACGAGGCCCCAGTAGGTGCTGCCTCTTTTTGTCGGAAGTGAAACTATATTTAAATTTAAATATAGTTTCGATTACGCAACAAATATATTCGTACCTATATATACATATACACCTTAATATGTAGTGACTGGGATGTGGTTCGTGGTACTTAATCACTACGATAAATAAATTATCTGACTCCAATTTTAGTATTAATAAAATAATATATAATGAGTTTTATTTAAATGATATAATACAAGATAATGCTAGTTGCACTATAGAAATGTGTTAGCTAGTCACTGTGTATCTCTCTAATTGTACGCGTGTACTGTACTGTGTGCTCGTGTGAACTGTTGCTACCGAATATCGTATCAGCGTGGGGGAAAATATTCGGCGATCGATGACGATCGATGATTGACGGACTTATCCGAAATTATGAATATTAAATAATATGAGTAGTGACGTGGTCGCTACAGTACTTCCCCTCTTGAAAAAAAATATGATGCTTATTTACAAATGAAAATAATAAGAAATATTTACAATGAAAAAGAAAATAATAATTTGAGCATGTTTGCTACGTTGTAAAGAAAGTACTAACTAGAGAGAATACAATTAATAATAAACGAAAAAAAAATTGAATTTAAACGGGTTTAAATTATATAAAAAAAATTATGCGTCGTCGGCTACGAAATAGACGGGTTTCAGTCTGTCGATGGAAATCGCAGTATTTGTGCGTTTGTAGTTGATGATGAAATATTTATCGTGCCGCGCAACGACTTCATACGGACCCTCATACGGAGCTGAGAATGATGGTCCGATCTGTCCAACTCGCACCAGTACGTGGGAACATGTGTTGAGATCTCTGAAACAGAAAACAGAACGCTGTCCATGACGCGAGGTTTCGGCCGGTGCCAAGTTATTAAAATGTGCTTTTAAATCACGTAAAACGCTTTCTGCATTTGCGTGTTTATTTGACGGAACAAGCAGTTCACCTGGTATGCGAATTGGTTCACCATATACAAGCTCAGCTGGGGTAGCTTGAATGTCCTCTTTCCAGGCAGCTCGTAGACCAAGCAAGACGACGGGTAGCGCGTCATACCAAGTGTCATCGTGACACAGCAGTGCGGCCTTGAGTTGTCGGTGTAGGCGTTCCACCAGACCATTAGATTGAGGATGATACGGCGTCGTTACCAGATGTGTTATGCCAAATAGTTTACTCAGCGATTGAAACAACGATGATCTGAATTGTCCTCCTTGGTCGGACGTTATTCTGGCTGGTACACCGTATTTTGAGATCCACTCTCTAAATAACGCGAGTGCGACAGTATCTGCGTCTCCATTTTTAAGTGCAATGGCTTCTGGAAACCGGGTAAATCTGTCGACGATCGTCAGGCACTTGTTGTAGCCACGAGATACTGGTAGAGAGACCAAATCGATGTGGATATGCTCAAAACGTTGCGTCGGCAATTCAAAGCGGGCAAGAGGTGAAGATACATTACGATGGATCTTGTTGAGCTGGCAGTTTAAGCAAGCTTTGGCCCATTCTCGACAGTCTTTCTGGATTGATGGCCAGACGTAGCGTTTGCTCACTAGTTTCTGAGATGCTTTGGTGCCAGGGTGTGCCAGAGAGTGTAGTGCATCGAAAACTTTCTTTCGTAGTTGACCAGGAACGTATGGACGTGGTTTACCTGATGAAACATCACAATCAACTGCGGCCGGATGGTCGTTAAAAATTATTTGTTGCCACTGTAGTGACGTTGCAGCGTTGCCAAGAAGATCTCGGAGTTCAGGATCATTCTTCTGAGCGTTTACCAGCTCGTGCGTGGTAATCGGCGTCGAAATGGCTTCAACGCGCGACAGTGTGTCTGCAACTATGTTCTCATGTCCAGAAATGTGTCTGAAATCACTCGTGAATTGGCCAATGAAGTCTAGGCGACGAAATTGCCACGGTGATGCTCGTTCAGTACGTTGCTGGAAAGCAAAGAGCAAAGGTTTATGATCGGTATAAATTGCAACTTGTTTACCTTCAAAAATATGACGGAAGTGTCGGACAGCTTCGTAGATGGCGTGAAGTTCACGATCGTACGTCGATAATTTTTGAATAGATGGCTGTAGTTTTCTGCTGAAGAAAGCAAGTGGTTGCCCTTCTCCGTCAACTAGTTGTTGCAGAACTGCACCAATGGCTGTATTTGATGCGTTTGAGAAAATAGCCCAAGTTGCGTCGTCGTTTGGATGCGCAAGCATTGCAGCGTTGGCTAATGCCTGCTTCGCATTGTCATAAGCCTGTCGAAGTTCTGGCGTCTCGACGATCAGCGTTGATCCTTTCACTTTGGGTCCCTCGAGCAGTTTATTCAGCGGTGCAAGGATTTCTGCAGCGTTTCTGATAAATTTCCTGTAGAAATTTATCGTACCTAGAAAACCACGTAATACAGAAATCGTACTAGGAAATTTTAGGTTAATAATTGCGTCTACCCTGTCGGGCAACGGCTTGATACCTTTACTGCTGATGTGATGACCTAAAAATTTTACCTCATGCTGGCCCAACACTGATTTGGCTGCGTTGATGACAAGTCCGTAGTCTTGTAAGCGCTGAAATAAAATTTTTAAGTGCTCGAGGTGTTGCTCTTCGTTCTCTGAAGCTACTAGGACGTCGTCGATGTACGCGAAGACAAATGGTAGATCTCGTGTGGCCTCATCGATGAAACTTTGAAAAGTTTGTGCGGCATTTCGAAGTCCAAACGTCATGTATGGGAATTTGAACAAACCAAAAGGAGTGATGATGGCTGTCTTTTCAATGTCTTTTTCGGCGACGGGAATTTGGTTAAAGGCTCTAACCAAATCTAGCACTGAAAATATCTTTTTACCGTGCAGCGTTGCGGTAAAATCGTCGAGTCGTCGGACCGGGTAATTATTGTGTATCGTACGCGCATTGAGTGGTCGATAGTCGCCACATGGTCGCCAATCTCCAGATTTCTTGGGTACAAGATGAAGTGGAGATGCCCAAGGACTGGTCGATGGACGTGCGATACCCAGTTGAACCATCTTGCGAAAATCCTCTTGAGCAATTTTCAGTTTATTGGGCGCAAGACGTCGTGCTTTACACGAAACTGGAGGTCCTGATGTCGTCTTAATATGGTGTACCGTGGAATGCTTCTTGGCTGAAGTTATTCCTTCAGGGCGAGTTATAGCCGGGTAGTTTGATAACAGTTTGTGGTAAACTGTATCACCTTCGATTAATTTGATGCATTTTGCATCCGAGCGTATTGAATCTACGCGTGTTTGGAGACCAGTGGAGCCGTCACGTAATTGTTTATGTTTGAGGTCGATTAACAAGTTAAAATGACTTAGAAAATCGGCGCCAATTATTGGTTTCGTGACGTCAGCGATGATGAATCTCCACGTAAATTCACGACGTAATCCGAGGTTTAGTGACAGAGTGATACAACCGTATGTTTCTATCAACGAGCCGTTTGCTGCGTGCAGTTGGTAACCTACTGGCGTAGGCTTGCATTTCATCCGCCCGTATGGATAAACAGAGAGATCTGAACCAGAATCCACGAGGTATTGAGTATTCGTGGTTAGATCGACGACGAAAAGGCGGTTTGAAGATGCAAGAGAGTCGCTTTCCGCCGCTAGTGACTCCCGTTTACGTTTCCCGAGAACTTGCATCCTGGCGTACATTTGTACGCTGTTTTACCAAACTTGGCGTGATAATAACAGGTGCCTGTTTTATCAAGCTTACGTGGCTTCGAATTGCTTCGAGAGCGTTGGTTTGATTTTCGGGCTGGAGATCTGCCGCGGTTCTTGTTAAAAGCTGTCGTCAGTGCTGCTACCTGTCGGGATAATTCGCTGACTTGTCTTTGCAGCGCCATCGTCTCCTGAGAAGATGATGATGAAGCTACGGCAGCGGTGTGAGTCACCGGAAACATCTCGTGTAGCTTGTCGGCTGTCTCGGCTAGCTCATCGATGGTAGCCGTGGTCGAAGAGATGGCTAGAAGCTCTTGTGTCTTCTTGGGCAAGTTTGCCAGCCATCTTGCTTTCAGAACAGCGTCATCAATGGTCGGGGCAAGCGATTTAAGATGGCGTAGAAACTGCGAAGGTGATCGGTCACCGATCGCTTCGCCATCTAGAAGCTGACGCAGTTTAGCTTCTTCTGACTTTGAATAGCACGCGATGAGGGTGGCTTTCAACTGGGCGTATGGCGTCGTCGTCGGTGGATTGATGATGAGGGTCTCAACCTCACATGCATACTCAGTATCGATGAGAGAAACCGCGTGGTTAAATTTCTCTTTCTCAGTTGCTACGCCGTGGATCGCAAACTGAGCCTCGAGCTGCGCAAACCATAAACTCACTCGCTTCGGGTTGAAGTGAGGTGCCTTGAGAGAGTTGATAATCACAGGCTTGGCGTCCAAAAAGACATCGTCTTTCTTGTCGTCTGAATTCTTTGGATCAGACATAGCTAATATACGAGAAACACTAACACGATAAAACTAACATAAAATTATAATACCACTGTAAGCGGATTAGTGTCCGTCGAAGCTGACTCACCGTTTAGGAATGTTCGAGACGCTTCGAGTCGCACGAAAATTATCACTGGGCGAAAATTTAACGCGAACGATAACTTTATTCACTGTATTTGCACAGGAATTCACTAATCGCTTTTATCACAATTTAATTTGCACCCCGATGGTGTCCCTTAAATTATAAACCAGTGCGGCATATGTCCAAAATGCCCCGCAATGCACCAGCCGTGATAAAAGGCTTAAACAACACTTAATTCACGCACTTCACTGTAGTAAAGAACTCGCGGAATTAATATGTCGCGATTAGCTATCAGCGTAGACGCGGTATTTTACACTCAACGTGTTGTTTGCCACGTGGAATGTGTGCACGAAAATGGCGTCTTCTTGAAAATCACGTCGGGGTCACCAATGTAGTGACTGGGATGTGGTTCGTGGTACTTAATCACTACGATAAATAAATTATCTGACTCCAATTTTAGTATTAATAAAATAATAAATAATGAGTTTTATTTAAATGATATAATACAAGATAATGCTAGTTGCACTATAGAAATGTGTTAGCTAGTCGCTGTGTATCTCTCTAATTGTACGCGTGTACTGTACTGTGTGCTCGTGTGAACTGTTGCTACCGAATATCGTATCCGCGTGGGGGAAAATATTCGGCAATCGATGACGATCGATAATTGACGGACTTATCCAAAATTATGAATATTAAATAATATGAGTAGTGACGTGGTCGCTACAAATATATATATATAATGAATATACTCTACGGCGTCTGCAAATGATAAATATATATTTAGTACACTAACGCGAAAAATTAAAGGAACAGTGAAATTTTATTAATTTTTTAGTAATTTTTGGAAGGCTGTAACTTTGTAAAAAATAATCGTATCGAGGTTTAAAAAAAAAAAATTTATGCCTTGAAATCTCTAGTTTCGATGCATTTTCATTAAAATTTTATAAAAAGTCTAGTTATTACGCTAAAAGGAGAATTCATTTTTAACATCCTTTAGAAGTAAGTACGAAAAAATGACTTTTTTTGGTTTTTTAGTTAATCAACCGTTACTCTGCAAATATTGATAAAAAAAATATTGTTGCCAGGGACTTTTTCAGCTTAATGTACCCCCAATAACCCTTTAAATTTTTAAATTGATCTATGGAGCCGTTTTTTTGGGGGCGATCGTTCAAAGTTTTGCTGAACAACTAAAGGAACAAGTGTTGTTCCTTCAATTGTGTAATCATAATCAAAATGAAAAAAAATAATTTTTTTTTTAATTTTCTTTCATTTTTGCATTAGTAACTCAGTGAATGTGAGGGGAAAAGAAAACAAAACGGAAAATTTTCGAAAATCAAAAAAATTGAACCTTGTTTTTTGGGGTCGAATTTTTTTTTTTTATTCAACTTTTTTAAAAATTTTTCGTTTTTTTTTTCTCTTCCCCTTACATTCACTGAGTTACTTATGCAAAAATAAAAGAAAAGTAAAAAAAAATTATTTTTTCATTTTGATTATGATTACACAATTGAAGGAACAAAACTTGTTCCTTTAATTGTTTAGCAAAACTTTGATCGATCATTTCCAAAAAAGGGTTCGATAGATAAATTTGAAAATTTAAGAGGTTATTCGGGATATATTAAGCTATAAAAGTCTCTGGCAACATTTGTCTTTTCATCGATATTTACAGAGTAGCGGTTGATTTACTAAAAAACCAAAAAAAAGTCATTTTTTTGTACTTACTTCTAAAGGATGTTAAAAATTAAAAAAATTGTTTTTTTCAAAAAATGATGAACGGTTCTTGTAGAGAATTCATTCACGTTTTCAACGCTGGCCTCAAATTTACTGTGCAATCATTGGTACCTGAAATATCGATGATCAAAGCCAAAAGGATGATTTTTTGTTTGAAGGCTGATATCTCTGCGACGAATTGTCCTACGAAGTTAAAAAAAACCAAATTGAAGCTGAATAAATTTGCTAAATGACCTATGCATTGGTTCACTTGACAAAATTTTTCCACGGTCGGTAGGCTCTTTGGAAAAAAGCAAAAATTTAGAAATTTTTTGTCTCGCGGTATTTCTCATGTTAGCGTAACAACCAGACTTTTTAAAGAATTTTGATGAAAACGCATCGAAACTAGAGATTTTAAGCCATAAATTTTTTTTTAAATCTCGATACGATTATTTTTCACAAAGTTACAATCTTCCAATAACTACTAAAAAATTTATAAAATTTTTCTGTTCCTTTAATTTTTTGCGTTAGTGTAGTATTAATCTTTTTTTTAGATTAGTAAGCCTTTTTTGTGCCTATTTAGACAGTCGATCTTCGGGAGTGAACTCCAATTGTGCGTCGGAGCTGACACACACACTTTTTTTTCTTAATTTCTCAAAAACGGCTAAATTATTCGATTTCAAAATCTACTCAGCTCTAGAAAACTCAATAAAACGCGTCGATTGCCACTTAAACTGTCTCAATCGGTTGATGCGTTCGAGAGATATCGTCGAAGAAAAAATGGTAAAAAATGTTTTTTGTCCGAAAACAAAGGCATACAAAAGTATTTTTGAGCTTAAAAATGTATTCACAACAATGTTTTCGAACTTCAGGAGCTCGAAAACAGCGGGAAGTTTTGGGGCTGGTCCTCAGGGTCAATCGATAGACGGTTTTTTTTTAATTCCGCATTGAAATATCTGCAGTGTATCGAAAAAAGACGCCAATGAAACCAGCGTGCTTAGATATAATACTTAGAGATTACGCATCACAGATTTCTATTCTACTGTCAATAACACGGAAAAAAAATTTGAATCTTTGAAAATTTTCTAGATAGCAAACCAATTAACAGATTTTTATGTGCGGTAAATATGGTATTAGAAAATTGAACGCTCTGCAAAAAATCTCTTATCAATTTTCAATAAATCCATCTGTTCAATAGTTATTTAAGCTGGAAGTAAAATTTATAGTGACTTTGCGATATTTTTATTTTTTTGGCGAAACTATCAGACTTATCATAAAATGTAAGAGAAATTTTTTTAAAGGTAATTTTATTTCCTACAAACTATCTCTTACGAAGTTTTGTTAAATTATACATATTTTTCTACTTATTTAGATTTTAATATCAAGCTTTAAAAAAAAAAGTGTTTTGATCGATTTCAAGAACTTCATATTAAAATGTAAATAACTAGAAAAATGTGTGAAATTTAATAAAATTTTATCAAGGATAATTTGTAAGAAATTAAATTATCTACCAAAAAATTTTTATAACATTTCTTGATAAGTCTGATAGTTTTGCCGGAAAAGTAAGAAGTTCTCAAAGTGACTATAAATTTCACTTCAAGCTCAAATAACGATTGAACAAATGGATTTATCGAAAAATGATAAGAGACATTTTTTGGAGAGCATTCGATTTTCCTCAAAAATTGTAGCACACATAAAAATCCATCAATTGATTTCTGAGCTTGAAACTAAAAAAAAAAAAAATTTTCCGTGTTATTTAAATCGAAAATAAAAATCTTCGATTCACGATCTCTTAATATTTTTTAATTAAGAGCTCTGGTCTTTTTTTTAATTTAAACATACAGAAAGAAAAAGTATTTTAATTTTAAGAAAAAATATTTTTCTTTCGAAATTTATACGGAAAAGAAGTAAGATTTCAGAAATCTTTTTAAAACACCTTGCTGATTATGCATAGTATATCGATTCACCGTATAAACATGTACACGTAATAAAATCCAGAAATTGTCCTTACGTCAAGTTTTTCAATTCACTATTGATTCAAGCTTCATAACTTTTTTTCTGTTAGTTGTACGAAGAAAACACTGAGGAGGTTTTTTTTTGTAGAGAATTCAATTTCCTAAAAGACCATGTACTTCGATTTCCCAAAAAAAAATTTCTTCTATGTATTTTAAATAGCAAAATGAACTCCTTTAACAAAATATTTGTTTTGACGTACTGTAACGATTTCAGATGTAGCCCAGAAAACAAAGTTAATTTTCTCCATAGTCTAATATATACATGTATTAGGGTGATTCAAAAAATAACAAATTTTTTTTTTTTTTAACTTCCCGCTAAGAAAATTGCAAATTTTCAAAAATTCGGGAAGTTATTGGTTTCAGTCCGATTTGTGAAAATCGAAATTCCAACAGATGTCGACGTTTTGAGGTCCTAAAAAGCTATTCTGACTAATTTCACGATGATGTCCGAGTGTACGCATGTAAATATCTATAACTTTCGAACGGATCAACCGATTTTGATCGTCAAGGTGTCATTCGACGCAGTTTTTTAATATCTTGAAGCTGAAAAAAAATTGAGCTTGATCAGCAGGGCTCGTTCGGAGATATTCCAAAAATAAACTTTTTTCAAAAATGTTTTTTTTGGATAACTTTTTACGGGCTCGATCGATTAATTCCAAAATGGACTGGGCTCTGGAGATTTATAAGCCGCGTCGAATGCCACCTCAAACATCAAAATCGGTTAATTCTTTCAAGGGAAACCGTTGTCGAAAGAATTAAAAAAAAAATTTTTTTTAGTATTTTGAAAATTTCTCAAAAATGACTTGATGAATCGATTACAAAATTCAATCAGTTATAGAACTCAAGAAAACGCGTCGACTGTCACCTTAAACGTCTCAATCGGTTTATTCGTTCGAGAGATATCGTTGTAGAAAAAAAATGTAAAAAACATTAGTTTTAAAAAAAAAAGCATACAAAAGTATTTTCGAGCTCGAAGAGCTCGAAAATGTATCTTTTACAGTTTTTCGAGCTCAAGGAGCTTGAAATACGCGGGAAGTTTTGGGGCTGGCCCGCAGGGTCAACCGACAGACCAATTTTTTTTTTCGCAAACAGGTTTAAAAATTTCATGTAGCTAAAGAAGACACCTGTAGAAATAAGAGTTCTTAATATTAACATTAAGAGGTTCCGCGTTGCATTTTTCTATTTTCCATAAGAATAACATGGTATGATTTTTTTTGCGTCTTCTAATTTTTATAAGCAGCAAACGATACGTCATAGGAATAATTGGCTGGGATATTTTTGTAGTTAATTGAATGTTCTACAAAAAAAAGTCTCTTATCATTTTTTGATTAATCTATTTGTTGAAAATTTATTTGAGGTTAAAGTCTAATTCATATTGAGTTTTGAGACACTTTTGAACAAATAGATTTATCAAAAAATGATAAAAAACTTTTTTGTAGAGCATTCAATTACCTATTACTATATGCCAATTATTTCTATGACGCATCGTTAGCTACTTATAAAAATCTGGAGGAAAATCGATCAGTACGTGTTTTTTGTAAATCGACAATTTATACTTAAAATTTGAAATTTCAATAGTAGCGTGGTTCAAAAAAATTTTTTTTCAATTTTTTGCCGAAAAGACGTCTAAAAACAAACATATTTTGTCTCTATAAAAATTTTATTTAAACCACATTTCGCGAAGTTGTAGGCATTTGAAAAAAAAATCTCTATAGTCTAGTCGAGAAGTGAGTTTTCTGCGAAAAATCGTTAAATCACTCTTAAAAATATGGTGATTGGTGCATTAGATTCAGAATTTCATTCTGACAAATGGGTATTTTTTTTTATCCGTGTTATGTCCAATTAATTTTTTTATTAATTTGTTTTATCTCATAAATAAATTTATAAAACTCCTCTTTACAAAAGCACGCGAAAACGCAGCGTCAGTTTACCACCTTTTATGCGTATAAAAGTAGAGCGACGATTCTTGCAGTAACGATTGACGAATAAATAAAAACTTGTCGTCATTTTCCACCAATGACAACAATTGAATTACTCCCATCAAACATCAATCAAAAGTTTTTATATAGCCTGAGCACCATGGCTCAGGGCCTTAGTTGTTGATCAAATTTTCAGATCTCGAGATCTACGATCCGCAAGAACGGTTTCGTAGTTGTTGATCAGATCTTTAAATTTCGAGTCCTACGGTCCGCGTAAACGGCGTAGATAGCCCGTAATCTTATTGCAAAAATCTGTCCTAGAGAAAGCAATAAGTAACTGTCCTCAATAAAAGGTACTAGGCCGATAGTCATATCGTGTAGCGGTATTATTTTATTAACAGCGGTTTATCTTATATTTAGATTCAGTTAAGTTGTAAATTGATAAAGGTATTAGGCCAATATTTTCATATCGTGTAGCGGTATTATTTTGTTATTTACAATTATTATAAAAATCAGTCCGGCTCGATCGAATAGTGACAGAAAAAGTAAGAGTAAATATTTTTTGATCTCGGGTCGAGATAATCTGCGCATAAGAAGCCAAAGGCTAAATAAGGACGCATATATTCAAAAATTAATTAAATATAATAATCATCAAATTAAATGGTTTTGCATCTTCTAAAGTGATATCCATTGTAACAATTATAGTGTATAAGTGCTGTAATTGAGAAGTTGAATAAAATGACAAAAGATCATAATCTTAACTGAGTGAGTTCATTCGAAAATAGCATATAAGACTCTATCCTACTACCCCAGCCGCGCCCATTCAACCAAGTCCTTCAGGAGGAGGCTGAGTGAGCTGCAAAGTTCTGGAGGGATACTGCCTGCCTTGCTAGAAGAACAGACTCATCTCAAGGTAAGTGAGAGATAACATTAAATACCTTTTCTCTCTTCTGATCGATTAATAAATGCAACGTTACCAAGCTCGAAGGCGTTTGGGTTCACATTCTTCGAATAGCTCACATTAAATAATAAATATAGGAAGTGAAAATCTTCCTCGTATTCTTTACTGTTGTCCGCAACCTCCATATCGCTCGTTAAATTTTTCTATCGCTACCAAAGGGAGAAGTCCCGCATAATTAAATTAAATCAAAGCGGCGGACATAACATCCGCCATTAAAAATTCCATTTGTTATAAACAAAAAACGAAGAGACAAAAAGGGAGTCTCCGTTTTTTAGCTATAACTTCAAAAGTATCAAAGATATCTGAAATTTAAAAAAAAGATCCTAAGAGAAGAGAAAACCTCCGTAAAATAAGTCTCGACTCCCCCAGTTGTAGCTCCATTATTTATAATTTTAATTTAACGTTGGAAGTTGAGCTCCGCGCGGCCGTTTCGGCACCTGTGCGTCGTCGCCGAACAAAGTATGCAACATGCAATAATTTTTTATAACATAAAATAATAATTTAAAAATCGGAATAAATTATAGTGTCATCTAGACACCTGAAGGAATATAGCCCCGCATAAAAAAATTTTTTGGCTCGATTTTTGTTTAAGTTATTCGATTGTTAATTAACAAATTTTTCAGAGACTTGAGTTTTTATAAAATCTCTTAAAAATGTTTAAAAAATGTGTCTATAAATTTTTTTTCTTTTGGGAGCTCTTGTTATAAGAATAATGAACAAGATTCCGTTGTAATAGTTTATAAAAGTTTTTCCATTTGTTTATAATGATTTTTCAAAGTTATCAAAAATTGAAATATCCGGCTAATGCTATAAAAAAAATTTTTTTTCCGAAATGGGTAATTGTGGTTGTTTTTGTATTCATATATTGCGTTTAGTAGCTTGGCTCAAAAATTTTTAACATGAATTGTTTAAAAAATATTTATAAACAAATAGACAAATTGAATATTTTTGAAAAATTTTTTTTTGTCATTCTGTTGTCTTAGTGAAATAATGATTTTAAAAAAAAAAATTTTTTCTTAAAAAAATTTTTTAATTGTTAATAATTGTTTTTTTCATTTATCCACCATTTAAATTATTTAATAAGAAATAATTTTTTTTTTAAAAATCATCATTTACAATTCTCAATACAATCATGAAAAAAAATTTTTTTTTATCTAAATTTTCATTGTTTATTTTATAAACAATTTGTTATAAACAAATTTCCACTTTTATTATATTTTTTTTTCGTAGCTTTAAAAAATTATAAATACAGCCGTGTGCATTGCTAACTGTTAAGGCGACTTTTCTGTAAAAAGGTCATGCAATTCTGTAAATTTCTTCCCAGCTGCGCTACTGGCAAAAATTTGAAGTTTTTGCTTTGACAAACGTTAAGTAATGAATTGAAAATTCCAAAACTAAATTAAATTAGCAAGAACAACATAAGTTATTGGTGTTAGGTAGAAGTATAAAGTCAATAAAATCCAGAAAACGTACCCTTAACCGTGTAATAATTTGAATAAATAATAAAAAATGATAAACAAATGAAATTAAAAATATAAAAAAATTATTTTCAAGTAGTCCAATAATTACTTTATAAAATTGTCTTGAATGATAGAAGCCGTAACTTCAATGGTTTAGAATATATAATAATTTACAAATTCAAATAAAGCATTTTTTTATAAACAAATGCTTATAAAAATTGAACCATAATAGATATCGAGCATTTTAAAAATTTATTATATAAATGAATAAGCTGTCTAAAAGATATCCCGTGTAAAAAAAAAAGTTCGAAAAAGTTCGACAAAGTTCGAAAAAGTTCGACACAGTTCGAAGTTTGCTACAAAACCGAATTTTTTTGCGAACTTTTTCGAACTTTTGTGAGACCATACAAATAGCATAACAAACTAATATCTTGGATGCCTTCGAACCTTTGAGGGTTAAATGGACCGCCAAAATTTTTTGGATGAAAAGTGGAGAAGGAGGGGGTGGGGGGCAAAATGACCCCATAGGGTAAAATAGACCCGCAAAGGCAAAATGATGCCCCCAAATTTTTAACATTAAAAAAGTTGAGGGGGGGGGATTAGGGCGAAAATGTCCCCAAGGGACAAATAAGTATCTTTAAAATTCGTGACATGAAAAGTGGGAGGAGGGGTGGGTTTGGGGGGAGGGGTGTTACTGGGTCAAAATGTTCAACTTAAATTTTTAACTTTTTCGATATTTTTCATCACTGAAGTTTGAAAATTTGAGAACTTTTTTGATATTTTTATCAGCGAAGTTCGATAATTTCAGAGCTTTTTCGATAATTTTAAAGAGTAAAAATTCTAAAAAGTTCGATAATTTCAGAACTTTTTCGATATTTTGTATTACAGAAGTTCGAAAATTTCAGAACTTTTTCGATATTTTCCAAGAGTAAAAATTATAAAAAGTTCGATTATTTCAGAACTTTTTCGATATTTTGTATCACAGAAGTTTGAAAATTTCATAACTTTTTCGATATTTTTTATCATCGAAGTTCGATAATTTCAGAACTTGTTTGATATTTTTCATCACCGAAGTTCGATAATTTCAGAACTTTTTCGATACTTTACATCACCAAAGTTCGGAAATTTCAGAGCTCTTTCGATTATTTTTATCACCGAAGTTCGAAAATTTCAGAACTTTTTCGATATTTTTCAATAGTAAAAATTCTAAAAAGTTCGATTATTTCAGAACTTTTTCGATATTTCGTATCACAGAAGTTCGAAAATTTCAGAACTTTTTGGATATTTTTTATCACCGAAGTATGATAATTTCAGAACTTTTTCGATATTTTTTATCACTGAAGTTCGATAATTTCAGAACTTTTTCGATAATTTTCAAGAGTAAAAATTCTAAAAAAGTTCTGATATTTTCGAACTTCGATGATGAGAATTATCGAAAAAGTTCTGAAATTTTCGAACTTTAGTGGTAAAAAATAATCGAAAAAGTTCTGAAATTTTCGAACTTTGTAGAATTTTTACTCTCGAAAATAATCGAAAAAGTTCTAAAATTTTCGAATTTCTGTGATACAAAATTAATTAATTAATGTAACGGAACGGCATGACCGTCCACCTCCGTTTGACGGGAGGCCGATACCACGCCCTTTCGGGCATACTCGCGTTGCGTAATCGCCTATCTTTCACCATAATATTATAAAAGCGAAATATGAGCATAAGCTCACATTAGCGTACCCATTAGGCATGCAGTGCATGTGGGTGCCTCACTCACAACCACCACGAATCCTATCGCTAATCGACCCACACTCCTCCCATCTCAGGAAATAGAGAGACTGGTCGAAGCGGGGCTTGAAATGGGTCTCCCATGGTACCAATTTCCTGTATTGGTCAACAGATTGCGCATGGTTAGTGGTGGGCACAATTTCTTCCCACAAACCCATAAGGGCAACCACCACTCATATAAGCACTAGGATTTCAGACATGCCATTATACACACTTGCCCTCATCCATCACCTAGTGTTCTATTATCTCCGAGTTTTTTGTAGACGCCATGATGTTTTGAGACCCAAAATGGCGGAGGGAGGTCCACTCGTGGTCTGTGATACAAAATATCGAAAAAGTTCTAAAATTATCGAACTTTTTAGAATTTTTACTCTTGAAAATTATCGGAAAAGTTCTGAAATTATCGAACTTCGCTGATATAAAATATCGAATAAGTTCTCAAATTTTCGAACTTTAGTGATAAAAAATATCGAAAAAGTTCTCAAATTTTCGAACTTTAGTGATATAAAGTATCGGAAAAGTTCTGAAATTATCGAACTTCAGTGATAAAAGTAATCGAAAAAGTTAAAAATTTAAGTTGAACATTTTGACCCAGTAACCCCCCTCCCCCTAAACCTACCCCTCCTCCCACTTTTCATGTCACGAATTTTACAGATACTTTTTTGTCCCTCGGGGACAATTTGGCCTTAATGCCCCCCCCTCCCCGACTTATATAATGTTAAAAATTTATGGGGGATCATTTTGACCCGATGGCCCATCACCCTCCCCCTCCCCGAACCTACCCTTCCTCCCACTTTTCATGTCACGAATTTTAGTGATACTTTTTTGTCCCTCGGAGACATTTTCGCCCTAACCCCCCCCGCCCCTCAACTTTTTTAATGTTAAAAATTTGGGGGCATCATTTTGCCTTTGCGGGTCTATTTTATCCTATGGGGTCACATTTCCCCCCACCCCCTTCTTCACCACTTTTCATCTAAAAACTTTTGGTGGTCCATTTTACCCTCAAAGGTTCAAAGGCATCCAAGATATTAGTTTGTTATGCTATTCGACGGTGTCACAAAAGTTCGCAAAAAAGTTCGGTTTGGTAACAAATTTCGAACTTTGTCGAACATTTTCGAACTTTGTCGAACTTTTTCGAACTTTTTTTTTTACACGGGATCAGCTTGAATGTCTAAGACCGTATCATCAATAATTTAAATGTTATAACAATTTATAAGTTGATAAAATAGTTGACCGCTTCAACTCTAATGGGGTAAAGTATTTTAAAATTCAATAAAAAATAGAGAAAATTTTTGGAGTTTACTCCTTAAGAATCGATTTTCATATAAGGCCCCCGGTATGGAAAAAATTTAAGGTGTAAAATCTACTCATCGAATGACCTTGCTACGTTTTAGGTGCACAACTTTCACTTTTGAGTGCATAGGGTATCCTACGGGGCAGCGTACGAATGTATTGTGTGTATACAATACATTCGCAGCTATATATACATATACACCTATATATATATATATATATATATATATAATGAATATACTCTATGGCGTCTGCAAATGATAAATATATATATAGTACACTAACGCAAAAAATTAAAGGAATAGAAAAATTTTATAAATTTTTTAGTAATTTTTGGAAGGCTGTACCTTTGTAGAAAATAATCGTATCGAGAAGTAAAAAAAATAAAATTTATAGCTTGAAATCTCTAGTTTCGATGCGTTTTCATCAAAATTTTATAAAAAGTCTGGTTATTACGCTAAAATAAGAAATACCGCGAGACAAAAAATTTCTAAATTATTTTTTTTTTCCAAAGAGCCCACGGACCGTGGAAAAATTTTGTGAACTAAACCAATGTATAGGTAGTTTGGCAAATTTATTCAGCTTCCATTTGGTTTTTTTTTAACCTCGTAGGACAATTTGACGCAGGGATAATCAGCCTTCAAACAAAAAATCATCCTTTTGGCTTTGATCATCGATGTGTCACGTAACGATTCAAATTATTTAGTTTTAATTAGTTTTGAGTTAAATATCTTAATTTTATATTTGAATTTGAATCGTTGCGCGGGCATTCCGCCATTTCGCCGATGAGACGGCAGTCCGTGCACGATGCTAGCGCATGCGCGTAAAGTATGAGAGAGCACGTGTGATTTAATTTTATTTTTATAATTTATAATTTATGATTTAATTTACAAACGATTGACTTTTGTTTATTTAAGTATTCATTTATAATGTTGATTTGGTTGGGACGCATAATTTGGCGTAATGTTATGCCCCAAACAATTGTCAACGTATTATTTTGTTTAAAATTTGTCATCAGACTGATGACATCAAATGACGTTTATTGTTTGGAAATGATTAATATTTATTGTATGGTTTAAAATATAAACATATAGAGGATATGAACAAATAGTTCATATATTTAAGCAGTTTACCATGTATCACCCAGGTGTTAGATACTTATGTTTATAATTTATATTTTTAATTTAAATTGGATGTCAAGTGTAACTATAATAATTAAGGGCGATGGTGCTGCCCTTTACGCGCCGACCAACAGGTGGAGGTTGACCTAATTAAATCTGAAAGATACGGACAAGCAGCGTGTATGGACGCGATTTTGTAATTCTGTTGCTAGATTTTGAGTTTTTTTTTTATAAGTTAGAAGATTAAAGTTATTGATTATGTTATGTCCGCCGCTTAAATTTAAATTAATTATCCGGGATTTCTCCCTTTGGTAGCGATAGAAAAATTTAGACGAGCGATTTGGAGGTTGCGGACAACATTAAAGAATACGAGGAAGAATTTATCTTCCTTTAATTTATTATTTATGGTGGATCTTTTCGAAAAGTAAGAACCCAAAACGTCTCTGAAGAGACTGGTGCTCTTGTGTTGAACCAGATATCTCGTGAAAGAATAAATTGTAAATCGTTCACCTACCTTTCGATGTTTCTTTCTTTTTAGTCACGGCAGGTTAGATCCCTCCAGAACGTTGCAGCTCACTCAGCTTCCTCCTGTAGGATTTGGTTGGATGGGCGCGGCTGGGGTAGTAGGATATAATCTTATGTGCTACTCTCGAATGAAACTCGAAAAGCTGAACTTGCGATCTTGTATTTTTATTAATAATCTAGTTACAATTCACTTGTAGACTGAATCTTTTCACGATTTTAAACAATTGATATTTTTAGATCATTTACTGTTAACGAATATTTGTATAAGAATTTTATTTTATATTTAAATGCGTCCTTTTTACACACCCGATAGTGGTTTTATGCGCAAAATTACTCAGCCCGAGATGGAATCGCAAAATCACGTGATTTGCGTCACTATTTCGATCGGACCGGATGATTCTATCAATCTCAGAGGATTTTTAATAGATAGATAAGTCGATTATTACTTTTTCTACGCCTAAGCGGAATCCTGCAATAATTGACTGCGAAAAGATGTTAAGTTTAGAATGCCTTATTGATTATTTCAACGCCGAAGCGGATACCTGCAATAAGGTTTAAATAGGAAATATTAAAGATCCTCTTATTGACCTTTAAACGCCTAAAGCGAAATCCTGCAATAAGAGTGCACGAAAACACGACGTTCGAATCTTCGCGGACCGTAAGTTTTAAGAACTGACTAGCCGTGAGCTATGGGTGCTCAGGCTTTTTATAAACTTTGATTTGGTAATTGATGGGGAATTTTTAATTATTGTCATTGGTGGAAGGTGACGACAGGTTATTAATTGTTCGTTAAACTTGTTGCAGTTGTTCTCCCACTATTCTTTGACGCATAAAAAGGTGGAAAAAGCTGACGCTGCGTTTTCGCGCGCTTTTGAAAAGAAGAGCTCTGTAATAATTATTTTTGATAATTACCAAAATAAAAATAAAATTATTTGGACATAACAATTAATAAATATTCACCGGGTGAATAAAAATTTACTGTCTTGTTTGAGATTGGTTTTATCTTGCTGACTAATTTGCTGATTTCGAGTAAGTACTCAGTATTTCTATTCGCTGGATAAAATATTGCTATCTGGTAACCTCCCCCCGGTAGTTGTTGGTCGCCGCGAGGGTAGAATTAATTGATTTATAATTATTGTTGATGGAATGATACATGGATTTTTACCATTAATTATTATTAATTATTTACGTTAATTGGTGAAAATACCCATATTTGTATATATAAATAATTGGATAAAACGTACGCAACGTAGTAAAACGTTGCCGGTACGCATATAGATATATACGGGCAGTATATATATCTATACTACACACGCCGGACTTGAAAATTCCTCAAGTCTGATCTCATGGCGTAATTATTTACCCGAAGTATTTGGGATATCCTTCTTTTTGGTTCTCACTGGAATTAGTATCATTATTAATTATTATTATTATTATTTATATTATTTTATATTATTTAAAGAAAATAAATAATTATTATTTTTGATATATATATATATATATATATATCCCAGTGGTAAGAAGAGTATTGAATTATTATTTTTATATAAAAATTATTGTTTATTTCCACGGTTATAAATTATTGTGTGGATAAAAAAAATTATTATTATTTTGAGTATGAGTGAGAATTAAAGCCGTATCTTTTTTTCTCTCACGAGTGGTGGGAGAAAAACTAAAAGAAATATTGTTATAACTATTATTTATTCATGATAAGAACTTAAATGAAATTATTATTTATTTATATTTAATATTAATAATTAATATTATTAATTGAATTGAATTCAATTGAATTGAGGAGAGATATGGCCCTTTTTTTTCGGTATAGGGCCAAGCACTCAGTTCCTTTGAACCATTGTACTCGGCCCTATTAGGTCAATCTCGTTAGATTAAAGGTTGGATGGGCAGATTACTAGATTTTGAGAATCGTAGAAATCTGCCCATATCAACCTCCAATAAATTAGGCTGAGTGCCCTCACAGATCCCCAGGACGTTTTTCCTTACATCTATTAGGGCTCTGCACCGACTCAGCAGATGAAGAGGAGTTTCGTCCTCTATGTTGCATCTGGGGCACATCGAATCCTCGGTGATGCCTATAAGCTTCAGATGCTTCCTGGTAAACCAATGTCCCGTGACAAGCCCGACAATGACCCTTAGTTTAGATCTATCGAGCTCTATGAGACTGTTACCTAGTATCTTTGATGGCCCATGAAATAGTGCCCTCGTATGTTGCATGCCTCCGGCCTCCAACCACAGGTTCAGGAACCTTTCACAGGTCCATTGGTCCAAGTGGTTTTTGATGAAGCACAGAGGCACCGGAATTGAACAGGCTGGTTCAGGATCCGCCTTGCACGCTCCTACTCTTGCCAGTTCATTGGCAATGTCATTCCCTTTAATACCACTATGACCTGGTACCCAAACGAGTTTGACACAGTTGGCACTCGCCAATTTACTAGCAAGCGCAATGCAGTCCCGTACCAGCTTCGAAGTCACCACGACAGATGTAAGTGACCTGAGAGCTGCCCGGCTATCACTGCATATGTATATGTGTTTATTCCTGTGATTCAGCTCCAGAATGTGCTTAACACAGAACCAGATCGCATATACCTCTGCTTGGAAGATAGAGGCAGTGTGCCCTAGCCTGAGAGATATCTCAGATTTGGGTCCACTGCTGTAAATCCCTGCACCTGCTCCCTCCAACCTTTTAGACCCGTCCGTAAACCAGACCAGCCCCTTGGGGGACAGGATATTTTTGCCCTCTTCCTCCCATTCCTGCCTGCTTGGAAAGAGGACTTTATAGTTGTACCTGAAGTGGTAGCTACGAGAGCCATAGTCCCCTCCTCGGGACAGAGTCTCCTCGAGATCTCTGTTCCGTAGGATGGACGCATGTCCCGTCCTAGTACTTGACCACAGGCCAACAAAATGAAGTCTCAATGCTGTCTTCACAGCCAAAGATTCTATAGTTATATTTGGAGGAACTACGTTCAGAAATGCCCCCATTGCTAGGGTAGGAGTCGTTTTAAACGCTCCTGTTATGCCTAGCATGGCAAGTCGATAGACCTTATTTAGTGCCTTGATGTTGACGTCCCTTCGTACCGCGGGCCACCAAACAACAGAGGCAAAAGTGATTTGGGGTATCAAAATAGCCGTGTAAATCCACTTGACTAATTTTGGTTTTAGACCCCACGTTGTGCCAAACACCCTTCTGCAGGCCCAAAAAGTGACAGTAGCTTTTTGAGCCTGCTTCCCGATATGGCTTCTCCACGTGAGCTTACTATCTAGAGTTACTCCAAGGTAGCGTACCTCTGTTGAGAATTTCAGCTCAGTGTCGAAAATTGAAGGCGCTTTAATTTTAAGCTTCCTCTTTTTTGTGAAGAGCACCATCTCTGTCTTGTTAGGGTTAACCCTCAGAGATCTGTCGGTGCACCAACTCTGTATAAGATCGAGTGCTCTTTGCATCCTCCATCTTAACTCTACTGGGCTACTGCCTCTGATCATCAGAGCAACGTCATCCGCGTAGCCCACTGCGTGTACTCCTAGCTTTTCCAGCCGTACTAGGAGCCCGTTAATGACTAATAGCCACATGAGAGGAGAGGTCACGCCCCCCTGCGGGCAGCTCCTTCTAACACGAGCCCGTACCTTAGTGTCACTAAGTTCGGTTGTCACTATTCTTGAACGAAGCATGTTATGGGCCCATTCTGTGATAGATTTCTCTATCCCAAAGCGTTCCGCCGCTTCGCAAATGGCTTCAAAGGGTGTATTGTCAAATGCCCCTTCAATGTCAATGAATACTCCCAGAACCGATTCCTTCTGTCTAAAGGCCCTTTCAACGTAGCTAACTACTTCGTGCAGAGCCGTTTCGACGGATTTACCAGTCTGGTATGCATGTTGTGAATGATGTACCGGCATACTGCTCAGCGCTTCATCCCTGATGTGTCTGTCTACCATCCTTTCTAGGGTCTTTAGAAGGAAGGAAGTCAGACTTATGGGCCTGAAGGATTTCGCCAGGTCATAGCAGCTTTTCCCAGGTTTTGGTATAAAGACTACCCTGACCTCGCGCCAAACCTCAGGCACATAACTTAGGGCCAGGCAGGCCCTAAAAATTTGTAGGAGGTGTTTACGAAGTGATTCTCCACCCTCTTGTAACAGAGCCGGAAAAATCCCGTCCACCCCTGGGCTTTTATACTTTTCAAAGTTTCCAATTGCCCATTCAATTCTGCTGGGCGTTACCACCCTCGCAGCAGTCCTCCAGTCACCTTGTCTGGTGACTGTAAAGCTCCTCTCTCTTTGATTTTCCTCCTGTCCCGTCAGTTCCGAGCCAGGGAAGTGCACCTCAAAGAGATGAGCCAATATTTCTTCGTGGTTTCCTGTTCCCCTCCCATCCGGGAGAGTCAGACCACCTAGCTTAACTGTAGGACCTGAAGTAAAGATCCTGCGGAGGCGGGCCACCAATGGCAGGTCCTTGATCTCCCCACAGAATTTTCTCCAGGCCTCAGCTTTCGAGACCTTAATACACTTTTTATATTGTACTTGGGCTGCTTTATATTCAGCCCAGTTTTGGTCTGATTTCGTTTTCAACGCTTTATTCAGTAGCTTCCTGGACCAGGAACGGAGCCTACCCAGCTCTGCATTCCACCAGGTCACCCGCTTGCTACATTTCCTAGTTTTCAAAGGACATGCAATCACGTAGGACTGGACAATAGCTGTCTGCAAATGCTCGACCGCCTGCTCAATCCTACTGGCGGTTCTCAGGGTTCCACAAGGTTCCCCCAGCCTACTTACTAGCTCCTTCTTATAGATGAGCCAGTCCGTGGCCTTAGGGTTCCTATATGTACCCCCAGTCCCATCATCTTTGATGCCTTCCAACGCAAAGCAAATCCGGCGGTGATCAGAGAGGGAATCCTCTTCGCTCACATGCCAATTTGCAACAGACTGTGCTATCTTTTGAGAGCCCAGCGTAATATCAATCACTTCTTGTCTCCGAGAAGTGACAAAAGTTGGCCTGGATCCTACATTTAGGATCTCTAGGCATGTGGTGGAAAGGTACTCTAGCAGTGTGGAGCCTCTTTCATTTATGTCCGAGCTGCCCCCGACCGAATGGTGTGCATTTGCATCACAGCCTATCAGTAGTGGCAGCCCTTTGGACCTGCAGTACTCTATCAAGTTAGTGACCTCCTTGGTAGGTACATTAGCCTCCTCATATGGGAGATAGGCAGAGCCGACAATCAGCTCCGTCCTAGCCCCCTCTATGACGATTTTTATGGACGCGACAGCCAGATCCCTGGTGCAGAGCTGGTGCAGCTTGAGCGCTGTGTGTTTCTTATTGATAAAGATACAGGCCCGAGGCCCCAGCACCGAGTCACCATGGACCAGGCAGCCGCCTCCTCTGTCTATCCCTAATACCTGCCCTTTGTAAACCCAAGGTTCTTGGATTAGGGATACATCTGTCTGCAACACAGCCAATATTATTAATTACAGTAAATCCAATTATTATTTTTATTTTTGAACATTGAGTTTGAGTAACAAGTTTTGATGTCGAGGTAATTGCCGGCCCTTTTTATCCTCAGTGGAATTTGATAATTTTTATTGTATCTTTTTAATAACCACCGAGTGTATTTATTGTGGTTAGTTCAACAACAATTGATTATTGTACAATATTATTATTCATATTTATTATTGTTTATAATTAAAGATGCGGAAACCAACAGCTATCGGAGAAAGTTTAATGCTTATTTTCCCTGGATCTGTCCCTATTGTTCTTTTCCAGTTATTTGTCTTATAATTATTTATTATTTATATATAATTGTTTATTATTTATTCACTATTCTGCTATTGTTTATTTAATCATCTGGTGTCTTTCTCGGATGTTTTTCCGCTTTGTTGCGAGTCACTTACTCGGATCTTCCTCGTAAATTTCCCCTGAAAAATTTCGTCCGTTTTTGGAAAAACGGTCTGGCGCCTGCGTGCACTAACCCAGCCTGAGGAGCTGGTTCAGGCACACCAAATATTTATTATTTATAATTTAATTTTCGTTTAAAATTTATTATTCAGATTAATTTCAAAAAATTTATTATCATTTTGTATTATTTAAATTCATTTATTATCATTTGTTTTAAACGCGTGGGCGACCGCATACGATATATTCGACTGATCGGCGTCTCCGTCGCGAATTTTGAGAATTGATATACGTTATAGATGTTTCAGGTACCAATGATTGCACAGTAAATTTGAGGGCGGCTATAAAAACTTGAATAAATTATCTACAAGACCCGTTCATTAGTTTTTGGAAAAAAATTTTTTTTTTTATTTTTAACATCCTTTAGAAGCAAGTACAAAAAAATGACTTCTTTTGGTTTTTTAGTAAATCAACCGCTACTCTACAAATATTGATAAAAAAAATATTGTTGCCAGGGACTTTTTTAGCTCAATGTACCCCCAATAACCCTTTAAATTTTTAAATTGGTCTGTGGAGCCGTTTTTGGGGGCGATCGTTCAAAGTTTTGCTAAACAACTAAAGGAACAAGTTTTGTTCCTCCAATTGTGTGGTCATAATCAAAATGAAAAAATAATTTTTTTTTACTTTTCTTTCATTTTTGCATTAGTAACTCAGTGAATGTGAAGGGAAGAGAAAAAAAAACGAAAAAGTTTCAAAAATCAAAAAAATTGAACCTTGATTTTGGGGTCGAAAATTTTTTTTTTTTAACTTTTTTGAAAATTTTTCGTTTTTTTTTCTCTTCCCCTTACATTCACTGAGTTACTAATGCAAAAATGAAAGAAAAGTAAAAAAAAATTATTTTTTCATTTTGATTATGATTACACAATTGAAGGAACAAAACTTGTTCTTTTAATTGTTTAGCAAAACTTTGATCGATCATTCCAAAAAAGGGTTCGATAGATAAATTTGAAAATTTAAGGGGTTATTAGGGATACATTAAGCTATAAAAGTCTCTGGCAACATTAGTCTTTTCATCGATATTTACAGTGTAGCGGTTGATTTACTAAAAAACCAAAAAAAAAGTCATTTTTTTGTACTTACTTCTAAAGAATGTTAAAACTTAAAAAATTGTTTTTTCCAAAAAATGATGAACGGATCTTGTAGAGAATTTATTCACGTTTTTAACGCCGGCCTCAAATTTACTGTGCAATCATTGGTACTGTTATGACCAGGGTAGAGACCACAGAAAATATAATAAGATAAAAAGAAAAAGCTATTTATAAAATAGAAATGAACATAAGAATAATTAATAAAAATACTAAAACCCTTTGAGTGAAGGTATATGGATATATATGTATATATATGTATATGGATATTCGTAGACCAATATAAAAACTAAATGTAGAATATGCGTATATATGTATGTAAAAAGATACACGTGTGTTTGTCATGATCAGCTAATATATAACTGATCTAAAATAAGAAACTCAAAATATAATAGTTGACATAGTATGCACACATATGTATATATACGTATTGATGCACACAGAGTAATTACGTATGACTAGAGTGGAGAACACAAAAATCCCAATATCAAATTTCATCGTACTCCGATATAAGAAACAATTACGGTACATAAATAGTGGCATTGTCACCACAGCCGCTTCACCCTAGGACCGAGGGAACAACACGCGCAGCTGAGGGAGCTAGAGCGGTGAGATCTGTGTACGTTCTTTCATATTCGGGTTTATTTTTATTTATTGAAAATAACGATACGGATATTATTATCAGTTCTTTATTTTAAATTGAGACCGCAGTCACGTGATTTATGAGTTTAGACGCTCCAACTCTCGAGCTACTTTCCTTCCACCTCCTGGTGCTCTGTAGAGGCCTAAAAACTCCCAACAACTCCCTTACTATTTTGGGTACCGAGTGGTGCCCCTTAGGGGGATCCTCCTCCCATTCGACCAACCCGAAGGCTAAACCGAAATGACAAGTGTCTTCAAGGTCAAGTCTATATTTAACCAACCAAGGTGATCGTTTCCAGAACCTTCTTACTTAAAACTTGCATGATTTCTTATCATCTTAGGGGGATGTCGGTTCTTTTAGATAACTTGTACCCGAATTAAAGATCATGGAAGGAACAGTTCAATATAGATTCATTTAACAAATAGATAATTCAATTATTAACATAATATTAATATATTTTTTCTACTTTTCCTTACCTTGGTTTACCCTTCATTTAGCCTCGGTTACTGCACGTGCAGAAATGACTCATCGAAGAGCAGTGTTCAGACTAAGTCACCCGACACCCAAAAGGAAGAATAGATATTAAGACAACTAGCAAAGATAGGGGGCCCAACTCCTAACTTAGGACAATTTCCCCTCAACTTAGGACTATATAAACCCATGATTCTCTAGCATAGCATCTTCAGTCTTTTTAAAAAATCTCAGTCGAACTTAGTCTCCACTACGATACTTTTTGCACTTCGGTCTTACAGAATTACTCTGCGACGTCGCCGGCTCTTCAGATATTATTATTTCGCGAATTTAGTCCAGGGGTATAGATCAAATAGAAATTGAAGGCAGAATGTCTACCTGGTCATAAATTGTAATAAACAACGATCTTCCAACCAACAACAACAAATTTAATTGTACGACATAAGCTGAATAAAAAGCAATTGTGAGTTCAAATCTTTTATTATTATTATTTCTTTAGAGTAATTCCTTATGTTGATTACTATTTCATACTCATTACCGTAACGACGAGGTCTCCGTCGCCCGAGCAAAGGACTTAATTGTCTTGACTTAAAATAAGAGACTGTATATAAATATTTGCATGTTAGACGTAACAGTACCTGAATCGATGATCAAAGCCAGAAGGATCAAAGCCAGAAGGATCATTTTTTGTAAAAACGCTGATATCCTTGCGACAAATTGTCCTACGAAGTTAAAAAAAAAAAACAAAATTGAAGCTGAATAAATTTGCTAAATGACCGATGCATTGGTTTAGTTGACAAAATTTTTCCACGGTCCGTGGGCTCTTTGGAAAAAAAAAAAAAATTTGAAATTTGTTGTCTCGCGGTATTTCTCATGTTAGCGTAATAACCAGACTTTTTAAAGAATTTTGATGAAAACGCATCGAAACTAGAGATTTTAAGCCATAAATTTTTTTTTTTAAATCTCGATACGATTATTTTTCACAAAGTTACAACCTTCCAATAACAACTAAAAAATTTATAAAATTTTTCTGTTTCTTTAATTTTTTGCGTTAGTGTAGTATTAATCTTTTTTTTAGATTAGTAAGCCTTTTTTGTGCCTATTTAGACAGTCGATCTTAGGGAGTAAACTCCAATCGTGCGTCGGAGCTGACACACACACTTTTTTTTTTTACAATTTTAATGCACACGGGTGTAATTATAATTTTTTAAAGCTACGGAAAAGAAATATAATGGAAGTGGAAATTTGTTTATAACAAATTGTTTATAAAATAAACAATGAAAATTTAGATAAAAAAAAATTTTTTTTCATGATTGTATTGAGAATTGTAAATGATGATTTTTTTAAAAAAAATTATTTCTTAATAAATAATTTAAATGGTGGATAAATGAAAAAAACAATTATTAACAATTAAAAAAATTTTTTAAGAAAAAAATTTTTTTTTTAAAATCATTATTTTACTAAGACAACAGAATGACAAAAAAAAATTTTTCAAAAATATTCAATTTGTCTATTTGTTTATAAATATTTTTTAAACAATTCATGTTAGAAATTTTTTAGCCAAGCTACTAAACGCAATATATGAATACAAAAACAACCACAATTACAGATTTCGGAAAAAAAATTTTTTTTATAGCATTAGCCGGATATTTCAATTTTTGATAACTTTGAAAAATCATTATAAACAAATGGAAAAACTTTTATAAACTGTTACAACGGAATCTTGTTCATTATTCTTATAACAAGAGCTCCCAAAAGAAAAAAAATTTATAGACACATTTTTTAAACATTTTTAAGAGATTTTATAAAAACTCAAGTCTCTGAAAAATTTGTTAATTAACAATTAAATAACTTAAACAAAATTCGAGCCAAAAAATTTTTTCATGCGGGGCTATATTCCTTCAGGTGTCTAGATGACACTATAATTTATTCAGATTTTTAAATTAATATTTTATGTTATAAAAAAATTATTTTATGTTGCATACTTTGTTTGGCGACGACGCACAGGCGCCGAAACGGCCGCGCGGAGCTCAACTTTCAACGTTTAATTAAAATTATAAATAACGGAGCTACAACTGGGGGAGTCGAGACTTATTTTACTGAGGTTTTCTCTTCTCTTAGGATCTTTTTTTTAAATTTCAGATATCTTTGATACTTATGAAGTTATAGCTAAAAAACGGAGACTCCCTTTTTGTCTCTTCGTTTTTTGTTTATAACAAATGGAATTTTTAATGGCGGATGTTATGTCCGCCGCTTTGATTTAATTTAATTATCCGGGACTTCTCCCTTTGGTAGCGATAGAAAAATTTAACGAGCGATATGGAGTTTGCGGACAACAGTAAAGAATACGAGGAAGATTTTCACTTCCTATATTTATTATTTAATGTGAGTTATTCGAAGAATGTGAACCCAAACGCCTTCGAGCTTGGTAACGTTGCATTTATTAATCGATCAGAAGAGAGAAAAGGTATTTAATGTTATCTCTCACTTACCAGCTACAACTGGGGGAGTCGAGACTTATTTTACTGAGGTTTTCTCCTCTTTTAGGATCTTTTTTTTAAATTTCAGATATCTTTGATACTTTTGAAGTTATAGCTAAAAAACGGAGAATCCCTTTTTGTCTCTTCGTTTTTTGTTTATAACAAATGGAATTTTTAATGGCGGATAAAAAAAAAAATACCCATTTCTCAGGATGAAATTCTGAATCCAATGCACCAATCGCCATATTTTTAAGAGTGGTTTAACGATTTTTCGCAGAAAACTCACTTCTCAACTAGACTACTATATTTTTCTAAATTTGATATCTCGAAAACTGGTGGAGGAAAAAATTCGAAAACAATCATGAGGGCCTCTTCCAACCTAAACTAAAAGATAAAAAAGTTTCTAAAAAATTCGAAATGCAAAAGCTAAATGATGTCCGATTTGGCGTGGAACGCCCTATATCATTGATCTGTAAATAACACGATAGTGTTTACTTATAAAGGTCCTACTCACAAATTCGAAAGTGAAACGAAATTAGTAAACTTCTCTAATAAAGTCGATTAATACAAACAGCAAAAAAAAAGAAGATACTTTCAGATGATCGAAAGTTGCAATAAATGAAGCAAGATCACATGTCAAAATCTATGAAGCTTGATCATGTTCTTTTACGTGACTTTACACGTACTTGATCAGACAAGTTTTTCTCACTAAAATCTTCCAACAATGCCGAATCTTCAGCCTGAAAAAAAATAAATGAATTAATTCATAATTTTCATTATGATTTTGTTACGTCGAGATCAAGCAGGACAAGCCCTAAAAATTCGAATAAAACATTATCATACAATATTAGTTATTACCAAAATAATATTTTAGTTCTCGCGCGAAGCAATTCTCATTCGGTAGTCTTGTCTTTCTCGCTGCTTCTTATCTGGAACAGCTGCACAGTAGGTTGACAAAAGAATCTCTAATCAGACCACCCAAATGCAACCGTGTGAGTCAACCACTACCACATTAGAATCGTAGCAGAAGTACAACTTAAACGGTGACTAAGAGTCTAGCACAAAGAGTCTCCTACCGCGACTCTTTGCCTCCCGCGGAGTGCCACCAAATTTCAACTAGCCTCTGTTTGCCGAGACATCCGGTCTTTTGTTCAATCAAGAGTCGATCCATATGCTAATTTTTTTATTACATGACAATTTATATATCGCTCCTCAATAAAAAGAATATAGAGTCGCGATAATGTCTTTAATACTAATTTTGGTCAGCTGTGTCAATATCGAGACGGATGGCTCGTTTCGTAGAACACATAAAAAACGCATCCGGTATAACAGCCAGACAATAAAATTCGACAGTTTAATTATTCGTACCCCTGACCCCCCTTCCCTCTTTGCCAAATAAAATTTTCTTATCAAAATCTTTGATAAAGCCGCCAACTAACTAACCGTGAAGCCTCTTTCGATAAGAACCAACCCTTCACGTCTCTTCTTAATTACCTTACCTATCCACCAAATCTGTCATCACCTGACTTGATGTCCCCTACTTCTTACACCTCGTCCGAGTCCCGAACAGAAAACTCCCTCTCCCATGACACTTCCCAGCCGCTTCCTCTATTGTACTCTATCCTCGATCCACTACTCCCGCTATCACTATATTGATCCGCCCTTTCTAATGATCACAATTTGGGAATAGCCGTTCATAATTCTCTGATTGGTTATTCCCTTATTAAAAGGGACCTATGCGGCTATCTTCCTTATCAAGAAACCATGGTGTCCATCCAACCACCAATAAGCCGAATGCACATTGGTCCCCCAGAAAACTAGAGCAATTACGCTCGTGACTTACCCCCTTTTTCCCATTAGCCCCGTAATTACCAAATCTCAAGAATATATAAGGTACACAATTGCCCCGGCCGCGGGCAGAAAAACAGTAACAGTACAGTAGCGGTAAACGTCGTTATTCTCCGATATTTTCTGTTACTACCCGATAGTATCTCGCGCATTCTATCTTTTATTTTTGCATACGACGTTCCAAGTAACTCGACAATTATCATAACTATTCTAAAATCATTCAACTTAAAGAATATCCAGTCCGAGTACTCTATTTCCACCAATTAAGATACAGCTTAATTCTAAATCGCGGATGTCCGTTCTTCATTGGAGTATAAAATATAAGATTCTAGTTCGGTTTTAGAATCATTTTAATTATTAACCTCAGAAGATAATTATTTGGTCATTTTCCCTTAAGGACGCGACTTTAGTCAATAAAATTCAATTAGATTCCTGAACAACGGTATTATTTCATTCCGAAATTCGCGATCACGAGCGTAGTGCGGGTTCGTTGAGAAATTGTTTAACCTATTGTGCAAGTGTTAGTTAAAACTCCGAAACGCAGTGAAAGCGAAGAGTACACGAACCAGTATTGGCACAAAAGATCAACCAACGTGATCACCTCCGCTCAACACAATACTAAAAGGGTCCAACCGCCACGGGGTGTCCAACCACCTGTCCAGCCAACACCAGGTCACTGTAGCCAACACCTGTTGTATTGTGCAACCATCATCTTAGTAACAAATAAACCTGCTTGTATCTGTAAGTCCTGACATTTTTATTTCTAACATTAAGAAAAACAAACATACTCCTGACCCATTATCCATGCTCGACACTGAATAACGTGGTCCCCGTTACCCGAGTAAAAGACTTAAGTGTCTTGACTCGAAATTAAGGGACTGTCATATGTTATGTCTGTCCGGACGTAACAATTTCTGTCTACAACTTTTTGTCCAGAACTCACGTCGAACCAAATTTCTCGATCTTCACTTTCTTTATCATATTCTTCAAGAAGCCATGAATCTTCTTCAATATCGATCCTCGTTGAGCTTTTCGGGTCAATTGGAAAAGCAATTGGAATATCATTATATTCCGTTTTAATACCAGGCAAATTGTTATTACCAACAGTTTCCATACAAGGTAATGGACTATTCATACTTGGATCTTCAACGACATTTTGATTCAGAATTTGATTACTTAAAGGGCATAGCCGGATAAATACGGGAAATTTGCCCCCACGGCTTTTTCGACCTACACTCAGGGGATCGATTTTGCATCAAATAAAAAAAATTCACACCAATTTTTAGCCCTTTAACTCGAACGGCGTACGAGATTTTTAGAAAAACCTGTTTTTTCGATTTTAATTTTATTTTCTTACTGAAATGCGGAGTTAATCGATGGTGATTTTTTTTCGTATTCTTAGGAGTATAAAACATGCAAAAATCGTATGATTATGATTCTTTAACGAAATGTCGATTTTTAACGAAGGAAAGAAAATTAAAATCTTTTTTTTTTTAGGGTTTTTGAAATATGTCAATCACAAATATTTGTTAAAACTTGTATTTTATACCCCTCTATACTCAGGAATTTTTTCAAATTTTTTGAAGTGGTGGAACAATGTCAAAAAAATTAAAAACTCATTTTTTTCCCGAAATTCTGCGTTTTAACACACTTTTTTTTTTTTTTGCTTGAAAACATACGTAGAAAATTTTTCTTTGCCCTAAAGCGACTATGTATTTCAAAATTAGCGCCAACTTGGTGCTTTGGAACGCCATCTGCCGGGATTTCCAGAATCTATCGATCATATCTATTATTATTCTGTTTATTCAGTTAACCTTAAAATAAAGTAATTGTTGCGTAATCGAAACTATATTTAAATTTAAATATAGTTTCACTTCCGACAAAAAGAGGCAGCACCTACTGGGGCCTCGTCCATAAATTTGAACTTGATCATGCGCAGCTCGGCGCATGCGCTTTTAATTTTTCCTGCCTCGTGTCGAGAAGACGGCCGCCATTATCTTTCGCATACGTACGTTCAACAAGTAACACGTGTTATAATTCATCGTTTTATTTTGCACTCATCTCGAGTAATTGAATATAAATATTAATTCTAATTAATTAAGTGATCATCAAGCTCACCAAAAATATAATTATTTTTGTAATTGTGGGTACCAGAGCTCATTAATAAATTAATAAAAAACTCACCAATCCAAGCGATCATCGACCACGTTTTTCAAGAGGTTATTCCAAAGGAAAACATTACAGGTGCTTATTTATTCCATAAATAATTATATCAAGTGTTCATAAATATAAAAGACTCAATTTATTATTAATTAATTATCAACATGCTCAATATTTTTAATAATATAAAAGTAAATTCTCGCTCGGTAGCCTCTGCAATCATGCTACCACGTGTTCATAAAATAAATGCAATGCAGTGCAATTTATTATAAACTCATTAATTAAATTAAATTCAGTGTTCAACAACATTATTAAACAATGAACTCAATTATTTATATAATTCGTGCTATTACAAATAATAATCCAAGTGTTCAATAATTTAACTTCACTCGGTAACCTCTGAATTTATGTTACTTATTCTCATGACAATTTTGCGATCAACTCAGTGTTCAATTACACTCAAATCAATTATGTCAATTATTTACTCGAGATTAATTTTACTCTTTGCATTCATCTAATTACGTAATCATGAGCTCAAAAAATTAAACAGTATTAATAAATTAAATCAACGATTTAATTTTGTAACCCAGTGATATTATGTGCTGTGACAAATAAAAATATTGTTATATTTTTTAATATGCGTATTTTTCAAACATCCCAACCACCAACCAGTCCTGGCATGTATTTATTTAATTATTATTACAACATTTTATGGTCCTTCGAGCCGGATGGTTGGTTGGTTGTGTCTGAAGCATCATCATTGGGCAGCTGCATTCATATGAACCCATTACAGGTCACGGAGCTCAATATGGGAGATAATAAGGAGAAGGAGGATCCTCCCAAGGACACTCAGCACTCATCGGGTCGGGAAGGCAACAACCCAGATCCACATCTGCGTCCTGAGATCATTGTCGACGACAAAACAGCACTCAGTGACTCCAGTATCACCGACACTGGAAACAATGGCAATACTGACCCTCCTAAGCTCAAAACCAAACGCACTCCGAAGAAATCGATGATTTCTCCAGCACTCGAGATGAAGGTGATCAGTCAGCACTCACGGCTCAGAGCCTTTTCAGACTGGGAAGCTCTGGCTGCCACACTCACCGTTTCCGACGGCTTAGCTCAACTCAAGTCTCGGCTTGAGCTACTCGAGGGTGAATGGCACCAGTTCAACCTCACTCATGACTCACTATGTGACAACTGCACTAAGGAGTTTCTGGAGAGCTCATACGTCAAGGACGGGGTATACGATTTGGTGTACCGCTCATACATTGGCGCAAAGGGCAAGCTCATCGCACTCATCAAGTCAATTCCAGCTCCAGCTGCTGCTCCAGCTGTAGTGCACTCAACTAGGGCTCAAACTCATCTCTCAGCACTCGCAATTCCCAAGTTCGATGGGAAATACGAGAACTGGCCTGAATTCAGGGACTCATTCACCTCCATGGTGATAAATGCTCAAGAACTCGCTCCAGTTCAGCGCCTTCAGTACTTGAAGAGCTGTCTACAAGGACCAGCCGCACTCAGCCTCGCCAGTGTACAAATGTGCGATGAACAATTTGTACCTGCGTGGAATCAGCTCACCGAGAGATACAACAACCCTCGCCTACTCATTGGTGCTCAATTGGATAAGATCCTAAACATGCACGCACTCACATCACGCTCATCTGAGCAGCTCAATTATCTCTTGAACACAGTTTCAGAGGTAATTAACGCACTCAAGGCACTCGGTGTTCAACTGAACTCGGATATGAATCCATTGCTGACGCAATTGATCATATCCAAGCTGGACTCACACAACAGGGAGCTCTGGGAGAATAAAATGGGTGCTTCAACTGAATATCCTAAACTCTCCACACTCAATGAATTCTTGGTTAGTCGTGCTCGTGCTCAAGAACGAGTGGAACAGGCTTCTGCTTCAAAATCGCGCTCATCTGGTAAAACAGCTTCATACGCTGCTACAGCTGGTTCCAATTCATCATCTGGCACTCAACCTCCAGCTACGCAATCATCTGCTGCACTCACTAAACCTCCCAAGAAGGTATTTCCTCCTGCACAATATCCGTGTGATTTGTGTAAGGGAGATCACTTCATTGTGCGGTGCACAAAATTCTTGGGACTCACCAATGCTCAACGCACTCAAGTCGTTGTCGAAAAACGGCTCTGCGAGAATTGTTTGGGGCATCATATGCCTGATGCTTGCAATTCCACATTTTTGTGCAAGGTGTGTCAGCACAAACACCACACCATGATACACCCGGGGCTCAAAAATACTCAGAAAACATCTACCTCAACCGATAAGCGCACTCAATAAAATCGTCTGCTTCCACATGACGACTCGAGCGACGCTCAACTAAACTCAATCGCACTCAACACGTCTGGCACTCATACTACTTGCACTCATCGCCCAGCAATCTTACTCGCAACTTGCCTAGTGGACTTGATCACCAAGTTAAGTACTCATCCAGTACGACTTTTGCTGGACCCAGGTTCTGAATTATCGTTTGTTTCAGATTCCTTGGTGAATTCACTCAAACTTAAACGCACTCATTCTTCTATACAGATTATTGGTATTGGTGTATCCAATGCTGGTAGAACGAAAGGTCAAGTCGCACTCAAGCTTTCATCTAGGCATTCAAACGACTCAGTCATCGTCAGTGCTCATATATTAGGTGGTCTTACTACTCAATTACCATCTGTTGCACTCAATCAACTCAACTGGGACCAATATAAACAACTACAATTGGCAGATCCAGCATTCATGAGACCAGGACCAATTGATATTATCATTGGTGCCGATCATTATGGTCTTATCATCAAAGATGCACTCATCAAAAGGTCTGAAGGCCTGCCAATAGCTCAAGATACCATCTTCGGGTGGATATTACTCGGTCCAGTCACTCAACACACTCATCGACCATCTATGACTTATCATGCTGCTGTAGAGCAGTCTACTCAACAACTTCAAGACCTGCTATCACGTTTCTGGACTCAAGAAGAAATTCCAGTCAGCAAAATCAAGGAGCTCAACCCAGATGAAGAGGCGTGTGAAGCGCATTTTCAAAAAACTCATCGACGAGACAGTTCAGGACGGTACATAGTCCGACTGCCAGTCAAATCGTCACCTCAACAACTGGGAAATTCGTACTCAGCAGCGTACCGCTGTCTTATTCATCTCAAACGTCGTCTAGACCATGACGATCGTTTGAAAGCACTCTATCTTGATTTTCTGAGGGAATATAAAGAACTCAACCACATGGTGGAATCAACTCAATCAACATCAGGTGAACCAGCCTACTATCTTCCTCATCATGGAGTACTACGGGAGAGCAGCACTACAACTAAGCTGCGAGTAGTCTTCAATGGTTCCAAAACCACCAGCTCAGGTCTTTCACTCAACGATGTGCTTCACACCGGTCCAAAGCTTCAACTAGACATCTTCGACGTACTCATAGGAGTTCGCACTCATAAGCTCATCTTCATAACAGATATCACGAAGATGTTTAGACAGATTTTGGTTGACGAACGTGATCAAAACCTTCAACAAATACTCTGGTTTAACGAACAAGGCCAAATTACTCCATACAAACTCACCACGGTCACCTACGGGACTAGACCAGCTCCATATTTGGCTGTTCGTGCTCTACTTCAACTGGTTGAAGACGAAGGACATCAATTTCCGCTAGCGATCATTCCACTCGTCCATGGAAGATATGTTGATGATATCTTTGGTGGAGCTGATGACTTGAACTCATTACAACAAGTTGCTGACCAACTTGAAGCACTCTGCAAGGCGGGCGGGTTCCCTCTTGCTAAATGGGCAAGCAATCATCCAGAATTAAGACAACTCAATCATGTGGAAGCGATCAAGAATCACAAATTCGAGGATCCAGACTCCAGCACCAAGATTTTGGGCATGTACTGGTCCTCATATTCAGACCAGTTTTACTTCACATACTCACCACCATGCTCTACTCAAAAATTCACAAAAAGGATCATTTTATCAGAGATAGCTCAAATCTTTGATCCTCTTGGATTTCTAGCACCACTCATCATTCGAGCCAAGGTATTCATGCAGGAGCTTTGGCTCGAAAAGCTCAGCTGGGACACTCCATTGGCGGCTAATCATCGGCATAAATGGAGAAACTTCAAGAATGAACTCAAACAAATATCTGAAATCAAGATTCCAAGATGGATCCACTCATCCACGTGCTCAACCACCGAGATTCATGGATTCTCGGATGCCTCGCAATTGGCAATGGCAGCTGCCGTGTTCATTAAAGTCCACACACCTGCTCATGGAGTCAGAGTTACGCTGCTCTGCTCAAAAACCAAGGTAGCTCCGTTAAAGCAATTAACGATACCAAGGTTGGAACTCACTGCAGCTCACATGTTGGCTAAACTCATAAACCACAGCCAGAGCACTCTAAAACTCACTCAATCGCCAACATATTTGTGGACGGACTCAACAATCACACTCACGTGGATCAAATCTCATCCGTCTCGCTGGAAGGAGTTTGTTCGGAATAGGGTGTCACAAATTCAAGATCTACTTCCAGATGGCCACTGGAATTTTATTCCAGGCACACAAAATCCAGCAGACTGCGCAACACGAGGGTTGACGCCTAATCAACTTCGTGATCATCAACTGTGGTGGACTGGCCCACCATGGTTGCTCAAGAGTTCATCGTCCTGGCCTAAATGTCCATCAATCGATGATACAGGAGTTCAAGCAGAAGAACGGCCTGGATTGGCCCTATTCTCACCGAATTCATCACAGAGATCAAGGTGGCCTATCATGGAACGGCCAATACCTCTACTTCGCATGTTACGAGCTACTGCAATCTGCTTTAGACTCCGTGACATGATCAAGAAATCACCAAACTCATCACTCAATACTCCCATTACTTCTGACGAAGTAATTTCCGCACTCAACTTCTGTATCAAAGAAACTCAACGCATTCATTTCTCAACTGAAATCAACATGTACTCCAAACACGCACCATGGCCTAATGGTCATCCATTTGCTCGATTGGTTGCATTCATTGACACCGACGGCATCATTCGAGTAGGTGGACGATTGGAGAATGCTCCAAATCAAGACCAAAGTAAGCATCCTGCTATTCTACCACGGAATGCGGCACTCACTACACTCATAATCTCTGATGCTCATCAGCGTACCATGCATGGTGGTACTCAACTTACTCTTGCATTCATCAGACAAAAGTACTGGATCATTGGTGGTAGACAACCAGTACGCTCAGTTATACTCAAGTGTGTAAAATGTGCACGACATCGTGCTGATAGAGCTCAACAACTCATGGGTCAGCTACCAGTTTCGAGAGTCACTCCATCATCTGCATTCACACATACCGGAGTTGACTACGCTGGTCCAATCACACTCAAAAATTGGAGACGCAGAGGAGCAAAAACATACAAAGGTTGGATTTGTGTTTTTGTCTGTCTCTCTACATCAGCAGTACATCTAGAGGTAGTCAGCGACTACAGCTCTAGTGGGTTCATCGCAGCACTCCGCAGATTTATCAGCCGACGAGGCATCTGCACAGCACTCTACAGCGACTGTGGAACAACGTTCAAAGGCGCTGAAAACGATCTCAACCGTCTGTTCACTCAAGGAACTCAAGAATCAAGGGAAATACTGGATCACATCACTGTGAACAGTATTACTTGGCACTTTAATCCACCAGCAGCTCCACACATGGGTGGAAAGTGGGAAGCTGCCGTCAAATCACTCAAACATCATCTTACTCGCACAGTGGGAGAATCTTCATTCACGTTTGAAGAATTTACGACTCTTCTTACGCAAATTGAAGCTATCTTGAACTCAAGACCATTGGAGCCTATCACAGAAGATCCAGATGATATTGACGCACTCACTCCTGGTCATTTTCTAATTGGACGAGCACTCAATATGATTCCTGAACCAGCACTCATCGATACAACCAGTACTCGATTGTCAAGATGGCAATTTATACAACAACGGGTTCAACAGTTCTGGAATCATTGGTCAACAAGTTATCTACAAAGACAACTGGCAATCACCAAATGGCAACGTCCAACTCATCAAATTCAAGTTGGGTCACTTGTATTACTCACCGACGAAAGGTTTCCACCAGCCAGGTGGCCTCTCGCTCGTGTAATTGCACTCCACCCTGGCAAGGATGGATTGACCAGGGTTGCTACACTCAAAACCGTGAACTCTACACTCACTCGTCTAATCACGAAGCTTGCACTCTTACCAATTGAACCAGAACCTCAAGAAGATGACGACAACTAACTCATCTGGTTCATTGACATGCTCAACGAAAGATCACGTACTCAAGAACTCATCAATCATCAACTCTGTTGCTGATGGCGGGCGGAATGTTGCGTAATCGAAACTATATTTAAATTTAAATATAGTTTCACTTCCGACAAAAAGAGGCAGCACCTACTGGGGCCTCGTCCATAAATTTGAACTTGATCATGCGCAGCTCGGCGCATGCGCTTTTAATTTTTCCTGCCTCGTGTCGAGAAGACGGCCGCCATTATCTTTCGCATACGTACGTTCAACAAGTAACACGTGTTATAATTCATCGTTTTATTTTGCACTCATCTCGAGTAATTGAATATAAATATTAATTCTAATTAATTAAGTGATCATCAAGCTCACCAAAAATATAATTATTTTTGTAATTGTGGGTACCAGAGCTCATTAATAAATTAATAAAAAACTCACCAATCCAAGCGATCATCGACCACGTTTTTCAAGAGGTTATTCCAAAGGAAAACATTACAGGTGCTTATTTATTCCATAAATAATTATATCAAGTGTTCATAAATATAAAAGACTCAATTTATTATTAATTAATTATCAACATGCTCAATATTTTTAATAATATAAAAGTAAATTCTCGCTCGGTAGCCTCTGCAATCATGCTACCACGTGTTCATAAAATAAATGCAATGCAGTGCAATTTATTATAAACTCATTAATTAAATTAAATTCAGTGTTCAACAACATTATTAAACAATGAACTCAATTATTTATATAATTCGTGCTATTACAAATAATAATCCAAGTGTTCAATAATTTAACTTCACTCGGTAACCTCTGAATTTATGTTACTTATTCTCATGACAATTTTGCGATCAACTCAGTGTTCAATTACACTCAAATCAATTATGTCAATTATTTACTCGAGATTAATTTTACTCTTTGCATTCATCTAATTACGTAATCATGAGCTCAAAAAATTAAACAGTATTAATAAATTAAATCAACGATTTAATTTTGTAACCCAGTGATATTATGTGCTGTGACAAATAAAAATATTGTTATATTTTTTAATATGCGTATTTTTCAAACATCCCAACCACCAACCAGTCCTGGCATGTATTTATTTAATTATTATTACAACAGTAATCTTTATAATTAATTCATTGTATGTGTTGATTATCAGCAGTTAATTAATTCAGGGCTTTTATATTAAAACTATATTCAAGTTCCACGATCGAACAATATTGGAATATTATTGTTGATGTTAATGCATCTCTTTCATTGCACAAGATATATTTATTTATCATTACATAGTGTATCAGTGGTTTAAATCTATTCAAGTAAGTAAAGCTTTACATTTCATTTGTTTATATATTTTTTGAATTGGTAACCTTTAATTTAAATCTTAATTTCAGAATGGATTTCGGGAAAAAATGTGTTAATTGTAATGTATATTTACGCAAAATATCTGGCTTTAAAAAAGTTATAGCGACAGGTGATGAGGCTAAAAATGCATCAGAAAAAATTGGAAAGCCTGTTTTTATAAACGATACTGTTTGCAATAAATGTCGAGTAATACTAACAAGACCACCTACACCGAGAAAGATTCAAGATTCATCTGCAGATCGTGTGAGTGTCGAAAGTCAGCCTATTTTGTCTCAATCATCATCCTCAACCGTTTCGACTGTATCATCATCTGAAGATCCTTTATATGTTATTCAAGAGAAAATGGAGGAAGAGTTAGAATTTGTAGAGTTGGGTTTTCCCCGGATCATATCGACACACAAATACTGTTGCATTTGTGGATCATCAACAAATATTACGATAGTTCCATTTGAAGCTCGTAAGCAAGTCTTTTCCAAAAGACGGCTCTTTATTCCCCAAGGAAATCGGTGTTGTAAAGATCATATCAATAAAAAACGGTTCTATGATGAAGATATTAACACTTTCCGAATCCATTCTCATACTTGTGTATTTGAAGTAAATGATTTGGAAAAATTACTTGGGCAGCTAGCTGTTGGTACTGATTCGTCCATAATTGATAAAATTGGAGATCACTCGTTTTCAGAAAAACAGTTAGAGGTATTTACGGGTCTAAGCTGGGATGAATTGATAAAACTTAGTGAAATGTTAACGTCAATGAGAAAATCAGTTAATCGTAATGTCTTTCAAGCTCTCGTTGTTTTTTTATTCAAATTACGTACTGGAACTTCAAACGCAATGATATCTTCCGTTTTTGGTTTAGCTCGAGACCAAATGGTGTCAGACTATTGTAATGAAGTAATATCTTCGTTTGAAAAAGATGTTTTGCCTCAATATTTCGGAATCCATGCTATCAGCCGAGAGATATTACTCGCCAATACTTCAAATACAGCTAAAAAGTTGTCTCAAGTAAGAAATGACTAGTTAATATTCATTTGCGATGGTACATATATTCGTCATCAAAAAAGTACAAATAATGAATATCAAAGGAAATCATATTCTGGTCAAAAGAAAGTCCCTCTGTGCAAACCATTCACGATATGCACTACGAATGGTTTCGTTATAGACATGCTTGGGCCATACACAGCTAATATGAACGATGCTGAAATAATGAAAGTCATTTTAAATGATCCAAATGGTCTGATTAAGTTGCTCAAAAAAGATGACATCATTGTAGTTGATCGTGGCTTTCGGGATGTAATAGAACATTTAGAAGAATTAGGCTTTAAAGTCCTAATGCCTGCCCTCAAAGGAAAACGTAATCAACTAACCACCAATGAATCAAATGAATCCCGTTTCGTTACCAAAGTCCGTTGGGTTGTTGAAGCAGTTCATGGCATAATTAAACAAAAGTATAGGCTTTCAGATCATAAATTGGACAACAAATTGCTTCCAAAGACAAGTGTTTTTTGCAGAATTGCTTGTTTTTTGAATAATGAATTTGGTACAAGACTTGATTCTGATCTCGACCTTTCTGAGAAAATTATTGCTGCCATGAACTCAAAAAAAGATCACGATAATACCTTAGCCTCGGAGGTAGAAACTAATCGTTGGGCGAGAAGAAAAGTTCCTTTTGCAGCAATAACTTCGGATTTATTAACTGACTTTCCTGAATTGACGGAACAAAAACTCAAAATTCTTATTACTGGATCATATCAAATGTCTCAAGCGGTGTCGTACTTAGCTGAAATGATGGATGAAAACGGAATGCTGAAGCTTCATTATTTATTGATCACTCCTAATATTATAAAATTCGAAGTCAGATCTCGACACATTAACTCAAAAACATATCGTTGTTTTATTGAATATCAGCCAGACAAGAATGATATCTCTGGAATAACTCGATACTGTTGTGATTGTGCAAATGGTAGACGCACTGTTGGATGTTGCTCACACATTGCTGCTATTATTTATTATTTATCTTACGCTCGATATTTAGCTAAAATTGTAAAACCTGCTGAGATACTTAGTCGTCTGTTCATCGATGAAAAAGTTAGTGTCGTAGTAAATGAAGACAGTGATGAAGACTAATTAGGTTATTGTTTCTATTAAAATTTTTATTCTTATTGTATTCTAATTTGAAATCATTCGCAGTTGTTTGGAAAAATATAAAATTCACCTACAAATGTGTTTTGAATTATTTATAGCCTTTATCTATACTCAATGTTTCAAATTTATTATTTTTATCTTTTGAAATGATATAGTTTTGGCAAAAAAAAAAATTTCGATATATTTTTTCAAGCAAAAAAAAAAGTGTGTTAAAACGCAGAATTTCGGGAAAAAAATGAGTTTTTAATTTTTTTGACATTGTTCCACCACTTCAAAAAATTTGAAAAAATTCCTGAGTATAGTGGGGTATAAAATACAAGTTTTAACAAATATTTGTGATTGACATATTTCAAAAACCCTAAAAAAAAAAAGATTTTAATTTTCTTTCCTTCGTTAAAAATCGACATTTCGTTAAAGAATCATAATCCTACGATTTTTGCATGTTTTATCCTCCTAAGAATACGAAAAAAAATCACCATCGATTAACTCCGCATTTCAGTAAGAAAATAAAATTAAAATCGAAAAAACAGGTTTTTCTAAAAATCTCGAACGTCGTTCGAGTTAAAGGGCTAAAAATTGGTGTGAATTATTTTTATTTGATGCCAAATCGATCCCCTGAGTGTAGGTCGAAAGAGCCGTGGGGGCAAATTTCCCGTATTTATCCGGCTATGCCCTTTACATCCTATAATAGATAAATGACAGAATATAAGTTATTTTTTATAAATATAACAAGTAAAATTATCTATGATTGCCAATTAATAAATTAAATGCAGAACATACAGCCGCAGCCATGTATATGTACCGTACCTGGTACAGTTTTACGAATTTCAGAAAAAAAAAACATCTTCTAATAATATTTTTTAAATAAAAGTCAGCTTGAAGGAGATGACATTAAGGTAAGAGATCCAGTACCCGATCAGAAAATTTGTACTCGATCACTATGAAACGTAGGGGATCACGTTTTCCTGCACTTGAGGTGGTAGCGTGTAGTTTTCGTGGGTCTCGCCTCGGCTTGTTTCAAAATTGAGACTCGTCTTTATCAATTTACCCGAACTGGCCTTATCACACTAAACTACTACTAGTACTTAGCCTAATGTTGATGTTCGGTATCGTTGTCCCTGGTGTTGATGGACTCGGCGATTGGTTTGGCCCTTGGAAATCGCCTCCTTGGACCCGACTCCGCTCTCAGATGCTGCTACTCTTATTATTCACAATAGGAGGTGGATGAAGCAGGGTGAATTCACTCAAACTCTGGTTCAGTTTCTTATTTAATGATAATTATATTTTATTGAATAATTATCAATATTGCCACGTCGCACACACTCTGATTACAAAGCCTTCGTATCACACAACTAACTGCATGCAATACTGTCGTTACTGTGACTAACTGCACAGGGCTAATTACCCAATAATACGACTATTACGAGGAACCGTACTATTGCTCTGATTCTTTGTTCAACACTAACTGGTTGCTATAATCATTAACTAAGTGTAATGATTATACGGGCTGATATTCACCCGGTTAACTAACTGTAACCAACTATAACGAGATGTTCAGACACGGACCAATACTCAGATAATTATAAATGTATCGACTGATTGACAACGCGATATTCTGATTTATAACTGGTAAATCGCTGGTAACGAGCCAAGCAAGAAGCGCCTGGGTGTCGGCTACACGTGCTTATATAGGCGGCAACGCCATATTGGAGCACGTGACACCCCCACCCTACGTAGTTTGGAGGCGAACGATGCCCACATCGTAACACCACCCCCCTTAACTTTAACCCGGGTGAGTTTAAATCACAAAAATCGACCGGTTGAAGTTAAAATTTACCGCGCCGACAGCAACAACATTACCACATGATTCACTCAATCTCTCACACTGTGGCTAAAATCTGGTGATACTGCTGTACAATTAATTAGCTAGCATCCCAGGATATCAAAAAATAAATATTATTACATAAATATTGTTCATAAAATTTAAATATAAATTTAAACATTATATATATTGTGTCCTTTTGACGTCATAAATCAATATTAATTCTAACAAATACTGAGTTGGTTCAGTTCTGGACTCATCAATGTCCTTTTACACTATTCTATATCTTTACAGGTACACGATTCTAGTAGCCATAAAGTACCAAAAATAATAAAAAATAATAATTATCTACCGATATAAATGTGTATACAAAAAATAAAAATAGCAAAATGAAAACAAAAAACTAAGAACTGACCAATTGTCTCATAAAAAATAATAATTAGTAATTTTAACCCAATTATATGGTTAAATGCGTCTGAGTCGAGAATATTGAATTTATGCACAATAAAAAATAAAAATAAAAATAACTTTTGACCAATAATAAGAGAATACAAAAAATGAAAAATAAACAAAAAACCGGTTTACAAATTAAATCACTATTGCTGGATATCACACTGGTTTTCTTGAGCAATTCTTGGTCCATCTCTGGTTGAGCTGTGCATAAACCCTGGTCGTCATCTGGATAACTTACGGAGGCAAGATCAGGTATGCTCCCCGTGCTGCTTTTGTCACCTGACTTCTCTGTCTGCAGTCTGGACAGGAGTCATTTTCAAACGGATACTGCGTTGAACAACGACGGCAGTACCCTCTCATTGCTTCGTACCCTTCGGTACGCCATCTCTGGTATGGACAATCGTTATTTGTATGTCCCAGACGTCTGCAGTTGGTGCAGTAGCAGTCCCCTTGTAGTTCGTTGGGGCATTTGTCGAAGGAATGCCCTGTTTGTTTGCACTTCAGACACCCTGGTTCAGGAACTGGTGTCAATCTGGTCTCCACGGTTTGTGTTGCTACCGTGCGCCTTGTCTTCGGGCCTAGCTCAGCTGCCATCTTCTGCACTGCTGCTTGCCATTCGTCGTTAGACAATACAATGTCTAGTCTCGAGTCAACACGATGCATGTGTTGGCCCACTGCTATATGGACGATGATTGGGATTTCAGGTACCGATGTCATTGGTAACTGAATTGGCACCTCCTCTGGTTTCTCTGGTACTACTAGCACTGAGTTCTTTTCTGCGTAGAGCAGTACTTTGCTCAATCGTCTATGGAACCCTGACAACAATGTGATGCTAGTTGTCACTGGGATGTCGAATCCCAGATAGCCTGCTGGTGTGGCGAACACTGGATGTTTCCAGTACGACTGCTTGTCACCCACATTACCGTGGTATCGCTGCTTCTTCAGCAACTGGTGCGCCTCCTGTTGTTCGGACGAAATCTTCGCTTTTGACCACAAGAGTTGACTGAGGTCCATTCTGTAAGAACACCGTAATTAGACTACGCACAGTACTAGTATTCGCGTTTACAATTTGATGTACGAGTTGTCCCTGACCTATGACTCATTGTTTTACTTTAACTACTTGTCTATTCGACCTACGAGGTATCTTAAGATCACTAATACTAAATGTCCCTACTAATACATTATTCTGATCACAGATGTTTACTAAACTATTTGATTAAAAACTATGTACATAAAATGGCCCTTTTCTGGGTGCCGCAAGCTTACCTGCGAATCCATCAGCCTTTTTACTCAACTGTTTATTTTTAATAAATACCTCTGCTCCAATGTTTAAGTCTATATTCGGCTCTGGTACCAACTCGTCCTGTCTATTCTGAGCTTTAATCATAAACGACTCTACATAATGTCTTAATTCGTCGATCAGTGCTAAGACCGTACTACGATGACTCTGGTCTTGGAGCTCTGATAAAACTTTTCCTTCGCGATGTAAGTCTAAATACCTCGGATCACGGCCAAAATTTAAGTATGCTGGACTGACTGTCAGCGAGCTGTGAACAGATGTATTATAAGCATAAACAAGTTCTGGGAGATTCTGGTCCCATTTTGAATGTTTATCTGTAAGAAAAGTTCGAATTAAGGATTTTAAATTTCTGTTTATTCTTTCCACAGGATTTGCCTGCGGATGATGAGTAGGAGTCAGTTCATGGATAATGTCATTATTCTGTAAATATTCCGATACTACCTTATTTGCAAATTCTGTTCCATTGTCTGTGACGACTACTCTTGGGTAACCCCAACGATTGAAAACAGAACGTAAAAAGAATACTATTTTACTACCTGTTGGTTCTGATATTGGCTGAACCTCCAAGTATCTTGAGTACATGTCACACAGAACAATTAAGTGAGTCTTCTGGTGTACCGTTCTGGGCAATGGTCCCACTGTGTCGACTGATACACTCTCCCACAATTCGGTGATAGGTCGATAACCTGGTATGACTTGCGGTGGATTAGTATCTGGTTTCTGCAATTTACAGATCTCGCAATTATTCACGTAGTTCACTACGTCGTGATAAAGATTTGGCCAGTAATAATGATTTGCCACGTGGCTGTACGTCTTGCTGATGCCACCATGTCCGGATACGAGCTCGTCATGCGCCTTGCAAATTATTGATCGACGCTGGTCTGGATGCGCTACTAGTTTCCAGTGCTCTGGCGCACTCTCGAATAACTGAGTCGGATGCCGCGGTCGATAGTAATATAGGTTACTATCGAAGAATTTCCATTGAGGGAACCGTGTTGGAGTAGCCTTGACCTCTTCTATTTTCCTCTCGTACCACTGTTGTCGGATGTCGTTTACTCGGCAAATCTTATCTGTCTCTGGTTCAACGCCCTCGTAAACTCTCGAGAGAGCGTCAGCCGCTTCGTTGTTTATTCCTGGTCGATGGACTATAGTTATTGTCCAGAGTGAATACTCTGCAATCCATCGAGCTAGTCGTCCTCTGGGATTCTTGACGTTTTGGAGCCACTTTAAACTCGCATGATCGGTCACTACTGTCACAGGATACTCGTCGTAGTACCCTCTTAGCTTCTGGTAAGACCAAATGACGGCCAAGCACTCTTTCTCCGTCGTTGTATAGTTCTTTTCATGCTTATTTAATGCTCTACTGATAGCAGTGATATGATATTCTCGCTCTGGTCCTTTCTGAGTGAGAACTGCTCCAATCCCTGAGTCACAAGCGTCTGTGTAAAGTACGAATGGCAAGTTGTAATCTGGTACTGTTAATGCTGGGGCATTGATAAGCATTTCCTTGATCTGATTGAATGCTTTAACCTGGTCTGGACCCCATGTCCATATCGCTTTTTCACTGACCAATGATGTGAGTGGTCCCTGGATTTTTGCGACCATTTTCATATGCCTTCTGTACCAATTTTCCATTCCTAAGAAACGTCTTAACTGTCTCTTACTCGTCGGTTCTGGATATTCTTCGACTGCGCGCAGCTTTTCTGGGTCAGGATGTAACTCATTTCCCTTGATGACGAATCCTAGATACTTCATCTCTGCAACACAAAATTTGCATTTCTCGCGTTTGATTAATAAACCCACATCTCTAAATACTCTAAATAATATTTCAAGAACTTGTAAGTGGATTTCAAACGTAGGTGTTGCTGCTACCCAGTCATCCATGTACGGATGGACGTAATTAATCCAGTAAGCTGGTCGATCTAGCTGGCGTAGTACTGGTTTCATTGTCTGGATTATCAGATCCATCTTCCTCTGGAACGTTCCCGGTGCTGTTGATAGTCCAAACGGCATCCGTATAAATTCGAACGATCCCATACCTTCTACAGCAAATGCTGTAAACTGCCGATGTTCCGGTTTGATTACGATCTGATAATATGCATTTGTGCAATCGATTACGCTTCTATAAGCGCCTTCTCTGATGACTTCCAATGAGGTGTCAATACGCCTCATTGGGTAGTTGACCATCTTCATGACCTTGTTGAGTGGTCTATAGTCAATGCACATTCGCCATGATTTAATGTCATCTGCGTCTTGGCCTGGTAACAGTTTCTTCTTAACCATGACTGGTTGAAAGCTCCATTCGCTTGTACTGGGCTGGATAGTTTTCTGGTCCAGCAGCTGCTCTATGATTTTATGTAAAGCTTCTGTTACTTTAGGTGATCGTCTATATGGCTTGACGCGTATCGGTGTATAATTGTTCAACTCAATCTCGTATTCAACTCCTTTTAATGTACCAAGATCAGCTTGGTCCATCAAATTGAATTCAGCATCTAGAAATCTATTTAATGTCTCTGATTCGCTCGCATTTAATTGTATTGTACATAGCTGATTACCTGGTTTACCTGGTTCACATCTTCTGCGCTCTTGATCATGTTTCCATGTCCAAGTCATGTCATCAGCATGCAAATGTACCCCATGGTCTGTCAAAAATCTCATTCCGAAGATGATGTCATCCGGCATCTGGTCAAATACTTCAAACCATGCGTTTATCTCAACTCCATAAATTTCAAATGCGACGAATACCCTGTAAAGGCTTTGGATTGCTGAATTGTCTGCTAAAATAAACGAGCTATTAATTGAGTCATATTTTATTTTAACTATATTGTCTGGTATATTCTCTGCAATTAATTGTGTCATAAAATTTCTGTTGGCACCTGAGTCGAACAACGCCGTGCATCTGATATTATTTATATCTACGGGACATGTAAAATATTTACTTACAGCAATAGTTGTCTGTTGTGTCCATGTTGCCCCAGACGGTATAACTATGGTGTTGACTTTTCCCGCTCTTTTCACTGGTGCACGTCTCTTATTAGTTGTCTTGTCTGTGTGCTCTGGTGATGGCTCGAGATAATCATTTCCACAGCTTGTTGCGATACAATTTCCGAATCTAACACAGCAATTACCCATTTTATTACTACAATTAATTCTATTTAATTCCGGTGTATAGTTGTCCACGCTCACGTCTGTGTCGGATGAAGTCGCGTTATCATCTGAAATGCTATCTGTGTTATATTCATAGCGGACGCTCGCCTCACCTCCCCCTTGTGAGCAACGTGGTGCGGGAATATTTATATCGAGTACTAGCTCCCGCTGCTGTCCTCGTCTTACTAGTTTTTTCCACAATTACATTTTGTTCCTGTTTCACCTATCTTGAAACATCGCACACAGATATCTACTCTTTCTTCTTTGCACTCCCGTGTTTTGTGCTCTCCTTTTTTTCCACAGTTCAAGCAGGTGTAGGTGCCACCCACTGATCTACCTGATGATCTTGAAGTTGCTGAGTCTGATCTTGTACTGCGATCGTTTGACTTTGACCTGTCTCTGCAATTGTGTCTGTCTCTTTTATTTAATACGATATTTAATTTTTTATCGTTTTTATTCTCAGTCAATTTATTTTGCTTGACTGGTTCTTTATCTATTATTTTTTTCTGATACCTTTTAATTTTTCTTTGTATCCTTCTTACTCTTTCGTTTTCTTCCTCCGTGTCAGATTCTGTTTCTGACCCTGCTACTGAGTTTTTTGTTGACTGCAGCCTACGTACCGTTGATCGTCTGTTCTCTCTCGATCTTCTTACATCTGCGACTCTATTCTCTGCTTCAGCTAGTGCCTCTGTTAATTTTTTATATGATGTTATTGGCATTAATATATGCAGTTCCCTTTGGATCTCTGCATCCAACTTTGGAATTATTATTTCCAACTGCTTTTCCATTTCCATTGGGCTTCGTAGCTCGTCAAACTTTGACCTCATTTTTTTTATAAATTGTTGTGAGTCTTCGTTCTTTCTCTGGTACGTCGAGAATATTTCCTGCAGTATATCTGCGTCTCTTGTTGCTTTGCAGAACGTTGTTCTAAATCCCTTTTCCACATCGTTCCAGCTTTCCCATTGATCCATATTTTGTTTGATCCACTCTCTTTCCATATTTAACGCCATTTTAAATAATTCTAATCTGTCGTTAAAATCGAGTGCTTGTTCTTGACATACTTCTGTTATTGTCTGGATCCATTCTTTGGGTTGACTGTCCTTTGTGTACTTAAGTCCTTTAATTCTTATTAATGTTTCCATTAGATGAATTTTGTCTGCTGTTCTTCGCATTGATTCCTCTCTGTAGCTTGTTGTTAAGTTTGGTCTGCTGACATACGTTGGTTGATAATGATTTGGATACTGGTGACCTTGATTATATTGGTTCACCGTATAATTTTCCGGTATCTGATATGATGTTGGTATATATTGTGCTGATGGTCTACCTGTGCTTCTCTGCTGTTCATATTGCGGCACGTTTGCATGCGTTCGTGCGATGTTGTCCGATTGCTTCTGTTTCGAACTTGCGTTGAATTTTGTATTCTGTCCAGATCTACTGTGTCGTCGAATAATTGCATCCCTCTGGTGATGTAATTCACTATATCATTTTCCCAGTTTCCTTCTGTTTCGTCTCCTATACTTAGTTCAGTCTTCAGAGATTCTATCTGGTCTTTGTCTTTTATATGGGGCATTGATTCGACTAGTTCGATGCGTTTTTGTAGATTTTTTTCTCTTCTCACTATTTCCCTGGACCATTGGACAAATCTTGCGGTAGTTCTGCACCATCTTTGTATTTTATCGTTCATCTCTCTATTTTTCTCCATATTTTCCATGAATATTGCTCTTTTATATTCATCCAACATCCATATTTTTTCATCTTTTGTGAGGAATGTTTCATCTCCTCTCATTTGTTTTTCGTACTGGGTCGGACACTGGTGTATTACAACGTCTCCTTCTTCTTCGACGTCTTGTTCGAAGTTGAAATTCTCCGCTGGTTTCCAGTTTTTTTGATTTTTGTCGTTCTTCTTTAGTTTCAGCCGCTTTTCCAGTACTTTATTTTCCACAATTACCGGTACTGATTTTCTTTCTGGTATTGTTTCTGGTGCTGATTTCATACTTTCATTTTCCTGTTTTTTGCTTTTCGCCAACTCTTCTTTTAATTTGGCCACCGACTCGTTCAACTCCTGGACGTGGCGATGCAGGTTTCCTACCTGTGTCCTTGTTTTAACCATCTTGATTTTTTTTTTTTAAATACTCGTTGGGAAAGAATAAACAGAACAAATAAAAAAATGCGACAAAAACAAAAATTGAAAAGATAAAATTTCTATGAATTTTCTGGTGACCAAAATCTCCGTTGTCTCTGCTCTATACACCTGTTGACTTACAATAAATTTGTATTAATTTCACGGTCACGTTTCAGTATGAATTTACTAACCAAGAATATCAATCTACTTTTTCGATACCAAATTCTAAATATTTTATTATTTATTTGAAACTATATTACTTTACTTAAAAGTAAAAATTTAAAACTACCAATTTTAATTTTAGTTTTTAATATTTTTTTGATTTTAATAAAAAGAATTAATTTTGAAATTCAATACCTGAATGTTCAGCACGTGGTTAACCTTGTAATAAAAAAATATACTTGTATATATTTTATATCTCTGTTTTTAAGCTTTATTAGCTTTACTTGATTTTTATATCTCGTGCTTTTAGTTTTATTTTATTAAAAATATTTATATTAAAATATATTTACTTTAGACTTTTTCTATGTTGCATAAAACGTGATGCGTAATAAATTTATACTGTAACTGACTATACTTGTGTCTCTTTCTGTTTCAACTGGTTTGCTACCCTACAGGTGGCGGTATTTTGTTCTATGGTAACTTATCCTGTTAGTTTCTGTGTTACCGACGGTAAGGCTGATGAATTCTTAGGCAGACTTCTGTAACAAACAATTCAAATTTTAAATTTTTGCCGCCTTTGCGGATTATCGCCTATTCTCTTTTAATGTCTTATTCGTGTAATAATAATAATAAATTTAACGCGACAATGAGTCTCCCTGGCTGTTCGGGTATTTGTCGCGTTTTCTTTTATTTTATCCTCTGTTGCTATGTGATTTATTATTATTATTTTATTTCTTTTACTCTAAAACTTAAGTTTTTTTTTTTCTCTAAACCTCTGTTACTAAGCAAGTTGTTATTATTATTTTCTATTTATGGATTTATAATCCTTACTGTTTTATTTTCTCACAAAGATTCTGTTCTAGATCGTTCTGGTTAAATCCAGTTTATTCTGCTTTTATCCAGTTTTATATGGTTTTTTCTGGATTTTACTTAAGTTTTTAATCTGTTATTTCCGGTTTACAATAATCTCATTACCAAATTATAAATCTATTTATAATTCAAATATACTTAATTACTAATTATACAAAAAATTATTACTTAAGATTAATTTTACAAAATAACTTAATTACAAAATTAACAATTTTATCTAATTTTTCCTGGTATTTCTTTAATTCTTTTATCAAAAGAATGCAAATTTTACAAAAAATTTTTTTTTTTTTTGTAAATTTTATTTTTACGGGCCCGGGCAAAAAGAAACCCTTAGAAAAATTAATCCCGGGCAATTTTTCTTGTATAATTTCTGATTTTAGAAATTTTTAAACAAAAAAATGAAATGAAAAATTAGTTTTTTCAAAAACTAATTAAAAAAATGCAAATTAATTCATAAATTTAACAAAAAACAAAAAAATATAATTTTTACGTTTTCAATAAAAACGTTGAGTGCGCGTTTTCTTTCTGATAAAACGCGTAAAAGTCAAGGCTTTAGGAATTTTTCCAGGAAAAATTTTATTGTAATTGAACCCGCATGATAAACGATAAATTTTTATCCGATCTTTTCTTTTATTTCGCAGACTCTACTCGAAATTTACTGGTTTTATGTCTGATAGAATTTAATTACACAGTGATTAATTGAATTTATATAATTAAATGATGTGAATTGATGGCTCAATTAATTAATTAACTAATTAAAACCCGTTGGGCGCCATTGAAACGTAGGGTATTCGTTTTCCTGCACTTGAGGTGGTAGCGTGTAGTTTTCGTGGGTCTCGCCTCGGCTTGTTTCAGAATTGAGACTCGTCTTTATCAATTTACCCGAACTGGCCTTATCACACTAAACTACTACTAGTACTTAGCCTAATGTTGATGTTCGGTATCGTTGTCCCTGGTGTTGATGGACTCGGCGATTGGTTTCGCCCTTGGAAATCGCCTCCTTGGACCTGACTCCGCTCTCAGATGCTGCTACTCTTATTATTCACAATAGGAGGTGAATGAAGCAGGGTGAATTCACTCAAACTCTGGTTCAGTTTCTTATTTAATGATAATTATATTTTATTGAATAATTATCAATATTGCCACGTCGCACACACTCTGATTACAAAGCCTTCGTATCACACAATTAACTGCATGCGATACTGTCGTTACTGTGACTAACTGCACAGGGCTAATTACCCAATAATACGACTATTACGAGGAACCGTACTATTGCTCTGATTCTTTGTTCAACACTAACTGGTTGCTATAATCATTAACTAAGTGTAATGATTATACGGGCTGATATTCACCCGGTTAACTAACTGTAACCAACTATAACGTGATGTTCAGACACGGACCAATACTCAGATAATTATAAATGTATCGACTGATTGACAACGCGATATTCTGATTCATAACTGGTAAATCGCTGGTAACGAGCCAAGCAAGAAGCGCCTGGGTGTCGGCTACACGTGCTTATATAGGCGGCAACGCCATATTAGAGCACGTGACACCCCCACCCTACGTAGTTTGGAGGCGAACGATGCCCACATCGTAACAACTAATAGTAATTATATATCTATATTCAGTCAATGCTACTAGGTATAGATATAAAAATACATGGAGTGATCAAGTACTAGGTCTTTTACCTTATAAGTGAGTTTTTTTTTAATTTTTATAACAGTATCCTAAAACTCAATTCATAGATCTAATTTTTGCTGCATATTACGTCATTTTGATAACTTTCTATAATGTTTAAAAACTTAATATTCAAAGAGTAAAACATTTGAACAGTAAATAATCAGCCCAAATCGTTATATGCAAAGGAAATAAATTATGGATTGATAGTTCATTCAATCCAGAATGGAAATTGAATTTGCAACTGAATCAACTCATTAAAACAGGATAGAAAGAGGCATTTGTTTTTCATTCATACTAATAATCTTCGTCTTAATATTTTAAATAATTATATTTGTTATCCTATTCCTCTCTAATTTGAATTATTGTCTCAATTATTATTCAAGTAACTCACAACAAAAAAAAAACCGAGGAATGATCCATTTAACTTAAAAAAGTCTATCATACATTTTGAAATTCGGTTCGTACTTTTTATTTTTTCGAAATATTCTTTTTTTTCTTTCTTTAGTCGTATGTTATTGTTTGTTTAATAATAACAGAAATATTAAAGTTAATAAGAAGTAAAGAAAAACGTTTAAATTTATCAAAAATATTTATATATATGTGTGAATTGAAATTATACTGAATGTTAATTCTTTTGTTTTTCATTTCAAAAAATCAAAAATAAATAATATTTAACATTGTGTGATATTAAAGTAAGAAAAACTGTTTTTTTTTTTTTTTTTTTTTTTTTTTTATTTGTTAAAAAAAAATATTGCAATAGGTGTAACTATTTAACGTTAAACGTTTTACCGCTTAGTAAGAAATTTTTTTTACTTATTTACTATTTGTGACTTTTAAATACCGTCTCAAAGTAATTTTTTTCTTTATTGAATAAATTTACCGGCATTTTACCAAAATTTCCATAACAAAAGATATGTTGCTAAGAAACTATAATTTATAAATTTTATTAGTACTCAATATGTGTATACTTACAGCATCCCTTATCTTCCTTAATTTCCGGTAAAAAGTAGAATCAGGCATGACACCATCACTATTGTCACACAAATATGATTTGTACGGACCTCGTTTCATATTGCAATTTCAAACACCGTCACTTTTAACAAGAAATGAAACAATAATAAAAGTATGAATTTTTTATGTTCAATTGAAAGTTGCGAAGATCAAACGGTTTTTAATTAGAATATTACGACTTAAATATTCATAACAGTATATTTTGTAGAACCTATTGCTACGTTTTTTTTTTCTCAATTACCACTGACGAGTCGAATTAAAAATATTTTCACAGTTTGAGGTTCGGTAGTATTGTAAATCACAGAACAGCTCCCACGTGCTTTAACGTGTTCATTACATTCATGGAGGGTAGAGGTACCTCTGCCCTCCATAATTACATTGTACAGTTCAGTTCACTCGGTTCACTCTCATACATAACAGTTACTATCTCATGATAAAATTAAAATCAAAACGCACGTGACATGCGCGCGTCAGCGCGCCAAATTCAAGGTGGTTGCTTAAAAATAACTGCACTATACCACGAACCGTAGTATTTAAATGGTAAATTGAAAGTTACAATGAGGCAGTTGTTAATATTAATACAGTCGAGTCGCGTTGTGAGTCCGGCTTGTATCTTTTTCTTTTAACCAAACTCGCGTTAATATGGGAGAGATACTAAGAGGACTTATAACGTGACTCGACTGTAGTAAGAGCTCAAACTTTGACAGTACTTTTTTTTTCGTCATCTCGAACAATATTTTCGATATGATTTTTGAAAAAAAAAATAGCTTATTTTTTATGATACTTAAGTTAAACGATGTTTAATAATTTTTGGATTGGTTTTAAAACAAGATATTATAAAAAAAAAATTGCACCTGTAGTATTTTAAATTTTCTACGTATGCATTTTTTTTTTGCAATTGATTTGTTGAAAAAAAAATCTGAAAATTTTTAAATGCCTGCTAATTTTAGGATCATAATTTTTTTCAACCAGCCTAATATATATATAAATATATATATATATATATATATATGTATATATATATATATATATATATATATATATATATATATATATATATAAATATATATATGTATATATACATATATATTGTAACGTATTATTTGCTTAAACACTCGATTGAACTTAACAAAATTTCACATAACTTTTACTCAATAAATTTACTCAATAATTCAAACTCAAATTACACAAAATCGGGCTACGTTACACTTCGCCCGCCGATCAATCCTCTCATTTCCTCCAGATCCTGAAGGGCGCCAGCTGACTCTCCTTTCCCCGGTATCGGCAACTGGTCTAAACGTACACGTAACTTAAAACATAAGATCTAAATCCTTTGGAAATGAGGAAACTGAACGGTGGTAGCGGCATGTCCTGGTGAGCTCAGTATGCTAGATTGTGGAGAGAGGGTCGTGGTTCTCTTTACGTGGAAGAAGCCGATTAATTAAATTTAAATTAAACAAAACAACGAAGAGAAAACTAAATAAAATGTCATAAAGGTGACGCGAGAGCGACGTGAAGGGCCCAAGCGACCTGCGGTCGAATACTCTCGGTCCCTCGAACAAATAAATACCTGGGCTTGACATCGGGAACCTCTCCTGGACGACAAATCACCAACTTACACACTTTTAGACAATTAAATAAAATAAAATAAATAATGCGGTAAACAAAACGACAAATATCCCGACAGAACGACTCCAAGAACTCAATACACAGAGCCACAAACTCCGCAACGACATGAGCCAAGGGTGTGGTCGAGGCCTACCTTAGGGGCTCTCCGACTCACAACCACTCGCTCCAAGACTCCAAACTCGACTACTGGGTCTGCCCGTACTCGAGCGACCCCAAAATCCAACTCGCTGACACTCTGGTCAGTTCTCATCTCCTACTCCATCTACTTCCACACTCCACTACGTCTAGTCACTCTCCCATTCTCGCTTTTCCATCCATTCTTTCCCCACTACATACAAGCCGTGGACTCGCGGGTCTTCTCGAGGTGTCACTCCCCGTGATATCCGAAGTTAGCGAATCTTTCGGCTTCCTCGAGCATCGCAAACGAGGCCTGCCATCCCCAAATAAACGTAAACGTACCCAAGCCAACTTCGTCTATCAACACGAAGGGGCGGCGACATTTCAGTCACTCCTCCGTGATCACCACGTCAACCCCGAGGGCTATCCCTGGGCCTAGTCGTCATCACTGGTCGGGAGGCACGTTATCTTGGCCACTGTCCGTGACACAGCTAGACATCCTCCGTTAAATCCACGCTCAACCACACAGACACTCTAAAACAGATAACATACCGTACACGTACTCGTACTCTCAACACACTTACTTCACTGCACACGTATTCCATACTCACTACTCACTATTTCCTACTCTCCACTCGACACACATACTAACCCTATCTCTCTCTATCACACAGACTCTCACTTACTCCATCTCTAACTCTATCTCCTCGGCAATATAACGTCACAATATATTAATTTTTTAACGAATAGTATTTTTAAAACCTATTCAACCAATTATTTTAGAAAAAATCCACCTAAATAACGACAAAGTTTTTTGTTTATTTTTTATTTAATTATTTACTTACGAAGTAAACTATAACACCCCATGTAGCGTTTTTTAGCTACACTCGAGTCGCGTTGTAATTCCGGCTTGTATCTTTTTCTTTCAACCAAACTCGCGTTAATATGAGAGAGATACTAAGAGGACTTATAACGCGACTCGACTGTACTTGCGTAGGTATGCATACCAATACTAAGACAATAATGATTCATTGGCTGGCTAGTCCTATATACAGACACAGCCATATACTCACACATGTTGGTACATGGTCGCTAGGGACACTTTAGTCGTGTTTGTGGTGTCGTTCGTCACGTGTGTTTTCTTTTGTTATTTCATTTGTACTAGGATATTAGTCCTGTCAAGTGGATGTGTCAATTGTGAAAACATAAAAAACTTATTTTTTACAATGGAAAAAGAATATGCATTGGTAGAAGTACCACTAGGAAATAATAAGAAATATAATGTTGATTGTGACCTAATTAGCGGATTCAACCAGTACAATAACTTGACAGAAAATTCAGTTTATCGTTGCCAAAATGGTAATACAACAATGAAATGCGTTATAATAAAAGTTGCAGGTGAGTAACCAAAATAATTATTTTTTTAAGTAATATTAATTTTTGCTGTTATTTCTTTATTACCAAGTTTTATTTTCTCTTAATTATTTATAAACATCGGAATTGTAATTAAGTTCTAATGTCATTAAATGAATCAAATAAATTTATATGCACCCATGTAGGAGCCCCCAGTCTTGAACGACGGGACCAGACTCGGGCCAGTCTTGGGCAACCGAGCCTCGGTAGTTCGATGTTGGTCCATCCCATTCAATAAGATCAAAACTGAACTAATTTAAGCCGGAAATCTTAGATGTTTTTTTCTTTTCCTTAAAAAAATATATTACCAGCTTTTATTTTTATTAAAGTCTTAGCGGCTTAAATAATAGATAAATATCCTAAAACCTTGTAGAGCATTGACGAGAATCTTAACTTATTATTGAGAAAAACAAAGCGCGTCAATTTATTTTAACCACTACCTCTACTGTCTGTTTCCTCAATTATGATACTAATTTTTTTCTTCCTTGAGCGTTCTTTTTTTTTCTATCGCTTTTAATTATTTTAAAAAAAATCGAAGATTTAAAAATATTGAAATTTTTAATTTTAATTACAATTTTTCAGAAAAAGAATTTTAAATAAAAAAAATTGTCGAAGAATTATTTTTCGAAAACATATCAATAAATATATATAAACGAATAGAATATAAAAATGTTGGCTCATTTTGTAATCCGCACATTTTTTTGTTATTTTGACAGATTTTCATGTTTGTATGTTAGTAACTATGTATTAATTTCAAAGAAATCAATATTTGTTGTTAGTAAATTTTCTATACAAAAATAAGGCAATTATTTCTTCATAATTATTTAATTTTTCTGAAAACTCAATAATTAGTATAGGAATTATTTAATTTTTCTGAAAAATTGAAGGATTTTCTTGCCTAAGTATCAATTTTCTTGTTTCAAATTATAAAATTTTATTTTTTAATTATTAATTACGAAAAATTTGTTATAACTTTGATATAATTAGTAATTTCTTGTAGAATGATGATATTTTTTTTTTTAGAATTAATACAGGGCTTAGTGTCAACGAAAAATCAAGTTTTAAAAATATTAATTTTTTGAATTTAAATCTCAACAAATGGTGATTTTTTTTTTAATTCTTACAAAATATATCATCAGATTCAGGACTCTAACGGATTTATTTTACTTTAAATTATTTTATTCTGTGATTTTATAAAAATATGGTTCACTTTAAAAAAACGTAATGATACCAATATACGATAATATTTTAGCGACAAAAGAAGAATTGAAAAATCCTAAAACCCGTTTGAGGCGGCCTAACATTATAAATCGGTCGTCTTTTGAGTCTACTGGCAGTGAGGTAAATACGCTAGGCCAAACAAAGAAATCTAGAAAAGTAAGTATAAATAATTAAGTACAAATATAAATTCTATATATGCACGGAGAAAAAAGTCTAGTAAAAATTACAATACTATTGTAACATTTACTAACAGATATAAAAAAATACATCCTGCTTTGTAATTATTATTAAATGTTTAGTAAAATTTACTAGTTTGTAATAATTACATAATAAGATATTCAAAATTACTATGCGTAATGTATTTTTTGCTATGACGATTGTATTTTTTACTATTTGTATAGTAAATTTTGCTATAAGTACTATTAAGAAGAATAAATTTAGGAAAGTAAATTTTCTAATACAATATAGGATTTGTTACTATACAAAATATTTAAAATTACAATACGCAATGTATTTTTTGCTAACATGATTATATTTTCTTACTATCTGTATAGTAAATTCTACGATGTATAGATATAATTAAAATTTGGTGGGAAAAGTATATATAAATATGTATTACAAGTTCTGAAATTTTTGTCCAAAGCAGACATCGGGTCGTCAGACATATGAACTCGCGCGCGAGAGATCAGGATTCGAATCTCGGTTGAGGCATGTGATTTTTTAAAAAATGAAAATCGACACTAACACTAACACAGATGACATAAATAACAATAATAATTAAAATAATAGCAATAATAATAAAAAGTTGAAAGCTAATAAAATTTTATATTATTTTTTTCCATTCTTATATGGTAAAATTTACTAAATGGGATAGTAAAATTCAGTAAACAGGGATAGTTAAATGTACTTAATATAACTAAAACTTAATAAGGAATATAGCAAAATTTCCATAACCAGTTTATGAGAAATGACTAAACGATTTGTAAAATATGCTTATTTGTTTATTAATTTTTCATGTAAACCATAAGCGTTTCGAGATTACTACCCAAATTTAGTAATGATTCTCTTATTTTTTAGTAAAATTTACTATATTTTTTTCTCTGTGTGACATCAAATTCCGTAGCAACCTTACAACGTTTGATTTTCTAAAAGTTCATTTTTTTTTATTTTCCTTTCATAGAAAATGAGTAACAATAGATCTAGCGTGAAAAAACAACGTGTTAATAAAATAGTCAAAGCTTCGAGACCCGTGGTAAATATTCAATAATGTTAATTAGTAACATTGAAATTTCAATAATTTTAAATTTTTTGTTCGTATTTTTTATGATTAATTATTTTATGGATAATTTGGTATAGATTGATACTAAAACCCATGAATTAAATAATAATTTAAGTGATTGGAGATGCGAACAACAAAATGCTGATAAAAGTAGAAACGGAAACGCAGATAGAGAAGGTCTACCACTTGAAGTTAATGTCATAGTAAATGAACAAGTAAATCAAGAAACATATGACAGTGAATTTGAAGGTGCAAATAATGAAAAGGAAATGAATGCCGATACAGAGAGTAATGCAGAAAGCAAACATCCACCTGGCTATCCTGGTATAACAGAAAACGACTTCTTAGACTATGATGCAGAAAGAAATATACAACGCAATAATTCTGGAGCAACATCAGAGAGCGATTTGAGCTCTGAATCAGAATGAGAACAACAACCCGATAATCGGCGAATGAATTTGAATACTGGACATGTTGAGGTATAAGTTTACAGAATATATCGATATTAAGATGTCTCATTTCTCATAAAATTTTAAAAACTAATAATCCAACTGAGAACATTTTCATATATTTTACCGTAAAAAATCATTTCTACCCTGTTGAGCTCGAATATATTGTTGTGCATACATTTTTAAGCTCTTTGAGTACGAAAATACTTTTGGATGCCATTGTTTTCTTATGAGCTTTTCAAACTCAAGCACATTCTAGAACATTATATCATGATTTATCCGGGAAAAATGAGAGAAAATGTTAATTTTTTTATTCTTCGTCGTCGATATCTTTTAAACTGGTGACGGATTTTAACGTTCAATGTAGCAATCAACGCGTTTTATTAAGTTTTTGAGCTCATCAAAATCAGAAAACGATATTTTCGAAGAAATCGATGTTTAAATGCAAATAAGTAAAGAGTGTGTAGGAATCTTGAAAAAATTTAAAGAGGTGATTAGTAGAAGAAGAAATGGTCTACAAAAAAGGTCCTACACTAAGAAAAAAGTTGACTTGATTCCAGAGCGAAAATTTTGAATCAAGAATTCCATTTTGAAGAAAATGATTTTCTTGAGTCAAGTAGTGTAATGATGAGAGTTCTGAGACAGCAGCACTTGTAGATCCCTGCCGTACCGACCGAACAGATGCCGACTGTTCGCCCGTTTTACCACTGACGTACTCTGTTTACCGACTGTTTTACTGGCAGTCGGTATCAGCGTGATCGGTACGTTCTGTTTTATCAATGTTTTTGGGGTTGGTGTAATTTCCCCGAAAGCTAGAAACCCTGAATAAAGTTTTTACCGATATTACAGGATGGTAAAGTAGTTTCTCAAATAACATCTAGATGTCAGTGCATGTCCCCTTTTTTTAAAAATTCCGTATTTTTTACCGCCACGACCATCCGGATACAGATGGGTATATCACATTGGGCAGCTCCAGGTCAACAACAAGCTAATCCTCAGGAACAAAGTCGCTCCTGCAATTGCTCTACTGTCCGTTGACATTCTTGTCATGTTCCCGAGAGTTAAAAATGTCATGGACGTCCGTGGTTGATTCCAGGTCAACAACGAGCTAATCCTCAGGAACAAATTCGCTCCTGCAATTGTTCTACTGTCCGTTGACATTCTTGTCATGTTCTCGAGGGTAAAAAATGTCATGGACGTCCGTGGTTGATTCCAGGTCAACAACGAGCTAATCCTCAAGAACAAATTCGCTCCTGCAATTGCTCTACTATCCGTTGACATTCTTGTCATGTTCCCAAGGGTCAAAAATGTCAGGGATGTCCATGGTTGATTCCAGGTGGCTAACGAGCAAATCCGCAGGAACAAGTTCGATCCTAAACGTGTATAGTGCGCATGCGTCGTAATTTAACCATGTCATATGCACGGAAATAAAATTAAATAATTTTTTCTCGCCTCCGGGCGGAAAGCGTCAACTTTCGTCCCGCTGTGCAAAACGAAGTTGCTGCTTTCCGCCTCCGTCAACGCGAAAAATAGTATACACACCACGGGAAGTAAATAAGAAAGCCTCAGATCACATGTTTGTTGACCTCAGCTTTGCCTCGGCCAACAATTACATGTGATCCGAGACATTTCTTACTTTACTTTTCTAGGCATTTATTATACTATTACTAAATTCGAAAAAAATTACAATTCGAGAAAGTAATCTCTAAATTTTAAAAAAAAATTAAAATTTTTACATAAGTCGAAGTAAAAATTACAACATATTATTTAGAATAATAATATCTGCTGATTATAAAAATTATTGCATTGAAAATAAAATTTACTGATGACTAAATAATAACTTAGTGTACCAATCATTTTTACTACTTTACTTATTAAATATTATTTGACGTGCTTTGTTAAAGATGTATTCTGGCGAGAAATTGCACGACTCATGATGCGAAGCATCAGAGAGTGCTTTACGATCGAAAAATTTTTTTCACCTCACTTCGGCAAGTATTTCAATTATTATACCCTTGTTGGTTCACGGAATTAAGATATTTTGCATACTATTTTGAAGATAATTTAATGGAGATTAGTTCCATACTTTTCCAAAAATTTATTTAGTTCAATAAAAACGGAAAAAACATCAAAATATTAAAAAAAATTTTCCTGTCCGTCAAGTATGAAACCTGTAGACACGATAACTTGCGAAAAAATCCAGTAATTAAATCAAATTTTTTTTAAAAAAATTCTTTGAACGATTTGTAGAACCCCTATTGAAAATGGCTAGGTAACTCAGTGTCGTTTAATTACAATTAATAAAAGAATAAAGAAGGCTGCATAAATCTATCTATATATATCTATGTAAAATTAACATGGATGGTGATATATCTATACGTTATACGTACATTTATTCCACCAGAGGCGCTCGCAGATAACCGTCTTAGTACAGCTGTTTTTTTTGTATTATTGCTAATTGGTAAGCCTGGATTTTTTTTTCAATTCAATTATTTTTTTTTATTTACATATATTTTTTTGTTATTAATCGAGATATTTTTTAAATAAGTTTTCTTATAATTATAATGGAAATACTAATATAATTAATTGATTAAAAAAAAAAAAAAAAAAAAAAACAACAAGAAATTTTAATGAAAGAAAATTGTACATTTTTTAAATTTACTCGTGCCTCCCGCCATTTCATTATTATTATTTTTCATGTTTTAATTTTATTATTTCATAATAAATGAGGATTATGAGTCGTGCACTTTTGGATTTTCCAAATTTTTTTACAATGCAGATTGTAATTTTTACAATCCAGATAGTGACTTTGTTCCCACCTCTAAGATAATAATTATGCGCGTCGGGAGACGCCTATTCAGGTATTACTACCTTCTGACGAATAGGACTTACTCACATACGTATTCAAACGTAGAAAAATTTATAATCAAAGCTTCAAAATAAAATCATTTGCCTGACGTTGGGATCGAATTGTATACAGTTATATAAAATCTTTTTTCATCGGGAAGTTTATTTCGAAAACAAATTACTCTTTGCATGAAGAAATGAAATTATTGCAAATTTGAAATGAAATATTTTATAATATTTGTTCTCAGCGTAAGAACGTCGACTCTTACAAAAGGTTATTTTTTTTCTTAGCGTAATTTGTTAAATTGAGTTCTACTCGTAACATGACATCTAAGTTAATGCACTTGAAAATTGATGAAAACAAAAAATTTTATTTAAACTAAAGTCAAAACGGGTACAGTGTTAGCATTATCAATGATAATGATAGAGACAGACATCGTTAAGAAATCAATTAATAAATAATAAACAAATTATTAATGATAACAACAACTGATTCAATTTTTATTAAAAAAACAAAAATTTTAATTTTTTAATTAAAGTTAACTATATATTCAATTAAACCCGTTTATAATAAACTAAGTGTGAATTAATGAATAAAGCAGATACTCTTATAGATAGTTTTCTTTATAAATCGTCAGAAACGACCGCAGATATAGGTTTTTTGAGGATTGGAGCCTTACATTGATTTCTTGCCAAACGGACTTGGGCTTGCAATTTTACTGGGAACAGAGGTAAAATTCTGAATAAGATTTTTAAAGATAGAATTATTAGCTGAAGACAAAAAAAAATATTATATTTATATGCATTGAAACGTAATTTCTACTAAAAATATTGGCATATAAATCTATTCCCTGTTAAAAAAATCCGATAGATTCTTATAGGCTTACAATGAAAAAAAATACTGCTGTATTAGCAATACTGTTAGGTTATAGTAGCCATCTAAAGTTTGGAAAATTCGTATATTGTATAGCAATACTTTATTTGGGTAAAGGTTAGATTCCTGTTTTACCCATACATTGTTTTGTTAAATCAACTATCTAAGTAGATGGTTGCTCCGGCAATACGGATTGTTACATTAACAATACGTATTGATATATTTAGAATTCGGATTGTTATAATACAGCAATTTATAGGAATTGTTGAAACAGCAATACCAAATATGGGGAACATATAACCCAAGAATATGGTAAAATTGACAATATTTTTATTTAAAATTGAAGATAGTTAATGCAGCAATCTAATATTGCCAATTTAACGATACATTTTGTTATGACAACTATCTAACATTAGCAATGCTTCAGATGGTTACGATAACCACATTTTTTTTCAAGGTATGTAGAAGACCCCATACTTAACTATATCACTTCTTATAGAATTCATTCATTCTTATAAAATTTTTATGAGAATTTATGAGAATCTATTGGATTCTATGAGATTTTCTAGACAGAATTGGATTCAGACAAAAAAACATAATATCATTATGGTTATAATAAATGAAAATTCAGACAACGACTACCGATTGATAATAAGAATTGAAGATTCATAATTTTTTTATAAATTCAATGAGTATTTGTTAATCATTTCATTAATTAATTCAGCATGTAGCTTATTTTATTCATTGAAAGTGAATCTACTATTAAAATAAAACAGAAATGGTAATTAAAGATAATTTCTAGCAAATATTTCTGTTTTTTGTCTCCGAGAAAAGATTAATAAAGTTTCACCAGGATTTGATTGCTCATTACAAGCCATGGCAGTAGGTTTCCTGTACACGATAGTCTTCGATGACGTAAGAGGACTGTGAGCTGCGACTTTTGCTAGGAATAGAGAAATATTTTGAAATAAAAATATTGTTAGATTTTAGAATGATTGGCTTCATAAAGTTTCCTACAAAAATTTCTATGAGACAAAGTTCTTCCGCAAGGTCAAATGAAGTTTTAGGATTTTATAATCTATTATCATGGGAAAATTTAAAGAGCGAGCGTCACCTTTTAAAATTGAATTAAAAATCGTCCTTCTAACAGGATTTTGTTTTTTGATGTATAGAAACTTCTTTTTACATTAGCCTAAAGAAAAAAGAATATCAACTTTTTTGGAATACCCTGATATATATTTCGGGTGTTCCATCCCGAAATTTCGTTGGAAATATCCCCAAAAAAATTCCCTTAGAGTTCGAGCCCTTAATAATGATTTTAAGTACTCGATCACAGCGTGTGAAGATTTCCCGTTTAAAATACACGGTAACTTTGATTTTTTTTTTAATTTTTATAGTTCAGCGGCATTTTATCGTATCATCATGTTCAAAAACGAGATTGTCTCAGAATTAAATGCTCTACAAAAGTGCCTATTGTCGCGAAGTCGTAACTCATACGGGTGGGGTAATACGGACCACTAAACCGAATTTTTTCATAGCATTCTTGTTTTTACTCTTAACAACAAGACTTACAGAAAAATGTAAATGATAATTTTATAGGAGATCCAATTCTCGACAAGAAAAGGTCCTTAGCACCAAATCACTCAGACAGATATTTCCTGAGATATTAGTTATTGAAGCTTACGGCATTGAATTCCCGTAAAATGTCAAGTCCAATCTTAAAAAATATTGATTTATTATTTGACTAATATCTCAGAAAATAGCAATCTTAGTAATTCTGTGCTGACCTTTTTTTGTAGAGACTTGAATTTCCTATAAAATTATCATTTACATTTTTCCGTAGGTTTTGTTGTTAAAAGAAAAAACAAGAATGCTATGAAAAAATTCAGTTTAGCGGTCCGTACTACTTCACCCGTATGAATTACGACTTTGCGGCAATAGGCACTTTTGTAAAGCATCTAATTCTGAGAAAATCCCGTGTTTGGACAAGATGATACCATAAAATGCCGCTGAGCTATAAGAATTAAAATAAAAAATTCAAAGTTTCCGTGTATTTTAATTGGGAAATTTTCAACCACTGTGGTCGAGTACTCAAAATTAATATTAAGGGCTCAAACTTACGGGGTATTTTTTGAGGGTATTTCTAACAAAATTTCGGGATAGGAGTGAAAAATAAAATAATCGCAACAAAAAGCACCCTATATATATATTAGAGTGATTCATTTCCGCAAAAGGTTTTATTTTTAAGTGTTCAAGCAAAATCTCAATCTACATCGAAAAAAAAAAATCTAACCAAATTGAGCTCTTTATTCCAATGCTAAATACTTTCCATTTGATTTCTAAGATTTCCCGTTCAAAATGCACGTAAATTAAATTACTTTTTTTTAACTTTCTAATACTCAGCTGTCTTTTATGATATCAACGCAGTTTTGGTCGCAAATTGTAGGGCATTTGGTGTTCTTCAAAAGTGCCCGTAGTAACTTACACGGAAAGGTAATTCTAGCAAAATTTACGATAATAATATCGTAATTTGTCCAATTGATGATTATAGTGGTGGACTAGACTTTCAAAATCGTAATTTTTACGATATAGCATTGGAAATTTCATTAAAGAAACAATACTTCAGACAAATAATACAAATTCTTAAGCTCTCGAGTATCAATTACGATGTAAATATCGTAAAATTTGACGAGAAATTTAAATTAAAAGAATAAAATAATAATCGTCCGGACTTTGGATTTGAACCCATGTCCTTTCAAGTGCGAAGTGTAGGATGCCTTGGACCCCCTGATTCAAAAATCTAATTTGGAATGACCCGGGAAAAAATGATCAGGCCTGATCATACCTGTCCATGCCTGTTCATGTCTGAAGCGTTAAATACGCTCAGGCCTGATCATACCTGTTCATGCCTGGTCATGTCTGGTCATGCCTGTTCATATCTGAAGCGTTAAATACACTCAGGCCTGATCACGGCTGTTCATGTCTGTTCATGGCTGTTCATGCCTGTTCATAGATATAAAATTTTGTTGACCAAGAATCTATCACATATAAGATTTTTATTACTTAAAGTTCATACGAAACTTTTTTTTCAACTAAATCTCTTAGCTCAGTGGGTAGCGTGCTAAACTTTCGAGCGCAAGGTCCACGGTTCGAATCCTGCACACGCCCGGATTTTTTATTTTTTTTTTATTTTTCTAGCAATAATTATGTATAATATAATATAGTTATACATAATTATATTAATTATATAGGGCCATTTTTTTATATATAATTTTTTTCCCCGGATGGGCATGAACAGACATGAACATACCTGATCAGACCTGAACATGCCTAATCAGGCCTGGTCATTTTTTATGTCTGATCAGGCCTGAAGACTCATGCCTGTTCATGTCTGACCAGGTCTGATCATTTTTCCCCGGGGATTCAATCCATGCTAGAGTGTATACCTATATATAGTCAATTTTGCCCACTTTAAATTATTTTGGATCGTGTTTGAATTATTCCAAATTAGATTTCTGATTCAGGGCCACTCGGCCATCGAAGAACCAACACTTTAACTTATTTTTAAGGTTCACATAAATGATTTGAATAAACATTCATAAGTCATGAGAGCGCCTCTTGCGGAGGACACAGTTAATATTGCACGCCTCATAACGCGAAGCGTTGAGGTTATGCATTACTCTCAACATGTCCAACTCGAGCAATTTTGCAGACTTCAGTTGCCTCTGTTGCATTCATTTTGTATTGTAAGATAATACAAATACACTATTATCAAGAAAAATGCCTTGACTATCATATTCGATGTGTTTAAAACACATATATTTTGTTTAATATTAAAAAAAATCTGATTATAAAAAATTATTCGTGGACGTCCAAATGTATGTACGTGTGGATGTGCCATGATTACGCCCGGAAAACTTAACGTATCAGGACCATTCCTTTGTTATTAGCTTCAGAACTACACCGGATTATTTGCTATTTAAAATGACGGTTTAATTCAGTGTCGTTTAATTATGATTAATAAAAAAAAATATTGAAAAATACTGGTCAATAAAGGTATATTTCTATGGTTATACGACGTTCAGTCTTTGGCCGCGTTGGAGTGCTGTTAGCCAGGCCGATAAATATGTACACGCATGTGTTGTATGTTTTTCATCGGACGCCAATACCGCGAAAGATTCTCTAAACTTCAAAACTTCTCTAACTCTTAAAACTCTTAACTCTTAGATTCTCTAACTCTAAAATTCAAGAAACTAAAAGTAATGATAACAAAAAAAAGTAATAAAATCAATAACATTTGTTTTTTTTTTATTTATTTATTTAATCCTAATTCCTTCAGTAGAATACTTTAATATTTAAATAATAAATTATTTTGTATTTTTGAATAACCATCATGAGGCGTGCACTTTTCGATTTTCCAAACTTTTAAAAAATTACGATAAATTATCGTAATTTTTAGAGCTTACATCGTATTGTAACAGAGGCAGCAATGTAATATTTATTTTATTCAAAAGAACATAGAAAGATAAATACAGGAATAAATAGAGTTTTTGAATTGTAATTTTTAGTTCTTTTTTTTTGCGATATTAAATTGTAATTTTTGAAGTAATTTTTAATCCTAAAAGTCTTTGTTAAAATTACGATGTTAAATAGTACAAAATATAATCCACATAGTAAATTTTGAAATAAGATATTTTAAAATTGACGCTAATAAAAGTCTACTCCACGATTCGATATTAACATTGTAAATTTTGCTAGAATTTTCTTTCCGTGTATTTAAATGGGAAAAAATCAAATTAAAATAGTAAGTACTTAGCATGGTAATGAAGAGTTCATATTTGGTGAGAATTGTTTTTTTTTTTTCGATGTAGATTGAGATTTTGCTTGAGCACTTAGAAAAAAAAATTTTTTTGCGGAAATGAATCACCCTAATATATATATCCTTAAGGATATATATATCCTTTTTGTCAAGATGCAAGGATTGATAAATAATTACCCGGGCTTAACTGCTCATGAGGAAGGGACATCGCAGGACGTTTATGGTAGAATGGTTTTTTTAATGGTACAATTTTAATAGGGACGTAGGCTGATGGCTTACCTAAGAATCGAGACATAGTTGTCACTAGATATAGTATAGAAAGTAAAAGATATAGCATTATTAGTGTTAGACAAAAAAGAAAATATCATTACAAACATAATACATCTCAATGCAGTCAACGACTACGGATTGATAATAAGATTTTAGCATTATAATTTTTTTTTTTTATACGTAAAAAAAAAATTATGTAAAGAATAATTAATTTAATATAGTATATTAACGCATTGAGTGGAAGGTGCTTTCAACAACGAGTGTGATTGGTTCACGAGCCGTCAGGCGAGTGTTGCCAACACACGAGTGTCGAAAGCCCTTCTCACTCAATCCGTTACAATAGTTTTTGCATCGAATGGTAAGAAAGAATGTCTCTGATTGGTAAAAAAGGACACTACATTAAATTTAATATTTTAATTAACCTAAAATAATATTCAATCCTATTAATATAAAATTAATTCCTGTCTAATTTCTGATGCAAAAGATTGTTAAATGATAATAGTAACAATTAAACATGATTTAATTAACTTTTATAATAATTTAAGATTATTTTGATTGTCTTCAAAATATTGATATTCAGCAAAAAATAACTAGAGTTTCAAGTCAAAGTTGATATAGTGAAATGTACATTATAATTAAATACAGTAAAATGATTTTCTATAGTCTGGGACTTTCCGTTGTCCTAACTTGAGTCGGCTGTTGATTGGGTTTTCTGGTGGATCGTTTAATGACTAATAAATAGTATATCTATATATATGTAAAAAGTGTACGTTTGTCATATTTTTCACGAACAATGTGGACATTCTTCGCGATATTTATTCTTTGTAGTGTCATTTTTAACCAATCAGAGACGTGCTTTCTTACCATGAGTTGCAAAAAATTATTTCTTCAACTAACGTCCCGTTCCACTTATTACACATGAAGAACGAAGTCTTTAATTATAATCAAAAAGGAATTAATATAATTGATGATAATTTACTGGGAATGGATTTTGTTTTTTGCCTTAAAGTAAAAATTGATTAGACATTACCAGGTGCTGATCGTTCATTAAAAGCCATAGCTGCAGTAAGTTTTCTATACATGATAGGCTTCGATGCCGTAAGAGAGCTATGAGCTGCAACTTTTACTAGGAATAGGAACAGTTATTATTTTATTAAAGAAAGTCAATCATTAGAAATGATGAAAAATTATCATAACTTGATATTATTTATATTAGTGTGCCATTTTAGGGTAATTTTTTTTTTTCGACTCACTAGCAGCTTCTATGCTTGCAGGAAGGTTAAATAAGATGCATGTTAAAATTAGAACTATTAATATAATTATTAATAGGTGTCTCATCGTGATTTTCTATTTCCCATTTGAATAACATGAGAAAAAAATTTTAAGTTTGGAATTTTATACCTCGGCAATGGCTCATTGTACAGATAAGTTTAGGATATAGTTTACTACTCTCAAAACATGAGTAAGTGGAATAAGTGAATATTCATTAATTCTGAGTGCCAACCCAACCACTTTTTGAAATTAGTGTTTCGTTTTGCACTTGGAATTAATGAATATTCACTTATATTCACTAATTCATGTTTAGAGAGTTGGGAACTAAACGCTCTATAAGAAAAGTCTCTTTTCATTTTTTGATAAATTTATTTATTCAAGAGTTATTCACGGAAAACAATAAGCGGTAGCAGCTACCGATTATTCTTTTCTGTGTTGAAGCTTGAAGTCAAATTTATAGTAAATTTTAAGATCTTTTTACTTTTCCAGTGAAACTATCGGACTTATCGCAAAATTTAAGGTTATTTTTTGTAGATAATTTCATTTTCTACTAATGATTGATATCAAGTGCTTGACATTAAAATATATATAATAAAGAAGTTATGTAAAATTTGAAAAAATTTTATCAGAGATAATTTGTAGGGAATTAAATTGTCTACTAAAAAGATTTTAAAACATTTTGTGATAAGTTTGATAGTTTCGCCAGAAAAGTAAAAAGATCTCGAAATTTACTATAAATTTGATTTCAAGCTTCAATAACTCTTAAATAGATGAATTTATCAAAAAAAGATAAGAAACTTTTCTTGTAAAGCGTTTGATTCCCTACTAAAATATACTCTGAACTTATTGTACAATGAGTCATTGCCGAGGTATAAAATTCCAAACCTAAAATTTTTCTTTCCCATGTTATTTAAATAGTAAATAGAAAATCGCGATGAGACATCTGATTACATTGATGTTAATATTGAGGGCTCTAATTTTAACAGGCATCTTATTTTACATTCCTGCGAGTATAGAAGCGGTTAGTGCGTTGTAAAAAAGTCTTAAAATGGCACACCCTAATGTATAGATATTTTTTTTTTTTTGTCATGAAGCAAAGATAAATAAATAGTTACCGGAAGCTAACTCTTTATTGGAAAGGGCCGTAGCAATACGTTTTTTGTAGACTGGTGTTTTTAAGGGTACAATCTTAATAGGGCCATAAGCTGGTGACTTTGCTACAAATCAAGACATATCATTCACTGGATATAGTGTAAGATTTTACTATTGGTTTCAAACAAAAAAACATAATATCATTATGGATATAATAAATAAAAATGCAGATGACTACCTTCACCGATTTTACTTTAAACATAAATCAGTGAAAAGTACTCTAGTCAGTGAATATTCACTGCACAAATAGTTTCACAAGTATACACGTTACTGAAGTAATGATACAATGAAGACTGAATCTCAATGAATATTCCCTGATTTGCATTATTTTTTATTGATTTACGTCTCTTTTAAAATTCAACAGAGTTTGTGGTAATAATTTCTTCAACTAATGTAGAATTCAACTTATTACATTTTATGAATTGGAGTGTATAATTATGATTTAACAAAAACTGTTATAGTTCAAGATAATTTCCAGAAAAAAAAACTATGTTTTTTGTCTTAGAACAAAAATTCATAAAGTATTACCAGGTGTTAACTGCTCAGTAGAAACAATTGTAGCAGTAGGTTTTTCGTATAAAGTCCTAGGCGACATGAGCAAGCTGTGAGCAGGTATTTTTGCTATGAAACATGACTTGTACTAAAAATATTATGAGACAGAATTATTGGTTTCAGGCAAAAAAAACATAATATCATTATAAATATAATAATCTAAATTGCAGGAAACGACTATGAATTAGTAATAAGGTTTCAGTATTCAAATAATTTTTAAAACTTTAAAAAGTATTGTGTTAGTAATTTATTTAACTGGTGCAGAATTCAACTGATTAAGTGAATAATCAGAATGAAACAAAAATTGTTGCAATTCAGTAAAATTTATGTAAAAGATATGTATATTTTTTTCTCTTAAAATAACGATTGATATATATATTGTTACCAGGTGTTAATAGCTCATTAGAAACAACTGTAGCAGTAGGTTTATTGTACAGAGGATTTTTAGACGATAGAAATGGGCTGTGAGCTGGAACTTTTGCTAGGAATTGAAACATAATTTTTACTAAAATTATTGTAATATAGAATTTTTTGCTTTAGACAAAAAAATTGAATATTATTATAAATATAATTAATAAAAGTACAGACAACGACTACTGATTATTGATAACATTTAAGTGTTTAAAAAATGTTATAAATTCAAAATATTTTCTGTATGGAATTTCTTTATTTGACGTGGGGCTTAACTAATTATATTCAACGAATGTTAGTAAGTAATTATAATTATACGAAAATTGTTATAATTCAGTATAATTTACGCGAAAAATATCTATATATTTTTGTCTTGGAACAACAATCGATGTAATATTACCAGGTGTTAATTGCTTATTAGAATCAATAATGGCAGTAGATTTGTTATTTACACGATACTCAGATGGCATAACAAGGACGTTAGCTGGTGATTTTGCTAAGGTTGGAGACATGGTTTTTACTGAAAATATTATAAGAACCGAATTATTGGCTTCAGAGAAAAAAATGTTAGACCATTGTTTATATTAATAATAAAAATTCAGACAGTGAATGTTTATGGCAAATAAAATTTCATGTAATTTTTGGGGAACATATTAACAATATATATTGAGACTAAGTGATTTGTCTTCGTTGCTCTACTGTAAGAAAGGGTAAAGATAGAGTCCCAAGGCGAGTACTAATTCCCTCAGATCGATCTACGTCAATCACTTCGATCTGGATCATATACAGCGCTGACGTGATACCTAATTAGCTATAAATTTATTTAAATAAAATTAAGAATTTATCACGCGATTACTTGCGACTCATTGTACTTATTGTTTCATTATTGGCGATACACTCGCATCCTTGTTATTCTTATCATAACATCTACAGTTTATTATTATTATTATTATTATTATTATTATTATTATTTCTTTTTTTTAGTTAAATGCTCAGGGGGTTATCCCCGGTAGTCCGACTCTACCGAGGGCCTCACCTGAGCGCCAAATCGTTACTGCTGCGATGCTTCATCAACAAGATGATCAGCATGCGCAGCAGGCCAAGTTTCGTTGCCTTAGGAGACGGAGGGATCCGAGAATCACAGCCTTTTGCATCCGCGATGCCAAAAACTCAACTTGCGATAAACAAGTTGGGATTTTAGCCAATGCAGACACAAAAGACTGTTTCATCCCTCCTAGGACGCCAACAATGAGTACGACAAGCTTGACACGGTAGCCTGGGTAAAGTTTGCCAATTTCAAACAGGAGATCCTGATATATCTCGTGTTTGTGCTCCTCTTTTACCGTGATGTTATACTCAGCCGGAGCTGAGAACTCAATAACATAAATGTTACGAGCGGTTTTATCGAAGAGCACAATATCAGGTTTATTATGATCGATTTTCCGCGTTGTTGCGAATGGCACGTTCCAATAAATACGGCAACGGTCATTCTCAACAACTTGCGGAATATCTCCTGGCAGGTAAGGCAGCACTGGTGTTTTATCGATACCGTGCGTGTGTCGAAGATGGTAATAAAGTACTCGCAGAGCAGCATTGTGACGCTGGACGTATGCATTTCTTGCCAGCACAGGACATGCTGACAAAAGATGCATAAGCGTCTCAGGATGTTGCTTACACACCCTACACAATGTGTCGGGTAGCTGCATCTGGAGTACTTTAGCACGGTATTCGAGAGTGTTAATAACACCATCTTGGCAGGCAAAAATGTATCCTTCGGTCTCGGACATCAGGCCAGCGGACTTCAGGAAGGAAAACGTCAGCTGTGTGGACAAGCCATGATCACGCACGTGTTTAAAGAACACGCTGTGCATCGACTTGTCCATATGTGTGCTGAGCAGTTTTTGTTGCTCAGCGTTCCTGACGACCGTCTTAAATTCCTCCTTAGGGAGTCCAATAAGCGGGTTTACTCTTCCGAGACCGAGGGATTTTGCCGCGTAAATTGCTGCCTTATATAAAAACGCTCCCTTACGCCTATTCTCATGACTATGAACAATTTGCATAAGGAAGTCGTCTTCATCTGCTGTGAAATTGACAACCTCGTATGTTATACCCAAAACCAAACGATCATGTAGACACTCCAAGCTCTGTAGACCTCTCCCTCCGATGTGCCGGGAAAGGTATAATCTGGTGATTGAGGATTTAGGGTGCATGCTCCGATGCATGTTCATGACTTTGCGTGTCTTGATATCGAGATCTCTGAGCTCTTTTCGGGCCCATTTGAGACCACCGAAAGAGTACAGGAGTACCGGGACAGCAAGCATGTTTGTTGCAGAGACTTTGTTTTTCCCGGAAAGTTCCGATGACCAGATTTTCCGGAGTCTCCGCACATACTTGCTGCAGAGAGTCGTTTTGATTTTCGAGACATCCTGCATAGGACTCCCGTCAATCCCTAGATATTTGTACGACTCTCCGGCGTCAAGATGGTCTATGACGCTCCCATCTACTAACTCGATATCTTCACGCACATCGGAACACTTACCCTTCACCAGATTAACGACCGCGCACTTGTCCAACCCGAAAGCCATGCCGACATCCCGTGTATACTCTCCTACGATATTCAAGGATGTCTGAAGGTGTTCCTCATCAGGAGCATACACCTTCAGATCATCCATGTAGAGTAAGTGGGTGATCGAGTATTTTCGATCATTTGGTGGACCCACTGAGTACCCACGGGTGCGGCGTAGCGCAACAGATATTGGCAGCAGTGAGATGCAAAACAGCAGAGGGCTCAGAGAATCTCCCTGAAAGACTCCTCGTTTGTACTGTACAACTTCGGTTACACGTTTGTCGTTACCACATGAAATGTGGAACCGTGTTCGCCAAAGCTGCATCGTACGCTGAATGCATCCCACTGTATCGCGATTGACCCCAAGGCATTTGAGCAAAAAGAGAATAAGCTCATGAGATGTTGAGTCGAATGCCTTGCGGTAGTCAATCCAGGCCATTGACAGGATGCGCTGATAGTAGATCGCGTCTTGAATGACGCATCGATCCACTAACAGATTCTCTTTGCAACCTGACAGGCCCCTTTTACTGCCACGTTGTTCGTATATCTGCTGCCATACAGGGTCCATCTCCTGAAGAATGCGATTATTCAAGATTTTGGTGAAAATCTTATAAACCGCATTCGAACAGGTGATAGGCCTGTAGTTTTTCGGGTCAGACAAGTCTCCTTTCTTCGGGATGAGCACGGTTCGCCCTTCTACAAGCCAGCATGGAATTGGTTCATTACCTCTGATGAACGCTGTAAAAATCCGGGCCAAATGACTATGGGTAGAAGTTAGTTTCTTCCACCAAAACAAGTTAATGCCATCTGGACCCGGAGCAGCCCAGTTCTTACCATTATTCAGAGCTGAACGAACTTCTTCCACGCTGACTTCAGGGCTCTCTTCATCAGCATTGCCGTTGCGATGTTGTCGACAAAATGCCTCGAAGTCGTTGAGAGCTGGAGTGTCGCGATTCACGTTCGGCTGATCACCGTACAACTCGGACCAGAAAGCTTCTACTCGCTCGATGGATGGGGGATCACCAGAAACAGAGGTCTTAGGTGTCAGAAAGCGTGAAGGACTTAACCGAAACAAAGAGTTATCGGTAAGCCGCTTCAGCTTTTTCTCTAGTGACTTTTTAGCAGTCACTAGAGCCCGCAACCTGTTAAGGGAACCTTCTTTGATGTTAAGAGGCTTCGCCTTATTCAGTGTGTGATGCTGATATCGTAATTGAGCCGCAATACGGCGGACTTTTAGTGTAAATGCTTTACGAGCATTTACAAAGTCAATCACACACTGAATGCGGGAGACATGTTTCCGGAGATCATCAATCTTCAGTGATAGCTGTCCAATGCGCCCTCTCATCTTAGCCTCAGGAGAAGAAACATTTCTCCTCGCTGGAGGTAAGAGTGAGGAAGCAGCACCATAGACAGCTTGATTGATGATGAGCAAAGTAGAGTCTTCCCGAATCCGAGCAGACAGTTCGTGGTTTTCCGTGTCAAGTAGATGTTTTGGGTAGTGTGTCTTTCTAGAGACACACACTTGCCGTGTGTCAAATTCATTGTTGGTGTCTTCGGAAGAACGGCGTCTCTCCTGATGTAGCTGTGCTGGAAATGACAGACGGTGAGATACCCGTCTGTTTGTCAACAGTGATCTTCGTGTACGCCGGAGATGAGAGGCATAATCACGGAGATGTTGTTGTGAGAATTGGCTATGGTTAGGGTGCATATCGCACCAAAGTGCATGCATCCTAGCCATGTAGCCTCTCCGCTCCGGTTCATTGTTATTATAGCACATCCGGAGATCGGCTCGTAATTCCTCCATCCACCTAAATGCAGTCCGTTGGTCGCCAAGGTCGTCATCGTTCGGAATCTCGGTGCTCCGCCCAGCTAGTGGGTTGCCCTCATCCGAGAAGGGCAGGTTGTGGGGAGCACTTCTGGGTTCAGAATCGTCTTGAACTCAGGTATACTTTACATTAGGGAGTTAACCTAATGCAAAGGTTGTTGTGCGATTGGTAGGTCAGCAGATCGTAGGCTGACCTACATAGCCCACGATGCGCCACAGGGTAAACAAAATCCCTGCTGGCCGCACAACATGCACCGTGGGCATTTATTATTATTATTATTATTGTTATTATTATTATTATTATTATTATTATTATTATTATTATTATTATTATTATTATTATTATTATTATTATTATTATTATTATTATTATTATTATTATTATTATTATTATTATTATTATTATTATTATTATTATTATTATTATTATTATTATTATTATTATTATTATTATTATTATTATTATTATTATTATTATTATTATTATTATTATTATTATTATTATTATTATTATTATTATTATTATTATTATTATTATTATTATTAAATGCTCAGGGGGTTATCCCCGGTAGTCCGACTCTACCGAGGGCCTCACCTGAGCGCCAAATCGTTACTGCTGCAATGCTTCATCAACAAGATGATCAGCATGCGCAGCAGGCCAAGTTTCGTTGCCTTAGGAGACGGAGGGATCCGAGTATCACAGCTTTTTGCATCCGCGATGCCAAAAACTCAACTTGCGATAAACAAGTTGGGATTTTAGCCAATGCAGACACAAAAGACTGTTTCATCCCTCCTAGGACGCCAACAATGAGTACGACAAGCTTGACACGGTAGCCCAGGTAAAGTTTGCCAATTTCAAACAGGAGATCCTGATATATCTCGTGTTTGTGCTCCTCTTTTACCGTGATGTTATACTCAGCCGGAGCTGAGAACTCAATAACATAAATGTTACGAGCGGTTTTATCGAAGAGCACAATATCAGGTTTATTATGATCGATTTTCCGCGTTGTTGCGAATGGCACGTTCCAATAAATACGGCAACGCTCATTCTCAACAACTTGCGGAATATCTCCTGGCAGGTAAGGCAGCACTGGTGTTTTATCGATACCGTGCGTGTGTCGAAGATGGTAATAAAGTACTCGCAGAGCAGCATTGTGACGCTGGACGTATGCATTTCTTGCCAGCACAGGACATGCTGACAAAAGATGCATAAGCGTCTCAGGATGTTGCTTACACACCCTACACAATGTGTCGGGTAGCTGCATCTGGAGTACTTTAGCACGGTATTCGAAAGTGTTAATAACACCATCTTGGCAGGCAAAAATGTATCCTTCGGTCTCGGACATCAGGCCAGCTGACTTCAGGAAGGAAAACGTCAGCTGTGTGGACAAGCCATGATCACGCACGTGTTTAAAGAACACGCTGTGCATCGACTTGTCCATATGTGTGCTGAGCAGTTTTTGTTGCTCAGCGTTCCTGACGACCGTCTTAAATTCCTCCTTAGGGAGTCCAATAAGCGGGTTTACTCTTCCAAGACCGAGGGATTTTGCCGCGTAAATTGCTGCCTTATATAAAAACGCTCCCTTACGCCTATTCTCATGACTATGAACAATTTGCATAAGGAAGTCGTCTTCATCTGCTGTGAAATTGACAACCTCGTATGTTTTATTATTATTATTATTATTATTATTATTATTATTATTATTATTATTATTATTATTATTATTATTATTATTATTATTATTATTATTATTATTATTATTATTATTATTATTATTATTATTATTATTATTATTATTATTATTATTATTATTATTATTATTATTATTATTATTATTATTATTATTATTATTATTATTATTATTATTATTATTATTATTATTATTATTATTATTATTATTATTATTATTATTATTATTATTATTATTATTATTATTATTATTATTATTATTATTATTATTATTATTATTATTATTATTATTATTATTATTATTATTATTATTATTATTATTATTATTATTATTATTATTATTATTATTATTATTATTATTATTATTATTATTATTATTATTATTATTATTATTATTATTATTATTATTATTATTATTATTATTATTATTATTATTATTATTATTATTATTATTATTATTATTATTATTATTATTATTATTATTATTATTATTATTATTATTATTATTATTATTATTATTATTATTATTATTATTATTATTATTATTATTATTATTATTATTATTATTATTATTATTATTATTATTATTATTATTATTATTATTATTATTATTATTATTATTATTATTATTATTATTATTATTATTATTATTATTATTATTATTATTATTATTATTATTATTATTATTATTATTATTATTATTATTATTATTATTATTATTATTATTATTATTATTATTATTATTATTATTATTATTATTATTATTATTATTATTATTATTATTATTATTATTATTATTATTATTATTATTATTATTATTATTATTATTATTATTATTATTATTATTATTATTATTATTATTATTATTATTATTATTATTATTATTATTATTATTATTATTATTATTATTATTATTATTATTATTATTATTATTATTATTATTATTATTATTATTATTATTATTATTATTATTATTATTATTATTATTATTATTATTATTATTATTATTATTATTATTATTATTATTATTATTATTATTATTATTATTATTATTATTATTATTATTATTATTATTATTATTATTATTATTATTATTATTATTATTATTATTATTATTATTATTATTATTATTATTATTATTATTATTATTATTATTATTATTATTATTATTATTATTATTATTATTATTATTATTATTATTATTATTATTATTATTATTATTATTATTATTATTATTATTATTATTATTATTATTATTATTATTATTATTATTATTATTATTATTATTATTATTATTATTATTATTATTATTATTTCTTTTTTTTAGTTAAATGCTCAGGGGTTATCCCCGGTAGTCCGACTCTACCGAGGGCCTCACCTGAGCGCCAAATCATTACTGCTGCGATGCTTCATCAACAAGATGATCAGCATGCGCAGCAGGCCAAGTTTCGTTGCCTTAGGAGACGGAGGGATCCGAGTATCACAGCCTTTTGCATCCGCGATGCCAAAAACTCAACTTGCGATAAACAAGTTGGGATTTTAGCCAATGCAGACACAAAAGACTGTTTCATCCCTCCTAGGACGCCAACAATGAGTACGACAAGCTTGACACGGTAGCCTGGGTAAAGTTTGCCAATTTCAAACAGGAGATCCTGATATATCTCGTGTTTGTGCTCCTCTTTTACCGTGATGTTATACTCAGCCGGAGCTGAGAACTCAATAACATAAATGTTACGAGCGGTTTTATCGAAGAGCACAATATCAGGTTTATTATGATCGATTTTCCGCGTTGCTGCGAATGGCACGTTCCAATAAATACGGCAACGCCCATTCTCAACAACTTGCGGAATATCTCCTGGCAGATAAGGCAGCACTGGTGTTTTGTCGATACCGTGCGTGTGTCTAAGATGGTAATAAAGTACTCGCAGAGCAGCATTATGGCGCTGGATGTATGCATTTCTTGCTAGCACAGGACATGCTGACAAAAGATGCATAAGCGTCTCTGGATGCTGTTTACAAACCCTACACAAAGTGTCGGTCAGCTGCGTCTGGAGCACTTTAGCACGGTATTCGAGAGTGTTAATAACACCATCTTGGCAGGCAAAAATATATCCTTCGGTCTCGGACATCAGGCCAGCTGACTTAAGGAAGGAAAACGTCAGCTGTGTGGACAAGCCATGATCACGCACGTGTTTAAAGAACACGCTGTGCATGGACTTGTCCATGTGCGTACTAAGCAGTTTTTGTTGCTCAGCATTCCTGATGACCGTCTTAAATTCCTCCTTAGGGAGTTCAATAAGCGGGTTTACTCTTCCAAGACCGAGGGATTTTGCCGCGTACATTGCTGCCTTATATAAAAACGCTCCCTTATGCCTATTTTCATGACTATGAACAATTTGCATAAGGAAGTCGTCTTCATCTGCTGTGAAATTGACAACCTCGTATGTTATACCCAAAACCAAACGATCGTGCAGACACTTATTATTATTATTATTATTATTATTATTATTATTATTATTATTATTATTATTATTATTATTATTATTATTATTATTATTATTATTATTATTATTATTATTATTATTATTATTTACAAATTAATTAAAATCAGTGTATTCATCGTATGAAGTAATATTTATAATTACATACTTTTGTTGTCGATCTGACTCAAGTACGGATTTTGCTTGGCAAGAACCTGCAACCGATGTAGTTGTCCGTAATAAAAAAAAATAATTCTTTGAGAACAGTCAAAATTAGATTTCGTCCCGCTAAATGTGACGGCTACTAGTTAGAAGCTTTTCAATAATTAGCTTTGTCTCAATACATATATATATATATATTTGTTTTGTTTTAGAGCAGAGATAGCTAAAAAGTTATCAGTTGCTCACTGGTTGCCAGAAACAATCGTCGTTGTATACTTACCTTGAACTGGGGCTCTTGGTGGTACAAGTGGTATTGGAACGTAGGCTGATGGTTTTCCTACGTATAAGAATATAGATTTTAATAAAGATTTTCCGGATTAATTGTCAGCTTCAGATTAAAAAATCCGGAATTAATTAACCCTTCGGATCAACCCCGAAACTTTTCGCTGTTTTCAAGCTCAAGAAACTGAACAACATTATTGTCAATACTGTTTCATGAGAATTATTTTTCTATGTTTTGCATTGTTCATTTATTATTATTTAAATTGCCTTATGAATATGTAAATATTTATGTGAAGATCTTGGGTGATTTTTCAACACAATAACAATAAGATGCCTAAAATTTAATGGATAAAAGTTCATCTATGCAAAAAAATATAAAATCAACACTATGGCCATGCGCAATGCAAAACATATAAAAATATAATAGTAATGCTTATACATAAAATAGAAAGAACTATCGAATTTTCCACTGTTAAATCTGGAAACAATTACGTACAATATATGAAATATCAATGTTCAAGTTATAGCTTATAGTAATAAAATTTTTTTTTTTAAATTCACAAAAAAATGAAATGAAAGAAATGGTTTTTTTAAAGCTCATATTGCTCTCAAGTAAGCTTTATTGCCGATTTCTAGTTAAATAACTTAGATTATAAATACGAAAGAAATTTCGTTTCGGCCAAAATTTTGAAATGGTCGTGTGATTTGAGATGAACAGCTTGTCCTATATTTTTTGTAGACATTGTAGATGAAAATTAAAAAAAAAAAACATTTATTTATTTTTTTTGGTAAAGAGTAAGTGTCATATTTTGCCTCACTCATCTGTATATTAAAGAAAGTTACAATTTAATTAGCAGTGAGCGTGATGTAATGTAAAAATTTATGTGGTTAGCTTCAGGTATTCAGTAGTGTTTATTCATATATTAATTGCAAAAAAATAAATGATCATAATAAAGTCGAATATGAGGTATATTTTTTTTACTATTAGAACTATTGTAGAAGTTTTTGTGTATATCTCTTTAAGTTTGAAAACCGCGGGAAATTGAAGAGTTGATCTGCAGGATCACCCATTTTGCACGTCTCAACGCGAAGCGTGAGCTGTGCTTTACTCTCACTCTCTTAAGGTCAAGCAATTTTCACGGTTTCAATTGCTTTTATCCGATCATTTTTGCATTTGGAGTATTAAATGAGTTGACAAATATCAACAATAATAGTTTTCTATGACAATAGATACTTTAAAAAACACTATTTTTTGTAAATAGTAAAAAAAAACCGTTCTTGAAAAAATATTTCGGCGGACGTCGGGTTGTCTGTATGTGCGGATGATGTGTGTGGTGACGATAACGCCCAAAAAACTTCACTTTTTGAGTCAATTTTTTTTTCATTCGCTCTAGTATCATTCTGAGTAATAGCCTATTAAAAATTACTGTCTAATTCAATGTAATTTAATTAAAAAATGAATAAATTCATTAACAGTCTTTCTTGTATATCTATGTATCTATACCAGGGATCGGGAGTAACTCCTCAAGAGCTGCTCATTCTGTAAAACTCCCCACTCCTAAGGAGTTAAGCTCTCAGAAGGAGTTTCGTGTACACGAGTATACATGCCTAAATACTCTATGCTTACAGTCCTCATAGTTCTAACTCTAGCGAGGAGCAATGAGACTATCGCTCGTCACGAGTATACTCCTACTACGAGTTTTTACATGAGGAGCATTTGTGTTAAAACTCGTAAACGAGAAATTCCTGAAAGGAGCGAACTCGAAGAACAAATCAGAACAACTCCTCACACCACTCGACGAAAAATTTTTCTTGGATGACTGCTTATTTTCAAGCGTAATCTACCTTATCAACAACCCTGAGATAGTTATTTTCTAAAATGTCAAAAATATATCATAAAAACAAAAATGTTTAATAAGCTAAAAAATGAAAATCTTCATGGCAAAAAAAAATTATTTTATTATTTATTTAATTGTTTCTATCAAAAGCATAGTTTAAAAACATTTTGACTAAACAATTAAATTCTATATAATTATTTGCAAAAAGAAACTTAAATACAAAGCATAAAATAAATAATAGTAAAAAACATTGATTATTATTTAAAAAAAAAAATTTCAACCAATTTTCGAAAAAGCCCTCGAAAAAAATAACCATTATTCTCATGATGTTTTATTACTCATGAAAAATGTTTAGTCTGGAATAGAAATTCTTTAAACCAAGAACCAACTTTCATGGGCCAAGAAATTCGAGAGATATCGTTAAAGAAAAAAATGGTAAAAAACGTTTTTTTTTTCGAAAACAATGTCATAAAAGAGTATTTTCGAGCTCAAGGAGCTCGAAAACAGCGAAGACTTTCGGGATATTGTCCAGTCAATGCGCACGAAAAAATGGTCGAAAATCATTTTGTCGGTGGGTAAAGACCGAATTTGAAAATTTTTTTGTTCAAAATACTCGAAAAAATATAATGAAAAAAGTTGACATGAATTCGAAGGGTGATCTTTTTTAACTTCCCGCTTAGAAAATCGTTGATTTTCAAAAATTTCGGGAAGTTATTGTTTTCACCCCGATTTTCGAAAATCGAGTTTTCTTTAGATGTCGACGTTTTGAGGTCCTAGAAAGCTATTCTGGCTATTTTCAGAATGATGTCCGAGTGTATGTATGTATGTATGTATGTATGTATGTATGTATGTGTGTGTGTGTGTGTGTGTGTGTGTGTGTGTGTATGTGTGTAAATGGCCTATAACTTTTTAATTAATGAATCGATTTAGATGTTTAAGGTGGCGATTGAAAGAGCTTGTTGACCGTCAACTTTCCTAAGAATTTCAGATCATTTGATCAAGTAGACTCGAACATATTGGCGAATTACGAAACAAAAAAATTTTTTTTTTTAGTTTTTTATGGATTTCTCAGAAACGAATCAAACGATCGATTTCCAAATCAAATCAGCTCTAGAGCTCAATAAAACGCGTCGAATGCCGCCTCAACCATCTCAATCGGTTAATTTGTTCAAGAGATATCGTTGGAGAAAGAAATAGTAAAAAACGGTTTTTTCCAAATATCGTCGAGACGGCTTAATCGATCGCTTACAAATTCTAGTCAGCTCTAGAATTCGATAAAACGCGCCTATTGTAACCTCAAACGTCGAAATCGATTGATTAGTTCAAAAGATATCAGCGTTGAAAAGTTGAAAAAATAACATTCTATGTTATTTTTTCCAGATAAAATAAAATGTACTGTACTAAAATGTGTACTTTTAATAATCATATAATGCAATCAAACTTGTTCTTTAATTTAAGCCATATTATTAACGAAAAAATCGAAAAAACACAGTTTTTAATAATTTTCTCGGGTATTTTATATATTATTGCTCTGACCTAAGCCAAAACTCATTTAAATCTTGAATTCGATCACTGACATTGATTTCTGCCTCAATACATTTAGTTTATTGAACATAATCGGAAATTAAAATTTAAATACCGCTTGTTCATTAATGATTTTCGATTCTTAAACTTTTAAATTTTAGCATAATGCGTAACTTGTTAGAGTTTAAAAAGCTCATAAAAAAACAATCGCATGGAATAAGATTTTCGAGCTCGAAGAGCTCGAAAATATAGTCACATTAATATTTTCGAGCTCCTCGAGCTCGAAAACAGCGGGAAGTTTTGGGGCTGGCCCGCCGCAGGGCCAACCGACGCCCGGATTTTGTTTTTCCATAAAAAAATTAGATGTAAAATGGCATATCTCGGAAACTATTGAGAAGTTATTGAGACAAATTAGTACCATCGTTTTTGGGATTTAATAACAAACAAAATGAATTTTGAACGAAATCACTACGACGAATAGTTGCTGAGATAAAAATTATTGAAGCGCGAAAAACGAAAAGCGCGTCATTTTGTCCGCGCGTGGATAAACAAAAAGCTGTAACCGCAGCAAATCGATATTTTTACAATTTCTTTTTTTATCCTCTGAGTAAATCATATATCTATAATAAAAGAAAAATTGATAACTACCAAAAAAAATTTTTCGAATTTAAAATTTAAAAAAAGTAAAAATCACTTTTGGTTAAATAAAAAATAGTATAAATGGGAAATAAATAAAATGACCTGATGGATAATTTTCTTCCAATCATAATCCAAACAATTACGGCTATTCATAGTTAAAAACAATGTTTTTTCATTGAAAAATGCATTTTGAAATTTTTTGAAATTTATCAACAATTAAAAAAGAAAAATTATTTTTTTTGATACCACAGAAATTCATCTTGCGAAATTCTGAATCGAATGGTATATACGAATTTTGGTCGATTTTTTGAAATTTTTCCTTCATAAATTTTTAGTATAAGAACTTGAAAACGTTTCATGCTGCAGAACTTGGGCTTTACCTATCTTCAGGAATCACTAGAGAGAGAAAGTGGGCATAAGAAGTAGTGTCTTTCTCTAAAGGATTACGTCCGTGCGTATCCCCACGAACAGATTATGATCTTTTCTTTTTTTTTTTTCTCGTCTCCAATGACTGAAATTCTCTTTTTCATCATTTCTCATTTATTATTTTGTTATAAATAATATCATCAAAACTTCAAAAAAATCGTTCCAACAATATAGGTATCAAAAGATTGCAAATTTTCTGAATCGGAAAAATAACTTATCGTGTAGAGACCTTTTTTTAAAAGTTTATATCATTATTTATAAATCATTACTTAACAAATTCGAAAAAAAGGTCTTTACACGACTGGACTACTAGCTGTAGGGTCAACCGATACATAGATATTTTTTTTTTTTTTTAATGAAAATTCATGACTCCGTAAATATACATTTCATAAGAGTCAGGAATATGTCAAATTATTCAGGAAACTACGAATTTTAATTTTTACATTTTTGAATTTGTTTCTTTTTTTTTTTTTTGGGCTTGGGCCACCAAGCGAGTCACTACCACTCGATCATCCTGATTGTCATAAGTGTGTGGGTAAAAATTATAAGTTCTTTTGACCAACTGATTATTCTTTCCAGGCGAAAAAAAAAAAATTTTTCAAATATACAAATTGAAATTTCAAGTCTTCAGAGCAATTTGGTTTATTCCTAAATCTTATAAAATGTATATTTATGAAAATATGAACAGAAAAAAAAAATTGGTCTATTGGTTGACCCTGCGGGCCAGCCCCAAAACTTCCCGCTACTTTCGAGCTCTACGAGCTCAAACATATTGTTGTGAATACGTTTTCGAGCTCTTCGAGCTCGAAAATACTTTTGTATGCCTTTGCTTTCGAAAAAAAAACGTTTTTTACCATTTTTTCTCCAACGATATCCCACGAATGAATTAACCGATCGAGACGTTTGAGGTAGCAATCGACGCGTTTTATTAAGCTTTAGAGCTGACTAGATTTTGAAATTGATCGGATGAGTCACTTTAAAGATAATCGAAAAAAACTGTTTTTCATCATTTCTTTCTCCAACGATATCTCTCGAACGACTTAACCGATTGAGATGGTTAAGGTCGCATTCGACGCGGCTCATGAAGTTCTAGAGCTGATTAGATTTTGAAGTCGATCGTTTAACTTGTTTTTGAGAAATCAATAAAAAACTAAAAAAAAAAATCGGTCTGTCGGTTGACCCTGCGAGCCAGCCCCAAAACTTCCCGCTGTTTTCGAGCTCAAGGAGGTCGAAATTATTAATTTGACTATATTTTCGAGCTCTTTGAGCTCGGAAATCATATTGCATGCAATTGTTTTTGTATGAGCTTTTCAAATTCTAGCAAGTTACGCTTTATGCTAAAGTTTAAAAGTTTAAGAATCGAAAATCATTAATGAACAAGCTGTTTTTAAATTTTAATTCCCGATTATGTTGAATAAACTAAATATATTGATGCAGAAATCAATGTCAGTGATCAAAATCAAGATTTAAATGAGTTTTGGCTTAGGTCAGAGCAATAATATATAAAATATCCGAGAAAATTATTAAAAACTGTGTTTTTTCAATTTTTTCGTTGAGAATATGGTTTAAACTAAAGAACAAGTTTGATGGCATTTTATGATAGTCAAAAGAGACCATAAAGAGAAAAAGTTTGTAAGATTTTAGACACATTTTAGTACAGTACATTTTGATTTATCTGGAAAAAATAACATAGAATGTTATTTTTTCAACTTTTCAACGCTGATATCTTTTGAACTAATCAATCGATTTCGACGTTTGAGGTGACAATAGGCGCGTTTTATCGAATTCTAGAGCTGACTAGAATTTGTAAGCGATCGATTAAACCGTCTTGAAGATATTTGGAAAAAACCGTTTTTTACCATTTCTTTCTCCAACGATATCTCTCGAACAAATTAACCGATTGAGATGGTTAAGGCGGCATTCGACGCGTTTCATTGAGCTCTAGAGCTGATTAGATTTTGAAATCGATCGTTCGATTCGTTTCTGAGAAATCCATAAAAAACTAAAAAAAAAAATTTTTTTTTTTCGTAATTCGTCAATATGTTCGAGTCTACTTGATCAAATGATCTGAAATTTTCAGGAAAGTTGACGGTCAACAAGCTCTTTCAATCGCCACCTTAAACATCTAAATCGATTCATTAATTAAAAAGTTATAGGCCATTCACGCACATACACACACACACACACACACACACACACACACACACACACACACACACACACACACATACAGACACTCGGACATCATTCTGAAAATAGTCAGAATAGCTTCCTATGACCTCAAAACGTCGACATCTGATGAAAACTTGATTTTCGAAAATCGGGGTGAAAACAATAACTTCCCGAAATTTTTGAAAATCATCGATTTTCTAAGCGGGAAGTTAAAAAAAAACACATTTTGGTCTCAAAAATCGAATTTTAGAGATAAAAAAAATCAGCTTAGAAAAGATAATAGGGGAGGGTGGGGCAGAGCCCTTATTAACTAAGGAGTTACTCTAGTTTATAAAACAATTCTTAATGTAAAATTTTTAAACCAATACGGAAATAATTAAAAACGTTTCTAATACAGTTTCGTCGCTTTTTCGAATAATTATATGATATTTTTGAGCTGCTGTAATGGTGTTAGCTGAATTGTATAGTAAATCTAATGTTTCTTTTGCTTCGAAGTAGTTGCTTCTCAATAAATAAAATTATTTATTATAACTGCTCATAAATAGCATTAACTTTTGCTTACTGCTTTCAAATCTCTACTAAGTACAAAAAAATATCCAAATCAGTTTTTAATATGTAAAAAAAACAAGTGTACAGTGTAAAAAATCGGCACGGATAATAATTTATAACGAAAAAAAAATTTTTTCAATTTTTAATAATCGAAAAAAAATAATAGCTATGAAGGTCCCACGACCGGAACCACCTGAAAAGTTGTGGAATAGATAGTTGTTTGTTGTCACAAATTTTCAGGAAAATCAAAATATGCATGATTTTCAGAAAACGACTTCACAGTTTTAAAACTCAAAAATAACGCAGAAAAATTTTTCTAATAAATAATTTTAATTTTTTTTCTAAAAGTACATGAAACAACAAAACTTTTTTATTCCTTGAATTTTTTCATTTTAACCATTTTTCAAAAAGTTATAAGCAAAAAACCATGAAAAGAGCGGTTTTTTAAATAATTTCATATCTTTTGAACCAATGATAAAAAAAATCTCAAAATTTTGAAGGATGGGTTTTTCGACGAGTGCTATAAATATAAAAAAATGACGGAAATTAAAAATTTAAATTCTTAAAACCGTCCGATTTGACGTGGAATGCCCCATATACATTCATGTTATTAAGCTTCGAATAGTTTTCTAAAAATTTTAATTCAGATTTGGATTTTTTATCAAATGAACCATTTACTGCTATACATAGTGTTCTTTTCTTTCTCCGGATTTACCGTATATTTATAACTTGGGGGCTTAAGCAAAAGTCTGAAGTTCAGGTATACAAGTTAGAGCCCTTTCATTGTTACAAATATATTGAAATGAAATCCTGTTAGAAAATGTGCTATAGTGTATTGCGGACGTATGGAAACGAATGGGTAACGGAGATAACAAAAATTGCAGAAGAAAGAATCATTTTTAAGGTGAGTTTAAAATTTTAACTTTCATGTTTAGTGTGCGTTGAGTTCTCAAACGAATAACGTGTTTCCGATCTCTTGTTTTTGAATTTAATAATTTTTTTTTAATTGCATGAAATTGTAAATTAATATAAAAGTCGTGATTAACAAATCTTTTCGTTGAATTCTATTAACGATTGTTTCAAAGTGACGAAGAAATCGAACTACTATGAATACAGATGAAATCACCCAGGAACCAATCAATCAATCGATTGATTATTTAAAAGAATGTCTGAGTTACGCGTCAAACTTCAAGGAAAAAATTGAAATTTTAACTTTTGTACCCCGTGAGTGGAATACTCGAAAAGTTGCACGTACATTCAATGTTTCACATTCATTTGTTTACAAACTACGTCTTTACCAAAAACGGATGAAGCAAAATAAATCTAAAATTGTCTTATCACAGGTAATGTACCATCATCATATTTTATTATATAATTTTTACGAAATTTTTAGGATTTTTCTTGTTCCAATTTAGATTATCAAAACTGTTAAAAAGCAACGATGAACGTAAAATATAATTTTAAATTATTTAGAGAAACTATACAAGTTTCTTAACGAGCCATTTAAAATTATTATTCTAATAGATGTATGTCCTTTTAAAAATTGAAACATTATTGAAAAAAGTTTTTTTCTCGCTCTAAATTTAAATAACTTTTAAACGATCAACTATAATTATATTTTTTTTTAATTTATCTTATAGTTTCTAAAATGCGCTTTAATTCATATCATTATGCTTTTACTTAGAAATGTGTCTTCAATATTCTTATGGTCTCAAAACGCATTTGTATTATTTTAAAATTTTCTCGTTGAAGTAATATAGAATTGAATATTTATTTTTATCTTTAATATTCTTAATTTATCTTCCAAGCAATAAGGTGAAACGAAAATTACTTATTTATTATATCAATTTTATTTAGTTGCTTTTTAATGATCTAGGGTCCTTAAATATTTGAAATTTTGAAATCCAGGTATGAGTCTATTATCTATTTGGAACTCTCAATATCTAATGAGGGCTAAGCTCCAAGAATGGAATACCAAGAAATATGTAATGACTATTGCAGACTCTATATACTTAGTAATTACGTTTTTCTATCCCCTCCTTTGTCGTTACTTTGGGAAAAGAGAAAATTTAAATATTTCATTAGTTAGTTTACTGCATCCTCTTGGTCAGCTACCACGTGTCTCTTAAAATTTCAACTCCAAAAAAGTTCATAAACTTAGTCTTCAGTTATTTTGAAATAATATTTATTACAATTTATTTTACCATTGAAATTCCATAAGCATGGCTACTAAACAAACTAGAGAAAAAAAAGGAAGTGAAATCTTGCAACTTTTTGAGTATACAGAAAACCAGGCGAAGTGTAAGGTTCCTAACTGTAGTTATAAAGCTGTAAGTATATTCATTGTTCACGATTTTTTCTAAAAACGCAGATAACATCCCTTTATAGTTGTGTCTCTTATTTGTTACAAAGATAATTACAGTAATTTATCATAAACAATTGTTAAGCATAATTTCGTTGATCAATCGTTGTTTTCTAACAGTTTTGAGTGTTTAAAAATATTTTAAAGCGAATTATTCTTCATTTTTTTTAGAAATCGAAATGTTTTTTTTTTTTTTTAATTTATCTTCGGAAGTAAAATACAATTTTTTACAAATTTTTATTATATTTTATCAATTATTATAACTTCAATAGTCTTTAGTAAGAATCTATATTTTATTAATGTGATTTTAAAACATAAAATATTTTCTTCAAATTTTCTTTCATTTTGAAATTGATAGTTATGAATATTTTATAGACAAATTTTATTAAAGTACACTTTTTAAAAAAATGATTTTGTGATAATTTTTTTTTTTTAATTCGAAATTTAAAAAAAGTTTTTTTTTCATGTTTTTTATAGAAAGAGCACAGTTACAATCAAAAGCGTCATATTAAGGATCGTCACCGAGAAATTTTTAATCAATTTAAAAGCCAATATGACAGTGAATTATTATGTACTGACGCTGAAGAAGAGTCAAGAAAAGAACTTAAATGTTTAACGAATGTTCCTCTAAATAAAACACTTATAAAGACCGCACTTTTGAAGCTGGTGACTATTAATGGCCGTCCTTTCTCAATCATTCAAGATGAAGGGATGCGAATGATTCTGGATCCACTACTTTCTAGGCTACCAGAAAAATTGGTCATCAATGAAGAAACTATTAAAGACGACGTTCTTGATGCTGCTAAAATAATCAAGAAAAGAATTCAGGAAGAAGTGTTCGCAAGTCATTTAGTCAGCTTAAAAGTCGATATTGCATCACGAATGGGGCGGTCATTTTTAGGAGTCAATATACAATACATTCAAAAAGCTAAAATAACAATCAGAACACTTGCAGTTGAGGAAATAACGGAGAAGCATTCAGGTGAAAATCTGAAAAAATTGATATTAAACATTTTTGAACAGTATGGAATAGATTTAAGAAATATTTATTCCTTTACATCTGATAACGGGACAAATATGGTCAAGCTCTGCGAATTATTAGCTAACGAACGCGATTTAGAAAACCAAGATGAGATAAATGATGAAAATATTTGTAGTGTTAAAAATACTAATACGGACGTTACAGATGAAGCTATTGTTGTCTTGACTGATCCTCAAGTACATGAGTCGGTCATGGAAACTGATATCATTGAAAATGCTGGTATAGATGTTTGTGGCCTTGAAGATGATAATGAATTACAATCTGACTCATTAGAACTTGAACTCACCGACTCAATGGAATTGCTTCAGCAAAGTTTGTCGTTAGTTGACATACGTTGTGCAGCTCATACGCTGCAACTTGCGGTTCAGGCAGCAGTCAAGAACTCGAATCTCCAAAAATCTTTAACGAAAGCCAGGAGCGCAGTCAAAATTTTTAGAGTTGATTCCATAATGAATGCAATAAGACGTCTATGCCCGACTGCTTCAAAACCCGTTCTTGATTTGCCTACTCGTTGGCAATCTACGCACGATATGTTATCGTCATTAGTGAAGCTGGAAGATTTTAAAAGTTATGTTCCACAAATGACCGCAAATGATTGGAATCAAATAAAATCTTACGTGAAGGCATTAAAACCAGCAAAAGACGCAACTTTAAAACTACAAAAAGAGCAATTAACATTACCGGAGTTTTATTTAATCTGGTTAATATGCCTGGAAGAAACTGAAACCATCAAGACACCTCTATCTAAAAATATTATCAAGTTCATGAAAATTAGACAGAGTGAACTTTTTAATAATGAAGCTCTGATAGCCGGCATTTATTTAGATCCTCTTTATAATGTTTTATTGACTCCACAACAAGAAACTCAGGCTGTAAACCATTTGAGTCAAGTTTGGCAAACTTTGATCTCATTGAAAAAAACAGATCAGGTTGTACAAAATTCGACAAATGGTGAAACTCATACAACAATTAAAGAATTAGAAAAGGATGAAGCAATCCCATCAATTCTTTTACAACAATTACACGCTAGAAAAAGAGCAAGACTCGAAAATAATGCTGTTATTGACATAAGACCACTACTATTGAATTTTAAATCTCAACAGGAACGAAGTCATAAAATTCCTTTGCTTCAATATTGGGAAGAAAATAAATTATTGATGCCGGAACTTTATGACTTAGCCAAAATTGTCCTAGCAACGCCTGCTACTCAAGTGACAGTGGAACGACTATTTTCAGGTTTAAAATATATATTTTCAGACTTGCGTGGAAGATTGAGATCTGATTTGATTAATTCTATTATGATCGTAAGAACGAATTACAAAGATATTTATGTTGACGACACTAATGCTACCAATAAAACTAAACCAATAAAAAAAATAGTAAAAAATGTAAATTGTGAAAGTTCTAAAAATACAGAATGTTTAAATGTAAATAGTGAACAGCAGAAGAAAGATATAATTGTAGAATTGTGATAATTAAAGATAAAAGTAATTTAAAAAAATGTGAAGGTTTTAAAATATTCCATCCAGTTTCCCCTCCTCCAATTCTGATTTGAGTTTATTGAATAAATTAAAATTAAAGCTGAGCTGTATTAATTGAATTTTTGAATTTTACTTTTTTTTTTGTAATTTATTGATAAATTGTTCGTTCAGTATTTTTTATAGCTACCAAAAAAAACTTAAGACACGCTTTTTCTCAAAATTTCTATTATTTTAGTACATAATTGTTAACGACTTAATTATAATAGTAAAATGCAACAATATGGTTAATATTGCCCAGCCTTAAAATAGTATGATATATAACTGATCTAAATGTAAAATGATAGAACTAGAGGGGTACAAATGACAAAAAAAATTATAATATTTTAAATATTTCTTACTATTAAAAAATAATTATTTCATAGATACGTATCAAATTTTACGAAGTCTTATAAAATTCTATGAAACTGTTTTTTCCGTTGCAGAACTTCAATTTTATGAAATCTTATAAAACATACGGTATTGTAGTAATTTTTAATGATAATAGTTAAAAACAATTCAGTAGTAATTACCAATTTGTTGTTCATATTATTTTTACTATAATAAACATAAAAAAAAAATTTTTGAATTTCATCAACTATATATTTGCAAGTAAGTTGTCGCATTGATTTAAAATCGTAGTCGTCAACTCTTAGACATGAAAATATGATATTCGTGGAGTTATTCTTTTTAAATCACAAAGGTGAGTTTTTCCCTAGGCTATGTTCTTTTTGGTGTGACGTTTAATCACTTGGCAATTTGAAATTTTTTTAATATTTCTCAATTTCTATAACTAGTGTATTATTGAAAATTTTATAAATTTTGAACTGTCACTATTTAATTCCCGGATATTTTTCGAAATTCCCTAACAATTTCATGATATTTCCCGGTTGCGTTAAATTCCCTGATAATTCCCGATATTTCCGATTTTCCAGGTTTGTGACCACCTTGAGAAACTAACAGGGGAGAGTTAGCTAAAGTTAAATAGTTGCATAATCAGAGACACCATTTTTTAACAAAAAAAAAATTCCTTGATAATGGTTACCTACAGCCTGTAGAAAAACTACAGGCTAAGTTGGTCTCTTAGACAGTGAGACCGTCATGAAATTTTGGCCAGAAAAAAGTCTTACATAAATTAAACATCTTATATACTTTTTTTTTTTTTTTGAGTGGCTATGATTTTCTGGAATTAATTAAATAAATTTTTAATATTATCAATGGTTCATTATTTACGTCAAATTTCATTCATTGACTGCAAATGATGAATTTTTTTACTAAAAATAAATCACTTGTTTTACATAATTAAACTGCGAAAATATAGCCCAGTAAAATAAAGATATCAGATAATGCTGATGTTAGCAAATTTGTAACAATTTGAAATTTTGTGGATTTATTCTAAACGATAACGAGAAAATAAATCTGTACCCCAAAAAACCCTGTGCGACTATTTTTTATGAACAAGAAAAAATTTTCTCCGCGACCGATTAAAGAAATAGCTCTAAAATGGAAACTATTATTACATCAGATCGTCCAAACTTACATTTTGGAGGAGAAGAATAATAGAAACTCCGTACCAAATTTTAAATCAGAATATTTATAACTTTTTAAGTGATTAATTTTTAAAGTCACAATCACAAATTTATAAAAAATTTACCATATCTACAACAATTAATAATAGTTTTCTAAAGCCATACAAATCTTTTGTTTGGAATAAAAAGATGCTTCTTTTGAGATTTGGGTGAGCTCTATAGCTCAATTAGAAAAAAATTTATTGCAAAATAATAGTTTGTTTTCTACGAATGTTTTGCTCTATCTATGAGAACCGCTGAATATTTCAAATTATGTTAGGAAGGATCTTATTCTTGAATGCCACGACCGTACGATCTTTGTCACACTTGCAACGTTGTCACATATTTGTGTTCACAAATATTAAAAGTTAGAGAGTAGGGTAGCTAAGAATTTCGCTTGGCAACGTTGCAAAATGAAAACTCTCTGAAGAGTCTGGTCTTAATGAACAGAAAACGGCCTTACAACAGTCTAGTCCAGTCGATGCGCACGAAAAAATGGTCAAAGATCATTTTCTCGGTGGGTAAAGACCAAATTTGAAAAAATTTTTTTTTCAAAATACTCAAAAACATATAAGGAAAAAGTTGTCATAAATTCGGTGGGTGATCTTTTTTTTTATAAAAAAATTAGATGGAAAATGGAATATCCCGGAAACTATTGAGAAGTTATCGAGACAAATTAGTATTATCGGTTTTGGGATTTAATAACGAACAAAATGAACTTCGAACGAAATCTCTACGACGAATAGTTGCTGAGCTAAAAATTATTGAAGCACGGAAAACGAAAAGCGCGTGATTTTGTTCGCGCGCGGATAAACAATAGGCTGTGACTTGGCAGCAAATCGATATTTTAACAATTTATTTTTTTATTCTTTAAGTCAATCATATATCTACCATAAAAAAAATTGGTAACTTCCAAAACAATTTTTTCGAATTTAAAATTTAAAAAAAGTTAAAATCACTTTTTGATAAATAAAAAATAGAAAAAATAAGAAATAAATAAATTGACCTAATGGATAATTTTCTTCCAACAATAACCCAAACAATTACGGCTATTGACAGTTAAAAAAAATGTTTTTTTATGGAAAAATGCATTTTAAAATTTTTTTAAATTTATAAACAATTAAAAAAAAAAATATTTTTTTCGATACCACAGAAAATCATCTCGCGAAATTCTGAATCGAATGGTATATACGAATTATGGTCGATTTTTTGAAATTTTTCCTTTATAAATTTTAAGTATGAGGACTTGGAAAAATTTCTTGTTGCAGGACTTAGAAAAAATTGGGCTTCACATATCTTCGGGAATCGCTAGAGAGAGAAAGTGGGCATAAGATGTAGTGTCTTTCTCTAAAGGATTACGTCTGTGCGTATCCCCATGAACAGATTATGATCTTTTCTTGGTTTTTTTTCTCGTCTCCAACGACTGAAATTCTCTTTTTCATCATTTCTCATTAATTATTTTGTTATAAATAATATTATCAAAACTTCAAAAAGATCTTTCCAACAATATAGGTATCAATAGATTGCGAATTTTCTGAATCGGAAAAGTAACTTATCGTGTAAAGACCTTTTTTTTAAAGTTTATGCCATTGTTTATAAATCATTACTTAACAAATTTGAAAAAAAATTGTTTATACAATATAGGTATTAAAAGATTGCGAATTTTCTGAATCGGAAAAGTAACTTATCGTGTACAGACCTTTTTTTAAAAGTTTATGTCATTGTTTATAAATCAATACTTAACAAATTTGAAAAAAAAATCGTTTATACGATATAGATATCAAAAGATTATGAATTTTTTGAATCGGAAAAGTAATTCATCGTGTAAAAACCTTTTTTTAAAAGTTTGTCATTGTTTATAAAAAATAAAATAACAAATTTGAAAAAAAGGTCTCTACACGATAAGTTATTTTTCCGATTCAATCTTTTGATACCTATATTGTTGGAACGATTTTTTTGACGTTTTGATGATATTATTTATAACAAAATAATAAATGAGAAATGATAAAAAAGAGACTTTCAGTCGTTGGAGACGAGAAAAAAAACCAAGAAAAGATCATAATCTGTTCATGGGGATACGCACAGACGTAATTCTTTAGAGAAAGACACTACATCTCATGCCCACTTTCTCTCTCTAGCGATTCCCGAAGATATGTGAAGCCCAATTTTTTCTAAGTCCTGCAACAAGAAATTTTTCCAAGTCCTCATACTAAAAATTTATAAAGGAAAAATTTCAAAAAATTGACCAAAATTCGTATATACCATTCGATTCAGAATTTCGCGAGATGATTTTCTGTGGTATCAAAAAAAATATTTTTTTTTTTTTAATTGTTTATAAATTTCAAAAAATTTAAAAATGCATTTTTCCATGAAAAAACATTTTTTTTAACTGTCAATAGCCGTAATTGTTTGGATTATTGTTGGAAGAAAATTATCCATTAGGTCAATTTATTTATTTCTTATTTTTTCTATTTTTTATTTATCAAAAAGTGATTTTAACTTTTTTTAAATTTTAAATTCGAAAAAAGTGTTTTGGAAGTTACCAATTTTTTTTATGGTAGATATATGATTTACTTAGAGAATAAAACAAAAATTGTAAAAATATCGATTTGCTGCGGTTACAGCTTTTTGTTTATCCACGCGCGGACAAAATGACGCGCTTTTCGTTTTTCGCGCTTCAATAATTTTTATCTCAGCAACTATTCGTCGTAGTGATTTCGTTCAAAATTCATTTTGTTTGTTATTAAATCCCAAAAACGATGATTCTACTTTGTCTCGATAACTTCTTAATAGTTTCCGAGATATTCCATTTTACATCTAATTTATTTTATAAAAAAAAAAATTTTTTTACACCGGATTTAGGTCAACTTTTTGTTCTAAATTTTTTCGAGTGTAAAAAGTTTTGTAAAATCTGTTTGTACGAACGCCAAAATTTTTCGTGCGCATCGACTAGACTAATTGGTAAAAATTCAAAACAGCTATATCAGTAATTAGTTTCCCTTATGATCAGTTGAGGGCGCAAGTATTCGGCACTCATATATAGAGAGTTAAAGTGTAGCGAGTATTCAAAATAACAAGGGTGGGAGGAGTTTTTGCTTCAAGCCCGTGGGCCCGTAGACTCCTTTTAGGAACAAGCCGAGGAGTTTTTGCTTCTGCTCATTTAAGGAGTTGAGCGTTGGAAAAGAGTCTATGAATTACTCCTCAAGGAGTAAAATAACGGAAATCTCCCTTGCTCTTACTCGGAGTCCGAGTAGTCTTGCCAGCAGTGGGGATAACTCAAGAGTGAGTATAGTTTCATCATTTTTCGTGTCGCTCGCTCGAGGAGTATATCATAAAACGAGTCAAACTCTTACTCCCTATCCCTGATCTATACATATACATAAAATAGTTCAATCTTTGGCCATACATGGGCGCTTCCGATCATCTCAGTTTTATCTTATTTCATTTTTAACAGATTCCATTCTAAATATTTTAGTCATTAAGATACAAGAAAAATCTAAATATTAATTTACAAACAAACTTAAAAACTTTCTTTAAATAAAATTTGTTACACGCAGAGACATAAAACAAAATACTTGGTATAGGGATTATTTTAATTTTTTTAGTTTGCCCGCTGAAACGTGGCGTTAAAGTCGCGGAATAATAAATATTATTCGCGGGAGAATTTGAAACAAATTTTTTTTTTTTTTATTTTATTTAATACTTTTACGGAGTATTTATATACTTAAATTATGAGTAACTGATTAATGATTATTTTGTCATAAAATGAACGTTGAGACGTGCACTTTTGGATTTTCCAAACTTTTTTAGATTTTTTTGGTTTGAATTAAAAATAAATTAAAGTTACCAGGTCTTCATTGTTTATCAAAAATAACCGAGGTAGTATTTTCATCAGGAACTGAGGTTTTCCGTGATACAATGGGAATAGGGACGTAAGCTGTCGATTTTTTTATAAATAGATATATATTTCTTATTAAAAATATTGTAACTTTCGATTATTAGTTTCAGACAAAAAAAAAAAGGAAACAAAATTATGTCATTATGAATATAATTGATCATAATGTAGACGGTTATGATTTAGTGCAGATCAACATTCTCATTTTTTATGATTTCTCTAAATACAAAATTTTTAGTACGTAGTGGAATTTGATTTGTAATAATCCTGATTAAAAACCTTGATTGAGTCCGATAAATATCCATCGGTCAATCAAAAAAATTTGGAGGAAAGGGGGGAGGCAGAGTGGGATCCTCAAGGAAAATAATTATAATATCATTAATTTTTTAACCCGTTTACTTTTTTTTAGACTCTTGATATTTATTTTCACTTCATTATGCTGCGTGTATTAAAATTGAATAATCGAAAATTAGGGGCAGAGTGGACCCTCCAAAAAATTTCGGATTTGATGTTAAAACGACGATTAAAACGGCAGAGAAGACGACAGTCAAAGGAAAGGGGAAAGGAAAAAGCAAATACAAACAATCGGTGGATGATACTCTTATATTTTTTGTGGCAAATTATACTCTGAATCTTTAGAGTCATGGATTCAATGTGGCCAATGTAAAAATTGGGCCCATGATCCATGCGCCGGTGATCACAACAAAGTTGTGCGAAGCTTCACGTGTGATATTTGCAAAGAACTTTAAAACAATAGTATTTTATTAATATAAAAAAGCATTTTAATAGCCTGCTGCGATATAACTTTAAAACGTAATTTTATCATCTTTAACTTTCTTAATAAATTATATTCAATGAACAGTTTTTGTGGTCTATTTTAGCCCTCATTATATAAGAAATTTCGATAAGCTTATTGTCCGGCCGAATTTATTGATGTTAAGAAAATTTTGAGGGGCCCATCCGCACAAAAAAGTATATAAGTAATATATATGTCCCATATAGCCAATCCATTGATGCATATATGTCACATATAGCTTTTTCCGTATAGGCACTGTGCCCTCATATTTTGTGAAGTTTTGAAAATTTTAAGGGGCCCACTCTGTCCCGCCTCCCCATTCCCTACTATATTAAGCTTTAAATTTTATTTTATTGTAAAATTTTTATCTCCTTGTATCTTATGAAAAATGAAGCTTAGCAATATAAGTGTAATAAACAATTTTGTAGAAGATAAAAGTTCCTAATAGATTGGTGCTATACATATTTCTCGTAAGATGAGCCGTTTTTAAACTATAACTGAAAATATATGAAAAAATTAACTTTCGGAGCTCATACATTCTATATAGATCGAATTAGAGCGAAACCAGTTTATAGATTTTCAAAAAACAATAAATACTTTACAAATAAAAACTAGTTTCAAAATCATAGCTTAAAATTCGGTAAAGTTATAGCAATTTAAAAAAAAAAAAAGTTGTTTCATTTACATGCTTTTTGAATGGGATAAATTACACGGAAAAAAATTTCCTGTTGCTGCAACAGGAGACAACCATGTTGCAGCAACAGGATTAATACTGTTGTTGCGACTTAATAGTAAATTATTCTCTTCGGTTGGTTATACGTTGTTTACGGTTAGTCTTGGTCTATCGAATCGTGATTATCGCTATCCAGGCGGATCCCGAAATCATAAGATCGTTTTCCTATAGTAACGATCCGTTCTGTTATAATAATGTCAAATGCCCATAAAAATTTGAGGTTAAAATAGATGAACTTTTAACTTTAACTTCATTAGAATATTTTTTTAGTTGGAATTAATAATTACATGTTAATAATTCTAATAAGCGCAATAAAAAATTATTATTTAATATGAAGAAATGTAATCAAGTAATATAATATACGTAAGTAATTGATGTAAATTTTTTATTAAATAATTTGGTTATGAGTGGTGGCGCTTGAGAAGTAGTTCGCAATAATCACGATCCGTTTTGGTAGGATATGGATACGTTAACTAACGACCACTATATATTTAAGTACATTCACAATCCGTAGGATCATTATGATAAGGATCTAGTGTTTCATTCATATTGTTATATATATCGTGAAAATCAAGTAACAATTTAGTACTAATCACGATACAACTGTCGCTCTCCGTTGGTGAGCGATAAGCGCAATATTTTTTTTTCCGTGTATTTAAAATTATTATTAATGGCTTCAACTTGATGGGAATTTTTTTTTTCTATGTGTGCAAAAATAATTAGGTGTCAGCGATGTAAAAAAGTAGTATATTTTTTCAAAGCACCCTAATAAACATACATATCATTTTTTTTTATGAGTATATATAGTTGAAGAGTTACCAGGTGCTAATTTGTCATTAGAAACGACCGTGGCAGTTTGTGTTTTATGGACTAGAGTCTTTGAAAGTTCAATCGGAGAAAGAATATAAGTTGTTGATGTTACTAGAAAGAAAGATAAATTTGTTAATAAATTATTATCACAAATATTAGCACATGGAAGAAAAGACTATTTCTCCTATTTTCGCATGGATATTTTCCCAATATTGTCATAATCAATTTTACAGTGTTACAAAAAAAATAATTCCTTTACAAAAACTGAAAAAATACCTATGCCGCCATAGGGATAACTTCTATGTTAACGTAGTAAAATTCCTTTTGTCAGTATCGTAAAAATACCTATCCGAAAATAGGAAAAATACACGAAAAAAATAAACTTGATAAATTGAGAAAAGGCAAATAATATAATGATAAAATGATCAGTATAGATTATTATTATAAATAGTAATTTTTTCATTTGTTATTAAAATGTGAATGATTATAGGAAAAGTATTAAAATTTATTGTCAATGCAAGAAAAATTAGTATTCGAAACGTAAAAAACTTATCTCAAACTTGAAAAGCTTAAGAGACGTATTGTAAAATTTAGTATTTAAAATGTTAAAAGTCCCTATATAGAGACCCAGGTTTCGGGTTATAATTTCAATCACTACTTTTTAAAGCTTATTTTTTTCTGTGTAGCTATTTTTTCCCCGTGTAGGAGAATTACTTAGATTCCCGGGTCAAAAAAGTAATTTAAATGACATTCTTTTTATTAAAATTAAAATCAACTAAGCAAAAACTTATTAGATTTGACTATGTTGACAAAATCACCAAATACGCTTATCCAAAATATTAAAAGAAAAAAAAATTTTTTAATTTTTTTAGTGATTTTTGGAAAGCTGTATTTCGTGAAAAAAAGTCGTATAAGAAAAAAAGCAATTGTAAGCATAAAAGTCTCTAGTTAGAAGATTTTCTTGGGGAACTTTTTTTTTGGTCACGGTTAGCTTACGTAATTGTAAGAAATAGCTCGAGAGAAAATATTTAAAATTTTTTTTCGTTTTTGTGATTTATGGGCAAGTGAAATTTATTTTTAAGTAAACCAATGCCAATTTTGCTCTTTGTCCGTCACTATACAATAATGAGTTGCTAATGTATCGGCTTTCAAATCGAAAAAAATCCTTTTATCTTTGATTATCAATATCTCAGCAATTAATAGTTGCACAATAATTTTACCCTGATTAAACAGAACGATTAGTCACGAATCGTAATTGATGATTATCGAGGATTAAAAACGATTAAATCTTCATGCAGGAGCAAAAATAGCTATATATTTTTTTACCATTGAAGACGACTTATGACGATTAAAAATTGAAAATAGTTATTAATCGTTTTTAATCTTCATGCGGAACCAGAAATTGCAATATTATTTTACGGTTAAAGACGATTCATAACGATTAAAAATTTCAAATCCTCATGAATCTTCTTAAACCGTAAAATAATATTGCGATTTCTAGTTCCGAATGAAGATTGAAGACGATTCATGAGAATTTGAAATTTTTAATCGTCATGAATCGTATTTAATCGTCGTTGAAAAATACTGCAATTTCTGGTTCCGAATGAAGATTAAATACGACTAATGACGATTTGAAATTCTAATCGTTATTAATCGTTTTGAATCGTAAAATAATAAATCATCTTTTGACTCTTTGAGACGATTAAATTTGAAAATCCATGACGATTATGACGATTAATGATGATTAAATTTTTAAAAGTTTTTAATCGTCACAAATCGTTTTGTTTAATCAGGATAGGACAGCTTTAAAAACTTGAATCAATTCCCTAAAAGTAACATTTTTAACTTTTCAACAAAAAAATTTTTTTTTCATCCTCAACATTGATTGAAAAGACATAAAAACAGAAAAGAATTTTTTATGGTTTTTTAGTCAAGCAATCGCTACTTTACTAATATTGAAAAAAAAGGTTAATGTTCTCAAAAATTTTTACGTCTCAATTAGTGTATATACCAGTTGTTGCTTCGGAACTGAAATCATGGATTTGATCATTCGCTGTAACAACATTAACTGTCTCATCATCACTCGGTATTTCAAATCGTGGGGCCTTCTTCTTTATTAATAAACAAGTTCGATTCAAAAAATAATTTATTGATTTATCCTTTGATATCACTTGATCCCACAAAATTTGCATCTCCTTATTTTTAATTAAGTATGTAGCAGAACGAGATTCAACCTTTCGGCCTTCATCAATTGCTTTCAACTTTCTTTCTCCCGATTGGTGATACTCTAATATTTCTTCTAAAAATAAAAAATTAAATCGCCAATGCTATATGTACATGGAAAAAGAATATTGGAAAAATTAAATGTATAGGTAAGATTTATTACAGTTTTCGATATCGTTAAAGTCCCTCTACTTCTAAACTGTAAAAATTACATTATTTTTGAGATGTAGCAATTATTACAGTGAATTGACTCGCAGTTGGTTTACGGCAAGTGATTAATGTTACGTGCAAGACTTGTAATAAATCTTGCACCAAAAAATATACTCAAAATTTAAGTAAATCACACTGATAGAAATTTTATCTTAGCTTAAGAAATATTGTCTTGAGCCAAGAATTTATTTCTGAAGAAAAGCAATTGTCTTGCTTCAAGAAATTCTTGTCTTGATTTAGATTTTCTTGGCTCTAGAGATTTTGTATCTTTGATGGATAACTCTCGTGTCTTGACCCGAAACTAAATTATCTTCAATCGATACTATTGAATTCTTTAAGCAAGACCACTTGTCTCTTCAGCTAAAAATGTCGTATTGTTATTATGAGAACTTTCGATTTTAGGTTCAAGTAATAATTTCTTGATGGAAGATGTTTTCAAAGTAATGAAAAAAAAAAACTTTTTTTGAAATAAATTCCTATTTTAACATATCTGAAGTAAATGAATGGAGTCCTAAAAAATCACTTTGAAATTTTTTATTTTTAAAATAAAAAAAAAAGTTTTTTTTCAAGCTGAGTAAATTAAGATCTTGATTTAAAAATCGCGCCATTCTCGAAACAAGTCGGTAATGTCTTAAACCTACATTTTGCCTATCTCAATCCAAGAGAAAGAAATTCTTAAGCCGAATATGTCAGATTTTGTTTCAAAACAATAAAAGCTTCATCGAAGAATAAAATTCTCAAACGAAGAATTTTTTTTCTCTATTCGAGAAATTCAATTTTTTGGTTCAAAAACTTATTTCTTAAATTAAAACAATTAAAAATTTTAAAACAAGAACCACATATCGAAGAAAAAATTTTTCTTGAATCGAGATATTTTTTCTATCAGTGCAGTAGTTCATTTAATGCGACTGTGCGATATGATATTTCAGAAGTAACTAGTATTACAAAAATTTACAAAGTTCAAAGGTAGCTTGACCCAGGGCGGGGGTCATTACAATATTTAGTAGTGAGAATCGGAAATTAAGAAGTAGGGTGAGTTTTCAACGAATGGCAAGTAGGTCAGGTGACCAGAGGGAGGAGTAATTCAAAGGTGACAGTTTTTGGGAAGGTGTAGGTGGCGAGAGAAACCAGGTGCAAAGGTTGACGTTATTGGGTCCAACGACGTACCTGAGGATAATTAAGGTAATAGCATGGCTGGACCCTAATGGCAGTGTTTACCAAAAATATTAGTACGTCTACTGAATTTTATAATATGCAGACAACAAAAAACCCGAAATATTGTTAAAAGATTACAGAAAAAATGCCCAAATGTAAACTTCATGACTATAAGAGGATGAGCGAGGAAAAACCCATCTCTTTTTATATAAATATTTGAGTATTTTCTAAAAGTTTATAACGTATATCTACTCGGAAAATTCGCGACGGAGACGCGAATTCGTCAAATATACCGTATGCGGTCGCCCACGCGTAAAACAAATAATAATAAATGGATTTAATCCCTGATCTTTAAATGATAATAAATAATTTCTCTCAAATTGAAATAAATAACAAATTTTAAACAATAATTAAATGATAAATAATTAATACCTGATATGCCTGGACCAGCTCCTCAGGCTGGGTTAGTGCACGTAGGCGCCAGACCGTTTTCCCAAAACGGACAAAATTTATTCAGGGGGAAAATTACAAGGAAAATCCGAGCAAGTGACTCGCGACGAAGCGGAAAAATATTCGAGAAAATACAGCAGAAAATTAAATAAACAATAGAAAAATGTTGAATAGATAATAAACAATTATATATAAACAATAAATAATTAAAAGAAAAATAAAATGAAAATAGCGGGAAAAGATCCAAGGAAAAATAAGCATTAAATTTTCCCCTCGACAGCTGTTGGTTTCCGTCTTTTAATTATTTTACACAATAAATAAATTTAAATAATAATATTATACAATAATCAATTGTTGTTGAATTAACCACAATAAACACTCGGTGGTTAATAAAAAAGATACAATAAAAATTGGTTAAATATTTTTTTTACCACTGGGGATACAATTTTTGCCGGCAATTACCTCGACACCAAACTTATTACTCAAACTTAAAACTCAATAAAAAAAAAATAATAATTTGTCTTAATGTAGTTGATTATGAAAAATTAAATAATAATTTCAGTTAAATTTTCTGTTATCATAAACAATAAGTAATAATAACAATATTTCTTTTAAATTAATCTCCCACCACTCGTGAGAGAGAGAAAGATACGGTGTCAATTCTCACTCACCCTCAAAATACTATAATATTTTTACCCACACAATAATTGATAATTTACTCTTAAAATAAAATAATAATTTCAGTGTTAAACGATAATTCAATAATTATTACTGACCGCTGGGGTATATAAATCAAAATAATAATAATTAGTTACTTTCTTTAAATAATATAATATAGAAGCATTAATATAAATAATAATAATAATAAAAATTTACAATGATAATAATTCCAGTAAAACCCAAAAAGAAAAATATCTCAAATACTTTGAGTAAATAATTACGCCATGAGATCAGACTTGAGGAATTTTCAAGTCCGGCGTGTGTAATATAGATATATATACTACCCGTATATATCTATATACGTACCGGCAACGTTTTACTACGTTGCGTACGTTTGATTAAATTATCTATATATAAATATGGATATTTTCCACCAATAAACCAAAATAATTGTTTAATAATAATTAATGGTATTAATTAATCCATGTATCATCTCATATGTAATAATTATAAATTCAATTAATTTTTCCCTCGCGGCGACCAACAACTACCGGGGGAGGTTAACACATGAAAATATTTTACCCAGCAAAAGAAATACCAAGTACTTACTCAAAATCAGCAAAAATAATCAGCCAAGCAAAATCTCCAAATTTATTTTACTTAGTTTATTCACCCGGTGAATATCAATTAATAATTTTACTCAAGTTATTAAACAGTACAGTACACTAAAGAAAAATCACGTCCGCACACGATGATTATCCGTATCTTTCTAAAATTAATTAGGTCAACCTCCACCTGTTGGTCGTCGCGTAAAGGGCAGCACCATCGCCCTTAATTATTGTAATAACTTTTGACATCCAATTTAAATTAAAAATATAAATTATAAACATAAATATCTAACACCTGGATGATACATGGTAAACTACTTAAATACATGAACTATTTGTTCATATCCTCTATATGTTTATATATAAAATCATAAAATAAATATTAATTATTTCCAAACAATATACATCAATTGGCGTCATCCGTCGGATGGCAAGTTAAACAAAATAATAGGTTGCTAATTGTTGGGGCATAATATTACTCTGGTTTATGCATCCCAACTAAATCAAAATTATAAATAAATACTTAAATTAAACAAAAGTCGATCGCTTATAAATTAAATCATAAATTATAAATTATAAATAAAATCACACACGTGCTCTCTCATACCCTTCGCGCATGCGCGAGCACCGTGCACGGACTGCCATTATCCACGGCGAAATGGCGGAATGCCCGCGCAACGATTCAAATTCAAATATAAGATTAAAATATTTAACTTAAAACTAATTAAATCTAAATAATTTGAATCGTTACGTGACAAGTTTAATATTTTAATGACTGGGAATAAATCCAGTTATTTGGTGACAACTCAAAATAATTTTCAAACCTAAGACTGCAATAAACAAATAAGCAGCTTAAAACTTAACCACAAACTAAAATTTAAGTGTATTTTTAAATATACATTTAGACTATAAGTTAAGCAAATGAATTTAAAATATGAAGTCTAGACAAAATAATTATTTTAAAAAATATAATAAAAATATGTAAATTTAAAAATATAGTTTATAATAAATTTATAATAAAATTTATAAATGCGCGACTGAACATACAGTTTCATATGAGATTTTTTTCAGTACTCAACAGCAAACAAGTTTTCAACCTTACAATTTTCCAGTAAAAATTTATAGTCTAGTCGAGAAGTGAGTTTTCTGCGAAAAATCGTTAAACCACTCTTAAAAATATGGCGATTGGTGCATTGGATTCAGAATTTCATTCTGAGAAATGGGTATTTTTTTTTTTTATCCGCCATTAAAAATTCCATGTGTTATAAACAAAAAACGAAGAGACAAAAAGGGAGTCTCCGTTTTTTAGCTATAACTTCAAAAGTATTAAAGATAACTGAAATTAAAAAAAAGATCCTAAAAGAGGAGAAAATTTCAGTTAAAAAAGTCTCGACTCCCCCAGTTGTAGCTCCATTATTTATAATTTTAATTTGACGTTGAAAGTTGGGCTCCGCGCGGCCGTTTTGGCGCCTGCGCGTCGTCGCCGTACAAAGTATGCAACATAAAATAATTTTTTTATAACATAAAATATTAATTTAAAAATCTGAAAAAATTATAGTGTCATCTAGACACCTGAAGGAATATAGCCCCGCATAAAAAAAATTTTTAGCTCGATTTTTGTTTAAGTTATTTGATTGTTAATTAACAAATTTTTCGGAGACTTGAATTTTTATAAAATCTCTTAAAAATGTTTAAAAAAAGTGTCTATAAATTTTTTTCTCTTGGGAGCTCTTGTTATATGAATAATAAACAAGATTCCGTTGTAATAGTTTATAAAAGTTTTTTCATTTGTTTATAATGATTTTTCAAAGTTATCAAAAATTGAAATATCCGGCTAATGTTATAAAAAAATTTTTTTCCAAAATCTGTAAATGTGGTTGTTTTTGTATTCATATATTGCGTTTAGTAGCTTAGCTAAAAAATTTTTAACATGAATTGTTTAAAAAATTTTTATAAACAAATAGACAAATTGAATATTTTTGAAATATTTTTTTGGCATTCTGTTGTCTTAGTAAAATAATGATTTTTAAAAAAAAAATTTTCCTTAAAAAAATTTTTTAATTGTTAATAATTGTTTTTGTCATTTATCCACCGTTTAAATTATTTATTAAGAAATCATTTTTTTTAAAAATCATTATTTACAATTCTCAATATAATCATGAAAAAAAATTTTTTTTTTTATTCAAATTTTCATTGTTTATTTTATAAACAATTTGTTATAAACAAATTTTCACTTTCATTATATTTTTTTTCCGTAGCTTTAAAAAATTACAAATACAGCCGTGTGCATTAAAGTTGTGAAAAAAATTTTTCTCTATTTTTTATTGAACTTTAAAATACTTTACCCAATCAAAGTTGAAGCAGTCAACTATTTTATCTATTTATAAATTGCTATAACTTTTAAACTATTGAAGATACGGTCTTAGACATTCAAGCCGATCTTTTAGACAATTTGATGATTTATATAATAAATTTTTCAAATGCTCGATATCTATTATGGTTCAATTTTTATAAGCATTTGTTTATAAAAAAATGCTTTATTTGAATCTTTAAACTATTATATCTTTTAAACTATCGAAGTTACGGCTTTTATGATTCAAGACAATTTTATAGAGTAATTATTGGACTACTTAAAAATAATTTTTTTATATTTTTAATTTCATTTGTTTATCATTTTTAATTATTTATTCAAATTATTACACGGTTAAGGGTACGTTTTATGGATTTTATTGACTTTATACTCACACACACAACAGAATGTTCCATGAAGATATTTTTAGTCAGGAAATCTATACTTGCTAACTTTCAAGGCGACTTTTCTGTAAAAAGTTCATTCAATTCTGTAAATTTCTTCCAGGCTGCACTACTGGCAAAAATTTTAAGTGTTTGCTTTGACAAACGTTCAGTAATAAATTGAAAACTCCAAAACTAAATGGAAATAGCAAGAACAACATTAGTTATTGGTGTCAGGTAGGAGTAGAAAGTCAATAAAATCCATAAAACGTACCCTTAACCGTGTAATAATTTGAATAAATAATTAAAAATGATAAACAAATGAAATTAAAAATATAAAAAAATTATTTTTAAGTAGTCCAATAATTACTCTATAAAATTGTCTTGAATCATAAAAGCCGTAACTTCGATAGTTTAAAAGATATAATAGTTTAAAGATTCAAATAAAGCATTTTTTTATAAACAAATGCTTATAAAAATTGAACCATAATAGATATCGAGCATTTGAAAAATTTATTATATAAATCATCAAATTGTCTAAAAGATCGGCTTGAATGTCTAAGACCGTATCTTCAATAGTTTAAAAGTTATAGCAATTTATAAATAGATAAAATAGTTGACTGCTTCAACTTTGATTGGGTAAAGTATTTTAAAGTTCAATAAAAAATAGAGAAAAATTTTTTTCACAACTTTAATGCACACGGCTGTATTTGTAATTTTTTAAAGCTACGGAAAAAAAATATAATGAAAGTGAAAATTTGTTTATAACAAATTGTTTATAAAATAAACAATGAAAATTTGAATAAAAAAAAAATTTTTTTTCATGATTATATTGAGAATTGTAAATAATGATTTTTAAAAAAAAAATGATTTCTTAATAAATAATTTAAACGGTGGATAAATGACAAAAACAATTATTAACAATTAAAAAATTTTTTTAAGGAAAAATTTTTTTTTTAAAAATCATTATTTTACTAAGACAACAGAATGCCAAAAAAAAATATTTCAAAAATATTCAATTTGTCTATTTGTTTATAAAAATTTTTTAAACAATTCATGTTAAAAATTTTTTAGCTAAGCTACTAAACGCAATATATGAATACAAAAACAACCACATTTACAGATTTTGGAAAAAAAAATTTTTTTATAACATTAGCCGGATATTTCAATTTTTGATAACTTTGAAAAATCATTATAAACAAATGAAAAAACTTTTATAAACTATTACAACGGAATCTTGTTTATTATTCATATAACAAGAGCTCCCAAGAGAAAAAAAATTTATAGACACTTTTTTTAAACATTTTTAAGAGATTTTATAAAAATTCAAGTCTCCGAAAAATTTGTTAATTAACAATCAAATAACTTAAACAAAAATCGAGCTAAAAATTTTTTTTATGCGGGGCTATATTCCTTCAGGTGTCTAGATGACACTATAATTTTTTCAGATTTTTAAATTAATATTTTATGTTATAAAAAAATTATTTTATGTTGCATACTTTGTACGGCGACGACGCGTAGGCGCCGAAACGGCCGCGCGGAGCCCAACTTTCAACGTCAAATTAAAATTATAAATAATGGAGCTACAACTGGGGGAGTCGAGACTTTTTTAACTGAAATTTTTTCCTCTTTTAGGATCTTTTTTTTAATTTTAGTTATCTTTAATACTTTTGAAGTTATAGCTAAAAAACGGAGACTCCCTTTTTGTCTCTTCGTTTTTTGTTTATAACAAATGGAATTTTTAATGGCGGAAAAAAAAAAAAATACCCATTTCTCAGAATGAAATTCTGAATCCAATGCACCAATTGCCATATTTTTAAGAGTGGTTTAACGATTTTTCGCAGAAAACTCACTTCTCGACTAGACTATTATATCTCATAAGTTATTTTTTTTTTTAATTTTTAATTTTTATTTTATTCATTATCTTTCATTCATTTAGGTTATCTGTTAAAAAGGTTCGACCGAATCTAATGTAAAAAGGATTTTCCAACTTTAAAATTTGATAGTTAGTATACATATAAAGAAGTACTTTATCTATGTAATCTCAAAATTTGAATATGATCCACCGTCTAGTTTTTTAGAAAAAAATATTTAAAAATGACGTTTTTAAAGTTTTTATACACAGATTTTTATGGCGGGCAAGCTCCCGTCATGACTTGTTCGATTTTTTTCATTATTAACCTCCCAAGTTTAAGAAATAAAAAAACACATGCCCTAAACTTGAATATTTTTGGAATATGATAAGATTTAAAAAATATAGTGTTACCGTTGTAATATTTAAATAATTCAAGTTAAACTTAATTATGTAATCTCGTTCATCGACAGAGATACATATTGTTGAGGGTTTGGCAACGTTGCGGAAGCAGCTGAGAAAAAAAACAAAGATAGAAATACATTAATAAGAGACACGAGATTAGAAATAAATTTTTCCCGCTTTAATTTGAATATCGATGTGTAAGAAGTTAGAACGCGCTGTTGCCAAATCTTTTTATTAAATCATACGAGTCAAAAATAACCAAGTAATTTTATTACTTTCTTTAATTAAATAAGTAATAAATATTAATTTATGAATTCGTTATGTTATTATAAATTAGAATAATGAATTTCATAACTATCAGAAGAATTTAGCAAACAAAAAAATTCAAACATTACTTTGACTCACTAGTGTTGGTCGAACCTCCTTAAATACCTTTCAAAAGTAATACTATAATAAACAAAAAATCCTCATAAAATTTTAGCTCAGTATCTTAAAAATAGAGATGGAGCTCGAGGGAGGGAGGGGCCCCGTTTCCCATTTGAAGCACGTAGAAAATTTTCTTTCTGACACAGACTAATAGATATATTGTATATACACAAAATACAAATGTTTAGAATCGGGTGGAAGACAGCATAACTCGTAGTGAGATTGAAGATTGAGGGAAAGTTCAGACTTAATGGAATCAGACTTATTGAAATTTTACTGTACACAGAAAAAAAGAACTTTTACTGCAACAGGACATAGCCCTGTAGCTGCAATAGGAATTGCCTGCAGTATTCACAATATTAGTCTTGTTGCAGCGACAGCTCTATTCCTGATGTTGTTCACAGATCTATTCCTGTTGCAGTTACAGGAGTAGTCTTGATATCGTGATGAGTATAATCATGTGAATTAGCGGAGTTAGGAATTAACACTGACAAAAAATATATTTCATTGTCGTTGATTCTCAACTACAATGATTCACATTATTATACTTATTACGAATTGAAGACTATTCCTGTGACTGCAGCAGAAATGGACCTAAGGTTGCAACGGGAATAGACCTGTAGCTCCAACAGGACTAATCTTGTAAATACTAGGTGGCTTTCCTGTTGCAGCTACAGGGCAAGTCTTTTAGCTACCACAGAACTAAGCCCTGTAGCTGCTACAGGGCCATGTCCGGTTGCAGCAATATTTTTAACTTCCCGCTAAGAAAATTGCAAATTTTCAAAAATTCGGGAAGTTATTGGTTTCAGTCCGATTCGTGAAAATCGAAATTTCAACAGATATCGACGTTTTGAGGTCCTAGAAAGCTATTCTGACTAATTTCACGATGATGTCCGAGTGTATATATGTACGTATGTAAATATCTATAACTTTTGAACGGATCAACCGATTTTGATCGTCAAGGTGTCATTCGACGCAGTTTTTTAATATCTTGAAGCTGAAAAAAAATTGAGCTTGATCGGTAGGGCTCGTTCGGCGATATTCCGAAAATAAAATTTTTTCAAAAATGTTTTTTTTGGATAACTTTTTACGGGCTGGATGGATTACTTCTAAAATGGACTGGGCTCTGGAGATTCATAAGCCGCGTCGAATTCCACCTCAAACATCAAAATCGGTTAATTCTTTCAAGAGAAACCGTTGTCGAAAGAATTAAAAAAAAAAAAAAATTTTTTAGTATTTTGAAAATTTCTCAAAAACGACTCGATGAATCAATTTCAAAATTTGATCAGTTACAGAACTCAATGAAACGCGTCGATTGCCGCCTTAAACGTCTCAATCGGTTTATTCGTTCGAGAGATATCGTTGTAGAAAAAATTGTAAAGAACGTGATTTTTTGAAAACAAAAGCATACAAAAGTATTTTCGAGCTCGAAGAGCTCGAAAATGTATTCACAACAATGTTTGCGAGCTTGAAAATGTATTCATAACAATGTTTTCGAGCTCGAAGAGCTTGAAAACAGCGGGAAGTTTTGGGGCTGGCCCGAAGGGTCAACCGACAAACCGATTTTTTTTTCTGTGTACAGTTAGAGAAATAAATAAATTCGTTACCAATTAATTTTCTAGGCGCTGGACGTTTTGGAAGTTTTCTAATGAGATCAGCATGATAGGATTCACTGAAATTGTTGGTCTCATTAAGCAAACCAAAAGCTGATATTTCTTCCAAATTTCTTTTATTTATCCAATTATCTTCATAATAATTGAAAATTGGGTCAAAAGTGTCCTCATATTTTTCAGGAAGTTGTCGCATTACTTGCATAAAACCTTCCTCGATTAGGTTGGGGGGTAAAAACACAACAACCATCAACCTACTTAAATGAAGCCTTGCTTCATCGTCATCTTTTATTTTTTTCCATACACCAAGTTTCGCAGCATTATTTTGAATGGCCTGTTATGAAATATAGATGAATTAAATTTATCAACTTCCCGCTAAGAAAATCGACAATTTTTGAAAAATTCGGGAAGTCATTGTTTTCACCCCGATTTGCAAAAGTCGAAATTTCATCAGATGTCGACGTTTTGAGGTCCTAGAAAGCTACTCTGACTATTTTCAGAAAGATGTCCGAGTGTCTGTATGTATGTGTGCATGTGTGTGTGTGTGTGTGTGTAAACTCTCAAGAGCTTTTTGGCCATCAACTTTTCTGTAAATTTCAGATCATTTGATCAAGTAGACTCGAAGATATTGGCCAATTACGAAAAAAACAATTTTTTTTTTTTTAGTTTTTTATTGATTTCTCAGAAACGACTTATACGATCGACTTCAAAATCTAATCAGCTTTAGAACTCAATAAAACGCGTCGATTGCCACCTTAACCATCTCAATCGGCTGATGCGTTCGAGACATATTGTGGGAGAAAGAAATACTAAAAACGGTTTTTTTCGAAACTAAAGGTACACCAAAGTATTTTCAAGCTCGAAGAGCTTGAAAATGTATTTACGACGATGTTTTCAAGCTCATGGGGCTCGAAAACAGCGGGGTTTTGGGGCTGGCCCGCAGGGTCAATCGATAGGCCAATTTTTCGTTTTTTGCTAAACAGATAAAACTTAGGTTTACACGGAAAAATAAAGAACTGTTGCTGCAACCGGACATGGCCCTGTAGTTGCAACAGAAAAGTCCAGTAGCATTCACAAAATCAATCCTGTTGCAGCTACAGTTCTATCCCTGTTGCAACCACAGGTTCATTCCTGTTGCAGTCACAGGAATAGTATTCAATTCGTAATAAGATAATAATGTCAATTACTGGAGTTAAAAATCAATGTCGATGAAGATAATAATTCACTTTACCATATTTATTACGTATTCAAGACTATTTCTGTCTTATAGGTCATGTCCTGTTGCAGCAAAAGCCCTTTTTTCCGCCTACAATGTAAGAGAGGTGCATTAATTGTAACAGGGATCGGTTGTTACGTTTGATAGAAAAACTACCAATAAATTAAAAAACAAATTTTTAAATTAACCACAGAGAAAATTGACAAGTTTGATTATTTGTTTCGATCTTATTCGTTGCTGTGAGTACCGTTCCGATGGGATAATTAGTTGAAGACACGAACTTACACTCCTCTTTCTCATACATGAACGCATGCATAGACAGTTGAGCATCTCTCTACAAATAGTCAAAATATCTTCCCAGGACCTCAAAACGTCGACATCTAATGAAAAGTCCATTTTCGACGATCGAGTTAAAAAAAAAACAGACTTCCCGAACTTTTTGAAGATCTTCGATTTTCGTAGCAGGCAGACAAAAATCTCGCCATTTTTTTTTTTAATCTCCACACATTACTTTTTAGTACATAATCATTATAAAACCTTGAAATGAACCTACATAGACTTACAAAAGCTTAAATTGAACCTAATGAGACTTACAGGGGCATGAATTAGACCTAAATATCAACATGAATCGTGAAACGCCAATTACCAGACTTAACAGAAAAAGGGACTCGCAAGGAATACTACAAAATAGTAAAATCATAAAATTTGTGGACTATTGGAGAATTAATGCAAGTGATCCAGTCATAATCTAGTGAAAAAATGATTATATCATTGCAACAACTTTTTACTAGACCAAGAATGTTTTAAATCAATCCTTTGTTAGTCCCAGGCTGCCTGTTGGACTTAATCCCTCCCTTCGGTTTAAAGTATGCGTTAGATTTCGACTCGGGTTATACTGATTCATTTTATCAGAGTAGGAAGGTTATTATACTCATTTATAACCATACATGGTTTGATATAGTCGCATGTAAACTTATATAATTAACTTAAAGGTCATAGACCCTAGTAACAGGTATTTGAGCAAGATTCTGGAGTAAGTATCCTAAGCAAAACCCCTAGATGCTAATATCTTTTTTTACGCGTATGTCTTGCAAGACCGTGTATCAAAAAACCTATGTCAAGATTTCTGTATGTCTTGCTCATGGTATTGTACGCAAAATATTAAATATATCTTGAGCACGTGCAATGAAACAGTGTCTAACGCATTTGTTGCACCGGTAACTTACAGTAGGTACTTACGAATGGCTTTTTCAAGATCTGCTCAATGCTCAAGGTCAATTTTGTGCTTTGAGCGAACTATGTGCAACTAGTTTTAACTATAGTCTTCCTCCAGAATTGAGTTATAATCTGGCACGAATTTCTTGTGTAAGACTTGCCATTTATTGCGCTAAGCTTGCAATTTAAATCTTGTCACAAGCAATTGCAGCAAGCCACATACGTAGAAAAAGACACTAGTACCTATCGATCTTGAGAGCAGACTTACTCAAGAATAAAAAAAGATTGTTACATGGGAGAAATATGACAAAACACTACTCTCTATTTTAGGTTTACTTTCCCTTGAAAGAAAAGAAAATTGTTTATATTATTGGTTAGTCACCTGAGCATGATGAAAGAAGCAACCTCGAAGTTGAGCTAGAGGCATGCAATGTTTAATAGCGTTACGCATTCCTTGCTCAAAATCAGTCATCATAACATTCGCAAAGTCATTGAAAGCTTTAAAAATTATTTTGAATACACTATTATAAGTTTCTTCAGTCTTATGACTCAGCAATACCTATGCAATATGAAATACCTTAAATGAAATTTAGAATTATGTTTTTATAGTGAAAAAAAAAAAAAAATAAATAACATAAATACACACTGAAGTTCAAAATTTCTATAACCTCAGTTTTAAATTTGAAATGCCATTAAAATTCGAAGCTTTTCCTATATCGAGAATTTAATTTATTAGATGTATTTTGTAATTTTTAATACGAAAATTAGAGAAAATATAAAAGCTGTGTTAGTAATCTTCACAAACTTCCGAGAAAAAATGATCAGGCCTGAAATGAGACATGATCAGATCTGATCATACCTGTTCATGCCGGTTCATATCTTTTCATGTCTGAAGCGTTAAATAAACTCAGGCCTGATCAGACACGGAAAAAAAGGAATGTTGCTGCAACAGGAACGTTCCTGTAGCATGATCCTGTGGCTACAACAGGAATAATCCTGTAGCTGCAGCAGGAATAATCCTGTGGCTACAACAGGAATAATCTTGTAGCTACAACAGGAATAATCCTGTGGCTATAACAGGAATAATCCTGTGGCTGCAACGGGAATAAGTCTTGTAGCTGCTACAGGGCCAGTTCCTGTTGCAGCAACAGTTCTTTTTTTTCCGTGTACCTGTTCATGTCTGATCCAGCCTGATATATGAGATTAAATTTAAAATCTTAGTTATAATTTAATATAACTAACTTAGTTAAAATTATATATAGCTAACGTAGTTATAATTTTATATAATTTCATATAACTATAAATCAATAAATAATAAATTAGGAATAAAATTTTGTTGACTAAAAATCTATCATGTATAAAATATAAAATTTTTTTGACCAAGAATCTATCACGTATAAGATTTTTATTACTTCAAGTTCATACGAAACTTACTTTTCAAGTCAATCTTTAAGGTCATCACGTAGCGGGTTAAACTTTCGAGCGCGAGGTCCACTGTTTGAATCATACTAACGCCCGAATTTGTTTTTTAAAATTTTTTATAGAATCAATTATATATAATTGTATATAGTTATACATAATTATATCTAATTATATAGGGCCATTTTCTATCTATAATTTTTTTTTACCCGGATGAGCATGAACAGGCATGAACATAACTGATCAGACCTGAACATGTCTGGCCAAGTCTGGTCAGACCCGGTCATTTTTCATATCTGCTCAGACCTGAAGACTTATGCCTGTTCATATGTGATCAGATCTAATTATTTTTTCCCGGGCTATTAGTAATTTTATTATAAAGAGTACAGTCAAATTTATCATCTCTACACGGAGAAATATGTTGGCTTAAAACCTAGATATTTTTATTATGCTGTCGACTAAACTTAAAATAGGAAGGGAAGCATCTTAAAAATTTTTATGCTCCTATGAAAAATTATTATGCCGCATCACAGTTATTACAATGTATGGAAGTAATTGTTATTAAATCTTATCGATAAGTGTCTCGCGCGTAGGTATTTCAGTAAAAGAATTCGAAAATTCCCTGACTACACGGAAAATAAAGAAATTTTGCTGAAACAGGAACGTTCCTGTAGCATGATCCTGTGGCTGCAACAGGAATGTTCCTGTTGCAGCCACAAGATTATTCCTGTTGTAGCCACTCACCAAAAAAAATTCCTGTTTCAGCAACAGAAAAAAATCCTGTTTTAGCAACAGGAGACAAGCATATTGCAGCAACAGGAATTTTTTTTCCGTGTATATATTAAATAACGCAATCTTTTAATAATGTTAAGTAATTTATTCTTACCGAACCTTCGTAGAGTGCATGGATGGTGAGTAATTGGTGAAATCTCAAGTCTCTGTTCCTGCCAATGTTCGGAAATCGGGAAAATGTCGCATCCATAAATAATTGCTGACAATTAACAAATTTATTACAGAAGGATGGATTTCATATAATTAAAGAATAATGCGAATCACAAGGAACTGATTCGATACTTAACGAACCACCATCGTACACCATAAGTTTTAACAATTTATCATTATTTAAAGTATCATATAAACTTTTGATACCGTCAGTGACTTTAGGAAGCGTAAGACCAGTTTTTTCCAAGATTTCATGCTACTTTTCACGTCATTAAACATGATTTCCCTTGCTGCATTAGGATATCTATTGTAAAAACCAAAATTTTATAATTTTCTTCTGCAGAACTAGGAAATTAAAAAAAAAATAATTTTTTTCGCCTCCAGGCGGAAAGCGTCAAATTTCGTCCCGCTGTAGAAAACGAAGTTGCCGCTTTCCGCCTCTGTTGACGTGAAAAATAGTATACACGCCACGGGAAGTAAATAAGAAAGCCTCAGATTACTTGTTTGTTGACCTCGGCTTCGTCTCGGCCAACAATTACGTGTGATCTGAGACATTTCTTACTTTACTTCCCTAGATGTGTAATATACTATATACAGTTCGTAGAATTTTCAAAATTCTAGTTATTACAGTTTGATGCATACGAAAATCGCAACATTAATTCGACTAGAATTTTCCATAAGGACCTGACAAGGACCTTATCAGGTTAACCTTATTTCAAATAAGGTCCTGATCAGGATATCCTGACGAGGAACTGATGTGGATGTAACGCTTAAGACCCATGAGGTCCTTATCAGGATTGCCTTATCAGGTCCTTACCAAGATCTTCATCAAATCTTTATCAGGGTTAACTCATTAGTAATTATTTAAAAAAAAATATTAAATCGCGCAAAAAAAATATGAGAATTTTAATTTCATCGGGAATGTTATCTCGTGTATTAAGAGCATTAATTAGAGAAAGTACACTCTAAAACCAAGTGTGTTACAAACTTATTATTTTAACACATATTGAATGTGTTCTATGTTTAAGGCCATAAGCGAAACTATAGTTTTTTGTAGTCATTCAAAACACGTTTCACGGTGTATTAAATATCCATACATTGCCTATGGCGTTTCAATGTTATTTGGAAAGGGTGTAAATTTGGACTACACACTTGGTTTTACAGTGTAAACATGTTTTTTATTGATGAAAAAATCCCGATGACTGCTGGGCTCGAACCTGCGTCCTTCTGATTCAAAGTCCTTGATACTTACCCACTGCGCTGACATACATATTAGACTGTGTCAGAAAAAGAAATTAATTTTTTATTCTAATTAAATACATCTTAAAAGTTACTTTAATAAAAGAAAAAAAATTCTCCTAAAATTTCAGCTCCATATCTCAAAAATTGAGCTGGCGCACAGGAGGGTCCCCATTTAAAGCTGAAATTCTAGGAGAATTTTTTTTTTATTAAAGTAACTTTTAAGATGTATTTAATTAAAATAGAAAATTAATTTGAAGAAGTGAAAAATCCGTGCTGCAATGATTGACCCGACTTTTATTTAATATTTATTTGTACTTTGTTTAATTTTTAGTCTATAAATAAAATATTTAAAGAGATAGGATAACTTTTTTTTGAATAAGGATATCCTGATAAAGTCCTAACAAGGAACTTATCAGGTCAATCCGATAGCAAATAACTTCTTTTGAATAAAGATTTTCTGGCGAGGTCTTAATAAGAAACTCATCAGATCGACCCGATGGCAAATAACTTTTTTTTTAATAAGACTATCCTGATGAGGTCCTGACAAGGAACTCGTCGGGTTGACCCGATGACAAATAAATTTTTTTTAATTAGAATATCCTGACGAGGTCCTGACAAAGACATTAAAAGCTTACAAACACAAGTATAATTTTACTGTTTCAAACTATAAAAACTGATGCGCTTAAAATAAACTTTTTTGACAATTTGAATAAAATAATAATTATGTACTGTTGTACATAAAATTAATTGTTCAACATTGAAGATTCTATTTATCATACTAACTGTTTTTTTACTTTTTTACGATAAACATAAATGTTCCAAACATCGAATGTTAAAGCTGAATCGTCAAATTGAAATTATGATAATTTCATTTTCTTATGTACCAAACTGTAATTTCTATTACTCGTAACATGATTCATTCACATATAAACTTTAAATTTCAATACTTAAATTAACATCATTATAATATATTCAATAAAAACACGAAATTACTGTTTGAAATGATATTAAATTGTGACCACATTCTAAATTTTTAGTTATCAATTACTCATTTTTATAATTCATTGAGCGTATTCAGCCGAACTCAGTACTGAGTATACTGAGTAAGTTAGTCAGACTAAAAGAAATTTTGACCTGACCGTCTAAGTATAGTATGTTTTCTGCTTGGACACACTGACTGAGTTGAAAGAGCCATAACCTATTTATTCATATTTATATCTTGTTTATTGACAGTATTATTTACAATTAAAAATCTAATATAGTGAATTATAATGGATAATATTATAAATAATATTTTAGTCGACGAAATGTTATATGATCCTTTCGATGATATAAATAATTTAGCGCGTCAATTTTCTTTAAACGGTAAGTAGATTAATTTATCGAAGTGCGTAATACTAAAACTTAGAAATACCAAATAATTTCAAAATTTATTTATTAGCAACTGAAAATAATAAGTTTAACATTCATTTTTTAATAAATAAAAGTGTTTTTTAATTTTTCTTAAGATTTCGACAATGTGATAAACGAAGCGGAAGCCTTGATTATGGAATTTGTTGACGATGGCGTTGAAATAAACCCACGTAATAATCCTCCAGCAAGAATTTTAAATTATTACGAAGAGGTAATCCCTAATTATAGTGATTATGAATTTTATTCGCATTTCCGGATGTGACGAGAATCTTTGGAGGTAAATAAAAAATTACACCAGTCTAAATTTGGGATGATTAAGGAATTAAAATTTTACTTATAGGAATTAGAGAATGTCATTAGGCCACATATTCTAAATATTGATGATAATGATGATATTAATAACATTCCTCTGCAAAAAAAAATATTAATAACAATTTGGATTTTAGCTACTCCGGATAGTTTCCGCTCAGTGGCTGATAGATTTGGATTATCAAAGTCTACTGTTCATTTGTTATTTAAAGAAATAGTTGATGCACTGATTCATATTCTACTTCAGTTTATTCGTTGGCCCGATGAGAACGAATGTCAAGTTATTGAAGCTGTAAGTATCAATGATTATATTACAGACGTAATAATTTCTGACTAAGTATTCTTTAGGGTTTCCTTTCAAAGCCACGCGGGTTTCCCGGAATCATCGGAGCAATCGATGGATCCCATATTGAGATATTGCAACCACCAGGCAATGCCAAAGATTACTACAATAGAAAAGAAACGCATTCAATAATATTACAAGGTATCTTCTATCTTCTATACTAATAAATGACAAACCAATTTATTTGTCCGGTTATTCTACGAAAACTATTAAACCGATCGGAATTAAACTTATATCATAAGAAGCAGCGTGTTTCGAAGAAGATTTTAGTATATAACATGTTGGCGTTAAGTTATTCGAAACCTACTTTTTTCATTCAGTAATTATTAATTTTTGTGATAAATAAATAAAATTTCTTCGATGGTCATTTATTTAAAATCCATATAGGCATTATTGTCATTCTATTGATTATGTTTGTTAATACTTTGGTAATTTTATCTTGGGTAAATCTTTGGACTGTCAAGAATAACATCCATCTATATATTTATAGGAGGTTGTTATTGATAGAGAGACTCACCACGAGATCTCTGGAACTATCAGAGATTTTATAGAAATGTTTATCTAACACTGACATTTTTAACAATAGCTTCACGGGCTTGAAAATTAACATAAAGATATAAATATTCTTTTTGCCATGTAAAGGTCAGATATAAATGCCTATATGACATTTCGTCTCCAAAATAAATCATAAGACTGTTATAATAATTTACACGAGTATATTTGTTATGCCTTTAAAACCGCGTAGGCAAATTTTATGCATTCGAAGAATTATATTATGTGAAGTTAAAATCTTAAGAATATTTACAAATCACATTCAATATTCTTAATATAAATATAAAAATTTAATTATATCTATAGGCACATGTGATGACAAAGGGAAATTCATAGACGTACTCATTGGAAGACCCGGCAGAGCTCATGACGCATCCGTTTTTAGATCTTCGACTATGTTCACTCGACTCACAGATGCTGCACATCCTTTATTACAGCCGAACCAGCATATACTTGGTGATTCGGCTTACCCTTTAATGATGAACCTTCTAACACCTTTTAAAGATAATGGTCACCTCACCAGACATCAAATAAATTATAACGTCAAGCATGCATCATGTCGATCAGTAATTGAGCGCGCATTCGGCTTATTAAAAGGGTAATTTCGAAGATTACAATACTTGAATGTTAAATCTGTTGAGATGGCCATCAAAATAGTTTCCGCAGCATGTCCTCTCTATAATTTTATTTTAATTCAGGGTAATGTAAATATTGGAAATAATTGCCCTGCTAAAAATAATAATGATAATAATAATAATGATGGAATGGACATTGATGTAAATCATGAAGAGGAAAATGAGAACGAGGATGCAAAAGCAAAGCGAAATAATGTCATGAATTCTATGTAAGTTACAGAAGATTAATAGTTGCAATATTGAATATGTTTGAATAAAAAGACTGTTAAAAAAATCAACACGTATTCTTTGAAAAACAACCTGTTCGTTATTTTTAATTGGTGACATATTTTTCTGATGGTAAGTAGCATATAAGATCTGATTACTTAAAAAATATAAGTTTAGAAGCAAAAATGATTTTACAAAGATTAAAAAACGTATACTTATTTGTAATTATTCATAGACTTAATCTAACTAATATTAACTTTGCTGGCGCATGCTTATAAATTTGATAACATAGATAATTGTAATATTTTATGCATAAAATATCTTAGTATGAACAATGAAGTGCATTTTTTTATTACGATGATATTAACTTTTTTTAAATAATATGATATTTGTAGAACAAACCTACTTCACTTTCAGTTAAATTAAATATGAACATTATCACGTTTTAAACCTTATTAATTAGTTATCACATTTTTACTAGATTGTGTTATAATCTTTTACATCCATATTCACATATAATTATTTAAAAATTAAATTTTTAAATATTATCTTACATTTAATAACGATATTTTAAATTTTACATGTAATCTAATAAAAATATGGTTGAGAGAAACACAAATAATTCTTATCAACAAATAACATACACTTCTTAACAGCTTTTGAGGAACTTAAAAGCCATATTTTTTGCATAACACTAAAATAAAATTATTACATTTGTTTAATATTAATATTGTACTTAATTCCGTCATTTAAAGATAAAGACTAGCAATTATTAAAGCTTATTGGAAGATATAAGTCTAGAATATCACACTTTTGAATTAGTATAATTTAATATTAAGTGAAATGAAAAATCGGTGGTTATTAAAGTGAATTCAAGTTCTGTGATTCTGATAAATTTTTCAAAATCTCATTACGCTCTTTGTAAGCTTGTGTAATTTCGTGCATCTTTTCAGTCCGAATCAACAAGTTTTCTTTTGGCATTTTCTTGCACTCTTCCAGAGTATCTTTTAACTCTCGCATGACTTCTAATTTTTTTGAATCTAAATCAAATTGTTTTTGCCTCTGATAATATGTATTTTTTCCTTTAGCAGACTTACAAAATTTTGGTGATGTCATTTCACTATCACCAGCGAAATTAACATCACTCGAACTTGAAGCTTTAGCTTCATGGACAACTGATGAAGTACATTCAGCATCTCTTGACCTACAATAAATTATCAATTTATAGATAGTACTTGTTAGAATACTGAAAAACATTAAATTAAATTATTTCGATATATACCCAGACGAAGGCTTTGATAAGTTGAGGGCCCCATTGTTTCCATCCACATCCATACTGGCAACGGCATCTTGCTTGAAATTAATGGATACATCATCATTGAATATTTCATCCATTGCTTTCAACCATGGCCATGGCTTACGGCCAGTTCCAGTTGTCTTTTTAGAGTTGTTTTTCTTTATAGAAGAATAGGTTGTCTTCATATTTCCAAATTTCCTCTGTATAGTCTCTGCAGATCTATTTAACCCATGTTTTTTAAACGCAACAGATATTTCACGCCATAGTTTTATTTTTTTAATTTTGGGACTTCTGAAACTTTGTTTCCTGATAGAGTATTCATCGAGCAATAATTTAACTACAGGATTATCCCATGCACCAATATCTGTAATGAAAAATCAAATAACTTATTAATATCAATAAATTAATAAACGAAATTCATAAAAATATACAAAACCTTCTTCATTGGCTTCTTTGTTAACTTTTTGAATAACTTCGTCAGATACGTCTTCAGAAGTTTCTACGTAAGCTTCTTGTTCTCCGATATCTTGTACTGTTAAATCTTTCTCTGTCATATCATGTTCTGTGCTTTCAAATTTATTTAATTGATCGAATACAAAGCTCGCTTCTTCATTCTCACAAAGACTTACATCATTATTTTCAACGCTAACAGTTTGGCTATCTACCACTGTCTTAAAATAAGAACTCCAGTAATTGACATCTGTATGATAAATAATAAATGACGGTGATTTAATTTTGTATACTTATAAAAATATATGCTTATAAATTTAAAAGACATAAATAATTCTTGTCGTTATTAGTAAATAATTTTTTTGATAAAGTCACGTATAAATTGCTTTATTTCTTAATTATTATTATTATTATTATTATTATTCCCTTTATTTAAACCCAACAGCCCTGGGGCCATTAACAGGGTTACTTAATATACATTTTTATATAATAACATGGCAGTAACAGAGTTTACATGTATACAAATTATCAATTAACAAAAAAGAGTAAAAATGAAGAAATAAAAAACAGATTCTAGTAAAAAGAAAAAAAAAAGAAAAAGCAAATTCTAATCTAATTCTAATCTATATCACGTAGTGCGACAAGAATCTTCGCAATGGAGCTGGCAGTCAATGGTTGATTATAGCCATATAGATCAATATCGCTATTATTATTAGCTAGGTAATTACATATTGATAAGAGTCTATACAAAGGGGATGCCTGGAGATTTATGCTTGAGCTTAATGGAGATTTAAAAAATTTTCAAGATGTTTTTTTTTATTTCTTATAATTTTTAATGTCTTCTAAATTCATAATTGTTTATATATTTCATTTTTTAATCTTAAAAACTCAATATGTCCTCTTATTATAACCTCACTTTCACTTACCGGTAACTAGTTTGTGATGAAAATCTTCGCTTCCATTTATTTCATATATACAACCATTGAAATCATAGTGCTTAATAAAGTAATTGGACTGTTCCATTTTTCAATGGTTAATTAATTTTTTATAAAGCGTATAAATTTTGCACTCAATTCTTTATTATTTTGTTTACATTTATAAACGCACGCGCGTCAAGAGGTATAGAAAGGTTTACTCAGTAAAATGGCGGCAAGACAAAAGTTCCTTAGAATATGAAAAGTGTCCAGGCCGAAAACTTAACTCAGTATACTGACTAACTTATTCAGTATGCTCAGTACTGAGTTCGGCTGAACACGCTCATTATTTTGCGTGTATTTAAATTTAACCTTGAATAATTTTTGAAGAATTAGATTTATGGAGAAACGATAAGAGGTTGCTTTTGTATAGTAAATTCTCTCTTTATCTGTTACATAGGGACTACCAACGAATTTTCGACTTCGTTCCCGCATGAAAATATCATATATGGTAAAAAATATATGTTACAGACATAAATATATAAGTGACAATACATGAAATCTTATGTAGAACTATATATAGATTTTGGCTGATTGTATCATATTTTTTTATGTTTTCTCTTATATGATTTCATATATTTTTGTATCACTTCAATATATTATTTATGTATTTGAAAACTTATAATTTTAATATATTTAAAAATAAATTTTATTTGTATATGGAAACAAATAAGAATACATATATTAGGGATGGGCAGTATCGAAAAAAAGTATCGATACTTAAGTATCGATATATTGATACTTTAAGTATCGAAAGGTATCGATGCTCGATAAATATATCGATACTCTCGATACTATAGTATCGAAACAAAAAATTACTTTTTTTGTTATTAAGTCTCAAAACTGTTTCTATGATAACATATTGGTCGCAAATTGAAAACTACAATTAAAAATACTGAGACAAATATCATAACAGTTTAGATTACTCACAATATTACATAATTTTCATATAATGCATCAATTTATTGTCATAATTTTTTATTTAAGTCCATGAATAAAGTATTTTCAATTTTTACAGTAATAGACGATCATAAAAGTTATATCAACAATTGTTATTGTTTTTTGCAAGAAAACATTATAAATGATTGAATTTTTGTTTCACAATGATTAATCACTAAATAATTTTTTTAATGGTTGATTAAACAATGTTTTTTTGAAAATATATATAATATAAATTTTTTTTAATAATTATTATTTCGAACTTGAAGTTATAAAAGTTTATCGTTGTGGATGGAGCTGTTAAAAATATTTAATCAATATATTTCCCACATATTAGGACTTGAAGAACTCAAAAAGATTAATTCGTTCAAATGATCACCGCTTAATCTATTTCTAAGCTTATTTTTTATTACACCAGCTCGAGAAAATATTCTTTCGGATGGTACGGAAGTTCCAACTATGCTCAAATATTTAAACGCAATTTCAGACAACAATGGAAATGAAAATTTATGCGTATACCAATATCTTATTGGATCATCAGTTCGCGGTATTACTGGCTGGTTTATGTACTGTTTCAATTCTAAATGTAAACCATCAGTTGGTTGTATTTGTGAGTTAGTTTTTTTAGCCACAGAATCATCATGAGGTTTCCAGATATTACATTGATCAGTGTATTGATTATTTGATACGGCGGAAGAGCTGTCGTTCGATACAGAGCCAATTTTTTCAGAACTCGATTTGATAATAGAGTTTATTTTTGCAATTGCAGAAGTTGCAGCTACAGAACTTTCAAAATCAACATTTTTAAACCGAGGATCTAAAATAGTTGAAATGGCCAGGATAGAACACTTTTCATGTTTGTCAAGTTTCTCAATGATTGATCGAAGTAAACTTTCCTGAAAGATCTTTCCAGTATCTGTTTGAGGCACAATTGACTTAATTGTAGCTTTAACACAATAGATGAGTGGTATAATAATACTACATGTAGGATAGCTATCTCCACTAATTTGAGTTATTACATTTTCCATTGGTCTCATAAGGTGGACTAAATCTCGTAAAATCTGCATTTCATCTTGAGTTAATGTTTCGAAAGAATTAGGACATTTAGATGCGATGCCGTAGACATACTCTTCGAGGACAAGAAATCGCTCCAACATATAAAAAGTAGAATTCCACCTAGTCTCAACATTATTAATAAATTTTAATACATTGCCTTCTGTTTTACCGCCTCGAATTTGTAACTTTTTCAATGTATCAGAAGCAGGGACGCTTTTTTTTACGAAGGAAACTATGTTCTTAACTTTGGAAATGATTGTTAAGGTTGAAGCATCTGAGCTTAAAGCATTTGGTACGAGCTTAGATAATATGTGGGCAAAGCAGGATAATCTCTTTTCTTGACTAAATTCATCAACTATTGCTTTTTTTATATTAGCTCCGTTGTCTGTTATCACAGCTGTAATCCTATTTTTATCTAGTTGAAACGAATTACATACAGCCACCATACAATCTTGGCAATATTTTGCTGTGTGGTTTTCATCCATGGCATATAAAGTGAGAAAACTACTCTTTAATTTAAATTTACTTGTGATGAAGTGAATTGTTACTCCAAGATAACTTTGATTAGTGATATCTGTCCAAATATCGCATGTTAATGAGTAACTATTAACTTTCTTTAATCTTTTGATCAACTTTTCTTGTAAAGTCGTATATTTTTTAGTCATTAAGGCTGTGACTTTTTTTCGACTCGGCAAATTATAATCTGATAAAATTTTTTTTATAAACATTTTGAAACCGTCCTGTTCTACGGTTGAATATGGCAAACGATCTACTGCTATCATATAGAGAATATGATTTGTAATGGTCTCGCTATCTAGCTTGATGTCTATAAATTAAAGAAATAATCAAATTCATTTAATACCATAAATTAAAAACTAAATACTATTTTTCTTTGATCGAATAAAAATTGACACTTATTCTGAATATTAAATTACCTGAATCTGTTGACAATGCTTGCAATTTTTCCAGAGATCCAAGTGGTGTCGACTGTAATATTAATTAATTAATACTCAATTGATTTACACTTTTATGTATTTGATAATTGAAATTATATATTTGACTATAATTTCAACTGGATTAAATATAAAATTATGTTTATTACGTTTAATTTTGAATCTGAGTGCTTCCTTTTTTTAGCACGTTTCACTACAGGTTCCTCTTCAAATAAATGATGACTTGACTTTAAATGTTTTTTCATATTTGTGGTATTGCCAGATGACTTATAAATTTTATCGCATATTTCACATTTAGCAGAAGACTTATCAATTTTGGTGAAATATTCCCAAACTGGACTTGTTGGTCTAAAAATAAATAACAAAATCTAATTATTAATATCTAGTAAGTTTTCATCGATTTACTGATGAATAGAATCCAGAAAAAGAAGAAAACTATATCGGTAATAAAATTTCAAATTTATTCTAATACACAGACCTAGTATTGAGGGATGTAGGTGCAGTTGAAAAATGAGTAGCTGTTAATATAGAAAAGAAAATAGATGAAGAAATAAATGTTGACAATATATTAATAGTTATGGTTAAGTTATAATTTTTTCATACCATTACTTTGTGCAGTAGTGTCAGCAGTAGTTCGGAAAGAGTGATCAGTTGTAGTTGAGGTGTTATGACTGTTGTGATTTGTTGAAACTTCGGGTGAATCTAATAGAGCCTTGACGTCAATATACTCACTGTGGATTGAAATTATGCTCGTAAGGAATATCAATGAAATTTTGAAAACTATAAAAAATATAAAGTATGATATACTAACTAGTCAACGTCATCGAAAGATTTCCACAGGTCTAATATTTTTTCATCTTCATTCAGTAAATTTTTGCCACGAATAAACGGTCTAACGTATTCGTACGTAGTTTCGTTATTACCTAAAACAACAATAAGTTATTTTTTAATAATGGAATCAATGAAATATGCTTATAATAATTATTTTATGATTGAATGTTATTTACATTTCAAAGAAATATACTCACTAGTAGTTAAACCACTTATCACAAAATTTTCGTGGTTATTAATTCTTACCCACAAATTAAAACGGCGAGTGTCTTCCAAACTTTCTGTATGTTGAAACGTAGGGTATTCGTTCTCCTGCACTTATGGTGTAGGCGTGCAGGTTTCGTGAGTCAATTGCCAGGCTACGCTCCAAAATGAGACTCTGATTTAATTTGATTACCCGAACTGGCCTTATAAAACTAAACTAATACTAGTACTTAGCCTAATTTTAGTATTCGGTGTCGTTGTCCGTGATGTTGATGGACTTGGCGATTGGGTTGGGCCTTGGAAATCGCCTCCTTGGACCTGACTCCGCTCTCAGATGCTGCTACTCTTACTATTCACAATAGGAGGTGGATGAAGCAGGGTGAATTCACTCAAACTCTGGTTCAATTACTTATTTAATGATAATTATATTTTATTGAATAATTATCAATAACGCCACGACGCACACAATCTGATTACAAGTCAATGTATCACACAACTAACTGCATGTGATACTATCGTTACTGTGACTAACCGCACAGGGCTAATTACCCAATAATACGACTATTACAAGGAACCGTACTATTGCTCTGATTCTTGTACAACACTAACTGGTTGCTGTAATCATTAACTAACTGTAATGATTATACTGGTTGATAGTCACCTGGTTAACTAACTGTAACCAACTATAATGTGATAGTCAACGCGGACAAATAATCAGATAATTATAAACGAGTCGACTGATTGACAACGCGATACTCTGATTTATAACTGGTAAAAGCTAAAGGTAAAAGATAGCGATAAAAAGCGCCTGGGTGTCGGCCACACGTGCTTATATAGGCGGCAACGCCATATTGGAGCACGTGACACCCCCACCCTAAGTCGTTTAGAGGCGAACGATGCCCACATCGTAACACCACCCCCCTTAACTTTAACCCGGGTGAGTTTAAATCACAAAGGATCGACCGGTTGAAGTTAAAATTTATCGCGCCGACAGTAACAACATTACCACATGATTCACTCAATCATTCACACTGTGGCTAAAATCTGGTGATACTGCTGTACAAATAATTAGCTAGCATCCCAGGATATCAAAAAAATAAATATTATTGCATAAATATTGTTCATAAAAGATAAATATAAATTTAAACATTATATATGATGTCCTTTGACATCTGAGATCACTATTAATTCTATCAAATACTGATTGGTTCAGTTCTGGACTCATCAATGTCCTTCTACACTAGTCTATATCTCTGCAGGTACACAATTCTGGTAGCAATAAAGTACAAAAAATAATAAAAATACTAATTATCTACCGATATAAATGTGTATACGAAGAATAAAAATAAAAATAGCAAAATGAAAACAAAAACTAAGAACTGACCAATTTTCTCATAAATCAAAATAATAATTAGTAATTTTAAACCAATTATATGGTTAAATGCGTCTAAGTCGAGAATATTGAATTTATGCACAATAAAAAATAAAAATAACTTTTGACCAATAATAAAAAATACAAATAAAATGAAAAATAAACAAAAAACCGGTTTACAAATTAAATCACTATTGCTGGATATCACACTGGTTTTCTTGAGCAAGTCTTGGTCCATCTCTGGTTGAGCTGTGCATAAACCCTGGTCGTCATCTGGACAACTTACGGAGGCAATATCAGGTATGCTCCCCGTGCTGCTTTCGTCACCTGACTTCTCTGTCTGCAGTCTGGACAGGAGTCATTCTCAAACGGATACTGCGTTGAACAACGACGGCAGTACCCTCTCATTGCTTCGTACCCTTCGGTACGCCATCTCTGGTATGGACAATCATTGTTTGTATGTCCCAGGCGTCTGCAATTGGTGCAGTAACAGTCACCCTGCAGTTCATTGGGGCATTTGTCAAAAGAGTGCCCTGTTTGTTTGCACTTTAGACACCCTGGTTCAGGAACTGGTGTCAATCTGGTCTCCACGGTTTGTGTTGCTACCGTGCGCCTTGTCTTTGGGCCTAGTTCGGCTGCCATCTTCTGTACTGCTGCCTGCCATTCTTCGTTGGACAAAATGATGTCTAGTTTTGTGTCAACACGATGCATGTGCTGACCCACTGCTACATGGACAATGATTGGAATCTCAGGTACCGATGTCATTGATAACTGAGTTTGCACCTCCTCTGGCTTCTCTGGCACTACTAGCACTGAATCCTTTTCTGCGTATAGCAGTACTCTGCTCAATCGTCTATAAAACCCTGACAACAATGTGATGTTAGTTGTCACTGGGATGTCAAATCCCAGATAGCCTGCTGGCGTGGCGAACACTGGATGTTTCCAGTACGATTGTTTATCACCCACATTACCGTGGTATCGCTGCTTCTTCAGCAACTGGTGCGCCTCCTGTTGTTCGGATGAAATCTTCGCTTTTGACCACAAGAGTTGACTGAGGTCCATTCTGTAAGAACACCGTAATTAGACTACGCACAGTACTAGTATTCGCGTTTACAATTTGATGTACGAGTTGTCCCTGACCTATGACTCATTGTTTTACTTTAACTACCTGTCTGTTCGACCTGCGAGGTATTTTAAGATCACTAATGCTAAATGTACCTACTAATACATTATTCTGATCACAAATGTTTACTAAACTGTTTGAATAAAAACTATGTACATAAAATGGCCCTTTTCTGGGTGCCGCAAGCTTACCTGCGAATCCATCAGCCTTTTTACTCAACTGTTTATTTTTAATAAATACCTCTGCTCCAATATTTAAGTCTATATTTGGTTCTGGTACCAACTCATCCTGTCTATTTTGAGCTTTTATCATAAATGACTCTACGTAATGTCTTAATTCATCAATTAGCGCCAAGACCGTGCTACGATGATTCTGGTCTTGAAGCTCAGATAAAACTTTTCCTCCGCGATGTAAATCTAAATACCTCGGATCACGGCCAAAATTTAAGTAGGCTGGACTGACTGTCAGCGAGCTGTGAACAGATGTATTATAAGCATAAACAAGTTCTGGGAGATTCTGGTCCCATTTTGAATGTTTAACTGTAAGAAAAGTTCGAATTAAGGATTTTAAATTTCTGTTTATTCTTTCCACAGGGTTTGCCTGCGGATGGTAAGTAGGAGTCAATTCATGTATTATGTCGTTACTTTGTAAATATTCTGATACTACCTTATTCACAAATTCTGTTCCATTATCTGTAACCACTACTCGTGGGTACCCCCAACGATTGAAAACAGAACGTAAAAAGAATACTATCTTACTACCTGTTGGTTCCGAGATGGGCTGGACCTCTAAGTATCTTGAGTACATGTCACACAGAACAATTAAGTGAGTCTTCTGGTGTACCGTTCTGGGCAATGGTCCCACTGTGTCTACTGATACACTCTCCCACAATTCGGTGATAGGTCGATGTCCTGGTATGACTTGAGGTGGATTAGTATCTGGTTTCTGCAATTTACAGATCTCACAGTTGTTTACGTAGTTCACTACGTCGTGATAAAGGTTTGACCAGTAATAATGATTTGCCACGTGGCTGTACGTCTTGCTGATGCCACCATGTCCGGATACGAGCTCGTCATGCGCCTTGCGAATTATTGATCGACGCTGGTCTGGATGCGCTACCAGTTTCCAGTGCTCTGGCGCATTCTCAAATAACTGAGTAGGATGCCGCGGTCGATAGTAATATAGGTTACTATCGAGGAATTTCCATTGAGGAAACCGTGTTGGAGTAGCCTTGACCTCTTCTATTTTCCTCTCGTACCACGGTTGTCGGATGTCGTTCACTCGGCAAATCTTATCTGTCTCTGGTTCAACGCCCTCGTAAACTCTCGAGAGAGCGTCAGCCGCTTCGTTGTTTATTCCTGGTCGACGGACTATAGTTATTGTCCAGAGTGAATACTCTGCAATCCATCGAGCTAGTCTTCCTCTGGGATTCTTGACGTTCTGGAGCCACTTTAAACTCGCATGATCGGTCGCTACTGTCACAGGATACTCGTCGTAGTACCCTCTTAGCTTCTGGTAAGACCAAATGACGGCCAAGCACTCTTTCTCCGTCGTTGTATAGTTCTTTTCATGCTTATTTAAGGCTCTACTGATAGCAGTGATATGATATTCTCGCTCTGGTCCTTTCTGAGTGAGAACTGCTCCGATCCCTGAGTCACAAGCGTCTGTGTATAGTATGAATGGCAAATTGTAGTCTGGTACTGTTAATGCTGGAGCATTGATGAGCATCTCTTTGATCTGGTTGAATGCTCGAGTCTGGTCTGGACCCCAAGTCCATACTGCTTTTTCACTGACCAATGATGTGAGTGGTCCTTGGATTTTGGCAACCATTTTCATGTGTCTCCTGTACCAATTTACCATTCCTAAGAAACGTCTTAACTGTTTCTTACTCGTCGGTTCTGGGTATTCTTCTACTGCGCGCAGCTTCTCTGGGTCAGGATGTAACTCATTTCCCTCGATGACAAATCCTAGATACTTCATCTCTGCAACACACAATTTGCATTTCTCTCGTTTGATTAATAGCCCCACATCTCTAAATACTTTAAATAATATTTCGAGGACTTGTAGATGAATTTCAAACGTAGGTGTTGCTACTACCCAGTCATCCATGTACGGATGGACGTAATTAATCCAATAAGCTGGTCGATCTAGCTGGCGTAGTACTGGTTTCATTGTCTGGATTATCAGATCCATCTTCCTCTGGAACGTTCCCGGTGCTGTTGATAGTCCAAACGGCATCCGTATAAATTCGAACGATCCCATACCTTCTACAGCAAACGCTGTAAACTGCCGATGTTCTGGTTTGATTACAATCTGATAATATGCATTCGTGCAATCGATTACGCTTCTATAAGCGCCTTCTCTGATGACTTCCAATGAGGTGTCGATACGCCTCATCGGGTAGTTGACCATCTTCATGACCTTGTTGAGTGGTCTATAGTCGATGCACATTCGCCATGCTTTAATGTCGTCTGCGTCTTGGCCTGGTAACAGTTTCTTCTTAACCATGACTGGTTGGAAGCTCCATTCGCTTGTACTGGGCTGAATAGTTTTCTGGTCCAGCAGCTGCTCTATGATTTTATGTAGAGCTTCTGTTACCTTAGGTGATCGTCTATATGGCTTGACGCGTATCGGTGTATAATTGTTCAACTCAATCTCGTATTCAACTCCTTTTAGTGTACCAAGATCAGCTTGGTCCATCAAGTTGAATTCAGCATCTAGAAATCTATCTAATGTCTCTGTTTCGCTCGCATTTAATTGTATTGTACATAGCTGATTACCTGGTTTACCTGGCTCACATCTTCTGCGCTCTTGATCATGTTTCCATGTCCAAGTCATGTCATCAGCATGTAAATGTACCCCATGATCTGTCAAAAATCTCATTCCGAAAATGATGTCATCCGGCATCTGGTCAAATACTTCAAACCATGCGTTTATCTCAACTCCATAGATTTCAAATGCGACGAATACCCTGTAAAGGCTTTGGATTGCTGAATTGTCTGCTAAAATAAACGAGCTATTAATTGAGTCATATTTTATTTTAATTATATTGTCCAGTATTTTCTCTGCAATTGATTGTGTCATAAAATTTCTGTTGGCACCTGAGTCGAACAACGCCGTGCATCTGATATTATTTATATCTACGGGACATGTAAAATATTTACTTACAGCAATAGTTGTCTGTTGTGTCCATGTTGCCCCAGACGGTATAACTATGGTGTTGACTTTTCCCGCTCTTTCTACTGTTGCACGTCTCTTATTCGTTGTTTTGTCTGTGTGCTCTGGTGATGGCTCGAGATAATCATTTCCACAACATGTTGCGATACAATTCCCGAATTTAACACAGCAATTTCCCATTTTATTACTACAATTAATTTTATTTACTTCCGGTGTGTAGCTGTCCACGCTCACGTCTGTGTCGGATGAAGTCGCGTTATCATCTGAAATGCTATCTGTGTTATATTCATAGTGGACGCTCGCCTCACCCCCCTCTTGTGAGTAACGTGGTGCGGGAATATTTATATCGAGTACTAGCTTCCGCTGCTGTCCTCGTCTTACTAGTTTTTTCCACAATTACATTTAGTTGCTGTTTCACCTATCTTGAAACATCGCACACAGATATCTACTCTTTCTTCTTTGCACTCTCTTGTTTTGTGCTCTCCTTTTTTCCCACAGTTCAAGCAGGTGTAGGTGCCACCCACTGATCTACCTGATGATCTTGACGTTGCTGAGTCTGATCTTGTACTGCGATCGTTTGACTTTGACCTGTCTCTGTAATTGTGTCTGTCTTTTTTATTTAATACGATATTTAATTTTTTATCGCTTTAATTCTCAGTCAATTTATTTTGCTTGACTGGTTCTTTATCTATTATTTTTTTCTGATACTTCTTAATTTTTCTTTGTATCCTTCTTACTCTTTCATTTTCTTCCTCCGTGTCGGATTCTGTTTCTGACCCTGCTACTGAGTTCTTTGTTGACTGCAGCCTACGTACCGTTGATCGTCTGTTCTCTCTCGATCTTCTTACATCTGCGACTCTATTCTCTGCCTCTGCTAGTGCCTCTGTTAATTTTTTATATGATGTTATCGGCATTAATATATGCAGTTCCCTTTGGATCTCTGCATCCAACTTTGGAATTATTATTTCTAACTGCTTTTCCATTTCCATTGGGCTTCGTAACTCGTCAAACTTTGACCTCATTTTTTTTATAAATTGTTGTGAGTCTTCATTCTTTCTCTGGTACGTTGAGAATATTTCTTGCAGTATATCTGCGTCTCTTGTTGCTTTGCAGAACGTTGTTCTAAATCCTTTTTCCACGTCGTTCCAGCTTTCTCATTGATCCATATTTTGTTTGATCCACTCTCTTTCCATATTTAACGCCATTTTGAATAGTTCTAATCTGTCGTTGAAGTCGAGTGCTTGTTCCTGACACACTTCTGTTATTGTCTGGATCCATTCTTTGGGTTGACTGTCCTTTGTGTACTTGAGTCCTTTAATTCTTATTAATGTTTCCATTAGATGAATTTTATCTGCTGTTCTTCGCATTGACTCCTCTCTGTAGCTTGTTGTTAAGTTTGGTCTGCTGACATACGTTGGTTGATAATGATTTGGATACTGGTGACCTTGATTATATTGGTTCACCGTATAACTTTCCGGCATAAGATATGGTGTTGGTACATATTGCGCCGATGGTCTACCCGAGCTTCTCTGCTGTTCAGATTGCGGCACGTTTGCGTGCGTTCGTGCTCTGTTGTCAGATTGCTTCTGTTGAACCTGCGTTGAATTTTGTATTCTGTCCAGATCTACTATTTCGTCGAATAATTGCATCCCTCTGGTGATGTAATTCACTATATCATTTCCCCAGTTTCCTTCTGTTTCCTCTCCTATACTTAGTTCAGTCTTCAGAGATTCTATCTGGTCTTTGTCTTTTATATGGGGTATAGACTCGACTAGTTCGATGCGTTTTTGTAGATTTTTTTCTCTTCTTACTATTTCCCTGGACCATTGGACAAATCTTGCGGTAGTTTTGCACCATCTTTGTATCTTATTATTCATTTCTCTATTTTTCTCCATATTTTCCATGAATATTGCTTTTTTATATTCATCCAACATCCATATTTTCTCTTCTTTTGTGAGGAATGTTTCATCTCCTCTCATTTGTTTCTCATACTGGGTTGGACACTGGTGTATTACAACGTCTCCTTCTTCTTTGACGTCTTGTTCGAAGTTGAAATTCTCCGCTGGTTTCCAGTTTTTTTGATTTTTGTCGTTTTTCTTTAGTTTCAGCCGCTTTTCCAGTACTTTATTTTCCACAATTACCGGTACTGATTTTTTTTTTGGTATTGTTTCTGGTGCTGATCTCATACTTTCATTTTCTTGTCTCTTGCTTTTAGCCAACTCTTCTTTTAATTTGGCCACCGACTCGTTTAACTCTTGGACGTGGCGTTGCAGGTTTCCTACCTGCGTCCTTGTTTTAACCATCTTGATTTTTTTGATACTCGTTGGGAAAGAATAAACAGAAAATGAAATACTTAAAAAATAAAAAATAAAAAATTCCGACAAAAACAAAAATTGAAAAGATAAACGTTTCTATGAATTTTCTGGTAACCAAAATCTCCGTTGTCTCTGCTTTATACACCTGTTGACTTACAATAAATTTGTATTAGTTTCACGGTCACGTTTCAGTATGAATTTACTAACCAAGAATATCAATTTACTTCCTTGATACCAAATTCTAATTATTTTACTATTTATTTGAAAATATATTAATTTACTTAAAAAATAAAATAAAGTTACCAATTTTTAATTTTAGTTTTTAATATATTTTTTTGATTTTAATAAAAAGAATTAATTTTGCAATTCAATACCTGAATGTTTAGCACGTGGATAACCTTGTAATAAACTAATATATCTGTATATATTTTATATCTCCGTTTCTAAGCTTTATTAGCTTTACTTGATTTTTATATCTCGTGCTTTTAGTTTTATTTTATTAAAAATATTTATATTAAAATATATTTACTTTAGACTTTTTCTATTTTGCATAAAACCGTCATGCGTAATAAATTTATACTGTAACTGACTATACTTGTGTCTCTCTCCGTTTAACTGGTTTGCTACCCTATAGGTGGCGGTAATTTGTTCTATGGTAACTTATCCTGTTAGTTTCTGTGTTACCGACGGTAAGGCTGATGAATTCCTAGGTAGCTTCTGTAACAAACAATTCAAATTTTAAATTTTTGCCGCCTTTGCGGATTATCGCCTATTCTGTTTTACTGTCTTATTCGTGTAATAATACTAATAAATTTAACGCGACAATGAGTCTCCCTGGCTGTTCGGGTATTTGTCGTGTTTTATTTTATTTTATCCTCTGTTACTATGTGATTTATTATTATTATTTTATTTTTTTTACTTTAAAATTTAAGTTTTTTTTTTTCCTCTAAACCTCTGTTACTAAGCAAGCTGTTATTATTATTTCTTTCTATTTATGGATTTATAATCCTTACTGCTTTTAGTTTCTCACAAAGATTTTGTTCTAGATCTTTCTGGTTAAATCCAGTTTATTCTGCTTTTATCCAGTTTTATCTGGATTTTTCTCGATTCTACTTAAGTTTTAAATCTGTTATTTCCGGTTTACACTAATTTTATTATTGATTTTTGTTCTTACTGTAATTTTATAAATCTATTTATAATTCGAATATACTTAATTACTAATTATACATATAATTATTTTTTTAAATTAATTTTACAAAATAACTTAATTACTAAATTAACAATTTAATCTAATTTTTTCCTGGTATTTCTTTTGATTCTTTTACCAAAAGAATGCAAATTTTACAAAAATCTTTTTTTTTTGTAAATTTTATTTTTACGGGCCCGGGCAAAAAGAAACCCTTAGAAAAATTACTCCCGGGCAATTTTTCTTGCGTAATTTCTAATTTTTAGAAATTTTAAACCAAAAAATGAAATGAAAAATTAGTTTTTTTTCAAAAACTAAAAAAAAAATGCAAATTAATTAATACATTTAACAAAAAACAAAAAAATATAATTTTTACGTTTTCAATAAAAACGTTGAGTGCGCGTTTTCTTTCTGATAAAACGCGTAAAAGTCAAGGCTTTAGAAATTTTTCCAGGAACAATTTTATTGTAATTGAACTCGCTTGATAAACGATAAATTTTTATCCGATGTTTTTCTTTTATTTCGCAGATTCTACTCGAAATTTACTGGTTTTATGTCTGATAGAATTTAATTATACAGTGATTAATTGAATTTATATAATTAAATGATGTTAATTGTTGGCTTAATTAATTAATTAACTAATTAAAACCCGTTGGGCGCCATTGAAACGTAGGGTATTCGTTCTCCTGCACTTATGGTGTAGGCGTGCAGGTTTCGTTAGTCAATTGCCAGGCTACGCTCCAAAATGAGACTCTGATTTAATTTGATTACCCGAACTGGCCTTATAAAACTAAACTAATACTAGTACTTAGCCTAATTTTAGTATTCGGTGTCGTTGTCCGTGATGTTGATGGACTTGGCGATTGGGTTGGGCCTTGGAAATCGCCTCCTTGGACCTGACTCCGCTCTCAGATGCTGCTACTCTTACTATTCACAATAGGAGGTGGATGAAGCAGGGTGAATTCACTCAAACTCTGGTTCAATTACTTATTTAATGATAATTATATTTTATTGAATAATTATCAATAACGCCACGACGCACACAATCTGATTACAAGTCAATGTATCACACAACTAACTGCATGTGATACTATCGTTACTGTGACTAACCGCACAGGGCTAATTACCCAATAATACGACTATTACAAGGAACCGTACTATTGCTCTGATTCTTGTACAACACTAACTGGTTGCTGTAATCATTAACTAACTGTAATGATTATACTGGTTGATAGTCACCTGGTTAACTAACTGTAACCAACTATAATGTGATAGTCAACGCGGACAAATAATCAGATAATTATAAACGAGTCGACTGATTGACAACGCGATACTCTGATTTATAACTGGTAAAAGCTAAAGGTAAAAGATAGCGATAAAAAGCGCCTGGGTGTCGGCCACACGTGCTTATATAGGCGGCAACGCCATATTGGAGCACGTGACACCCCCACCCTAAGTCGTTTAGAGGCGAACGATGCCCACATCGTAACAATGTCATAAATATAAATAATATGGTAAATTATTTTATTGTTACTGTTATTCTCTAATTCATCAATGATAAATCAATAATGTAAATAAACAAATTAATTTAGCTTACCATCAACGGACATTTTTTTTGGAGTAATATAAAACACAATGATAACTTTGGCTTGCTTATTGACCTTGTTTAGTTATTATGAAAATATTTGAGGTTAAACTCACAGCGTGCCCCACACGTGCTCCTTTATGTTCACAACAATGGACCACAAATTTAGTCAAAAATTACACTGAAGAGCCCAGGAATGGACCTACTTCCGTTCCGATATTAATTCGCGCGAAATTCGAATTTCGAAAGTAAGGTAAAAGCCCCCATTATTGACACTATAAGAATGTCTGTGATTATTTGAATTTTTTTATCATATTTAATATTAATATAATCAACTTTTTTTGCATTGAACGTTTTAATTGATGTTTCTAATTGTATATTTAAATTAATTTACGTAAATAACAATAAAACAAATAAAAAATATATTAATTAAAAACCAACAAGTCGAGTACAGGTATTATTGACGGGGTAAAATAGTGTCAGAGCCAACTATTGACATACCAAGGACCCTATTATTGACAGGTCTAATGCGCATGCGCGGCAGTTTATAAAAAATTATTAAAGACCACCGTCAATCAGGTTCAAATTAATAATAAATATTTTAATTAAAAACGACAAAATACGATAATTAAAATTAAAAATTCATCTAGGACACACTTTTATTTTTTTTATAAATTCGACGACACTATTCTTGATTCGAAAATTTTTTATTCAATGTTTTGTTTATTATGAAATTACTAAACAGCGTGTTAACATAAATATATCGATATGTATGTTAAAGAGGTTAAATTACTTGAGTTTGTGGCCTGTCACTAGTTGACACGCGTGAATTTTTATGTACCGACTATTGACGTCCGCTATTTTTAAATGATAATTAAGATTTATCAGTCGAAATCAATGATTCTAGAGTTATTTAGACTATAAATAACCTGGAACAATTTTTAATAATACACTTACATTAGAACTGTATAGGGAAATCCGTTTCTAAAAATATGATCACTCTAAAAGAAATTGTTAAGAAATTTAAAACACTCTAGCGAAAGTGGCCTAGTCGGGAAAATAAATTTTTTTTACAGCGAATAGTTTATACCCAGAAGTAAAATTGAACTATTTTTCCATTTAAAAATATCAAAAAATTGATAAAAAGTTTTAAGCAATGTGATTATCTATACAGTTAATTAAAAAATTAATAAATTAAAACAATATGTCAATAGTAGGGGGCCTGTCAATAATGGGGGCTTTTACCTTATTGCGAGTATCGATACTTTCTTATCAAGTATCGATACTCGCGATGCTCGAAAATCGAGGTTAGTATCGAAAAAAGTATCGATACTAAGAATCGGGTTTCGATACTATCGATGAGTATCGCCCATCCCTAACATATATAATTCATCATTATATGGCACGATATATGTACCATGTATTTAACTTTATAAATTTTTGTATATTTTTCGATATATAGAATCATATAAGTTTCCCCATATATGTAAGAATAAATCAAATCTATTCTTTTCTGTCTTCCTCTCTCTGTTATAAGATTCAAACTATGTGTTCAGAATATATATATGCGCTAACTTATAAGTTTACATATATGATAATAAATATATATAATACATGTATTAACTTATAAACCTACGTATATAATTAATGATATTAAAACTTACTATATTATATATAAGAAAATATATATCGTTTCTGGCCACTTATATGGTCCCATATTGATTATATATTTTTCCATATATATTTATCATGTATGGTATTTTCATGCAGGTTAAAACACCTATCGAAAATTGGTTACGAGTTGTCCAGTTATTGCAAAATTACTGTTTTTTTTTTTTTTTTTATAATACATACTGATTCAAATATAACTTACTTTGTCGCATTTTCTTCATAAACAAATTTACTTTTGGCATGGCGAATACAACCTTCTTTAAGGGCCTTCTTAAATTGACGCTTTTCATCGGCATGCTCATCTCTATCACAATCATGCTTATTGTTCCCAGGACGATATGTCCCATTATCCCAAATTAAAGTCCCTGAGCATGATTTATTTTCCTTCCCTTTACATGCATAATAACTAAATAGAAAATTTAAAAAAAGGCATGGCAAAAATAAAAAATATTAAAAATCACTTATGCAAAAAATTTAAACAACAAAAAAATTTTATATATTTTTTTTAAGGAAGTATAAGAGTAAAGTCGAAATAATGAGATCAATTTAAAATTTTTAGGATCGATAAAAATATATTTAATACGTGTTGTGTTGAAATTTCAAAGACCTAGAATTCGTAGTTTATTTATAAAACGAGATTAAATATAGGTCATTTAACATTGTAATAATATACCAGATCTCTCACCTACTCTTGTTTTAATAAATTTTATGATGATAAAATAATGAGAAAGCTTTGAAAAACTCATGGTGTAAACTGTTACGTTCCCGTAATATTTTATTGATTAAATTTAATTAATTATTTTTAATAAAATAATTTTATACAATGTAACGGAAATCGGTTATGATAAGAGAGTCGCCGTGGCTCGCGGGTAGCCAAAACAGATGACGACGCATGAGACCCGGACCACGACGATTCTCTCACAGGGAACCTGAGATGCAGCGTCAACATTTTGTCAACTCTGTTGGCTTTATTATGTTTTTATAATGACTAAATAGTCAGTCCTACGGGAGAGCTCATGGAGCTCGAACTTCTGTTCTCTATAGAGTTAATAAACTCCATAATTATTTCTAAATTAATTTAACCTTATTGTGGGGTGCCAATTGGCACCCCAATATTTTTACCTACACTATGACCTATCCATAGCCCTATTACTACCCAGGGGCGAGCGCTTATCAGCTGTTCCACCCTATCCTATAACCCTGAGCGCTCAACAGCAGTTCGGGTTTCCCTAAAATTTCCTGCCGATTTTCCTACCATTCACCTGCCATTGCTATAATAAAAATATGGAGTTGGTACCAGCATCGAAAATATTTGAAATAGCGAAAATCAAGTAAAATTAATAATTAATAAAATAATCGACGACCACGGTCCACCAGGGGTCTATAGACACTCTAACGAGGCCAAACCTGGATAAAATTAAATAATTAAAAATTATTTTTTATTTTTAATTAATTTGGGGAAATTCCCAAAACGTAACAGTGGTGCTGTGACCAGGATCAGTGACCATTGTTTATAAACACTAAAAAATAATTTTCAAATAAATTAAATTAATATTGGAAATTTCCCAAACGTAACAAAACAAAAAAAAATTCAAAAATTATTGAAAAAAAAATAAATCAAGTTGAGGGTACGTAGTTATAAAATTAATTCAGTTTAAAAAATCTAAATTTTAAAAATATAGTCAACCATAGCAAATGTGGGTTATGTTGATGGCAACGTTGTAAATGGTGGGTCACGCGGGAAATTTAAAGTTTCAATGAAATAGGTTAGCAGAAAAGTCAAATAGGTAAAGGAAAGTATTATAAATATTACTATTTACTATAAAACATAATATGAATATTTACGTAGTTAAAAATAACGTTTTTTTCTATTACTCATTTTCTTGTAATTATTTAAAAATTTAGCAATGAACTAACACTTGGTCTGAATAGCATTACTTGTAAACATAAGACACACGTACTCATCACCAACACGAATAGAGCAGTCAACGCATGCGCAACCGCGGTACAATTTGCGGCGTTGACAAACTTTTAGAAAAATATTTAAAATGAAATAACTTATTATTTTATATAAATTTAAAATAAAGTATCAATTATTTATAATAATTTAGTTATTTAATGTAAAAAAGATTATTTTAGCAAGCTCAATGTTTTTAAATCACTAGTAAAAGCTTGTTACGTTTCTTGAAAGTACAGTCGCGAGCTAAATTAATTCTTCTCAATTCAGTTACTATGGTATCTATATACATATAAGCGAAGTACCACTGACTCATCACCAGATCTCCGAAACTATTAGACCGATTCATTTAAAATTTGGCATAGGTACTCCTTTTTCACTGTAGACGAGAGATAAGAAGGGATTTTGCGCAATTCCTAGCCAAAATGGATTTTTCGATAACCATCACGTATGCTACCCCCTCCCCTCCCACTCATTTTTCCCTTCCCCTCCCGTGCCTTCCTTCCTATTCCCGATCTCTCTCTCTTTTTTTTAAGGGGGTAACATATCATTTCGATTCTTCACTCTACGAAACCATCAGTGGCACCTATCAATTATAGAACTCAACCCAACCCTACTCTTCCCCACAACCGTTGCCATGGTTACCGTTGCCATGGTTACCGTTGCCATGGTTACTGTTACCATGGTTACCGTTGCCATGGTTACCGTTGCCATGGTTACCGTTGCCATGGTTACTGTTGCCATGGTTACTGTTGCCATGGTTACTGTTACCATGGTTACCGTTGCCATGGTTACCGTTGCCATGGTTACCGTTGCCATGGTTACCGTTGCCATGGTTACCGTTGCCATGGTTACTGTTACCATGGTTACCGTTGCCATGGTTACCGTTGCCACGGTTACGGTTGCCAAGGTTACCGTTGCCATGGTTACCGTTGCCATGGTTACTGTTACCAAGGTTACCGTTAACATGGTTACCGTTAACATGGTTACCGTTACCATGGTTACCGTTACTATGATTACCGTTACTATGGTTACCATTACCATGGTAACCGTTGCTATAATAACTGTCATAATGAATGAATTGTAATAACAAATTCAGTTGTCAATTAAATGCAGAGGAATCATTAGAATAAAAGTAAAAAGTTATTAAATACTAATATTCTATAAATCATTTACAGTATCTACAGTATTATTCTATATAATGTTAGGCAAATATATTTTGATTTCAAATTTTCTACCAGGTCGATTCAGCCTAAACTATTGGTTAGTTAATCATTTTTCTTCTGAAAGTTATAGGTCAAAATTAACCCATAATTGTAAGATTCTAAAATGGTTTAAAAAAGTAATATTATAAAAAATAAAATTTTAAAACGGTTGGCCCTAAAGGCCGTCCCTGCAACTTCCCGTTAATTTTATATTTAAGCGCTCAAAATTGTACTTACTCCGAGCCCAAAAATATGGTAAAAGTTTAATATAACATCATTTCTTAAATTCTAAAACCAAAATACTTTTAAATGAATTAACCGATTTTTACGCGATTGGTGGCATTCGACGCAGTTTTTCAGGCCTCATAAAGAGTCTTTGAGTTTTAATCGATCGAAGTAGGAATTTGGATGTAATTCCGCAAAAAACGTTTTTTTCTTTTTTTTTTTTCGACAACGATAACTCACAAACGAATGAATCGATTGTGACCGGGCTAGCGGCGATCGACGTGGTTTCTTGATGTTGAGAGCTGATTAGTTTATGGAATTGATCAGTAGTCGTTTAAAAGTAATTCTATAAAAACCACATTTAAAAAATTTTTTTTGTAGTATTTTTGAGATTTCCCAAAATATACCGGTTCGAATCGGTCTAAATTGTATTTAAAATTTAAGTTTGGTTGAGCCCTTTTGGATGGCACCAACCGCGATCAAATCGGTCGAGCTGTTCAAAAGTAATAAGAGGTTTACATACGGCCACACACACACACACACACACACACACACACACACACACACACACACACACACACACACACACACACACACACACACACACACACACACACACACACACACACATATACATGAAGATATACGGAGATCACCGCGGAAACATTCGGGGAGACTTCCTAGGACCTCAAAACGTGAACATCCGTTAAAAACTCGATTTTCGAAAAACGGAGTAAAATTAATAACTTCCCTATTTTTCAGCGGGATGTTAAAGATTTTGTGTGAAGTACGTGATTAACTTTGAATTGAAGACTTGAACATAAAACGATAATAAAACTATTAGAGATCGGAAAGAGTATATCAAATAATAATAATTATTATTCAATTTTATTTATTTCAAACACGCTTTCTATAAGTTAATGAATCTAAGATTATTAATAATCATAAAATGGTATTTGACGCAATTTATTGTAACTCATTCATTTGCGATTATTAATAACTAGGTAGCATAAGAAAAAGTAACAATCGACTATGAAATTAGAAACATCGACTTGGAGATTTTTATTGTTTGAAACTTTAAAATTTATGGTGTAAGTTTTAATTTTTACTATCGTCAATCTCAAAAATATCATCTTGCCATTGAAACTATACAATTCAGAATAATAATTTTTACTATTTGAAATTTTAAAAACTATATCTTTACTCTATACTTTTTATCTTTGAGCATAAGTATATTTTAACAGATCACTTATATATTTTAACCTTATACTTTATAATAAATAACAAAATCGTACCCGGGCGCCGCATTACTATTTGAAACAATAAAAAGTATTGATAATTCGGGTGAATTTTAACATTTTTTTTTTTCCGTGTAACTTATCGATGGTAATTTTCAGTCAAATTAATATAATTACATTCTTGTTCATATTCTCAATTAATATGTGATTATTTTCATAATCTCAATTACTAATATTAATATTTTATAAAAAAATGGTGCTGAGATAAGAAATTATCATCTGAATTACCAATCTTAATAACGTTATTGAAGTTGGCGCTTAGACAAAAGAATAATATTATATTTATTCATGTAATTTATAAACAAATTAAGAGCTGTTAAAACAATTATTTTATAGACAACAAAAGATATCAAATTTTAATTAATTATCAAAAAACACATCAGTTATAATTTTAAATAATTTTCTTTCATTCAATTGTGTTGTTGGTGAGTTTTGTTGATATTACTCTAATACAAAATTTATATTTATAATCTTTTTGAAATTAATCATTTTGTTTATATTATTCATCTAGGTTACACCATAAAATTTTATTGTATGCTCAGCGAAGCGGGTGGGTATCAGCTAGTATCTATATATATGTATTGTGAAATGAAACGCAGTGAATAGACTGCACATCCTAAACCTCCTTAAACGTTAATAAAATATTATTTAGTCTAATGTGGATATTGCTGGTAATTACAATACATGTGCTGGTAAATTGCACTACATGTAGAAGAAATTTTGTAAAGACTTCATTAAATTTTACTCCGTGAATTTTCTCGTAATATTCATATTTTAAATAATAAAGCCTTAAATTAATATGATTTAGTTTACTGTAGACTTTGATGGCCAATAAGTATACGAAATATCAACTTTTCATATTCAACGTTTATATATTCAACTTCAAGAATTTTTGTTTAGGAAATTTAATGGGCCACAAGAATATCCTAGAGCCAAATTTTTATCTCAAACAGTTTAAAAGTTATAATATTTTTAATGAAAAAAAAATTTTTGCATGTCATTTAAATGGGCAATTTCAAATGGCTAGCGACACCTGTTAAAATTGAGCTAAAAATTTTTTCCAACGGGAGAATTTTTTTCTTAATGTATAGGTTCTCTTCAAGCCATTTATTGGCTGCACTATTTAGAAAAAGAAAAATAAAAAATGAAAAAATAAACAGTCAAAATTAAAGGACACTAACATTTTCGTACATAGAAGTACGTGAATGTCGAATTATCGGGTTTGAGTTTTTTATAAATTATAATTAAACGAAGAAAATTAAGACAGTGATATTAAAAAGGGTTCCACAAAGATCTCAAACTATGAAAAAAAGAATCAAGTCAATTCATCATGCTTATAAAATGTTATCGCGTTTTTAAAGTTCCTAATCCCGTAAAAAAATTTTTTGATATGGCCTGATTTGGACGGTTCATATCAGGTCTGATATGGAAATTGGCCATATCAGACAATATATGTACAGATAAGATTTGATATGTTCTGATATGGACGTATCAAACTATATATAGTGAAATTAACATTGTTATCTTGGGAACTAAATTTATAGATAATTTTATAAAATTGTGTATAACTTTGTAAAGTTGTATATGCGATAATTGTCATGAAAAAAAAAAAAAAGAAAAAAAAAAGGCCATTCGGCAGCCGAAATGGAAGTAGATTTCTCACTTCAAATTTTAATTTAATCAAAAAAAATGTTGAAAATATGGTTTTCATTTAACCTTACTTACGCATTTCCTATTATAATCTAATTTTGTCAGTTGTATATTATTGTGCACAAAATTACCTGTTAATTTTAAAGTTATTTCATATTTCATTTTAAAAGTATTTATTTTATTACTTTTTATGTTTCAAAGATAACTGTACGCCTCATAAGCATAACTGGTCTTGTCATTACGATAGCACCCAGTTCTTATCGGATCTTAATGAAATTTCCCACACTGATTCTATAGGCGATTATCGGGGTGAAGTTCTAAGATAGGCTGAACCGGGTGATTAGTTTAAAAGTTATGGCTGTTTTAAATTTCCACGATTTTTCAAAAAAATCAGTTTTTATCTAGTTTCAAGTTTATTAAATTTTAAAACTCTAACTCAGATAATTTTTGTAAAAAATATCTAAAAGCTTGTCTAATAAGCTTTAATTTATGACTTTAAACTTTATGTTCTGACCATTTCTTCCAATAATTTAATAGCCTTAAAAATTTTAATGGAATCAAAGAATGTTGAAACTATGGTTTACATTCCTCAAAACTATTATATTATCAATGAACTTTATTTTTTAAGATACATTTTTGTTTTATAAATTAATTTTTTATTCATAACTACAAATAAAGATATCTTTTTGAAAAAAAATTATTTTAATAAATTATTTTTTTGAACGAAAAATTAAATAGTTCTTTGAAAATAAATAAAGTTATTAATAATTTATCGATAAACTTTTTTTTTAATTAAAAAAAAAAGGAAGAATATCAATAAAAAATAAACTTACTTCATTTTTTTTTCATTTATCAATAATCTTTTCTTTTATCATTAAGTTTATTTTTTATTGATATTCTTACTTTTTTTTTTTTTTTTTCAATTAATTTAGTTTAATTCAGTCTTTTGTTTTTTGTTGCTGTGACCGGAGTAATTTATAAGTTGATTTCCTTTCATTAACCACTTCAATGGTTTTTCTTCTCCCACGCCTCTGTGAATGTCAGTCATCGAGTCAATCATAAAATTTACATTGTCATCTGTAATAATAAAATTTTCTAATGAAAAATAAGAAAAAGGCCAGTACGAGAACTGTAAAATTTAGAGCGAATATAAAACACTCTCAGCGCTTTCGCGTTTGAAGTGTGCAAATCAACTTACTCAAATACTTTGGACTACCGGACACGATTATTTCTTCACCACGGTTGAATTTATCAGGTTCAAAGAAATTAATCGAAATATCTAATTTAAATTTCCCGTCAGTAATCGAGCAATAAGCTTTTGAAGGTACTGTGTTGTTCGAGTTTAATACTAAGAAATCACTCTTTAAGTATCCAGATGTTCCTAGTATAATAAGTTTTTTAAATTTCACTCATTAATTAGAAAGAAAATTTACAATTTACTTCAAACAATTGAAAATTCAAATTATTTAACTTCATTTTCTTAAAAATAAAAATTATTTTTCGATAAGATAAAAAGCCCCTATACCCGCTCACTTTTCATTGGAGTGAGATTTTTTAATTACTCAATATAAATGATTTAAAAAACCATATTTTTATTTTAATAGATATTTTTTGTTGTTTTAAGCATTAAAATAAAATTTTAGTTTGAAGAATGATGTTGACAATTATTTATTATCAATTCTTCGTCGCCTCTATACCGTCCACATAGCCAATTATTTCTCTATAATTAATTTTAATAATTTATATTTACATTTTGAAATTTAAATTAACAGATATTTATATGATACTGAAAGTAGCAGATATCAGACAATTTTATAATTTTTTTAAACAAATCACTTATAAATAACATATAATTTTGAAAATATAGACTAAAAAATTTTAAAAAATTTATATGAGCAATTATTTATTATTTTTTTTAAGGATTTAATTTACTTTTTTAAAGTAAATAGATTTATTCAAAGTCTGCTACTTCTAGTATCGTGTATTCATATAATAAGAAATTAATAAAAATCACTCAAAATATTTTCATTCAAATTTAAAAATATAACTCTCTAAAAATTAATTGTTAATATTTACTGCTAATCAGTGAATGGTCACTATTTGCTTAGCTATAAGTACACCACTAATTCAGTATTGTACTTATAGTTGCTTCTCAGTGAAAATCAACTAATTCAAAGTGAATTTCACTAATTAATTTTTAGAGAGTAAATTACTTACACATTTTGCTCCGGTTGAATTTTTTCAATTTCTTCTGTGGACGTCAACTCAACTTCATCAGCCATTATTTTTTATATTTTTTATATAAATTGAATTTCAAAATATCACTCAATCAAAAAGTTTTGAAATGATATCAAAGAAAAAATAGCTTGTTTATATATAGCTACTTAGCAACCGAGACAAACGACTATATACTTCGAAATATATATATATATATATATATATATATATATATATATATATATATATATATATATATATATATATATATATATATATATATATATATTAGACTGTTTCAAAAAAAACAACTATTTTTTTTTCTTCATTATATCGAAAATATTGTTGGAAATGACGAAAAAAAAATACTGTGAAAGTTTGAGCTCTTAATATTAATATTAACAACTGCCGCATCGCAATTTTCTATTTCCCGTTTAAATAACATGGGAAAATTTATTTTTCAAGCTTTGGAATTTTGTAGCTCATGGTGGGACCAATACTTCGAAATGTTCAAGACATGTCCTCATGGGAAATTTGACGCTCTACAAAAAAAGGTCTCTTATAATTTTTCGATATTTTTATTTCTCCAAAAGTAATTCAAAGTTAAAGTTAGATTAATGATAAATTTGTACATTTTTTGACGCAACCATCAAATTTATGAGAAAATTTTATTGGACATTTTTTGTAGAGCATTTCATTTCCTATAACTTATCTCTGAGAAAATTTCCGATATTTCTCACAAGTCGTAAGTTATTTGCAATTAACTGAAAATTTAATATAATTAATTTTATGCAACAAAATTTAGATTATTTAAAAATATTTTCAGTTAATTGCAAATAACTAACAACTTGTGAGAAATATTGAAAATTTTCTTACAGATAAGTTATAGAAAATGAAATGCTCTACAAAAAATGTCCAATATAATTTTCCCATAAATTTGATGGTTGCGTCAAAAAATTTAAAAAATGTAAAAATTTATCATCAATCTAACTTTAACTTTGAATAACTTTTGAAGAAATAAAAATATCGAAAAATTATAAGAGACCTTTTTTGTAGAGCGTCAAATTTCCCATGAGGACATGTCTTGGACATTTCGAAGTATTGGTCCCACCATGAGCTACAAAATTCCAAAGCTTAAAAAATAAATTTTCCCATGTTATTTAAACGGGAAATAGAAAATTGCGATGCGGCAGTTGTTAATATTAATATTAAGAGCTCAAACTTTCACAGTATTTTTTTTTCGTCATTTTCAACAATATTTTCGATATAATGAAGAAAAAAAAATAGTTGTTTTTTTTGAAACAGTCTAATATGTATATATATATATTATAACGCAAAAATTATGTACGATATGCGATACATTTTTGCGCTATAACTTCGTTCTCTGCCCTTAGCCTCCAGTCTCAGTACGAATAGGGCGCCAGGTAATTTTTATCACTGGAATCACCTAACCAGTAAATCTTGAAAATTAGATAAATTTTTGATCTGTGGAATTATCTCGAAACCACGCAAACTAAATAAAACTAAAACTAAAACTTAACAAAATGCTCAGAACTTATAAGCAAAAACTAAAAAACAGAGACTGGAAAACTAAAAACAGAGTTACGGTATGCCATGGTGTCGCTCAGTGTGTACGTTTATGGAGAGAGGGAGTGGTACGGGTTACATCATTCCAAATTCATGTAGATTATCAGTGGATTTGCAATTTGTATTTTACAAAAATAATCTTAAATCTCGACTTAACAATAAACAAAATACCGTAGCTTCGTACAAATAATTCTTCTCTATTACAAAATACTGAATCTAATAATAATAATAATAAAATTGATCTTAACAGAAGTAAATTGTCATCTAACTGATGTATTTCAAAACCTTACAAACAAATAAATTAATTAATTAAGGAACTGGAACCAGCCGATACTCGATTAGTATTCGGTGAACTAGACCAATAATGATGGATCCGATACTCTAGAACATTTACTTTGATCAAATGGTAAAACTAACATACATGGGTCTTATATTGACGTTGATCAGACGACAATTCGTCCAATAACTAAACGTGTTTCTTTTAATTACTTTTATAAAATAATATTAACAACAAATTGTGAACTTGACTCTAGACTGTAACAATATTCTCATAACTCTCCCAGATCTTAAATATTCTCTTTAATTAAACAGTAGTATGATATCTCAAGACTCTGACTCGAACTCAATTAATTATTAATAATTATAATAATTAGTTCATACCTGATTACTGATGAATAAAATATCAAGTAACGTGTTACACTGTTTTAAATAATACTTCTGTAACAAGAATCTTAATCTGTAGCTTTCCGCAATGCCATGAACTGTAACGCCAATACTGGACACGTCTGCTCGCTTCGAGCGACCAGAATCGAATCCCCCGAATCCCTACTCCCCAAACTAAAACATTGTTGCCATTGTTACCAACTCTACACTTCACTCCATAACTCCAACTCAATATCGAATACTCAACAGGCAATAACTTAAGGCGCACTCTATTGAGCATGGATATCCCAATGTGGTTGCTCTCCTGGACTTGGTTTCGGTTGAGATCGCAGACCAAATTCCAAAATTTAAGTGACCGACGGTTACCCTCAGCAGCACACTGGTCAAAACTGTCCACTGAGGCCTACCAACTAAACCCAAAACTCCAAAAATGACCGGAAATGGCGGCTTCCACAGCAATAATGGTCACTAAATTATCACTGAGTCCTGCCAATCATAATAACAAAAAAGACTGATCTCATGTACTTAATCCATAGTCCGTATTTTGGAGCGCTAGCATTTTAGCTAGACCTGTGCAATCCACATGGATGTCTCATAGGGATAGAACTAGGTTCTATCATCAGATGATACCGGGTGACTAATTCAAGTCCCGCTCCACGGTAACACTGACTTGTCCACATACTCAATACACCTAAACTGTAAACTAAAACTCAAATTTTATCATTATCTCAAACTTTAATCTCAACCCATATGCCATATTAAATTTCCACAATTCTGATTCTAAATCTTTAGTATATATTTTTCTTATTAACAGCTGTATCTGTAGGCAGCCGTTACTCTATATTTTATTCTTAAACTATAACTAAAACCAAAAATCTGTATCAAAATCGCTAATACCTGGACGCTAAATTCTAAGTCTTGAGTTACTATGCTCGTAAATACAACAAAATCAGTTGGTGCTTGTGACGTTCACTTCGATCCAAGCCTCGCACAAAAAATAACGTCACAATATATATATTCTATTTGAAGTTATGTTTCTAATAATTTATTTGATTAGGAAATTGTAATGTTTTATTATTATTGTTTTAAAATAATTCAAAATAAGTTATTTCAGTATATACATATATTGAATATAAAAGACTATTTATTGTAGTTGGCATTTTATTAAATTATGAGTCAGTTATTTAATCCGGGTTTAGTTGTCAGGATTCAAATCTGTACATTTATAATATATACAGCAATAATATTTTGAACCCAGAAAAAAAAAACAAGACTGAAAAAATAATTAAGATTGATTAAACCGAGTTTATTTTCATTCTGGTTAAAATTAATATTTCCAGTATATCTATTAGGGTGCTTTTTATTTTTTGAACTTTTTTTTTTTTTCTTAGCCCATATGAAAATTTTATTGTAGGCGACAAAAAAAAAATTTCCTGAAAATTTGAGCCCTTAATTTTAATTTTAAGAGGTCGCTATCTATTTTTAAAGTTTTCCCATTTAAAAAGCATGGGAACGATATCACATTTTTTTATAAAAATTCCTACCCAGGCAGTTCTTGAGCAATTCACTCGTTTTTGGGCTCGTTTCATAGGGCTTGTAGTCCTCTTTAAAATTGATCTTAGTGACATAGATGCATTTACAACAGTTCAAAAGTTATGAGACTTCAAACTTCAGAAATTTTTATTTTTACCAAAAAATACTAATTAATGGCTATTATTATTCCAGCTATCAACTTTCTAGGAAAAATGACATACAACTTTTGTAGTGTGTTAAATACTCTGAAAGAAATACCTAAAACAATTCAATATTATCAACGTTATTGTTTATTTTTTTAACTTTTCTCTTTTAAAGGGTTTTAGAATTATTTAATTTTAATTTTATTCTCGTAACAAATTGAACTTTTGTACTTATCCTTTTTTTTGGTATTAAATTAATCGAGCTTCATCAATTTTTATGTAGTTCTATGATTTAACGTATCGATCGAAGCGCCGATAGTTTTCGACGGTCTAAAATCTCAGTCTTTATGACTGAAATTGAATTACAAGTCACAAATCTATTATCATTTTCTTAATATTATTGTATTTTTTAATCATAGAACTACATAAAAATTGATGAAGCTCGATTAATTTAATACCAAAAAAAAGGATAAGTACAAAAGTTCAATTTGTTACGAGAATAAAATTAAAATTAAATAATTCTAAAACCCTTTAAAAGAGAAAAGTTAAAAAAAATAAACAATAACGTTGATAATATTGAATTGTTTTAGGTATTCCTTTCAGAGTATTTAACACACTACAAAAGTTGTATGTCATTTTTTCTAGAAAGTTGATAGCTGGAATAATAATAGCCATTAATTATTATTTTTTGGTAAAAATAAAAATTCCTGAAGTTTGAAGTCTTATAACTTTTGAACTGTTGTAAATGCATCTATGTCACTAAAATCAATTTTAAAGAGGACGACAAGCCCTATGAAACGAGCCCAAAAACGAGTGAATTGCTCAAGAACTGCCTGGGTAGGAATTTTTATAAAAAAATGTGATATCGTTCCCATGCTTTTTAAATGGGAAAACTTTAAAAATAAATAGCGACCTCTTAAAATTAAAATTAAGGGCTAAAATTTTCAGGAAATTTTTTTTTTGTTGCTTACAATAAAATTTTCATATGGGCTAAGAAAAAAAAAAATGTTCAAAAAATAAAAAGCACCCTAATATCTATATATTATTAATATATAGATTTACTGACAACATTAATTAAAACCCGGATAAAAATAAACTCGGTTTGAAAAACTGGCCCTCAATATATATATATACATATTAGGGTGGGTCAAAAAAATCGAATAATTTATTTTTGACTTTATACTCTGAAAAATGGTTTCGTAGACACCTAAAAAGAATTCTTCCCAAGTATGAGCTCTTAATTATAACGGGAAGGTCCTCCGCTTTGCGAGTTTCTATTTTTTTCGAATAATCCGATAGAAAAATTTATATCTCGCTTCAAACTGCTTGGAAAAATATTCCGTGACATAGACTTTGTAAGAAATTGAATGCTCTACAAAAAAAGCTTCTTATGATTTTTTCAAAAACCCAACTGATCAAAAGATATTCATAGTTGAAGTTTGGCTATTTTAAGGAAAATATTCGTTTTTATTATGAATTTTATAAGTCGATGAAAAAAAATTATTTCGAATTGCGGAACTCATGATTTTGTAGGAAATTTACTGCTCTACAAAAATAGTCTCTTATGATTTTTCGATTAAGTAAAGCCGTTACGAGATATCCATCGTCAAACATTAACGAATACCAATATTTCCAGTTTTTGATCAATAATTCAATAAATTTCAATTTAAATTATTAATTTCAGGAAAATTTACATAAATTTGAGTTTCGATGGATAAAGAAATGATGAAAACAATTTTTTCAATATTGTTCTCAGTCTTAAGCTTGTTTATTTGCATCAAAACAAGAAATTAGAGCATTTTTTTCGACATATAGCCAATGATTAGTTTAATTTAAAGTGAATGACACATTTCTTTGTCAAATTTAATATGAAAAGTATTGAATCGAGTGAAAAACAACCAGTATTTAACTTTTTTATAGATAAATTTTTTTATTAAATTATCAATTGCAATTTAATTGTCAATATTTTTAACATAACAGTACGCTATTACTATAAATAATTTTCCTATATTACAATTTGGGTATGTTTCTTGATGTTCTTTGACAACTTGCAATAAGTACTGGAATCGTTCTTCGTTTTTTATCGTAATCATTAGCTATATGTCGAAAAAAATGCTCTAATTTCTTGTTTTAATGCAATCAAACAAACTCACGACTGAAAATAATATTAAAAAAATTGTTTATAACATTTCTTTACCCATTGAAACTCAAATTTATGTAAATTTTCCTGAAACTAATAATTTAACGACTAAACGAACTTACCTGCAAGTAAAGTTCTATCGTAATTGTATGAAGCGCCTCCTCCGAAAAGATCACCAGACGTAGTACCTACTCCAATGCTCAGAAAGTCACAAAGTTCAAAGTAAGAACTAAAAAATTTATTAGTTGCTTACTTTAATATGGTATGTATTGTATATATATAGATATCTATAAAAACGATCTTCATTATTTTAAAGATCTACCGATACGAATGTAAAAATGGGATAAGAGAAAAAATTTTTTAAAGGGCTGGGTGGGACTGATCTTTTCGGAGGAGGCGCTTCATACAATTACGATAGAACTTCACTTACAGGTAAGTTCGTTTAATCGTTAAATTGTATTACGCGCCTCCTCCTCAAGATCACCAGACGTAGATGTTTAAAGAAGAGTATCGGGAGATTCATGAGTATTAATAAAAATTTTTTTTTTTTTTTTTAAAAAAGAAACAATTATTTTATTATCATCTTCCAAGGAATAGAAGTAAACAATTATATGTATTTAAACAATAAATTAATTATTTTTTGTACTTATAACAGTTTTGGCAAAAATAGTACAATCTTCTATGATCTTACGATCATAAAATCTTGCAAAAGTTTGCGAAGATTGCGTCCAACCTGCAGTTTTTTGAATTAAATCTATGCTTACTCCGTTCTTTTTTGCTGAAGAAGTTGAAGCGTGTCGTGTGCTGTAAGCAGTAAATTTTGAGGTATCTACTCCACTTAGATGAAGGACTTCTTTGATCCATCTACTTAAAGTTTGAGTAGAAACTGCATTATGAGGTTTTTTCCAAGAAATAAATAGATTTGATGTACTGCCTCGAAAATCTTTAGTCCGTTTTAAATAATTTAGAAGAGTTGAAGCAACACAAATTGATGTATTCTCAGTAAAAAAAGGAAGGATTAAATTTGGTTGAGTTGATTTTGGTCCTGACGTTTTTAATTGACTTGTAATTTTAATTTCAATATGATTATCCGATTGGTCTATATTATTTAAATTGATGGCAGCTAAAGTCTGGATTCTGTGACCAGTAGTGCGGGCTAAAAGAACCACTACTTTATACGACAAATGTTGTAAAGATAAGTCATCATTCGGGAACCATTTCGATACAAAATCAAGGACAATTTTAGGGTTCCAAGTGCTATTATATTTAGGACGAGGTGGTCGAATTTTGGATACTCCTTTACAAAATCTTTTTACATCCGGATTTTCACCTAATTCTGGACCTAAAATTAAAGCAACAGCTGATCTTAGGGAGTTGACAGATCCATAAGATGCTCCTTTATCCACTTCGCTTGTTAGGAATCTTAGAACATCCGGAATTTTTGCTGTGAAAACAGAAGTATTTGTAAGATGACAAAAATTCCACCATTTTTTCAATGCTGATTCATATTGGCGTAAACTGGAGTCCGACAGTGAAGCAATACTTATTTCACTTGTAGTAGAGGAAATGTCTTTCAAGTTATACATTTGCTTGATAAGATTCCTCCCACCAGGGAAAGCTGGGAGCTGAGAGGATGAGGTTCCCTATTAGAGGAAGAAAGTAGATTTAAACTTGGTTTAAAAATTATAGGTGGAGATTCAAACATTGACATACACCGAGGGAACCATGCTTGCGATGGCCAATTAGGAACTATTAGTAAACCTCTGGTATTATCACTTTCAATTTTTTTTAATACCTTTGGAATCAACGCAAAGGGAGGGAAAGCGTAAAAGAAAAATTTGTTCCAATCTAATGTAAATGCATCAATTGCAATTGATCCTGGATCTTTTTTCCATGAAACGTATTTATAGCATTTGGTATTAATACGACTAGCAAAAAGATCGATTTTCGGATAACCAAACGTTTCACAAAGTTGAGTGAAAGCTTGAAAAGATAAGCTGTATTCAGTTTCTGGTTCTAATCGTCGAGATTCATAATCAGCAGTTATATTATCTTTAGAACTAATGTAAGAAGCAAAAATAAAAATATTTTTTATCTCACACCACTTCCAAATAGATTTAGAAATTTTACTAAGATTTTCAAATTGAATTCCACCCATTCGATTTATATAAGCAATAGCTGTAGTATTGTCGATACGTAAGAGGATATCACAATATTTCAGCTTACTAGCGAAACATTTTAAGCTGAAAAATGCAGCCTGCAATTCCAAAAAATTTATTGGATTTTTACGTTCATCATTATTCTAAAATCCATGAGCTTTTTCTGTACCACAGCAAGCACCCCAACCAGTGAGCGATGCTTCAGAAAAAATCTCTAAAACATATGTGGGACTTTTAATCGGATTAAAAATATTCTTGATACGTAACTTCCACCAAGTAAGATCTTCAGCAACTAATGAAGATAACACTATTGACGCTTCATAATTACCCTTGTATTTTTCCAAAGCAAGAAACTTTTCTCGCTCTAAACTTTTCATGTATACCCAACCATATCTAGCTGCAGGGCATAAAGATCCTAAAATTCCAATTAAAGAAGCGAAATCTCTAATTTTATGACGAGAATTGACCTTGAATTTTTGTAATAGGTTAAGTGTATTTGTAACTTTAGTAATGGGTAATTCAATTTTCATATCCTTGGAATTCAAAATAAAACCTAAGAATTTTTGTTTTTGAGATGGTACAAGATTACTTTTTTGTTGATTGATAATAAATCCAAGACTTTCTAATAAAGAAATTGATTGTCGGATATTAGCTAAGCATTCTTCTCTAGAATAACCGATTAATAAAAAATCATCGATGTAAATGACAGAAGAGAATCCTTGTTCTCTTAGAAAAGAAATGATAGGTTTCATTAATTTAGTAAAAACGTATGGTGCAGTGTTTAAACCAAATGGTAAACAATTAAATTCATATAATAAACCATTAAATATAAATCTTAGATATTTTTTGTAAGAATTTGCAATAGGAATAAGATAGTAGGCATCCTTGAGATCTACTGTTGCCATAAAACAAGAAGGGCGAATTAAATCACGAGCAGTTCTTATATCTTCTAATTTAAAATGTTCAGTTTCGATGAATTCATTCAACTTTTTAAGATTTAAAATGAATCGACTTGTACCATCTGGTTTAGGAATAAGAAAGATACTTGAAATAAATTGATTTTTATCTACTAAACATTGTTGAATTGCACCTTTTTCTAATAATTCTCTAATATGATTAGATAATTGTAATTTTTCAGATAGAGACCAACATGGTTCCTTAGGTGATACGTTTTGTTTTGGTATATTGGTAAAAGGGATGACATAACCATTTAACCAACTTAAAATGGTTGTATCAGAAAATAATTTTTTCCACAAAGGTAAAAAATATTTTAAACGTCCAGCCAACACACTTACCGGTTGGACTAACGTCGTTTCTTCGAGGAGACTGGCCCCCCCTGTTTTTTCCAAGACTGACGGTAACTGGAGGTTTTTGGAAGCTGATTGGTTGTTTTGTGTTGTCCCCCCGTCGACAACTGATGATTGTAAGGTTGACGGCGGGGGCCGTTCAAGTTTTTTGAAGATTTTTGAGAAAAATTTGTTGAAGATTTAATTGACGGTTTGAGATCTTTTGATGATCTTTCTAGAGATTTTGCCATTTTCAAATTTTCGCCAAGATCTTTACCAAATAGCCATTCATCAGCGGTAGTAGCAATTAATGTTTCTTTAATTGAAGAATTCAGATTAGAACATATAATAAGCCGTCTTGTTAAGGTCTCATCCCGTTGAAGGTCTACCGAAATTCGACCTATATCACTTAAATTAGATATTAAAGTGAGAGAATCCAAAGAAATACCTTTAAGCAGGTTAGATATCATAGAGCCTACAGTGGATAAGCATACTGAAACTTTTTGTTGTTTATCCACTATCTTTTTGTCTCTATTTATGATTGGATCCAATAATGATGCTTTAATTTCAGCATTCAATTTTGGAGGTTCAAAAAAAATACAATTTTCTGGAGTGAGATGTTTTTTGGAAAGAGATTTTCTTTCTTCTTCCGGTAGATCTTTTTTAATAATATCCTCCCAACGAATAACCACATCATTATGGATGGGAGAGGTACGTTGATTATCTAAATCTAATCGCTTGCCTATAGCCTCTAAAACTTCTTGGCCAAGAACTGGCTCATCGGCTTTAACAGCATCTCCTACCGTTTGATTGCTTGTTTGTGAAACAACAATCAATGGATCAACAACTTTTGATGGAACATCCACTGGTGGCACAGTAACTGGTGGAATAGATTCTGGTGGAGTAATTACAGAAAGATCAACAGCTGGTAGATTATTGTCTGATAAAGAATTAACCACTGGTGGAATATTATTTCTTCCATTGTTAGAATTAAGATGAGAAAATAATAACGAATCAATATCAATTATGGGATGAGTTTGAGGATTAGAGTGTGATTTAGTACTCCTTGGATGTCTATGGGGAGATGAGTCGTCCCGATGACGGTGTGAATGATGACGAGAGACATCATTACGATTTTTATTTCTTCTTGATGACTTTGATCTAGATCGAGATTTACCTGAAATCAAGGAGTCAGAGCTGCAGAATTCCATCCTTATAAAAATTATTGATTAAAATTAATTAAGTGTACTTGACACTAAATTAATTTCATAATAGTCACTTGGACTAATATTATTATTATTATTTTTTTTTTTTTATTATATCCAATAAAAGAGTTTTAATGAAAACTTGTTCATTTATATTTTATTAATTACATAAGACTGTAATTAATAGCGTTACTTGAACGCATAATTTGAAATAAAAACCTTACTTGAAGGATAAAGACTGAAATTTATTTAAAATGTCAGACTTACGATGTTTTTTATGTTTTCGTAAATGACGAATTTCATCTTCTTCCCGTTCCAATTTTCTTTTCAATGAATTAATTTCCGAAATCCAATCCATATTTCGGAAATAAATATATCAATATTGGTGATATCAATCGTAAATATGAAATAATTTATATGAAATAAAAATTAAATGTGACGTTTTCTTGAGCACAAAGAAAAGGAATGAAGATCGTTTTTATAGATATCTATCTATATATACAATACATACCATAGTAAAGTAGCAACTAATAAATTTTTTAGTTCTTACTTTAAACTTTGTGACTTTCTGAGCATTGGAGTAGGTACTACGTCTGGTGATCTTGAGGAGGAGGCGCGTAATACAATTTAAATTTAAATTTATCGAATTATTGATCAAAAACTGGAAATATTGATATTCGTTAATGTTTGACGATGGATATCTCGTAACGGCTTTACTTAATCGAAAAATCATAAGAGACTATTTTTGTAGAGCAGTAAATTTCCTACAAAATCATGAGTTCCGCAATTCGAAATAATTTTTTTTCATCGACTTATAAAATTCATAATAAAAACGAATATTTTCCTTAAAATAGCCAAACTTCAACTATGAATATCTTTTAATCGGTTGGGTTTTTGAAAAAATCATAAGAGACCTTTTTTGTAGAGCATTCAATTTCTTACAAAGTCTATGTCACGGAATATTTTTTTCCAAGTGGTTGGAAGCGAGATGTAAATTTTTTTATCTGATTATTCGAAAAAAATAGAAACCCGCAAAACGGAGGACCTTCCCGTTATAATTAAGAGCTTATACTTGGAGAGAATTTTTTTTAGGTGTCTACGAACCTATTTTTCAGAGTAAAAAGTCAATTTCAATGTCGACTTTTGAGCTCTCTTTGACGTCAAATTTATGTGAAATTGTTGTTTAAAACTGCTATTTGACGTCCGTAGGACATCAAAATTTGCGACGTAAAAAACGACGTCAACAAATGACGTCAACAAGACCTCAACTAGAGATATTTTTTACTTTTTGATTCTTGAATTTACTTTGTTGAATAGTTGCTAGATGTCGCGAGCTGACTTTTCTTCGATATGTATCAAACGATAAAATTGAATCAAAACAATTTAGGTCAATTTGAGCTACTACTGCAGTCAAATTTTGCCATTCAATTTTTGATGTCCCTTACGCACAATTTGACTGTTGGTTGAGCTCAACTGGCTATCAGGGGTAGTTGTTATGCTAAAGTATAGAACTGTCATATTTTATACTTGGTTTTTCGTATCATTGGTACACTCGTTGTCACAGACTACAAAATCTTAGCCATGCAGGGGACCAGGCATTAATGACAACGAGTGTATGCTTTAGAACGTCCATGAACCTGGCACCAAAAATCAATTTTTTTTTAAATTTGATAGAAACAGATCATTTGTTCGTTGTTTGTTCTTATATGTTCGCTTAACATATTTTTTGTTTGAACAATGGTTACTTATAAAAAATACAAATAAAATATCTCTGACGTTGCCGCTTTATCTTTAATGACACAGTTTAATTAGTAAAAGTTTACTTTGAAAAAGTTTTCTTGAGTCGTTCGTAAATTTCCATCAACTTCGGAGTTTCCCAATTTTTACGACAGTTTGTATGCAACTTGCTGTTGAATTTTGACGTAAACTTACTGTCCAAATTGGAATGCAAATTTACTTTAAAAGTTGACAATAAAAAAGTTGTCGTTAATTTTTAGGCAAACAATTTTTACGTCAATTTAATGTTAATTTGACTTGAAAAATTGGGAAGTATATTTTTACTGTCCAATTGTAGACAATTTTATATATAAATTGGCTTACCTTCTGAAATGGTAAGAATAATCATTACAGACTTTTTTTCTAGTAAAAAGTTACCTTTAAATTAAGGAAAATTAACCGTAAATTTCTTTTTCCAATTTTTACCGTCAAATTTGTCGGCAAATTCTGGCTGCAGATTTCAGGCAATTTCAACATTAAAAAATGTTTAATGTTTAAAAATCGCATCATATTTATTAAGAAAAAATAATTATGTACTTTATTTTTAAATTTGATTTATACTATATTTATTGTTATATCCGGCTTGCCGTATATATTAAAGGGGCTTCTTTGCCGCGCTCGCTGTAAAGTGCAGCGTTAACAATTTTAGGGATAGCAACTTCGGCCAACACCTCGTTGCACGTCATCAACGTTTCCTCCAATCAGGGAATTACACTTGACTGTATTTTAGACTCACCCAATTATATATTCTGAATTATTCGCTCCAGAACCGCGAACCGAGGTGATAAAAACAACGAACACCAAGGTGCGGCAGCCTATGACGCTTGAGAAGTTAATGTATCTTCCTTGCTGGCCCGCGTGAGTTCTAAACCGTGTTACGTTTAGGCAACCCCTTTTTCTATTTTCTATTTCTCTTAAACCGATTAGTTAATTTTCATTCATAAAATCTAAACAGTCAAGTATACTATAAAATCCCACGGGGAGATCGTCTCGATATTGCACTCGAGGAGGCGTGGCAAGTTGCTTGTTACCGTTAAAATTTCAATTCAAAATTGTCTTTTCGAAATTATATTTTCCTATTCCAAAAATCACTTCACAGGAAGTGATTTTTATGATAATTGTTAAGTGTGTAAATAGCGATTCTCGTCCGAGTGAATTGCTGGAGTCGGAGATTCAGACCGAACTCAAATGAGCTAAAGACTCAATAAATACAAAGTGTAAAACCATAAGTTTAAGTAATAGTTAAGTGTAAATCCAAGAGATTTAAGTTTAAAGAAAGAACCTTAAAGATAAGAACGATTTAACATCTTGTGAACTGAGTACGGCGAGCCCATTGGGAAATGTTTCAATAAACATCTATCATTGGGGAAACCGGCATATTAGATTATTTCTAATATTAAGAACCACATCCCTTTTTCCTGGACCAAATCATCTTTCAACCAGAGACCAACAGAAGCCGTTCACGAGAGTTGCAGTCCAGAGATCGTAAAGACCAACTTGCAAGTAAGCAGCGAACAACGAAAGTTAGGTGATATTATCAATTTCTCTAACGTATAAAATCTAAATTCTGCATCGAGTACACAGAGAGGCCCCTGCGGGGTTTATCGTTCGAGTTCTCACAATAAAAATAAAACCTAGAGCTAATCCTCTAGGAAAATCAGCCTGTTTGCCCGGTGCCTCCCACTTGAGGCCCACGCGACCATTTCCGATAATTAATTATTATTAATTAATTAAATCCGGACATAACATTATAAAATAAATATTAAAATAATGATATGCTTGTAATGTCATTTCAACAATATTGGTGTAAGATTAGTTGAATATATTATTCATAAAATAGAACACATTTTTCTTTATTTGTGAAACCAGTTATACGATTCAAATACTATAAGATTTTGGATATCTGATATAAAAATGGAATTTGACTTCGAATGTAGTTTTTTTCAATCTTGTTGTCTTTATATTATTTTTAGATCAATTGAAGGATACTTCACAGTTACCTCGGCATGAAAACAATAAAAAAAGTATTTTATATTATATATTAATCTAAACAATTATTGTTTAAATTAAACTAAACTTTATTTTAATTTTAATTTTTCTAAATCTCATATTTTTTATCATTATTTATACTTATTCACTTATTTTTTTTTTTTTTTTAATTAATACTTAGTTTTCTTAAACTCTTTTTTTGTATGAATTTTTATTGGTTTATCTTATTATCGAATATATTTAAAAAATAATAATAACATTTTAACTGAGTAAACTGTTACCTTAAGATACTTTATTCTTCATCTTCTGATGTGAACTCAAATTTTAAATTCGGTAAAGAGACAAAATCATCGATGCCTAACATAATTGGGATTAACTGGATACTTGATCCATCATTAATTTCAAAGCAGTAATCGTTTACCAGAGGGTCATTTGTAAATTCATCTAAAACTCCAAATCGTGCTATCGAACTGTTTATAATCACCAATTGATGCAATTTTATTTGATTAATAATATTTTGCAACATGATATTTATACAAATAACGTATCTCACAATTAATCCTTCAGATAATAAAAAAATAAATTTTTCATCATTTTCTATCAATTTAGTTCCTGATACTCTTGCGACAAAACCAACAAAACTAGTCATGAGAAACCAGTTTTAACGAAGTTAATATGGATCATTGAGATCATTAATATATATATATACTAGCAGATCCTGCCCGCTTCGCGGGCAATAAATATTGTATTACTAAGATAAATTATCACATGTATATATTATATACATATACATATATATATATATATATATATATATATATATATATATATATATATATATATATATATATATATATATATATATATATATATATATATATATATATATATATATATATATATATATATATATTATAAAAGAGGTTTTTGTGCCTATAATACGATTTGAAGTAGAAACTAACTTGATAGCTATGAGGGTGTGAAAGATGGGAGTTTAAATAATATGAACTTTGAAAATGGATCTATGATTGATGGTGAATATTCTACATTGTTTTGGGAATTTCAAGAATAATCTAGACATTTCGGGAATAATCTTGAAATCTCAGTTCTAACATATAAATTAGTTTTTCAAATTATTCGAAAATTAATTCTAATTAATCTGGAATGCTTCAAAATGAATTTGGTTAATCTAAATTACTCAAGATTAATTTTAATGAGTCAAGAATGTTCTGGATTGTTCTAAAAATTTCGAGACTCAGCTAGAATGCTCTAAACCGCACTTAGTTGATTTAAATCACTCAACATTTATTCTAAATAGTCTAGAATGTTCTACATTGTTGCGAATATTTGGATGATCATTCGGAAAGCTCTAAATTACAATTAGCTGATTTAAATCTTATAAAAATGATTCTAATCGGTCTAGAATGTTTTGCAAGGTTCCGAAAATAACATTCTAGAAACTTCAAATATATATATATATATATATATATATATATATAGGTATGTATTTACATTAATGTAAATGTAAATGCATTAAATTAAATTACATTAAAGTTCAATAAATTAAATTACTCAAAAATGATTTCATTGATGTTGGATGCTTCCGATTGTTTTAAAAGTTTGGAAAACGTGATAAAAGTTGAAATATATATCTTGAAGTCGTAAGTTATACGAAAATAATCGGAGTAGCCCGATCGAAAAATAGTTTAGAACTATCGGAATTTATTTGAGGGGATGTTCGACGTTCAAATATTTTAGAACTTATCAAATCATTGTCGAAATTTCAGAGCAAAAAATGTAACATGTAAATAAAATCACCACCAAAAAAAATCCAGCGAAGCGGGCGTTCACAGCTAGTATATATATATGCAATAAAAAATTTTTATTAAAACTATCATCTGCATAACAATAAAATTTCTCAACATTAAAGTTACTATCAGACATTTAAAATAAAATTTTTGTATTTTAAAACAAAAATTGAATTTGATGATGATCATTATAATTATTATAAGTATTTTCAGTACTTTTTAAAATAATAAGGTAAAAACCTCATCTATATCCGCTCTCTTTTCATTGGAGTGAGATTAAATCACTCAATATAAATTGATAAATAAAATGAAAAATCATATTGTTAGTTTTTTCTAGTTTCAAGTATCAAAATAAAATTTTACTTTGAAAAATAATGTTAATAATGAATTATTATTAATTTTTTAAGCAAGGTTCTTGAGTGTATTCGTAGTCGCTCACTTAAAGTTGTCATGTACCATTACTCGATCAACACATGGCTCTATACTCGCTTAAAGTCAATATCGATTAAATTATGATAAGTTTATTAATTTGGAAAATAATTTATAAATTATGAACCTTATTTGTACATAATATAAAATTTTATGAATTTCAAAAATATATATAATAAGATATAAGAAGTTTTTGTTGTATTTTTTAGCTTACAAATCTTAACATTGTTAACCTTGTACATTTGTTTCGCAATTTTGAGGTGATGACCTTGTATAAATTCGAAGATTAGCTAAATTGATCGATTAGTTTCAAGATGGTGGTCATTTGAAACTAATAGAAATATGGTGGGTAGAGGTACCTGTATCCTCCATATACAGAAGTTATAATCATGACTATTTTAACTTATTCCACAAATAACTTACAAATTTTGTAATGGGTCCACTTATTTTATTAACTAATGTGGTCGTAATAAAACAAGGGCCCACACATATGTAAAACTTACGGTGTTCTACGTACCTGTCCAGCTATGCTCAGTGGAATCTCAGGACGAGGATAACCCCGTACTGGACCACGCAGTATTAAAATTAGAGAGAGATCTTATACTAAACTTATCAGGAAGGTTGTTATTAATTTTAGAAACTAAATGTATTTAATTGCACTATAAAAAAACTATGGCATTTATTTCAACGAAGTCACATTACAAAATAATGATGAAATTATGAACAATAACTATAAATGACTAATGAAACTGACTCGACTGATTTTACTAAACTAAATGACTCGACTGACTTAATTAATTAATTACAACGACTCTTCAATCCAAAAAAATATTATTTCACAAAACAAAATAGTTAGCCCGACAATAACAAAACGACTCACTTACTCCAACAACTCCAATCCAAGCCAGTCCTTCCTTCCACCGAACCTTTACCTCCATGACCAGAGCCTCCAACCAGTTCCTTCCAATCCACCGATTTATTCCAAACATTTCCAAGTCCACCAGGTCCAATCCACAGTAATAATTATAGAATTATAAATAATTTAAATAAAACTTAATTAACTTAAGTAAGGATAAGCTTCCACCTGAGGTGGGCTTATATGCTCTTGGCCCATTATACGTATAAAATACCAGTACGTGTAGTAGTAGAAGATGGTAGTAGTAGTAGAAACCAAGGTGATAGTGGTTGAGCACGTCCGTCTATGGCGGTTGCTGCGAGCCAAGAGACCGACAGCTCGTCGTCTCTGGGCCTCGTACCTCCCCACTCAGGCTAACCAACCCCTAGAACCAGAAATCGAAAACTCGACCGTAGCGACCCCGGCGCATCAGTGTCTGTATTTTCTTCAATATTGACAGTTGTTGAAGAAGAAGGGCGGATCTTTTGGCGCGAGTCGAAATTTAAATTAAAACGTTGTGTGGAATGCTTCCACCCCGTTACAATTTATATTATTTTGTTATAGACAAAAATGATGATGGTAAATTGAATGGATTTCCATTGGAAAAATATTTTTTTCCACCAGATGTTGATGAAATCAATGAAGGTGAGTAGTATATTTAAATGTAAATGAAAAACTACTAAACAAAACATTTTAATTACTTTTAACGTTAATTTTTGTTTTCAGACGAAATTAAAATTGATCCTCGATGTGTTTACAGTTTAGCAAAAAAAGCAATAATGCAAATTAAAAATTGTAAGCACTTTACCGGGTGTTATACTTGCTGGTTAACGGGTTATTATGTGAATAAAAGCAAGAAATGTGCTGTATGTAGAGCTCCTTACGAAAAATTTGAATTGCATTTTTAAATGATTATCTTGAATACTGTTAAAAATAATTTTATCAAGTTGAAACACTATTTTTAATCGTAAAAATCAATACTGAAATAACAAACTTCAATAAAAAAAATTTATTGTTCATACAGTTGTTACATAATAAAAAAATAAATATATTTTTAATCCTTTTCCATTTATACAGATTTCAAATGTCCGAATGCATCGGAAGGAATCACCTGCTTCTCTGCTGGAACTTTTTCAATATCTTCCATTGTCTCCGCTTGACTGTCATCAAGATCGAACTTGATTTCATCTGGATTCTTGACCTTTTCATCATCTTTCTCACTCTCAGCAATTTCTCTGACGAAGTTGATCGCATCTCTTGGAACAGCAGGAGTGCTTCCTTGAGGAACTCTTGCAGAATAAGCAGTTTTTATGTCCAACAGCCTCATTGCATTAACAGTATTTTCGTTGGGTATGGTATTGTTTAGCATTTGCGTAGTCATCATATCACTTTGGGTATTGTACATCCCTTGCATACTTAGCTACATCCTCAACATCTCTTTCATCGTTTCTTCAGTGTTAGGACAAACTTCAAACTCCTTCTAAATCTGACAGAACTTCGAGAAGACTACTTTTGCATCCGACAATTGTCCATTTTCCTTATAGAATATGTCGAAGTCTACCCAGAAAGTGTGGAATTTTTCAACAGTTGGTTGAGGCTTCACTATCTGGACTGCTACTGTAAAAGTGTTTACTATTTTCTGAAGCTGTGCTTCGTAGAATTTTATGCGCTTGTGCCAATAAAGAACGTTGTGAGGATTCTGTCTTACCAGAACTGAGTTGAGTAAGAAAGTTCTTCGCTTCATAAAGTGCTCGAATCTCTCAAACCTTAGATCTAGTTCTACATCGTCATCTTCAGTCCTGCTTGGGTTTTTGCTTACTTCTTCCATACGTTTCTTCATTGCTATGTCTTAAAAACTATGAATAAGCATTAAAAACCTGGGTGAAATCTCTAACAGTTGACACGGTTTGAATTGCTTCCTTGTAAATGTCTCTTTCAAACATACCTCTACTGATGTAATAATCAGCCAGGGAATTCCAGAGACATTACCGAATTTGTATACAAAAGCATGTGCAAATATGTTAGTGCTATTATTATCCCGTTCGAATTAATGATTTAATAAATGGTGTAATTTTCTAAATAAATAAATTATTGAAAGCTTAAGGCCAAATAATTATTTACGTAATAATTTAAATAAATATTAGCATTAATTATATATTTTAAATTTCTTCAACTTACCAATGCTAAGGCTAATATTGTTCATTTATACATATTTTAATTTATATTCTTTCGTTTTTACTAAGATTTTTATTTATACCGATTTTATTTACTCACTTTTTATTTTTGTTCCTTTTTTTATTCAGATTTTTATTTCAACATATTTTCACTTATATACATTTTGTTTATATATTTCTATATATCTTTTAAAGTATAGTTATACTTTTTTTTAATTAAACTTAATTTATAAATATTTTTATTTTTTTAAATAGTTTTTAAATTAATTACTATTTATTTTGTATATTTCTTTATTTATAAAGATTATAACCTATCAAACTTTTAATTCACAATAATTATAACATTTACATTTTTATAAATGCTTTAATTCGTTTTGACATGAATAATTTGAGTGCCATTATTTTTGTTATTTTAATATTTTCTTAATCTAAACTTAATTTTTGCATTTATTTAAATTTATTGTTGACAAAATATAAACTATACATTTATTTTTGTATATTCCAATTCGGATTTTCATGTACAATTAGTTGACAATATAGGGAAATTTTTCATAGGAATTTTTTTTTTTCTCATCTTAAACTACTTATAATTTTATTTGTACACATTTGTTTTTATATTATTATTCAATTATTCTTTTTTTTTTACAGTTTTTATTTTCTACTAACTTTTTATTTATAATTATTTAACTATTTAAATTTTATTTATCAACTTTTTTATTTGTCACTATTTTTCGAAACTGTCAGAAATTAATGAAGGCGATAGTACGTTAACTATATATAGTTTTAACTAAGTTAGTTATGTTGAATTATAACTAAGATTTTAAATTTAATCCCATGTATCAGGCTGGATCAGACATGAACAGGCATGGGCAGGTATGATCATTTTTTCCCGGGGGATCGAACATGAACAGGCATTGACAGGTATGAGCAGGCTTGACCGTATTCAACGTTTCAGACATGAGCAGGGATCAACAGACATAGACAGGTATGATCAGACCTGAGCGTATTTAACGCTTCAGACATGCAGGGATGAACAGACATAGACAGGTATGATCAGGCCTGACCGTGTTTAATGCTTCAGACATGAACAGGCATGATCAGGTCCGATCATTTTTTCCCGGGATGGGTTTTTTCCACATGCAGTTAAATGAAAAAAAATGTTGCTTCAAAATGACGCACCCTAATATAGATATATATACATAAGTCGATATCGATTTATATTTTTAAATTACAGTAGGCAAAATTTATTATTGTAATTACCTCGTTTTCGTGAAGCGCATGAATCGTATATAATTGATGATTCCTCAAATCTTTGTTTTGCGCAATTTTAGAGACACGCAAAAACGTACCATCCATAAATAATTGCTGGCAGTCAATAAATTTTGCCAGATAATCAGGATTTCAAATAATTAAGGAGTTAATGCTGCCACAAGGTACAAGCTGTAACAACAGTCGTCCACCGTTGTACTCCAACTCATCCAAATACTTTTGCTGGTTCAAAATCAAGTACAACTCTTGAATGCCGTCAGTAATAGTAGGTAAAGCCAGTGCAGTATTTGACCAGCTCTTCATAAAACTTTTAACGCTTTTATACGTAATTTCAATTGAAGCTCGGGGATATCTGGGATCGGAGAAACACTTTAGTTAGACCAAATTCGAAAGCCAAGAAGAGATACTTGGCAGCCACAATGAAAAGTATATATTTCTCAGAAAAAAATATTCATCAATGTTAGCCCTCAAGGAATTAGTGTTAATACAACCAAGCAATTAAGGTACACTGTAAAAAATCGAGAGTGAATCCGGAATGAAGTCGGAGTGAAATTTAATCCGAATTTACTCCGCATTCACTCCGCCACTCGGAGTTCCGGAGTTTTAAAAAAAATCACTCCGCATGCGGAGTGAATTGGGAGTTTTTTTGTGGCAGATTGATTGCGGAGTGACGCTGAATTTATTTTACTCTCAATTCACTCCTGTCCGGAGTTTAATGCTTAAATAAATTTATCTTAATTTATTATAAACTGTTAAACAGTGTGTGTGCTCGGGTGTGCAAATGTGTGCGTGTACGCAAATGTGTGCGTGTGGGAGTCTGTGCGCGTGTGCGAATATGTGTGTGTGTGCGAATTTGTGCGTGTGCGTGTGTGTGCGCGTGTGCAAATGTGTGCGTGTGTGTGAAAATTTGCGTGTGTGCGCGTGTGTGTGAATATTTGCGTGTTTGCGCGTGTGTGTGAATGTGTGTATGGGTGCGTGTGCGAGTGTGTGTGCATGTGCGCGATTTTGTGTCCGTGTGGGTGTGTGTCCGAATATGTGTGTGGGAGTGTGCGTGCGTATCAGCTGATCAGTAATTTGATACGCGAGTTTTCACTTCGATTCCCTGATTAAAAACTCCGATTGAATCTGATTGAATCTGATTAAAACTCAATCAGAATTCTATCAGTTTCAATCAGAAACAAATTTCCAATCAGAAATGTTCGGGAGCGTTCGAGGGTTCTGATTGACTTTCTATCAGTTTCAATCAGATTCTATCAGAAAAAAATATTTAGTATTTTCTGATTGAAACTGATTGGATTTTCTCTATCAGTTTCAATCAGATTCAATCAGAAAAAAATTTTAATTTTCGATTATTTTCCGATTGAATCTGATTGAAACTGATAGAGAAAAATCCAATCAGTTTCAATCAGATTCAATCAGATTTCAATAAGGAAATAATAATTTTTAAAAAATTATTTTCTGATTGAATCTGATTGAAACTGATAGAGAAAAATCCAATCAGTTTCTATCAGATTTAATCAGAAAAAAATAATTTTTGAAAACTTATTTTCCGATTGAATCTGATAGAAACTGATAGAGAAGAATCCAATCAGTTTCTATCAGATTTAATCAGAAAAAAATAATTTTTGAAAACTTATTTTCCGATTGAATCTGATAGAAACTGATAGAGAAGAATCCAATCAGTTTCAATCAGATTAAATCGGAAAATAATTTTTTTTTAATTATTATTTTCTTATTGAATCTGATTGAAACTGATTGGATTTTTCTCTATCAGTTTCAATCAGATTCCATAAGGAAATAATAATTTTTAAAAAATTATTTTCCGATGGAATCTGATTGAAACTGATAGAGAAAAATCCAATCAGTTTCAATAAGATTCAATAAGAAAATAATAATTTAAAAGAAATTATTTTCCGATTAAATCTGATTGAAACTGATTGGATTTTTCTCTATCAGTTTCTATCAGATTTAATCGGAAAATAAGTTTTCAAAAATTATTTTTTTCTGATTAAATCTGATAGAAACTGATTGGATTTTTCTCTATTAGTTTCAATCAGATTCAAGGAATTAATAATTTTAAAAAAATTATTTTCCGATTCGCTAGCGTCGCTGTGGAAACCTCAAATTTCTCATAATATGAAAAAATTTAGTGCTCCAGATTTAGGCCTCAATTTCTCAAATGACGTAACCTACGCAGATTCCCTCACTTTTTTTCGTTAAAAATAAATACTTTGGACGGGGAATCTCAAAAAAAATGACCCAAAAATAAATAATTAATTACCAATTTGCAGAAAAATTACCGGAACCTCTATAAAGTATAATGAATGAAAATGAATATTTATTTTTATTTATCTCTGTTCAAAAAAAACTTAATGGTTACTATGAGAAAATAGTTAACTGAAAGAAAATTTAGTAGGGGAGCCTGGGGCACAAATGCCCCCTTCCCCAAAAATTATAAAAACAAAAATTTTTTTTATTTCCCGTCAAGTTATGACCTTTGTAATGTTTTTATCATATTTTAGGCCAATATGTGATATGTGGGGTAAAATGGACCACTCAAAACAAAGAAATAGTAACGAAAAAATTAACTTGACGAAAAATAAAAAAAAAAATAATAATTTCGTTACAATTTTTTTTCGAGTGTTCCATTTTGCTCTGCACATCACGTATTGATCTAAAATGTAACAAAATTAGTATAAAGGTCATAACTTGACGGAAAAATTGAAAAAAATAATTTTTTTGAGTGGTCCATTTTACCCCACTAATCACGTATCGGCCTACAATATGATTAAATCATTATAGAGGTCATAACTTGACGGAAAATAAAAAAAAAATTTTTACCTAATTTTTGAGGGGGGCCTTCGTGCCCCAGGCTCCCCAATACATTTCTTCAATTAAAATACAAAAATTTATTGAAGACAAAATGTTTGATTTTGTATTCTATATTATTTCGGAAATTAAAAAAAAAATTTTTTTTGAGACCTACTAAAAGTTTGTCCAGGAATATATAAAAGCGAATAATAATAATAAATTAATCAATTTATTTTGATTTACCCATAAATTTTTCTAAGTACTCAGATTTTTTTTTAACTCGAAAATTTTCCAAGTCCAGAAAACGGTAATTTTTTTTTTGAGGATTTTGAGAGCTCCGTTAGAAATCAAAACCGATGAAGAGTTTGCATTTAGACTTCATAGATTTAGAGTGCCAATATTGTATTATTTTCCGACCGGTAGATAAAAGATCAAAGGAATTGAATTTTTTGAGATCTAAACTAGAATTTGTTTTTTGACTCGGGATATTATCTATGAGATAAAAGTAGTTTAACATTGGACAGTTTAAAAATGGTAAGTTTAATATATTATAAATCTTTTTTACTTTAGAATGTTCTACTGTTAAGTTATAGCAATTTAAAAAAAAAAGTTATTTAATTTACATACTTTTTAAATGGAAAAATTTGATAGTCGAGAAAAAGTACTTTAAATTAAATTTAAGAGCTAAAATTTTCAGGGAATTTTTCTCAATATAAACGGCAAAATTATCTTGTGTTGGCTAGAAAAAAAAAATTTCGTTTCAAACAAAACGGATTCAATTTGAAAAAAATAATTCATTTATCGATTATTTTCCGATTGAATCCAATTAAATCCGACAGAAAATTGTCAATCAGTTTTATTCCGTTTCAATCGGAAAATAACAATTCAGATAATATTAATAATTATTAAAATTTGGGCAGATATGAATTTCATTTGTCATGAATTCAGCAATTTTTGAAGTATCAAAGTATAGAATTCTATCGGTCTTTCCAAATTAATAAATTTTATAAAAAGTGAAAACAAGCATTTTTCAGGATTATGTATAAACTTTTTTTGAAGAACTGTATTGATTGAATTAAAACTATCACAAAAATAAAAAAAAAGCATTAATGTAAAATTATATATACATTAGGTTGGTTAAAAAAAAATTTTTTTTTTAGTATCCAAAAATTGAAAGTATACCTAAAAACCAAAATTTCTGTACCAATCCAAGCTCTTAATAATAATACTACGGTTTGCGTCCAGCCGTTTTTATTCATATTTACAGAGTATTTAAATAACACGGGAAAAAAACTTTTTATAATTTAGAATTTTCTAACTTATAATCTAATCAACGAATTATGATGCACGATTTTTTGATAAATCTATCTGTTCAAAAGTTATTTGAGCATAAAGTCAAATTTATAGTAAATTTTGAGATCTTTTTAATTTTCCAGCGAAACTATCAGTTTTATCAGAAAATCTTATAGAAACTTTTTTTTGGGTAATTTCATTTCTCAAAAATTATGATGAATGAAGTTTTCCAAAGTTTTGCTTTTTTTTCTAGTTATTTTCGTTTCAATATCAAGTTCTTAAAAAAATAGTTTTCTGATTTATTTTTTATAAATTCTAAAATATATTTTTTGTATTTAAACTTATATTTTTTAAATAAATTTTTTCATGGGGGTGGTTAACGCAAGGATTTTCGTATGCAGCTAATAGAAAAAAAAGTTGCTTGAACCCAGAAAAAAATTCCTTAAGAGAACAGATATATATGGAGGAGAGAAAATTCATCAGTCCTAAGCAATAGCAGTAGGAGTAATTCGGTTCTCGCCACTAGATAGCGCCTACCACTTGTGTAGTGTCCCTGGTAAGAAACTTCGTTCAGACGTATTATATTCCAGACTTGGAAGCAATTCTAACAAGAGCACTCCTCTGTTCTTTGACAGAGTGACAAGTACAATTTTTGGTGGTAATATAGTATATTCTATATTACTTCATGACATGCAATTTAATTGTTTATATAGATTCAACGTAGATTTTGAAACATTCGATTTTTTGATTTTCTACCCTTTAATAATATATACAATTATTTGTCCCGAGAATCGGTAATTGTTTATTAATTTACAATTGAAACCTTCCGAAAATATCCGATTAAATCTGATTGAAACTGATTGAAATTCTATAATAAATTCTGATTAAATCTGATTGAAACTGATTGAAAGTCAATAAGAAATTCTGATTAAATCTGATTGAAACTGATTGAAATTCTATAATAAATTCTGATTAAATCTGATTGAAACTGATTGAAAGTCAATAAGAAATTCTGATTAAATCTGATTGAAACTGATTGAAAGTCAATAAGAAATTCTGATTAAATCTGATTGGAACTGATTGAAAGTCAATCAGAAATTTCTGATTAAATCTGATTGGACGTTTTCAATCAGTTTCAATCGGAGTTTTTAATCAGGGTTATATTGAATGGAATTATATTTTATTAATTATTTTGGTAATTGTTTGAATGTATGGCTCCACACATTTTTCAAAGTTCGAAGTGCTTGCACATTAAAGATCTATAATTAAACTTTTTCCACGTGTTCAGCTACACGGCGGATTGAATTTTCTGTATGAGTTTATGTCTCTAACACTCGATATCTATCCGAACCTTGTAACTAATGTGTACAAAATTGGTAAAAATAGCACAAAATCATGTAGATTTTCAAAAATAAATTTTTCTAGTAATAATAATATAATTTATTTAAAGCCGTAACAGTTGATAAATTGCAGCGGCATCAACTTATTTTTGTAGAAAATTGAATGCTCTACAAAAACTTTTTCATTACATTTTTCGAAAAAATCACTTGCGTCAAAGTTATTTAAGGTCAAAGTTGAACTAGAAATAATTTTTGATTTTTTTTTTGTTTTGAACAAAAAATCATCGTTATTTATATCAAAATTTATAATTTATTGCCGAAAATATCTTATTTTAAGTATTTTTTTGCATCTGTCAAAACTATTGAAAAGAGAAGAGTCGAACATTCTTAAAAAGTAATTCCGATAAATTAAAAATTTCAGATTCACAATTACTATTATGAAAAAAAAAAATTCGAGCCATCGCATGAGCATGAAAGAGAAATGTAATATCGTGACTAGCCGGCGTCGTGTATTGACTATTGCCCTGGCGGTCCTGAATTACGGTGATTCACGGTAGTATCACGGTGATTTACGGCGAGAATCCACCGTAATGTCGTAGATCACGGCAACTTCGCGGAAATCACTGTTGTTGTATAGAAAAAAAGGCAATACATTAATGAGTCTACATGAGGTTTGAAGATCACGGGAACCGTTACCGGTGATTACCGTAACCTTAACGGACCATATCTTGTAACGGGGTAGGATTTTAAAATTATATTTTAAATTTAAATATCGACTCGCGCCAAAAGCTAAGCGACCTCCTTCCGCAACAACAGCCGATAAGAGGATTTCCCACTCACCATTGAGGTCGCCTCCGTCGAGTGTCGGCGAAGTTTTGATTTCAGAGGTTGGTAGACTGTGAGAGTGTGGGGTATAAGCCACGGAGGTTGCAGGTGATCGGTCTCTTGGTTAGTGGCCGTCATCGCCTTCGGACGTCTTTCCTAAATCGCAAATACTACTACAACATCCAGTACAACCGCATACGCCATTTTATACTAGCCAAGAGCTAATAAGCCCTCATACGGGGAAGCTTATATTAGTTGTTTTTTTATTATATTGGAGATTAATTTTGGATCTTAATTGGACTTGGAAGGATTTGGAGAGTGGAGTATTTTGGAAGTGGTTGAAGGATTGGACTTGGTTGGAGGACGGGAGGATTGGAGATTGGAGATTGGAGATTGGAAGCGCGTGAGAGAAGTGAGTGGAGAATTAGCTTTTGGAAAATTTTATATAATTTGGAAAATTAACTTAATTATAAAATCTGTCGAATCCTTTTGTAAAATTATTTCGTATAAAATTATCGAGTCAACTGGGAAATTCTTGTTAAAATAAAATCTGTAGAGTCATTCATAATTGTCAACCTGTCGAGTCAATTTATTTGGAAGTATTCACTGAAATATTCGCGTCAGTTCATCAGCCATCTTTAATTATTGTTCATACTCATTAAATATTTTGTCAAGGCGACTTCGTCAACAATAAATGCTAGTAAATTAAAATTTATAATTCAACTAATTAATTAAATTCCTTAATTAATTTTCCTTATAAGTATAAGTAATTTTAAGATCTCTCTCTTTAATTTTAAATACTGCGTGGTCCAGTACGGGGTTTATCCTCGTCCTGAGATTTCACTGAGCATAGCTGGACAGGTACGTAGACACCTTTAAGTTTTACACATGTGTGGGCCCTTGTTTTATCACGACCACATTTAGTTGATAAAATAAGTGGACCCATTACATTGGCGCCCAACGTAAATTTTTAACATCAAAAATTTGAGAGAGAGATTTTATTAACTTTAAACTTTGGGAAAATATTTTTTTATATATATAAATTGTTGAGTATTTTTTTGTGTCTTGGAAAGTAGCGTCGGTTTGTGGGCAAGTCGAGGGAGTTGGTTCGGTGGACGGAAGGTCCAAATCCGCAACAAGTCTTGTACTTTGGAACGTACATAATCTTATATTTATTAGTTTTTTTTGGTGGGTAGAGAAAAAAAAAAAAAGATAAAGAGAAAAAAAAAAACCCAGTAAACTAATTGTGAAAAATTTTCTATTTTTTTTATATATTTTATTTATTTATATATTATTTATATTTTATTTATGCACGTTATTTATTATTAATCATTATTTACAATTTTTTTTTTTTTTTTATTATTATTGTTTTACTTGGTAAGAAATTGGAGACTGGGTAAATTTTTGCTGGGTAGATTTTATTTTGGAGTTTGGGTAAAAGTCAGTGAATAATTTTCTCTGATTTTTACTAATAAATTCTTTATAAATTTCTGCCGGGTAATTTTACTTGAGTTTCTTTGTGGTTTGCTAAGTAAAATAAAAATTTACATATGATAGAGATTTATTTTATTTATTTTATTTTATTATCCGAAAAATTTTAAACATATTATTTATTTAAACGTAATTATTTATTATCGCTCGTTACCGTAATTCTTGTCAGCTTAGTCCTGAAATTTTAAGCTGCTTAATAAATTCTTTCAATCTTCTATTTACATATTTATAAAGTAAGTCTACAAAATGTCGACTCGATCACGAACAGCAAGTGCTGCGCGGGCAGAGGAACGCCGTAATAATGATGACGTTGTCATTGTTGCTGCGCGCGCGTCCAATGCCCCGTCACTTCCGGTACAGCAGGGTACAGGGCGTGTACACCACTCGCCCCCGCCCGCTTACTCGACAGTAGCTACCGCACCTTCTAGCACAGTAACTTCTTCGGCACCGTCAGCAACCATAACATCAGCTAGTAGTTCAAATGAAGCCAGTCAAATCTCGGTTGATACGCGAGTCAATAACGCTTTTTCCCCTGGGTCTAACCCAGTATTGGCTCAAGTCGGGGCGAGAATTGAAAACTTGGTAGCAAATCAGACACAGATCGGGGCTCGAGTTGAAAATTTATCGGGATTAATTGGGACACAAAATCAAATGAATCAAACAAATGCCCAGGCAATTGAAAGACTAACTGAAGCTCTGGAGCGGCTGATGGCTCGGGAGCAAGCTCGGTTAGAGGATCATGTTCATGATAACAATCTAAATAATAATTTGGTAAACAATCAAAATGCAGTACATAATAATTTAATAAACAATAATCCGGCTCAAGTAAATCCTAATAATAATTTAGTCAACAATGACTTAGTACAAAATAGCAATAGTAATTACAACAACAATAATTTACCACTAAACTCAGTTTCTCAGAATTTAGCATCGAATAGTAACTTAGCATCCGGTAGTCACTTAACATCCGGTAGTCACTTAGCATCAAATAGTCATTTAGCATCCAATAGTCATTTAGCGTCAAATAATCCGATTTTAGCTCAAAACAATTTATTTCAAAATTTAGTCCAACAAAGAAATTTAAACAACAATAGACCAGATAACAACATTAATAATTCACAACAAAACAATTTAGATAATTTACAAAATCCTAATCTATTAAATGTTCATGATCCTTTGCCAGCTGCTTCCGACCCAGCCGTTCCTGGAACTTCTTTTGGGACATACAGATGTCCAAGTGTATCTCAATTTGTCCGCAACCCTATGATTTTATCTAATCATGGTGCTGGTAGGGGGGAGAGGATGCACTTGGATTACTGGGTAGAAGATCACCTCAAAATTTGTTCCAGGGTTCAGCGCATATTCCGGTACCTCCTCTGGGTTGCTTAGGCGACCCGAGTAGAGAAGATCCGAATTTGCGCTTGGGTTTTGACCATGTTGATGACCCCGCTCACGGATATCCTGACCTTGATAATCGTTCTTTAAACAACTCACAGAATGGGCTACGTAGAGTGGGTTTTGGACTATCTACTAGATGGAAAGAAATTCGCTCTCAACTAAACATGTGGTCATTGCGCTTTCCACAAGGCGATTTATCTGCAAACGATTTCATTTCATCAGTTGAGGCCAGGGCTGTCCGTGAGGGGTGGTCAAATGAAGAGATTTTGCGTCTCATGAGTTACCTTTTACAGGATAAAGTATCTAGATGGTATGATTTAAATTTTCCGAGATGGCGGACGTATGACCAATTTAAGCTAGAATTTTGTAGAACATTTGGTTCTTCGAAACCCGATCAGCAGATTTTAATGGAAATTGGGCAAATTAAGCCCCAAGATGGAGAGAATAGCTGCGATTTCATATTCCGGATGCAGCAAAAATACCTTTCAATGCGTATTCCACCAGCTGAATCTGAACAGGTAATAAGTATTCGTAACCATCTCCCTCATGATGTGCGTACACTTGTTTACTCTCGTCCTGTTTATAGCTACGAAGGTCTACTTTCTGCTGTGCACGAGGCTACTGTGTCTTTGGAGGAGTGCAGAAGGGTTTATGGCGCTGAGAGGTCTATGGTCGACAAATCCAGCAAACAGAAGGAGAAGATTCGCTTCTCTGCTCTTCAAAGCTTCCAAGATGCTGAATTCAATCTTGTGGATGGTGATTATCGACAGCCACTGTTGATTGAGGAGGTCAGAGAGGAGGAAGGTGGAAATTATACTGTGTGTGCTGCAGTCAACAGCAGCGGACAATCGTGGCGAGGGGCGGATTATCGTCCTCGTCCATGCTTCAATGTCCAGATCCGTGGTGGACAACCACACCGTTTTTCATCTTCTAACCCTGCCACTCAACCTCAGTCTGTCCCTAGTCAGCCTCAACAGCAGCCTAATCCAGTACATTCTTGTACTTGTGTTCATTGTGGGAATAATCAGCACTCAGTGCCACCTTCTGCGCCTTCAAGACCAGTGGATCGTAGCTACACGCTATTCCCATCGCGTAATCCACGTAGAATCGCTACTTGTCATAATTGTGGGCAACCTGGTCATACGTTCGACCATTGTGAGAATCCCCGTGCAGATGTATGCACATACTGTCAAGAACTGGGTCACGTAAGACAAAATTGTGTGCTACTGAACCAGTCCAACTCATCTGCAACTATGCCATCAAATTCGTCATTACCATCAGGTAGTTATCATAATAATACAGCTCACATTAATCCTGCTTTACCACCTTCCTCTGATCCAAAAAATGGCCCTCGCCAGTCTGGGTAGTTTCTCCTTCCAGATGCGGCGGGCGGTCAGTCAATCATGGGAAACAGACTGTCAATTATTCAATTAAAGTAAATTCAAATAGAGTCAATTCAATAGTAAATTCAAAATTCAACTCAAAAGTAAATTCACTTTCAAATTTAAATTCAAATAATTATAATTCAAATCAACTTTTCAATGTCAAGACTAATAAAATTGTAAATAGTAATTCTAGTAAATTTTATAATGGTAGCCCTCTTCAAGGGAATAATATTAAAAGGAAAAAGAGAAAATTAACGCCTAAGAGGATTTTACGGGTGGTTAATTGGCAAAAGAAACAAAGGGAAAAGTTTAGGATTGGAAATGGAAGTAAGGAGGTTGGGGTTGGCGGAAGAGACGTCTCACAAGGGCGAGATGTCTATCCCCCTCATATATGTACGGCAGCACAGGTCAGGGACGATACCTCGGGACTGGGAGTTATTCCTCAGGCCCAGGTGGTTACCTCTGATGTGTGTTTGCCGACACATGTTGAGGATGCTGACGTCGAGCACTCGGGTGATGTGTCGACTGTCAACGAGGAGGAAATTGAAGTTTTGGATTTGAGTGGGAATAATTCGGATAATAATAATATTGTACATAGTCGTATATTTATTAATTTTCATACTGTTTTAAATAATTTGAACGCCGGTTACTTAGAGGGAGTTTATTTGGAAAGTTCCTCGGGTACCTCAGACATGTCAGTGACATTGAGGTCATCTGATGATTTAATTTTAAGTAATAATTCTAATTTTATTCAATTAACTCAAATTAATCATGATGATAATTTTAAAGATCTATCTGATCAAGATTTAATTAATTTATGTAGTATCACATACGACGTTAATGATGATAGCTGCACATCTGCTCTGAAACGTCTTCTTGATCTTTTTGAAAACGCGTCGTCGCCATAATTTTATTTAATTGAGTCTGTTGGCCCTGATGATATTTTGGAACCTCAACAAATTAATTTTGAGAACACACCCTATCTTTGTGGCCTCGAACCTATCTCTGAGGAACACGAGGAGGAGGTTGAGGATATAGAGGATCCTGTGGAGGAGGAATTAGACACTGGCTTTGAGTCAGATTGTTCTGTGCCTGAATATTTTCCTCCAGGGATTCCTCAATTCTCTGCCACTTCTCGTGCTTCTTTCATTCCTAAGATACTATCTAAAAAACATCTATCTTCATCTTTCATACACCGTATTGCTTCCCGAACAGCCTTTATACCTGGCACTGGACCCCGCGTGCCTGTCATCACTGCTCGTATTCCAATATCCCTTTGGGTGTTTGGAGTACAGTTGGAAGGCATTATTGATACCGGTAGCGAACGCTCATATATCAACTCTCGCATTTACGAGAAGATGTATGAGTTGAGCTCTGGTAAATTAACACCTGATGACACGCAGCGTCGTGGTGTCTTGTTGGCCAACCACACGCTCTGCAAAACTAAAGGTGGAGCCCCCTTTATTATTCAGGTTGGTACAGTTGCAGGAGAGCAGTACTTAAGTGTATTGGATGGTTTAAGTCACCAAGTAGTATTGGGAATGGATTTTGCTTTATCTTTTGATTTAAAAATTGATTGTGGGAAAAGAACTTGGCGTTTTGGCGTCAGTGACGAAGAACACCCGTTTGAGTTGATTCATTGTCGTGAAAAACCTAGTAAATGTAATATTTTAACTTCTGAACAACGTGAAGATTTTGATCAATTCTTAAAACTTGAGATGCAAAAATTTGAGTTATTACCTAACCAGGGGCTGACTGATTTGGTTCAGCATACAATCGTGATAGAGGCTGGTGCTAAACCGGTAAGGATTCGTCCTTATCGACGAAGCCCAGCCATATCTGCGGAATTAAATCGTCAAGTCACTGAGCTAAAAGAAAAAGGGTACATTCGAGATAGTGTAAGTCCTTGGTCGTGTTCTCCAGTGATGGTTCCGAAAGCATCGGGTGATCTTCGTTTCTGCGTCGACTATCGCCCTGTAAATAAATTGACATCTCCACCAGCACACCCGTTGCCCAACATGTTGCGAATTCTCAGTGCGCTGCACCATGCCGTCTTTATCAGCACGATGGACCTCAAGGAAGCTTTCCACCAGATTTTAATGAGTGAGGAATCAATTCCGTACACTGCATTTTCTGTGGAAGGTTTGGGCCATTTCGAATGGGTCCGCATGCCATATGGTCTTTGTGGTGCTCCCACGTGAACGCTTTATTAAGCTTCTTGCTGATCGTAAATTACCGGTGGTGTGGGCGGAGAAAGTTTTTGCGTATCTGGATGATTGGGTCATAATCAGTGAGACCTACGAGGAACATAAAGAGCTTCTCTCTTTAGTGTTTGAAGTTTTTCGTGACGCTGGTTTTTTAATCAATCCTAATAAATGTAAATTCGCGCGCTCGGAAGTCAAATTCCTAGGCTTTATTGTCGATTGTGAAGGATTAAGACCAGACCCAGAAAAAATGGCTCCAATCATCCAATACCCCCGCCCCACCAATCGCAAACAACTCCGTAGATTCTGTGGCATGATTAATTGGTTCCATCGCCACCTACAAAACATTGCCCGTGTACAAGGACCTCTAAACAAACTCTGTAGTCCTACAGCGACTTGGGTTTGGGGTGAAAAGGAAGAGGAAGCTTTTCAACAGCTCAAAAAAGCATTAATTAATGCAAAGCCTCTGTCCATCCCAAAAGTTGGTCTACCGTATTACTTATATACCGATGCAAGTGATACGGGTCTCGGTGCTTTTCTGGTACAGAAAGATCCTGCTACCAGTAAAGAATATTTAATAACTTGTTTAAGTCGCCCGTTGCGCGGAGCTGAAACACGGTACACTACAACTGAAAAGGAATGCCTTGCAGTCGTGTGGGCCGTGCGTAAGCTCCGTTGCTACTTGGAAGGCGCACCATTCACCGTTATTACAGACCATTCTTCGCTCAAGTGGCTTCATTCACTTAAGGATCCTAGTGGTCGACTGGCACGTTGGGCAATCGAGTTGATTGCTAGCCAAGTCACCATCGAACATCGCAGAGGGACTGAGAACGAGGGCCCGGATGCACTTTCTCGCTTACACGAGGATGTTGAACCGGCCCCGTGGTCCGAAGTTCTTGACAACCTTAAATCTAACAACTTGAATTTTACTTCGGTATTGGCAAAAGACTGGCATGATGCACGTATTGAGAATATCACTAAAAATCCTAATAACTACCCGGGGTGGCGCATAATTAATAATCAACTTGAATATTATAAACCTGACTATTTGAAAGATACTATAGGTGACGAGGACGCGTGGAAAAGGGTGGCGCGGGAGTCCGAAGTCCATGATATCCTTCGCAGGAATCATGAAGACCCGGATGCCGCTCACCTAGGGCGTGAGAAGATGTATCAAAGGATACGTATTAAGAACTATTGGCCGGGGATGTATCGCGATATAAGTGAATACATTGAGGAGTGTGAGGTCTGTAAAAAGACGAAGTATAAGCAGACATCTTCCCATGCCCCTATGCGAACTCGTCAACCTATTGAACCTTGGGCTGTCGTGGCCGCTGATGTGACTGGTCCATTCCCTCGTTCCCGTAAAGGGTTTGAATACATTTTAATAGTACAAGACCTCTATACTCGATTTATTGAGATTTATCCATTACGGAAACAAACTGGTAAAAATGTCGTTGAGTCATTACGTAACGCTTTTAGTCGATGGGGTTATCCAATGATTTTTGTTACAGATAATGGACGTGAATTTATTAATGAAACTCTTCGCGATTATCTGAAGAGAGTTGATGTCAAGTTTGTGCCACTGGCGGTTGCCCATCCCCAGGGTAACCCGGTTGAGCGGATCAATCGAACCCTCAAGCCAATGATAAGGGCATATATCAATCAAGATCATACCCTGTGGGATGAGCATCTTGGCGACTTCCAGTTGGCATATAACTCGTCATATCACGCGTCTATTCATTTAACTCCATACTATCTAAATCATGGTCGGGAACCGCGTTTGTCGGGACGAGTTACTGAACTTGAGGTTCATGATTTTGAGGACGATAACCCGGAATGGAAAGCGAGAATGACCCGTATGGACCAGTTGCGTCATCGAGTCGAGACGGTAATGAGGAAAGAAAGTGAGAGGCAGGCCCTAGATTATAACAAACGTGCAAAAGAGCCCCCAGTACTTAACATTGGCGATCGGGTTTATTACCCGAATCGTAAATTGTCTAAAAACGCTGACCGGTACTGTGCGACACTAGCTCATAAATTTCTAGGACCTGCTTTTGTCGAGAAAATAATAAGCCCTGTTGTTGTCCAATTGCGTGACGAAGCTGGCAAGAATCTCGGTACTCATTATACGGCTGACTTGAAAATACCGCGCTCAAGTCCGCGAAATAAAACAGTCGCGTTATAATTTCAGAATGGTCGATCCTGGCAAGGACAAGCAGGCGGCGGAAAGGTGACTGGACAAAAACCGACGTCGCCGGGCCCGACGCAAACGGGCCCCTGCCCCTGATGCCAAACCAGAAGTCCAAGAGGCACATAAGGCCCGGACTAATATGCAGACGCGCCGTCGACGCGAAAGACGACCCAAGGCCAAGGAGCTGAGAGAACAGAAGCAGGGAGAGGGGGCCCCCGTCGTCATTCGTGAGGGTGACCTTGCGAATGATGAGGAGCGGGCCCTCATCGAACTGATCAGTTCTCCGCGCCAAGGAAGTGGGGGCATTTCTTATGTCCTCGACTTCGCCCTTCGCGATGACGCAAATAAATAATCATTCGCATTTATATAATTTATTAATATTATTATTATCATTTTACTTTTATAATTTAATTATCTTTTGTATTTTTTTTATACCTTTGATTAAAGGAAAACGTAATTATAAATTTACTTATTTAAATTTTAATTTTAAAGCTTCCCTGGCAGTTGTTGCGGGACGAGGTCGCCATGCTTTTGGAGTAGATGTTCGAGTCTGGGGGGGAAGAGTGTAACGGGGTAGAATTTTAAAATTATATTTTAAATTTAAATATCGACTCGCGCCAAAAGCTAAGCGACCTCCTTCCGCAACAACAGCCGATAAGAGGATTCCCCACTCACCATTGAGGTCGCCTCCGTCGAGTGTCGGCGAAGTTTTGATTTCAGAGGTTGGTAGACTGTGAGAGTGTGGGGTATAAGCCACGGAGGTTGCAGGTGATCGGTCTCTTGGTTAGTGGCCGTCATCGCCTACGGACGTCTTTCCTGAATCGCAAATACTACTACAACATCCAGTACAACCGCATACGCCATTTTATACTAGCCAAGAGCTAATAAGCCCTCATACGGGGAAGCTTATATTAGTTGTTTTTTTATTATATTGGAGATTAATTTTGGATCTTAATTGGACTTGGAAGGATTTGGAGAGTGGAGTATTTTGGAAGTGGTTGAAGGATTGGACTTGGTTGGAGGACGGGAGGATTGGAGATTGGAGATTGGAGATTGGAAGCGCGTGAGAGAAGTGAGTGGAGAATTAGCTTTTGGAAAATTTTATATAATTTGGAAAATTAACTTAATTATAAAATCTGTCGAATCCTTTTGTAAAATTATTTCGTATAAAATTATCGAGTCAACTGGGAAATTCTTGTTAAAATAAAATCTGTAGAGTCATTCATAATTGTCAACCTGTCGAGTCAATTTATTTGGAAGTATTCACTGAAATATTCGCGTCAGTTCATCAGCCATCTTTAATTATTGTTCATACTCATTAAATATTTTGTCAAGGCGACTTCGTCAACAATAAATGCTAGTAAATTAAAATTTATAATTCAACTAATTAATTAAATTCCTTAATTAATTTTCCTTATAAGTATAAGTAATTTTAAGATCTCTCTCTTTAATTTTAAATACTGCGTGGTCCAGTACGGGGTTTATCCTCGTCCTGAGATTTCACTGAGCATAGCTGGACAGGTACGTAGACACCTTTAAGTTTTACACATGTGTGGGCCCTTGTTTTATCACGACCACATTTAGTTGATAAAATAAGTGGACCCATTACAATCTCCACCGTCCATCTTACGGCTTTTAAAAAGTACAATTTATGTATTGCCTTTTTTTCTATACGACAACAGTGATTTCCGCAGAGTTACCGTGATCTACGACATCACGGTAAACTCCAACAGTAAATCACCGTGATACTACCGTGATTCACGGTAGCATCACGGTGATTCTACGGTGAATCACCGTGATTCAGGACCGCCAGGGTGACCATAGTTAATACACGACGCCCACTAGTCACGATACTCCATTTCTCTTTCGTGCGTATGCGTTGGCACGAATTTTATTTTTTCATAAAAGTAATTGTGAATCTGAAATTTTTAATTCATCGGAATTTCTTTTTAAGAATGTTCGACTCTTCTCTTTTCAATAGTTTTGACAGATGCAAAAAAATACTCAAAATAAGATATTTTCGGCAATAAATAATAAATTTTGATATAAATTACGATGATTTTTTGTTCAAAACAAAAAAAAAAATAAAAAATTATTTCTAGTTCAACTTTAACCTTGAATAACTTTGACGCAAGTGATATTTTCGATAAATGTAATGAAAAAGTTTTTGTAGAGCATTTAATTTTCTACAAAAATAAGTTGATGCCACTGCGATTTATCAACTGGCTTTGCAAAGAAAAAATTAATTGCAAAAAGTACCAAAAACCTATGTTATTAAAATGAGAAATAAATCGTCTTTGTGGCACGGGTTATCATCAATATTAAGAGCTTACATCGGTCGGATATTTTTTTTTAGACCATATACTAAAAATTTCCGGGGCGCTGTAGAGTCGAAAACGAATTTGGGAAATGACGGACACCCTAATATATATATATATATATATATATATATATATATATATATATATATATATATATATTAGGGTGCTTCGTTTAAGATGACTATTTTTTTTTCTAAGTCCCGTGTCAAAATATCGTTGTACACAATAAAGAAAAAAATTCTCACTAAAGATGAGCTCTTAATTTTGATTTTAAAAACCCGCTAAATGAATTTGAAATTTTCCCATTTAATTAACACAAGAATTTTAATTTTTTCATTTCAATTATCTATAGCTTCGCGGCATTTCAACATATTTGATCAGCCATAGGCGGAAATAACAGAGGAATATTTTCTCTTTAAAAGTGCTTGTAGCCAATTCATGTTTTGTACCCGGCCTCAACAGTAAAAAATCTTAAAGCCAATTTTTTCTCGAATTTCATGGTTTTTTTTATTTTACTTGCAAATAACTAACTTTACGACAAAATTGTACCTCACTTTTTCGTAGGGAATGTTATTACCTACAAAAAAAGTTATGTACGAGAATACCGTAAATCTAATAGTTTTCGAGATAAGTCCAATTAAACATTTTAAAATTTGAAAAATCGCTGTTTTATCAAAGAATTTAGTAGCGTTTAACGAAATCATCGCTGAAAACATATGTAATGTATAAGAAGAAAATACGAAAATTTATATGACACATCCATATGTAAGTATAAAAAGTATGAAACAATTATTTTTTACTGAGAAAGGTAGTAATTAAATAATCCGAGAAATTATACTATTGAAATTTGGTGAAATTCTGTGAAATTTGATAAAGTTTCATAAAATTTTATGCAATTATATATAATTTTATAAAATTCTATATAATTTTATAAAAATTTATAAAGTTCTTATATTTGTTATTGAGATCCCAAGAAGTTATTAGTATGAAATTTTATATATTATTGTGAAATTTTAAAAAGTTTTACAAAATTTTATAAAAGTTTATAAAATTTGAAAGAAACTCATGAAATATTATTAGAAACTGGGAGATAATTCTATGAAATTTTGCGACATTCCATATAATTTTGTAAAATTTCATAAAATTTTGTGAAATTTCATGAAAGGCCAAAACTTGGTTTTCATAAAATTTCATAAAGTTTTGCATAATTTCATAAATTTTTGTAAACCTTCATAAAGGTTTATAAAATTTACAAAGATTCCATTACTTTTTCATAAAATTACGGCCAAAGATATATATATCCTGGTTAATATATCATCGAAAATATATAATCCCGGGAAAAAAGTTTTTCATGAAATTTTATAAAATTTCATAAAATTTCACTACTGAAATTTCTTGAAATTTTATGCTGAAAATAGCCAGATAAAATTTTATAATAATTTATAAAATTTTCTGGAATTTTATAAAATTCTTCAGTCACCATTCATTCTTTGAAAAAAATATTTGGTTTTGCAAAAAATCTGCAACTAAATCTTTCACATTAATCTAATAGGTAGTGACATCACGGTGACACACTCATTATAATTTTTATTGACGAAAAAATCCCGGTGTCTTCTGGGCTCGAACCTACGTCCTGTCGATTTCAAGTCTCTCATAATATTCTATAAAATTCGATAAAATCTTGTAAAAAGAGACAAAATTTCATAAATATTCATGAAGTTTTACACAATTGTTGTCAAGATTCTAAGGATTTATTGGTATGAACTTTCATAAATTTTTTCAAAATTTTATGAAATCTTATAAAATAATATGAAACTTTATAGAATTTCATAAAATTATACAAAATATCATAAAAATTTTACATATTCACTACAATGATCCGAAGGAGTATTGTAAAAATTTTTTTTTGATTTCTAAAAATTCTTAAAATTTCATGAAATTATGTGGTATTATTGAACCAGCGTTCGGAACCGTACGATAATTATCGTACACATACGATAATTCCGTGTCTACGTACGATGTACGATAGCATATTATTATCGTACACAGATTGTACGATAATTTCCATCATGATGCAAAATTTAAGAATTTATTTTGTTTTATGCAATATAAAGTGCCTACTTTATGCAATATGAAGGCACTCAATATAGTTAACACTTTCAGAAGTTACATTTCTCCTGCTCGATTATTTTGTCCAATAAAATCTTGAAGAAATACCGGGAAATACAAATTCTCTATTTCTATTGGTTCTTATGATCCGCTGTGAGAAGTTACACCACCACCTGGATTGTAACTTTATTCTGCTATACATGCCTTCTCATTGGTTAGCATCTACCAATGCGAACAACAGAATAAGTTTGATATTCGATATTTCTCGAACATTTCGATTATGTTCGCACTTCATACGTATCGTATATTTTGTGTAGAAATGTTGGCAGTTGTTCCGTAAAGCTATTTAAATCAAGTGAAGAATGAAGCGATTTTCTGAGACAAAAAAATTTTGATTATACACTCAGAGAGATTGTTACTATTGTTGTATTGTATTGACAAGTACGTATATCTATCAAATACGTTGCTTCAGTGGCTGTATATTATATATAACTTTACTAACCTATCAATTATTTTTAATCTGTACAATGAAGAATGAGTCCTAGACGCAAGGTAGATAGCACGAGCAGTCAACTGACTGAATCAGACTTGGATATCACACCTCCTAGAAAAATCGCCAAAGTCAGCAACAAGCATCGCCAACAAAAATTCAGAGACGTCTGGCTTCAAAATAAAGATTACAAACAATGGCTTAGCAAGGTGCCTGAAGATCAGTACAAAGCTAAATGCCGTACATGCAATGTAACAATGAATGCAGGGTTGACTGTGATAAAAAACCACATGACATCAAAAACTCATCTTCGTAAAGCTCTAGCAGCTCAACAATCTATTTCTACTTTTATAAAAAAGACTGACGAAATCAGCACGAAAGCTAAAGCAACTCAAGCACTTCAAATAAAGTTATGTGGTTTTCTAGCCGAACATAATATATCCTTCACTACTTTAAATCATTTGACAACACTATTGCAAAGTTCTGTGCCTGACTCTGAAATTATTAAGAACATGCAGATGAAATCAACGAAAGGAACTGCAATAGTAAAAAATGTCATTGCTGCGGCCAAAAAAGAACATCTACAACAAAAATTGCAGACCAGTCGGTTCAGTGTTTTAATTGACGAATCGACCGATATTGGGGGCATACAAACGATGTGCATCATAGTAAGGTAAGGAATAATAATTTTTTTCCACTGCTCTCACGGATAGTAATTATTTATTTTGTGTTCTTATATTTTGTACTCCCGTGAAAAATGAATCATACATGGCCATGCATGGCCATATATGGTTCATGCATGGAGCATACATGGCCATGCATGGAGCATACATGGAGCATGTATGGCCATACATGAATCATACAAGACCATGCATGGCCGTATATGGTTCATACATGGCCATACATGGGCATACGAACTTTTTGAATAGTCATGCATGGCCATATATGAATTATACAAGGCCATGTATGGCCATGCATGGTCATACATAGTCATGGATGACGATATATTAGACTGCTTTTTTTAGCGACTATTTTTTTTTTTCGCTCCCATCCCGAAATTTTGTTGGAAATACCCCCCCCCCCCAAAAATTCCCTGAGTTGAAGCCCTTGATATTAATATAAAGTACTTTCCCAGAGCAAGCGAAGATTTCCCATTCAAAATACACGTAAACTTGGGTTTTTATGTTTTAAACTTCTGTAACTCCGTGGCATTTTATGAGATCATCTCGCCCAAAGTCAGGATTTTCTCAGAATTGAATGCTCTTCAAAAGTACCCATTTTCGCGAAGTCGTAACTCATACGAGTGGGGTAGTACGGACCTCTAAACTAAATTTTTTCATAGAATTCTTGTTTTTTCTCTCATTATCTCATAAACAAGAAGACCTACAGGAAAAATATAAGTAACAATTCTATAGGAAATTCAATTTCCTACAAAAAAAGTCCATAGCACTAAATCACTACGATCGATATTTTCTGAGATATTAATTATTGAAGTTTACGTAGCATTGAATTCCCATAAAATGTCGAATCAAATCTTAGAAAATACTGATTTTTTATTTGACTAATATCTCAGAAAATCTATCTGAGTGATTCGGTGCTAGGGTCCTTTTTTGTAGGAAATTAAATTTCCTATAAAATTGTCATTTACATTTTTTTTCTAGGTCTTGTTGTTTATGAGATAATGAAAGAAAAAAAATTAAAAAAGTTCGTATGCCCATGTATGGCCATATATGCTCGATGTATGGCCATATATGCTCCATGTATGACCATGTATGAACCATATATGTCCAACTAATCACTGACATATATAACTATACATAACCATGCATGACCATACATGGCCTTGTATGATTCATATATGGCCATGTATGATTCATTTTTCACGGATATAAAAAATTTGAGCTGACTATTACAATTACTTATAAACAGAATGTTGTAGTGAAAAAAATAGAAAATTTTTTTGATATCACTAACAGCATATTGATGATTATATTTTGCTTTTTCGAAAGAGATTATATCCTTTCAATCTTACGTAGCACAAGTAAACTTCGTTGTAACTGTTGGTCGCATAGCTTAGTCAACAAAGCGTCAGTCTCTCGTACGGAAGGTCCCGGGTTCGAATCCTACTAAAGCGGGTGGTGTTATTAATAAGTCTAGCGTTTTTTCTCTGAATTAAAAATTTCCAATTCGATTAGGAATTTAATTATTCGCATATCTGATAATCTCTGCGTCGCCAAAATAATTAAAAAAAAAAAAAAAAATTAAAAAAATTTTTTTTTATTTAGTTAAAATTTCTATACCTAGTCATATCAAGTCATGTATGGCCGTATCAAGCTATGTATAGTCATACATGGCCATGCAAGGTCATACATGGCCATACATGGTCATATATGGCCATACATGGCCATGCATGGAGCATTCATGCATGGCCATGTATGATTCATTTTTCACGGGCTGTGTAAAACAGGTTTTTTGATGTTGAAGAGGGTCGAGTGGTCAGCAAGTTTTGGGATCTCTGCCAAATTTTTGAGCAAAATTCCGATGTGGAGGGTGCTACAGCAGAATATTTATTTGGACTAGTGTTGAGGTCCCTGGAAGATTATGAGATTCCATTTGAGAATATCATTGGATTCGCATCAGATGGAGCCAGTACAGTGATGGGAAATAATAACTCTGTAGGTTCAAGATTTCTTGAAAAATGCCCTTGCATCTATATTTTCAAATGTATATGCCACTCATTGCATCTTTGTGCCAGCAATGCATGCAAAAAATTACCAAGGAGTTGTGAAGATCTGGCTCGAAATGTCTATGGTGAATTTAAAAGCAGCGCAAAACGACAGCACCTGTTCAAAAAGTTTCAAACATTTTTAGACATTGACATTCACAAAATTCTCCGCCCAGCGCAAACGCGTTGGTTATCTTCAAAAGTGGTTGTTTCAAGGATAATTGAACAGTGGCCTGCACTCGAATTATACTTTAGAGACCAAATGCTGAGTATTCGATTAAAATCTGTTGAACAGATTGTTCAAGCTCTCAATAATCCGATCATCAAACTATTTTATCTTTTTCTGGACTATGTACTACCTAAATTTACCAAACTGAATGAACTCTTCCAGTCATTGTCGGTAGTCGTTACGAGCCTCCATGATAGAATGTGTAAAAACTATCAAGAGCTTTTGGAAACATACATGTCCAGAGATTATATTTATCGGACTGATTTAAGCGAACTAGATCCATGCAATGAGTCGCATCGTTTACGTTCGGAAAATATGTACTTCGGTGTTGAAGTCAGAAAAATGCTAGATCAGGTGGAGATTCGCAACAATGAAAAATTAAAATCAGATATCACAACGACTTGTGTCGATTTTCTAATGGAAGGCTGTAAAGAAATTAAAAAGCGCTTCGATTTTTCGGATCCTGTTTTAAAATAAGTGTCAAATCTAAATCCGTCCAAAGCAATGTTGAGAAAGACCAGGGATATTATCCCCAGTTTGCTGCCCTTGATGAAATCTTTACCCCGCATTGCATCAATTGAACAACATCAAATAATCGATGACGAGTGGCGTCAATTACCGTCTTTTGAGCTCCCGGCAGATATTGATGTAAATAATCCGGTCGATATTTTTTGGGCAAAGCTATTGGAATGTGAAGAAGGAGATCAAGGAATGACCTTCAAAAACGTGTCAAAATTTGTGCTCGAAGTAATTTCACTTCCACATTCGAAGGCTGACAGCGAACGCATATTCAGCCAAATCAACCTAATTAAAACTAAGACTCGCAATAAAATGGCAATTTCGACGGTAAACGGTGTGCTCTTAGCCAAACAACAAGTTAAAGGTAAAGAAAATAATTGCACAACATATGATCCATCACAGAGCGAGTACAGTCGCATGAACAAAGCATTACTCTACAAAAAAAATATCACAACAGAAATCACTGCCAGAACGGTTCAAGATTTGTATGGTGACCCGGATGTAGAGGAATTTAATAGTATTTTAATGCCAAACGATTTTTAAGTGACATAGTGATATATGAATATTTATTAATACGTTGATTATATTAATATATTTTAATATTTAAATATTTTAATATAAAAATATTATATTAAAAAAGAGTAATTTTATTTTCTGTTTTTATGAATAAAGTATATATTGATAAATAGAAAAATGATTTCATTTTATTTGTCACTACCGTTTCATATTCATTTTTTCTTTATAAATACGAAGTGTTGGCGTATTGCTTACAGAACTTGCATGGGAACAGCGAAATTTTGTGAGAGCTAATTTCAAATTTGGCGCGTTTATTGAACTTATAGTGGAAAGGGAATCTGTTCAGGTTTGTATATGTTCATTGATTTAAAAGCGGTCATTTAAAAAAAATAAACTATAGAGTTATTGCATACATATCAATGTTACTTATTTATTTATGATAGACATTATCTTGATAAGTACGATAATTTGGGTCCATGTACAATAATTCTACGCCCCTGGTACGATAGTCAGCTCGCTTCAAGTTGCTAACGCTGTATTGAACTATGAAATTGTAAAAATAATTTCAAAAATCAATTCGAAACCAACAGATAATTTTTATAAAATTTAACATAATTTTATGGAATTTCATAAAATTTTGTAACTTGTCGTGTGAGGCCAAAACTTTAATTATGTAAAATTACATGAAGTTTTATAGAATATTATAATATTACATAAAACCTCATATAATTTCATCAAATTTTATAAAAATATATGAAATTTCATACCATTAAGTCCTTGGAATCTTCATAACAATCATGTAAAATTTTTTAAATTTTATAAACCATTATGAAGGTTTACAAAAATTAATGAAATTACGCAAAACTTTATGAAATTTTATAAAAACCAAGTTTTGGCCTTTCACGAAATTTCACAAAATTTTATGAAATTTTACAAAATTATATAAAATGTCGCAAAATTTCATAGAATTATCTCCAAGTTTCTGATAATATTTCATAAGTTTCTTTCAAATTTTATAAACTTTTATAAAATTTTGTAAAACTTTTTAAAATTTCACAATAATATATAAAATTTCATACTTATAACTTCTTGGGATCTCAATAACAACTATAAGAACTTTATAAATTTTTATAAAATTATATAGAATTTTATAAAATCATACATAATTGCATAAAATTTTATGAAACTTTATCAAATTTCACAGAATTTCACCAAATTTCATTAGTATAATTTCTCGAAATTTGTTAAAATTTTGTAAAATTTCATTAAATTCTATAAAACTTCATGGATTTTCATGAAAAAATTTTTTTCCGGAATGTTATACGAAATCCTTTCCTGTTACACTTCCTTTGTCTTATCTTAACTTAGCTCAAATGCTCTTGTTTGATTATCGGATTATTTAATCACTACCTTTCTCAGTAAAAAATAATTGTTTCATATTTTTTATACTTACATATGGATGTGTCATATATATTTTCGTATTTTCTTCTTATACATTACATATGTTTTCAGCGATGATTTCGTTAAACGCTACTAAATTCTTTGATAAAACAGCGATTTTTCAAATTTTAAAATGTTTAATTGGACTCATCTCGAAAACTATTAGTTTTACGGTATTCTCGTACATGACTTTTTTTGTAGGAAATAACATTCCCTACGAAAAAGTCAGGTACAATTTTGTCGTAAAGTTAGTTATTTGCAAGTAAAATAAAAAAAACCATGACATTCGAGAAAAAATTGGCTTTAAGATTTTTTACTGTTGAGGCTGGGCACAAAACATAAATTGGCTACAAGCACTTTCAAAGAGAAAATATTCCTCTGTTATTTCCGCCTATGGCTGATCAAATATCTTGAAATGCCGCGAAGCTATAGATAATTGAAATGAAAAAATTAAAATTTACGTGTTAATTAAATGGGAAAATTACAAATTCATTTAGCGGGTACTTAAAATCAAAATTAAGAGCTCATCTTTAGTGAGAATTTTTTTCTTCAATGTGTACAACGATATTTTGACACGGGACTTAGAAAAAAAATAGTCATCTCAAACGAAGCACCCTAATATATATATATATATATATATATATATATATATATATATATATATATATATATATATATCTTCTATATCTATAAAATGACAGGCCTTTTTTTTGAACGGACATCACGTAAAAACTACTGAATATTTTGACATGGAATTTAGACCACAAAATTCTGCGTGTTTTAAAGAAGGTTTTAAACTATATGTTATTATGATTTTGATGATAAAAACTATATTTTTATAGATTTTGTTTTAATAAATTTTATCGATCATCGATTGTTCTTTTTCTTTCAAATAAAAGAAAAGAACATTAATATACATGAATCTGTCCTTTTTTTGACATGATATAATTTTATTTGATTTTCTAATTAAAGTAAAAGTCCCTATATACGCTTAGTATCAGTAGTTGCTCACTTCCACTGTTCAATGCGTTTTTTATAATTTTTATAAAAAAAAAAAAAATTCAACTGGAAAAATTAGTATTAATGAATAGTTATTTGTGAATTTAAACACGCTAAAATATCATGTATCAAATTATTTTATAATAGATTATGAATTCAAATTAAGTGGCTGTTTTCAAGATTATGCTCTGCCGGGCATTTTTCGCTTTAACTCTCATTCGTTAGATTATTCAAGAATGGTTAAAACTATATCTTATTATATATATTTTTGAAATTCATAAAATTTTATATTATGTACAAATAAAGTTTCATAATTTATAAATTATTTTCCAAATTAATAAACTTATCATGATTTAATCGATATTGACTTTAAGTGAGTATAGAGCCATGTGTTGATCGAGTAATAGTCTAGTCGAGAAGTGAGTTTTCTGCGAAAAATCGTTGATATTCTCTTAAAAATATGGCGATTGGTGCATTGGATTCAGAATTTTATTCTGAGAAATGGGTATTTTTTTTTTATCCGCCATTAAAAATTGCATTTGTTATAAACAAAAAACGAAGAGACAAAAAGGGAGTCTCCGTTTTTTAGCTATAACTTCAAAAGTATTAAAGATATCTGAAATTTAAAAAAAGATCCTAAAAGAGGAGGAAATTTCAGTAAAAAAAGTCTTGACTCCCCCAGTTGTAGCTCCATTATTTATAATTTTAATTTAACGTTGAAAATTAGGCTCCGCGCGGCCGTTTCGGTGCCTACGCGCCGTCGCCAAGCAAAGTATGCAACACAAAATAATTTTTTTATAACATAAAATATTAATTTAAAAATCTGAATAAATTATAGTGTCATCTAGACACTTAAAGGAATATAACCCCGCATAGAAAGAATTGTTAGCTTGATTTTTGTTTAAGTTATTTAATTGTTAATTAACAAATTTTTCTGACACTTCAGTTTTTATAAAATCGCATAAAAATGTTTAAAAAATGTGTCTATAAATTTTTTTTCTTTTGGGAGCTCTTGTTATATAAGTAATGAACAAGATCCCGCTGTAATAGTTTATAAAAGTTTTTTCATATGTTTATAATGATTTTTCCAAGTAATCAAAAATTGAAATATCCGGCTAATGTTATAAAAAAATTTTTTTTTCCAAAATCTTTAATTTTGGTTGTTTTCGGATTCATTTATTGCGTTTAGTAGCATGGTTCAAAAATTTTTAACATTAATTGTTTAAAAATTTTTTATAAACAAATAGAGAAATTGAATATTTTTGAAAATTTTTTTTCTGTCATTCTGTTGTCTTTGTAAAATAATGATTTTTAAAAGAAAAATTTTTTCTTAAAAAAATTTTTTAATTGTTTATAATTGTTTTTTTCATTTATCCACCATTTAAATTATTTATTAAGAAATCATTTTTTTTTTAAAAATCATTATTTACAATTCTCAATATTATTATGAAAAAAAAAATTTTTTTTATTTCAATTTTCTTTGTTTATTTTATAAACAATTTGTTATAAACAAATTTCCATTTTCATTATATTTTTTTTCCGTAGCTTTAAAAAATTACAAATACAGTCATGCGTATTAAAGTTATAAAAAAAATTTTTTTCTATTTTTTATTGAATTTTAAAATACTTTACCCCCTCAAAGTTGAAGCGGTCAACTATTTTATCAACTTATAAATTGTTATAACTTTTAAACTATTGATGATACGGTCTTAGACATTCAAGCCGATCTTTCAGACAATTTATTGATTTATATAATAAATTTTTTAAATGCTCGATATCTATTATGGTTCAATTTTTATAAACATTTGTTTATAAAAAAATACATTACTTGAATTTTAAATTAATTATATCTTTTAAACTATTGAAGTTACGACTTTTATGATTCAGGGCATTTTTATAGAGTAATTATTGGACTACTTAAAAATAATTTTTTTATATTTTTAATTTCATTTGTTTATCATTTTTTCTTTATTTATTTAAATTATTACACGGTTAAGGGTACATTTTCTAGATTTTATTGGCCTTATATTCTTATCTAATGCCAATTCATGTTGCTCTTGCTGTTTTTTTTCAGTTTTGAAATTTTCAATTTATTATTTAACGTATGTCAAAGCAAAAACTCTAAATTTTTGTTTGTTGTACAGCCTAGAAGGCAGTTATGGAATCTAATGAACTTTTTACAATTTTTTTTTAATTAGATTTGCGTAAAAAACTATAAAAATCAAATATAAAACCAAATTATTTATATCCAAATTCCTCTTCTATCTTTAGTTTTTAGTTTTTAAATTTTAAATATTTCAAAGTGCGTGGGAATGTATCTAGTTCTATGCATATTTTTCAAAATTTGATCAATAAAATATAGAATCAATAACATAAACAACAAACACAAGTAAGTATTTTTATAGTTTTTTTTTAAAAGAAAAAATTTTTCTTTTAAAAATCATTATTTTACAAAGACAACAGAATGACAGAAAAAAAATTTTCAAAAATATTCAATTTCTCTATTTGTTTATAAAAAATTTTTAAACAATTAATGTTAAAAATTTTTGAACCATGCTACTAAACGCAATAAATGAATCCGAAAACAACCAAAATTAAAGATTTTGGAAAAAAAAATTTTTTTATAACATTAGCCGGATATTTCAATTTTTGATTACTTGGAAAAATCATTATAAACATATGAAAAAACTTTTATAAACTATTACAGCGGGATCTTGTTCATTACTTATATAACAAGAGCTCCCAAAAGAAAAAAAATTTATAGACACATTTTTTAAACATTTTTATGCGATTTTATAAAAACTGAAGTGTCAGAAAAATTTGTTAATTAACAATTAAATAACTTAAACAAAAATCAAGCTAACAATTCTTTCTATGCGGGGTTATATTCCTTTAAGTGTCTAGATGACACTATAATTTATTCAGATTTTTAAATTAATATTTTATGTTATAAAAAAATTATTTTGTGTTGCATACTTTGCTTGGCGACGGCGCGTAGGCACCGAAACGGCCGCGCGGAGCCTAATTTTCAACGTTAAATTAAAATTATAAATAATGGAGCTACAACTGGGGGAGTCAAGACTTTTTTTACTGAAATTTCCTCCTCTTTTAGGATCTTTTTTTAAATTTCAGATATCTTTAATACTTTTGAAGTTATAGCTAAAAAACGGAGACTCCCTTTTTGTCTCTTCGTTTTTTGTTTATAACAAATGCAATTTTTAATGGCGGATAAAAAAAAAATACCCATTTCTCAGAATAAAATTCTGAATCCAATGCACCAATCGCCATATTTTTAAGAGAATATCAACGATTTTTCGCAGAAAACTCACTTCTCGACTAGACTATAATGGTACATGACAACTTTAAGTGAGCGACTACGAGTACACTCAAGAACCTTGCTTAAAAAATTAATAATAATTTATTATCAACATTATTTTTCAAAGTAAAATATTATTTTGATACTTGAAACTAGAAAAAACTAACAATATGATTTTTCATTTCATTTATCAATTTATATTGAGTGATTTAATCTCACTCCAATGAAAAGAGAGCGGATATAGATGAGGTTTTCACCTTAATTTTTTAAAAAGTACTGAAAATACTTATAATAATTATAATGATCATCATCAAATTCAATTTTTGTTTTAAAATACAAAAATTTTATTTTAAGCGTCTGATAGTAACTTTAATGTTGAGAAATTTTATTGTTATGCAGATAATAGTTTTAATAAAAATTTTTTATTGCATGTATATATACTAGCTGTGAACGCCCGCTTCGCTGGGTTTTTTTTGGTGGTGATTTTATTCACATGTTAAATTTTTTGCTCTGAAATTGCGACAATGATTTGATAAGTTCTAAAATATTTGAACGTCGAACATCCCTTCAAATTAATTCCGATAGTTCTAAACTATTTTTCGATCGGGCTACTCCGCTTATTTTCGTATAACTTACGACTTTAAGATATATATTTCAACTTTTATCACGTTTTCCAAACTTTTAAATCAATCGGAAGCATCCAACATCAATGAAATCATTTTTAAGTAATTTAATTTATTGAACTTCAATGTAATTTAATTTAATGCATTTACATTTACATTAATGAAAATACATACCTATATATATATATATATATATATATATATATTTGAAGTTTCTAGAATGGTATTTTCGGAACCTTGCAAAACATTCTAGACCGATTAGAATCATTTTTATAAGATTTGAATCAGCTAATTGTAATTTAGAGCTTTCCGAATGATTATCCAAATATTCGCAACAATCTTGAACATTCTAGACTATTTAGAATAAATGTTGAGTGATTTAAATCAACTAAGTGCGGTTTAGAGCATTCTAGATGGGTCTCGAAATTTTTAGAACAATCCAGAACATTCTTGACTAATTAAAATTAATCTTAAGTAATTTAGATCAACCAAATTTATTTTGAAGCATTCCAGATTAATTAGAATTAATTTTCGAATAATTTGAAAAACTAATTTATATGTTAGAACTTAGATTTCAAGATTATTCCCGAAATGTCTAGATTATTCTTGAAATTCCTAAAATAATGTAGAATATTCACCATCAATTATAGATCCATTTTCAAAGTTCATATTATTTAAACTCCTATCTTTCACACCCTCATAGTTATCAAATTAGTTTCTACTTCAAATCGTATTATAGGCACAAAAACCTCTTTTATAATATATATATATTAGGGTGCTTCGTTTGAAACGACTATTTTTTTTTTTTCGCTCCCATCCCGAAATTTTGTTGGAAATAACCCCCAAAAAATTCCCTGAGAGTTTGAGCCCTTAATATTAATATTAAGTACTTTCCCAGAGCAGGTGAAGATTTCCCATTTAAAATACACGTAAACTTGGGTTTTTATTTTTTAAACTTCTATAACTCCGCGGCATTTTATGATATCATCTCGCCCAAAGTCGGGATTTTCTCACAATTAAATGTACTACAAAAGTGCCCGTTGTCGCGAAGTCGTAACTCATACGAGTGGGGTAGTACGGGCCGCTAAACCGAATTTTTTCATAGAATTCTTGTTTTTTCCTCAACAACAAGACCTACAGAAAAAATGTGAACGACAATTTTATAGAAAATTTAATTTCTTACAAAATAGGTCCTTAGCATCGAATCACTCAGATTGATATTTTCTGAGATATTTATTATTGAAGTTTATGTAGCATTGAATTCCCATTAAGTGTCAAATCAAATCTTAGAAAATATTGATTTTTTATTTGACTAATATCTCAGAAAATATCAATCTGAGTGATTTGATGCTAAGGACTTTTTTTGTAGGAAATTAAATTTTCTATAAAATTGTCGTTCACATTTTTTCTGTAGGTCTTGTTGTTGAGGAAAAAACAAGAATTCTATGAAAAAATTCGGTTTAGCGGCCCGTACTACCCCACTCGTATGAGTTACGACTTCGCGACAACGGGCACTTTTGTAGTACATTTAATTGTGAGAAAATCCCGACTTTGGGCGAGATGATATCATAAAATGCCGCGGAGTTATAGAAGTTTAAAAAATAAAAACCCAAGTTTACGTGTATTTTAAATGGGAAATCTTCACCTGCTCTGGGAAAGTACTTAATATTAATATTAAGGGCTCAAACTCTCAGGGAATTTTTTGGGGGGTATTTCCAACAAAATTTCGGGATGGGAGCGAAAAAAAAAATAGTCGTTTCAAACGAAGCACCCTAATATATATTTATATATATATATATATATATATATATATATATATATATATATATATATATATATATATATATATATATATATATATATATATATATATATATATATATATATATATATTGAGACAATGTGAATTGTCTTCGTCGTTCTCAGCCTTGCGGTTCCCATTTTCCCCCGTCTTGTTGCCGTCTGAAACTACACAAGTCATAGTGCCGGGGTCACATGACTAATTTTCACGTTGACGCATGACCGTAAGGGTGAAGTGGGGACAGAGTCCCGAGGCTAGTCCTACACCCAAATTTATCGGTCAATCACTTCGATCCTGGATCAATTAACGTACAGACGTTCTCATATTAATTATTCAGTATTAATTCTGGCAATTTACTTGCAATAACCTAATTGTAATTCGGGCAATTAACTTGCGATATTCTGTACTTTATTGGCAATTATCTTGCAATTATATTTTATTGTTTAGTTATTAATTATTTCAAATAAAGTTAGTTTAAGTAACTATCACTGTACATACTGGCGAGATACTCGTAATATCAAATCATACTGTGCTACACATCTTTCTATATTACATCCAGCGCTTGCATTTTCTTGTAAGTAATTTTTATTATTATAATTGGCAATAAACTTGCACATATTGTTAATCATTCATTTAATCTACTATTTGTTCATCTTATTTATTATCCTATATTACTGGTAAGAAATATTGAATCGTCTATTAAGAATATTATTATTTAAGTAAGAATTGATAAATCAATTAACAATAAGAAAGCTATTGATAATTAATAAGCCGTGAGGTAAGTTGTTGAATTTTATATACGTTGCCGTTTGAATAAGTGCGGGTCTTTGCTTTGCAAGAACTCCAGCCCACTGCTCTGTCCAGGTAAAATAAAATTTGTTAGAGGCCAGCCTAAGCCAGGGTTTAACCCGCGAATTCTGGTGGCTGCTGGTGAAAATCGCGAAAGAGAAAAGCGATTTGTCTCAACTGGCGCTCGAACAGGGACTTTGCAGTAGTTCAAACGAACAACGGAAAATTTTATTAATTTTTCTCACGGCTTTACAGTAAAAAATTCTTATACAATTTCAGGTAATAATTTTAAATAAATTTCTTACCAGTATCAAGGATTTTATTTTTACATTCATCATTCCATTACATTTCATCATTCATTCGCCAGCATCTAATTTTATAAAATACTTAATCACTTCTTTTATTTATTGTAAATTATTGATTCTATAAATTAATTGTCATTGTAATATTGTGTGTCGGTACGTTCTGTGAGAATTTTGTGTGCACTTTGACCTCGAGATTATATTAATTACGCGTTCTGTATTACTAGACGCTAACATTTATTTTTTTATAGTTTACTTGATTACAACAACACAAAATAAGTACCTAAAATAAAATTGTAAAGCAAAACTTTCGATCGGATATCTTTTGAGTGTAGTAAATAAATCTAAAACTTTATTTGTAACACAAAAGATTATTATATTCGTTTCCGGCTTAGCATAAAATGTCTTTTGCTCGACAAAAATTATCTTCAAAAATAAATTAAGTACTTAATAAATAAAATCTTTGCAGTAATAAATTATAATTTATTAGTCATCAAGAATTTTAATAATTAAAATAAATTATGAACTTATTATATTTAATAAATAAATAAATCTTTACAGCTTTGAAGTAAAATTTCATTGTGAAAATTCTTAATAAAATAAATCTATTTATAATCCGATAAAAATTTTAATCAGCTTGAACTAATTAAAAGTATTTATAAATTAAATTTCGATAAATTATTATTTCTGCAAAAAATCTATTTTTTATAAGAATCAAGTAAGACAATTTTCCCGCAAAAATGATGCAGAGAACGCCGACTTCTCGACCACTTCCTTCGGTCACCCTGGGTAATAATCTCGAGAATCTTCTACCGTTTCCAACTACATCAGGCGCATCGATACCGAGCACTCGCGCAATAGATGAGCTCGCTGCTTTCATACAGACTTATGACGTACATAACAGTACATTACGTACCCAAAGTCAGCAAATTAATAATAATAACATTTCCACTACCAGTGTGAACGGTAACATTAGTATTTACTCTCACAACATTAGTGGTGTAGTTCCAATAACTGAGCCGTCACAAAATACCACTTCTGTCGCCGTTCTACAAAACGTCGTTTCTCACCTGCAAGCGGAAATCGAAGCATTACGAGCTGAGCGTCAACATCTACTTCGGATAACTAGTACTGTTTTGCGACCACCAGGCACAAATTTGGCGCCTGCAAATTTTCCAAGAAATACTTCAAGCACGTGGACGCCCAGGGAATTGTTTCCCGCTGCTACGGTAACGTCACAAGCAGCAAATTCTCTTACGGCTTGTTATGCTGCCCCATGTCTTCCTGCATTCGTTTCGGCAACACAAGCAAGCGGTCTGCAGTCAGCCATGTCTAGCTCACTTGCGCGGGAACCGTACGCGCACTCGACGGTCCCACTACCGACTCATACGTCGCCGCCACACACGAGTACTCAATCTTTACCTACACATACATGCACACAGGCATATAGCAGCAATAATCTACCAGTGTATTCGAACGCACACACACAAGCTCCACTTGTATCGACATACTCTCACATACAGCCATCATCTTTGTATCACACTTATACAATACCTGTTGGGAATTCAAATATGAGCTACTCAAATTCTATGCGCTTATATGATCTCAGTCGTATCGCCAAATCCTGGAATATTTCGTTTCCTCCTCGTGATCGATCTTCTTCAATTGATGCAAGAAAATATATAAAAATCATCGAGCAGCGGATGATCAGTAATGATATCCCTGTAGAGAGTTTTCATGCGGTTGTAACAAATACCCTTAACGGTGACGTGCTTGAGTGGTATTGCCAGAATGAAGATTTGTTTTTCAGTTGGGCGACTTTTAAGGAGTATTTCAAAATTTGGCAGGTTCAGAAAACAGATGAAGCTGTCCTGCAGGAAATTTATTCGGCTAAGCAAGGCAACGACGAGAAAGGAGTATCGTTTATTAATCGTATGCAGGGAGCATTCTCACGATTAGAAGATCCGTTACCGCAAGCAAAACAGATCCGAATAATAGTGTCACGATTTAATTCGTACTTTTTACAAAAATTTTCGGATACGACCATCGAGATTTATGCAGAATTATACACACGAGTCAGCGCGTGGCAGCCGACAGCCGATGCATTAAATCCTCATTTCAAACTTAAAGAAGAAATTAATAGTAGACAGAAAATTCGCAGCCAATTGAATTTAATTAAAGATACTTCAGAGGTAGATCAACTACATAGAGTTAAAACTTTACAGTCATCTACTTCATCACGATAAAAATAAACTCCAACGATACGCAAAGTACTCTATTGCCAATGCTCAGTAACGACTCACAGTACAACACCTGTAACCAAAAATACTCAGGGCTTAAGAATTGGACATCGATTGGACATACTCAAGAATAAGAGAAGAAATTTTATTAAGCTCACTTACGTGCGATCCAGAAACCGAAAGAAAATGAAAACTTCTTCGTTACCGATTCGGGGCTACAGTTAAAATAAGCTAATACATTCACACACATTCATCTCATTATTTCATTTTATTTATTGTTGCCAATTGTAATAATTTTAATTACAGCGTCGAGTCTGGGAGCAGTTGGCAAACTAAACGATCAAAATCTTCAAATTGTATTACTTTTTTCTGTCCACAGACTTTCAAAAATTTTTTTTTTTTGTACTTAATTATTAACTGTAAATATTTCTGAATTCTTTTAACATTATCTTGTACTTTTAGTTTGTAAGCTGTAAATATACATTTTTAGGCTGATCCAGATCGAAGTCCCAGGATAGAAGTGGACCTGAAATGGGTAACTAACCCCTACATTTTGTTTAAAATCCCTTACGGCTTGCAATTTATTACTGACAATATACTTGTATATCGGGCGATACATTCGCAATTGAAAAAATTGAAATCGGGCGATACACTCGCAATCGAAATATTAACCACTGGCAATCTACTTGCAATACTTTTAAATATTTCGATCAAACTGATTTTCTTTTATTACAGCAATCTACTTGCATTTTTAAAGCGATCTACTCGCATTGTAAATATTGTAAATAAACTAAATCACTCTTTTCAGTCGGACAACCTAGACGAGAGGTCAAAAGGGTAACCTTGGCTTGGTGGGGGGGATTGAGACAATGTGAATTGTCTTCGTCGTTCTCAGCCTTGCGGTTCCCATTTTCCCCCGTCTTGTTGCCGTCTGAAACTACACAAGTCATAGTGCCGGGGTCACATGACTAATTTTCACGTTGACGCATGACCGTAAGGGTGAAGTGGGGACAGAGTCCCGAGGCTAGTCCTACACCCAAATTTATCGGTCAATCACTTCGATCCTGGATCAATTAACGTACAGACGTTCTCATATTAATTATTCAGTATTAATTCTGGCAATTTACTTGCAATAACCTAATTGTAATTCGGGCAATTAACTTGCGATATTCTGTACTTTATTGGCAATTATCTTGCAATTATATTTTATTGTTTAGTTATTAATTATTTCAAATAAAGTTAGTTTAAGTAACTATCACTGTACATACTGGCGAGATACTCGTAATATCAAATCATACTGTGCTACACATCTTTCTATATTACATCCAGCGCTTGCATTTTCTTGTAAGTAATTTTTATTATTATAATTGGCAATAAACTTGCACATATTGTTAATCATTCATTTAATCTACTATTTGTTCATCTTATTTATTATCCTATATTACTGGTAAGAAATATTGAATCGTCTATTAAGAATATTATTATTTAAGTAAGAATTGATAAATCAATTAACAATAAGAAAGCTATTGATAATTAATAAGCCGTGAGGTAAGTTGTTGAATTTTATATACGTTGCCGTTTGAATAAGTGCGGGTCTTTGCTTTGCAAGAACTCCAGCCCACTGCTCTGTCCAGGTAAAATAAAATTTGTTAGAGGCCAGCCTAAGCCAGGGTTCAACCCGCGAATTCTGGTGGCTGCTGGTGAAAATCGCGAAAGAGAAAAGCGATTTGTCTCAATATATATATATATAGATATATATATATATATATATATATATATATATATATATATATATATATATATATGTATATAATATATACATGTGATAATTTATCTTAGTAACACAATATTTATTGCCCGCGAAGCGGGCAGGATCTGCTAGTATATATATATATATGTATATATATATATATATATATATATATATATATATATATATATATATATATATATATATATAACCAATGAATAAATAACGATCAACGATTATTTATTTATTTTTGGTAAAACCTAAAGAATAATCGTAGTTTATGACTTTTTTGTTTCGATGTTAATTTAAGACAAACAATTGAACAGCCAATCGTCAATTGACACTAATTGATAAATGATTTATGACATTTTTCATAAACGAAAATACTTTTTTGCATCAAAAATCCTCGTCTGTATGATGTACTCGTGATAAATTGTGGGAATATTTTATATCAGTTACAGCAAAATGAATTCAAGATTACCAATGCTACATCAACAGCATTAAGGCGGCTACTAACTTAGCTAAACGACAAATATATATGTGTATATATTATGTCCGATTTTCAATGTATGCAAACTTTAAATGCATGTTGGAATGGGATAGAATATTAAATATTTGTTTGTTTGAAAACTTGTGATGACTTAAATAAGAACAATTATCATTTATCCTCATCTATACAATAATTAAATTAAGTTTGAAATGATTGAAATTTTTTAGTGCATACAGTATTTCAGTGTGGATACTACTTAATGTTACTATATGGAGAGTTTTTTTTTGTCTGTGAAAGATGGTAGATACTTTGAGTTATGAATGTTGGCAAAGTTGACAACGGATACCGTCATATTGAAAAAAAAAAGTAAGTATTTTATATGAATATACCTATATGTGAAGGTATGTAATTGATTATTCAGTACATTATTGTATAAAAATTAAGAAAGAAAAAAATAAAAGCATTTATAAAAAAAGTAACAACTTATAAAATATAAAGAAAAAAAATAACAGCTTTTAAAATAGTACTCACATTTTTTTTTTTAATTTACATTATTGAGGTTATTGATAGAGGTTAATAATAATGAATTGAATTAATGTATAGACTATGACATATTATTAATATTTAAATTTTAATGAGGTTATTTTTTCATTATCTATTGGTTGTTAAATAAATAATTAAAAAGATATTTCAAAAATAATTGACTGTTATATATATATATATATATATATATATATATATATATGTATATTAGGGTGTTACGTTTGAGATGACTATTTTTTTTCTAAGTCCCGTGTCAAAATATCGTTGTACACATTGAAAAAAAAAATTCTCACTAAAGATGAGCTCTTAATTTTGATTTTAAGTACTCGCTAAATAAATTTAAAATTTTCCCATTTAATTAACACGTTAATTTTAATTTTTTCATTTCAATTATCTATAGCTTCGCGGCATTTCAAGATATTTGATCAGCCATAGGCGGAAATAACAGAGGAATATTTTCTCTTTGAAAGTGCTTGTAGCCAATTTATGTTTTGTAACCGGCCTCAACAGTAAAAAATCTTAAAGCCAATTTTTTCTCGAATTTCATGGTTTTTTATATTTTACTTGCAAATACCTAACTTTACGACAAAATTGTACCTGACTTTTTTGTAGGGAATTTTATTTTCTACAAAGAAAGTTATGTACGAGAATACCGTAAAACTAATAGTTTTCGAGATAAGTCCAATTAAACATTTTAAAATTTGAAAAATCGCTGTTTTATCCAAGATTTCATTACTTTTTTATAAAATTATGGACAATGATATATATATCCTGGTTAATATATCATCGAAAATTTATAATCCCGGTAAAAAGTTTTTCACGAAATTTTATAAAAGTTCATAAAATTTCACTAATGAAATTTCATGAAATTTTATGCTGAAAATGGCCTGATGAAATTTTATGAAAATTTATTAAATTTTCTGGAATTTTATAAAATTCGTCAGTCACCATTCATTTTTAAAAAAAAATATTAGGTTTTGCAAAAAATCTGCAATTATTCTTTCACATTAATTTAATGGGTGGAGGCATTACGGTGACACACTAGTTATAATTTTTATTGACGAAAAAATCCTGGTGACTTCTGGGCTCGAACCTACGTCCTTTCGATTTCAAGTCTCTTATAATATTCTATGAAATTTGATAAAACGTTGCAAAAAGAGACAAAATTTCATAAATATTCATGAAGTTTTACACAATTGTTGTCAAGATTCTAAGGATTTATTGGTATGGACTTTCATAAATTTTTTCAAAATTTTATGAAATTTTATAAAATAATATGAAACTTTATAAAATTTCATAAAATTATACAAAATATCATAAAAATTTTACATATTCACTACAAAGATCCGAAGGAGTACTGTAAAAATTTTTTTTTGATTTCTAAAAATTCTTGAAATTTCATGAAATTATGTAGTTTTATTGAACTATGAAATTGTAAAAATATTTTCAAAAATCAATTCGAAACCAACAGATAATTTTCATGAAATTTAACACAATTTTATAAAATGTCATAAAATCTTGTAACTTTTCGTGTGAGGCCAAAACTTAAATTATTTAAAATTACATGAAGTTTTATAGAATATTATAATATTACATAAAACCTCATATAATTCCATAAAATTTTATATAAATATATGAAATTTCATACCATTAAGTCCTTGGAATCTTCACAACAATTATGTAAAATTATGAAAATTTTATAAACCATTAAAAAGGTTTACAAAAATTTATGAAATTATGCGAAACTTTATGAAATTTTATAAAAACCAAGTTTTGGCCTTTCACGAAATTTCACAAAATTTTATGAAATTTTACAAAATGATATGAAATGTTGCAAAATTTCATAGAATTATCTCCCAGTTTCTGATAATATTTCATAAGTTTTTTTCAAATTTTATAAACTTTTATAAAATTTTGTAAAACTTTTTAAAATTTCACAATAATATAGCAAATTTCATACTAGTTACTTTTTGGGATCTCAGTAACAATTATAAGAACTTGATAAATTTTAAAAAAATTATATAGAATTTCATAAAATTATATATATTTGCATAAAATTTTATGAAACTTTATCAAATTTCACAGAATTTCACCCAATTTCATTAGTATAATTTCTCAAAATTTGTTAAAATTTTGTAAAATTTCATCAAATTCTATAAAACTTCATGAAATTTCATGAAAAAATTTTTTCCCGGAATGTTATACGAAATCCTCTCCTGTTTCACTTCCTTTGTCTTATCTTAACTTAACTCAAATGCTCTTGTTTGACTATCGGAAGCTTATTTAATTACTACCTCTTTCAGTAAAAAATAATTGTTTCATACTTTTTATACTTGCATATTGATGTGTCATATATATTTTTATATTTTCTTCTTATACATTATATATGTTTTCAGCGATGATTTCGTTAAACGCTACTAGATTCTTTGATAAAACAGCGATTTTTCAAATTTTAAAATGTTTAATTGGACTTGTCTCGAAAACTACTAGGTTTACGGTATTCTCGAACATAACTTTTTTTGTAGGAAATAAAATTCCCTACAAAAAAGTCAGGTACAATTCTGTCGTAAAGTTAGTTATTTGCAAGTAAAATAAAAAAACTATGAAATTCGAGAAAAAATTGGCTTTAAGATTTTTTACTGTTGAGGCCGGTTACAAAACATAAATTGGCTACAAGCACTTTCAAAGAGAAAATATTCCTCTGTTATTTTCGCCTATGGTTGATCAAATATCTTGAAATGCCGCGAAGCTATAGATAATTGAAATGAAAAAATTAAAATTTACGTGTTAATTAAATAAGAAAATTACAAATTCATTTAGCGAGTACTTGAAATCAAAATTAAGAGCTCATCTTTAGTGAGAATTTTTTTTTTCAATGTGTACAACGATATTTCGACACGGGACTCAGAAAAAAAAAATAGTTTTCTCAAACGAAGCACCCTAATGTATATATATATATAATTAAATTTTATAACAGTTTTAATTCATCAATGGTTTTATAGTAAAGTATAAATTTATATATTATTATACGTTTTTCATCCTTTATTGTACTAAAATAAAAAATTCGTATGAATGATGAATCTTGATTAAATACAATAACATTAATTAATTTAACGTTACTTTTTAACTTGAAACTACTTAAGATTGGGATTTTTATCAACTTTTTCTTTTATATTATAAGCCAATTAGATAAATAATGCAAAGTATTCTTGCATTTGAAATGTTATATATTTAATTTATAATGCCTTTTTTTATTACAGTCAAGTTATCGATTCTGATTTCAATAAAAAACGATCTAGATGAAATATTCACAATGAGTGATGGAACTAATAACGGTATGAGATGCAGTAATTCTTTTAATTAATTTACAACTGCTACAAAATAGCTTGTATCTATACATAGCATATTCTGCTTGCTTAAATATACATCTTCTAATTTAATGTATAATTTTTCAGATCATAATCCATATAATTCTCACATAATTAAGCTAAAACAGCAAGCGGAATTTTCGCAAAGACAACAAAATGAGATCCTCGAGAAACATCAGCAAAAAGTTCAAGAACAGCAGATGATCTATAATTTATTACATTCATTGCAATCCGCAAAGTCGTATGTTGCACAATTTAAATCAATCAATACCTCAACTTCTTCAACATCACCCATGATAGAATCATCAACTATTCTTCCTAGAGAACAAGTTTCAAAGCATCCAACAGTATCACATTCAGCTGTACAAGGAATTAATATGAATAACCATACGTCAGGCCCATTAAATTTAACTTGCATAATTGATCATTTAACTCCACTCTATCCAGCCTCAGGATTAACTCAAGAAAATCCAACAGATTTAACAGCTTCATCTTGTAAAAATTTACTTACTAAGTCATCATTAACACCAACAGAAAATCGATCCAAATCAGTACCTCCACATACAGAATTAACATAAGATAAAGCATCAGATTTACTTGCGTTTACTTCCTCTGATCATCAACCTAATTTGAATCTATCATCTATCAAACAACTTAATAATTTGTCATCAACATCGATAACCGATCGTTCACAGTTGAATTCAGAATCTGGAATCCTGTTAAACAAAAGGCTGTTGAGATCAAGAATTGAGAATTCTAAGTCTGTACCCCCACACGCACAATTAGCACAAGACCAAGATACAGATATAATGAATTTTCTTTCTGGACGGTTCTTTAACGAGAATCTGTCTTCTGCAAATTTACTTATTCATTCGTCTCCAAACACTAACTCTTTGTCGTCTCATCAATCCCTACAATCATTAAATTTGTCAAATTTAAGCTCTGTACCCATGTATTTGCAAGTATTCATTCCACCGACTGTAAAGAAAAGTACATTTTTAAATAAGCCAATAGCTTAAACAGTAATTTCATCCAAACAACCTCTGAATTTGAGTGCTCGTCAATCTGGCACTTCAAACCAATCATCGCCCAATAATGAACTTTTGACACCACCATTGATTGACATAGAAAGAACTGCATCTATCGGACAAAATCAACTAAGTCGTTCAAAACCGCCGGATGGAAAGAACTTCGAAATTAACAAAGAAAAAAAAAACGACGAAATACAAACAAGCTCCAAAAGTCAAAAATCACATCAAAAAGATAAAAATCAGGCAGATAAAAATAAAAAAATTGAAAAATATAATTCTCACGATGATAAAAAAAAGCACGAATCAAGCCGAAAACGAACATATGGTCGAGAGCAGTCATCATCAGATGAAAACGAGAGAGGTAATGTTAAAATTTATTTGCATTATTTAAAGTATAACGTAAACCGTTTTTCTTTTCGCGACGGAGACGCGAATAAAAATCCGGAGTCGTATGTGGTCACCCAAGTGTATTAAAAATAAAAAATAAAAATAATAAATATAACTCAAAATAATAAATAATTATAAACAAAATAAAATTGTGCCTGGACCAGCTCCTCAGGCTGGGTTAGTGCACGAGGGCGCCATTCCGTTTTTATTAAAACGGACAAAAATAATAATTCAGGGGAGAAATCACGGGACAAAATCTTGAGCGAGAATGTATGCACCAAGCGAAGTGACAACCAAATAAATATATAATGAACAAAAAATCATAATAAGAAATAATTACTATTAAATATATCCAGGAAATAAACAAACAAATATTGGCTATCAATGGATTCCTTTTTCTAAATTATTTAATTCAAAATATATTTAAATAAACTCAACACTTTATAATAAATTTTTATCAAATTAAAATATACTCATTACAATCAAATGATAATAATAATAATTCATTTAAATTATCCACTGGGGAATTCAAATACAAACTTACAAATAATATAACATATAAATTGTAAACTAATAAAATAATAATAATTTTTACTTTAAATTATTTACTCTGGGGAGAGAAAGACGCGGGTACTCAATATATTTGGCAACACTGGGTTGCATACCATCAAATTGTAAAATAAATTTTACCCAGAGAAATAATATTTAATACTCAAATATACTTTTAAACTCATATATATGTAAAAAAAATACTAGTGTGAGACAAGGAGCCACTCTTGCTATCCTTGTCTAATCCTCTAAGGAATTTGCTCGACGCGTCTACGTACTTGAAACGCACGCCGGACAAATTCAACTTATTATGACACTATAACTCAGGTTCAATTATTTATCAATTAAATACCGCGATCAACTCTACTGAAGGACCAGCGATAGCCGATGCAACAAATGAAAATACCAATTGACTTACCGGCGTTGATAACAATTTACTTCTTGAGTTTATTAATAATAAATATCACAATCCAAATTAAATACTTTAATTATGCAATTATTTTATTACGGCACCTGGGCCAGAACAATTTACTCAAAAATAATCACGGACAACAACACGTCCTATCTTTACAAAAACCCGGTCCTCTCTGACTATATTTTCGTTGATATTTCCGAGGGAGGGGTATCACTCACGTGTTATCCCCTCTAACTACCTCGGACCCGAAATTATCAATTAAAATAAACATTTAAATCATTAAACGACCTGAGTTATACCATAATAATAAATTAAATAATATTTTCTATATATAAACATAAACATAATGATTATTAATCCTTTAAACAATAAAACAATAATTATTTCAGTGCACCACGTGACTGGAGAAAAATATCGATTTTTATCCCCACTTTATCGACTTACTCTCCCTTCGGTCGATATTTTTATGTACGCTCTATAACACGTGTGCTACTGACTGAAATGAAAATATCGATTGAGTACATAAAATTCAAAATAATTATCAGAACATAAATATAAACATAATAAACAATAATATCAATAAATTCATAATTAAATCATGATAAAATAATCCAATAAAATACTATAAATATTTAAATAATAACAAATCATAATAAATAAATGCGCTTAATTTGAGCTAGGAGGTGTTGTTAAATTCACGGCGAGATGGGGAAGCGCGCGCAGCAATTCACGTTTAAATCGCTACGTGACAAAAGATGAATAAATTTCATGAAAAATTTAGGTGTTGACAAAAATGAATTTTTATTTTAACGTGAGTGTTTAAACTGTGCATGTTTAGATTTTCCAACATTTTTTATCATTCGGGACATTTTTTTAATATTAACTGTTAATGAATTTTTAAATAATTATGAAAAAAGAATTTTAATTATGCGGCATTTACCGTTTTGTTTTTATCGATGAATAATATTTATTAATCTCAAAAAACAACCGTTTTTATTTATCGAAAAATATTAATGCTAAACATTAAAATAAACAATAGCTAAAAAACATTTTCAGAAAATTTCTTTGGTCTCAGATTCAACAAGCTGTATAAATTATTTACAATTTTTTTTAAATACTGTTACGTCCAGCTTAGACGCTGAACTTTTTATATTAAATTTTTTTTATTAAAATTACGTGGCGACCAAATTTTATTTTTCTTTAATAATTCTAGAGCGATAAGACATTTTAGTTGTAAAAATATTTTAAGATTAGTGAACTTGTTTGCTCTGACGCACGTAAAAAAGTACTAGAGCAAACAATCAAATGCATTTTTAATGACCCCTCAGGTCACCATAGCGAAAAGGCCCAAGTTTATTCTTTTTAGAAAGCAATAAAAAAATTATCAACGGAGACGTATTAGAAATATTTAAAAAGGAAAAAAAATGAAATTTTAACAGTGACTCATTTTTGAATAAATAAAATAAACGAAAATACCTAATCTTATAAGCCCTTACATTTTTGAGTGCACTTTCAACGAGACATCTCGGGATCATAGAACAAATAGACAAAATTGTTTTTAAATGACGAAATAGTCATTAAGGGAATTTAATACAAAAAAAAAATTTACTATTCAAAATAATTTTTAACTAACAAAAAATCTGATGAAAGTTCGTATAAATAATTAAATTAATTAATTAAACTCAAATAGATAAAAATAGTAAGAATAAATATAAAACTTTTAAACTAATTAATAAAATTCAAATACATAAAATTTTAGGAATAAATACAAAAATTCATATAAATGATTAAATAAATTACAAAATTTTGAAGAAGTAAAGACTATAAAATAGATATGAAATTTTACATAAATAAATAAAGCAATTAATAGAATTTACATAAGAAAAGATTCATGCGAATAAATATAGAATTTTATATAAATAAAGAAGTAAATTTATAAAAATTAAATAAGTAAAATTCATACAAATAAATAAAAGTAAATTTATCAAAAGGAAAATTTATAAAATAAGATATAAATTTCTATTATAATAAATAAATTAAAATATTATTATACATAAAATATTGTGCATGTGGGTGTATGTGTGGATACGTACACGCATAGGCCTGCATCGGGGTGTGCCCTTTACCACTTCCCTAGTGGAAAATCCTAGGGAAAGGGAAAGGACCCAAAGAACTATGTCCCGATTGGACACAGTTTCCCCCAAACAATGCACCAATTAGGACCTGACGAAAATTATAAAAAGTGTTGACACACATCAATCACTCTCAATCTCGCAGTTTTTACGGCAGTGTCTCAATTTCTCAGTTAAGTCACAGTTCTCAGTCCTGGATCAGTAAGGATGAGGAAATTCAAGTACGTGTTCTCACACTTTATTCTATTATTTATATTGTTAGTGTTTAATAGTAACGAAACAAATTGTAACCGCGAATAATTTAGTAAACTCAGTGTAAACCAAAAGTATACTCCAGTCTTCACAACTTCAGGTATTGTAATCTTTAAGTTTATGTATGCCAAAACATATAGAAACATTTCCAATACACGGAAATATTATAAAAGAAATTATTGTATTCAAAATTCTATAGTCCTCTCTAGTATTCAAAACGAATTTTATCACAACCATTTTATTGTAAATTAGAGTCGGCTGACTAGCCACCTAATGTTTTGAATATTAAATTCATTGTATTCACATCATCAAAATTGTAAATTGTATAATATATAGTAGTTTAATTCGTATATTCAACATCTTCATTTCAAACAAACCTTCATCCAGATAATAACTCAGTGTGATCCCGGTCTATTGGTCGAAAGACTAGGGCCGAAAATAAAAATAATAATAATTTGTCCAAATATCACAGTACAAGCTACTTTTTGGATATAACAATACTTATAATTAATATTATAATATTCTCTAATATTAATAAATTTATATTTTTAGAATCAGTTCGCAGTCGTGGAACCAACGCAGGACAAGCCAAAAAATATTATCAACAAAGAGGAGGATATAAAAATTTTAAGTATCAAACGCGATATTTCTCTAATAGAAATTTTAACAATCAAAATAATAAAAACAGAGGAGGCAATAATAACTTCAGAAATAATAGAGGGAATAACCGAGGAAAACAAAATTCCTACACTAGACAAGATGACACAAAAAAATCGATTTACATACTTAATAATAAATAAGAAAATCAGACAAAAAACAAGATTATATTAACAAGAAAGGAATTAAAAAAAAAATATGACTAATTTTGATTAATAATTCTTTTATCGTACTTGTTGCTAGCATTGTTTTTTTTTAATCATATTTTTTATTTTGTTATTTTTTTTCTCTTCTTACGTTTTTACTTCAATTTACTAATAAGTACAAAAATACAATTGATAATGTTGCGCTAATACCCATGTATTACTGAAGTAAAAAAAAAAAAAAAACTATTAATCTTTAGTTAATTTTTTCTGTCTCAATTGAGCACAAATTTTAATGTGAATTAATAGTCAGACTTTGCGATTAAGATAATTTTTGTAACTAGTTACAAATTTACTTAAAAAATATTTTTTTTTTTTATTTTATTGTTTTTTGTTCTCTTATTACATTTTTAATTTGATTTACTAATTACTGTAAAAGATATGATTGATAATATTCACTTATTATCGAAGTAAAAAAAAATCTGGGCGTCGGTTGGCCCTGCGGGCCAGCCCCAAAACTTCTCGCTGTTTTCGATCTCAAAGAGCTCGAAAACATTAGTGTAGATATATTTTCGAGCTCTTCGAGCTCGAAAATGCTATCACATGCGATTGTTTTTTTACGATCTTCTCAAGCTTTAACAAGTTGCCTGTTATGCTAAAGTTTGAAAATTTAAGAATCAAGAATTGTTAACGAAGCGGTTTTTAGAATTTAATCCCTGATTATGTTCAATAAAATAAGTGTATTCAGGCAGAAATCAATGCTAGGGATTCAAATCAAGATTTAAATGAGTTTTGACTCATGTGAGAAACAATCAAATATAAATATCCGAGAAAAATATTAAAAACTACGTTTTATCGATTTTATTGTTGGTACTATGATTTAAACTAAAAACCAAGTTCGATGAGATTATGTATCGACAGTAACCATATAAAGGATGAGTTGCTATGACTTTAGACACATTTTCGTAGGTTATATTATGATTTATCCGGGAAAAATAACATAAAATGTTATTTTTTTAATTTTTCAACGCCGATATCTTTCGAATTAATTGATCGATTTTAACGTTTGAGGTGGCAATCGGCGCGTTTTATTGAATTCTAGAGCTGATTAAAATTTGGAATCGATCGCGTCAGTCATTTCGAAAATATTCCGAAAAAACCGTTTTGAAAAACTGATTAGATTTTGATATCGATCGTATAAGTCGTTTCTAAGAAATCAATAAAAAACTAAAAAAAAAATTTTTTTTTTTTTCGTAATTCACAGATATTTTCAAGTCTATTTGATCAAATGATCTGAAATTTTCAGAAAAGTTGATGGCCAACAAGCTCTTTCAATCGCCGCCTTAAACATCCAAATCGGTTCATTAGTTCAAAAGTTACAAAGAGTTTACATACATACACAAACACACACACACACACACACACACACACACACACACACACCCCACACACATACACATACATACACACACTCGGACATCATTCTGAAAATAGTCAGAATAGCTTCCTAGGACCTCAAAACGTCGACATCTGGTGAAAACTCGATTTTCGAAAATTGGGGTGAAAACAATAACTTCCCGAAATTTTCGAAAATCGTCGATTTTCTTAGCGGGAAGTTAAAAAAGAAAAACTATCAATATTTAAATCATTTATTTTATAAGAAGTTTAATGGTAAAGGCATTCTCAGACAGTGCCTCCAACTTTTTTGAAAATATGCAATGATTTTTAACTGTCATACCCATATTCAAATTTTATTAATTAATTAATTACAAAATTATTAAAAGTTTAATTGAAAAAAAAGGACAGCGTTGTCGTAATTTCGTTGAGATAAAGAATTTTAAAAAAATAATTACAATTACTATCAATTGGGAGTTAAACGAAATTCGTTGAATAAATTTTTGCCAACAAAATTTGAAAATTCGAATTATAACATCGACATGACGATTTTAATGAAATTTATTTAACGAATTTTGTTTAACTCCTAATTGATATCAAGTGTAAAAATTTTTTTTTAATCTATATATTGGCGAAATTTCGACTACGTTGTCCTTTTTTCAATTAATGCTTTAATTTTTTTTTTTTAATTAATCGATAAGAATTTGATACGCTTATGACAGTTGCAAGCCATTGGAAATTTTTAAAAAATGGGGGACGCTGTCTGAGACTGGTCTTAACTAGTAATCAGACTTTGTAACTAAGATAATTTTCAATACTAATTAAAACTTTGCTTCAAAAATATTTTTTGTTTTTTCTAGGGGTCTTTTTTAAGAAATAATTTTTTTCTTTCTGCTGACATTTGAATAGTACTTAATTATAAGAAATTTAATATGAATGAAATATTATTTGTCAATTGATTTTATGAAACTTGTTATTTCGATAATGCATCAAATTAAGAGTTGTGTTTATAAATAAATATTTACTGGAAAAAAAATTACTTCCTTATGGTAAAATTATTATAAAATTGATTTCATACTATTTTTTTACAAAATTCTCCAAAAACGGTGAAAATATAAATTCAAAATAATACTCAATTAGATTTAAAAGAGTGATTTTGGAATGTGTAGAAAATATTAATATATATAAAAAAAAAATATATTTTTATAAAATTTTGGAGGTACCCCGTTATGCCCATCTCTTAATAGATTTATTTTTTATATTAATACGAGAAAAACAATTTTTTTTAATCATTATGATTATTAGCTAAATATATAAATAAAAAATCAAAAAATAGAAGAAAAAAAAAAAAGCACAATCTCGCCACTTCGCGTTCGAGGCGTGTAAAATTGAATCACCCGCTCTTTTTCTATATAAATTTCCATGGTAAATATACGGTAATGGAAGTAAGTAAAAAAAAAGTAAAAAAAAAGGAGAACATTCCTGATGAAAGAAAAATGGCGGCAGTGTGTGCTTGTTTATATGTAAAATTGCCGGTTTTAACCGTAATCATTCATTTTAAAAAATAAAAAGGCCTACAGCAGTGATTTTCGAAAGGAACCTTCTCTGCTTAATTCTGAAAATTGTGAGAAAAAGATTAAGTCGTTTCGTCAAGTCGTTCTCGTGATATCCGTACCACGCCGTTTTTTTGAACCACAGACTAATGGACGTCCACGATAAATTTTTTTTAATGAACTTTTTTTTATATTAACATGTATTCGACAATTAAAAAAAAGTATCAGGATTCTTCATTGGTGTCTCAGCTTTATATTGATGTGCTTTTAGTAATGTGTAAGACTAAGAGCAAAAAAAAAAATGCAGTTTAAAGAGTGGAAATCGTGTGACCTTGACAGGTCGGTTATAAAGCACAGCCTCGCCGCTTCGCGTTCGAGGCGTGCAATAATCATCAATAATAATGATACACTTCAAATAATTCATGTGTGTATAATTCCTAACGCAGTAATCGTAGATAAAAATAACAAATTGTAAATGATAATCAATAATTGTAAATAATAATAAATAATAATTAATAGTCGTAAATAATATCGAAAATATAATCAAATATTTATCACATAAAAAACTCAATAATAATAAAGTACTAATCAATAATTTTACTTGTTAATATAATATCAACTGGAATCACTAATTACGCACTTGATTTTCTGATTATGAAAAGGGCGGACCTTTGTCATAAGCTATCTCACTCACACTTATGAGATGGATAACTGGTCACCAACGAGGGAGCAAATTGCACGCCAATGTAATAAGCTTAAAGGTACTCACTGATGCTATTCTAATTGAAGCCAATAATCAATCATAAGCATATAAATCAAATGAGCAATTATTTTTCCCTAGACTAAAAAAATCAAAATATATGCTTCAATTATTATGTAAATTTTCCTGATTCATCTCTTAATGGTGCAGCAGAATACTAAATTAAATATATCTGATTTTAATATTAAAAATTTTCAACCGAAATTCCACTTTGCTGTGATCAAAGATCTTTCAAGACTAGTCAAATCACAAGTTTCCAAGTCAAACAGCAAATTATTTTTTTTGCAATCGATGCTTGAATAATTTCAAATATGAGTATTCGTATGAAAATCAAAAAGCTGACTGTTTTGAAATAAATAAAGTCCATATGACATTTCCGAAGGGAAAAGATCAAATTTTAAAATCCAAAAACTTTCAATACAAAGACACTGTACCTTTTGTTGTATACCCGTGGAAAATGAATCATACATAGCCATGCATGAAGCATATATGGCCATGCATGAAGCATCTATGGCCATACATGAAGCATGTATGGCCATATAAACTTTTTTAATACAGTCATGCATGGCCATATGCAGGCATACAAAACCATGTATGGCCATACATGGCCTTGTATGGTTCATATATATCCATGTATGACTGTATTAAAAAAGTTGGTAGGTCCATGAATGGTCATATATGCTCTATGTATGGCCATGTATGATTCATTTTTCACCGGAACGCACGCTTCGAATGCTCGTCCTGTGATAAATGCATCATACGTGGGCATACACACTTCTTCAATACAGTCATGCATGGCCATATACAGTCATACATGGCCTTGTATGATTCATATATGTCCATGCATGGCCATATACAGTCATACATGGCCTTGTATGATTCATATATGTCCATGTATGGCCATATATGCCCCATGTATGGTCATGCATGGCCATGTATGATTAGTTTTTCGATTATAACAATTACTTATAAACAGGAAGTTGCAGTGTTAAAAAAAGAAGAAATTTTTTTGATATCACTAACAGCATATTGATGATTATATTGTGCTTTTTCGAAAGTGATTATATTTTTTGACCGTTACGTAGCACAACTAAACTTTGTTGTAACTGTCGGTCGCATAGCCTAGTCGTCAAAGCGTCAGTCTCTCGTACGGAAGGTCCTGGGTTCGAATCCTACTCAGCGGGTATGGTTATTAATAAGTCTAGCGTTTTTTCTCTGAATTAAAAATTTCCCTTGCGATTAGGAATTCAATTAATCGCATATCTGATAATCTCTGCGTGGACAAAATAATAAAAAAAAAAAAAATTTTTAATTTTTTTTTTAATTTAGTTAAAATTTCTATACATAGTCATGTATGGCCGTATCACGCCATGTATGGTCATATATGATCATACATGGCCATATATGGCCATGTCTGGCCAATTTTCATACATGGCCATGCACGGAGCATTCATACATGGCCATGTATGTTTCATTTTTCACGGGTATGCAGACTTGGAATGTACACTAGAAAAAACCCAAGGAGATGATGAAACTCAGACGCTTATTCCACACAGTGTAGCATTCTATCAGCATTGCAGTTATGATGATAAATTATCTAAATTGGAATTAAATCGTTCAAAATTTTGTATTGATTGGTTTATTTTGAAGTTAGAAAAATTAGCTATAGAGTTTGAAGGATATTTAAAAAATCCTATACCAATGAAACTACTCACCAAATAACAGCAAGAGACTCATGATCAGGCAACTGTTTGTCATATTTGCGAAAAAATAATTACTACAAATACTGACAAGTGATATGATCACTGTCATTTCACTGGTTATTATTGCGGTCCAGATCGTATATCTTGTAATGTTAATTATCTGAAGTCTCATTATATCCCCATAGTTTTTTACAATTTATCCGTAGTACTCAGATTTATATCTCAAAACTGATGTACTTCTTCTAGCAAATGTCTTTGGAAATTTTAGTCGTAGCTACTTTGGAACTTATAATCTAGATCCACTACACTACTTTACTGCTCCCGGTCTGTCTAATGATGCTATGTTAAAATATACTGGTGTGGAACTTCAGCTTCTGACTGATCCTGAAATAGTACTTTTTATTGAAAAAGGCATCAGAGGTGGGGTATCTCAGTGTACAAACCGCTATGCTACTGCAAACAGTCAGTACATGGGTGAGGACTTTGATCCAAGCAAAGCTGAATCTTACTTGATGTATTATGATGTAAATAACTTGGATGGTGCAGTTTTGAGTATGCCATTGCCCAAAGGTTCGTTTGAGTGGGTGGAAAATGTAGATAATGTAAATAAATATTTGAATGATAATGATAGTGTAAGATATATATTAGAAGTAGACTTAAGTTATCCAGAAGACTTACACGAGCTTCACAAGGACTTGCCCTTGTGTCCTGAGCACTTTGTACCGCCAGGATCCAAACACTCGAAATTATCAACTACTCTATATGATAAAAAAATTATATAATACATTATAAAAATTTAACACAATGTCTAGAGTTAGGATCAAAGTTAAGAAAAATACACAGAGTACTACAGTTCAAACAATCGCCTTGGCTCAAAAGTTATATTGATAAGAATACAGATTGTCAAAAATTAGTAAAGAATGAGTTTAAAAACTATTTTTCTCGTCGACGGAGGCGGAAAGCGGCATTTTCGTTTTGCACAGTGGGACGAAAGTTGACGCTTTCCGCCCGGAGGCGAGAAAAAAATTTTTTTGTATTTTAGATCTATCTAAAACATTTATTTACGATTTTGATTATAATTATGTAAAAAAGAACTTTAAAAACGATGAGTCTAAATTAATGTACACAGACACAGACACTCTCATCTATCATTTTACTGTACCAGATGTTTATAAAATCATCAAACGTGATATCTCAAAATTCGACACCATTGACTACCCCGTTGATAATGTATGTAATATGCGATTAGCTAATAAAAAAGTCCTAGGTCTAATGAAGGATGAAAATGATGGTGAAATCATAACTGAATTCACTGGACTCAGGGCTAGATTATAAGGATTTAAAACATACAAGAATGAAAAAACGAGCAAAGGGAGTCAACGGTCCTATGTAGGGACAATCACGTTTGATAATTTCATACAATGTCTTGAAAATCATGTCACATTAACAAAAAAAAGAATATTTAATTGAATCAAACAAGCATAATGTAAAGACAATTGCACAAAATAAAATTACATTGAGTTGGGCTGATGATAAGCGTCAGCTTATTGACGGCAGTCATGATACCCTACCATGGGGTTATAAAAATAAGAAAAAAATTGGAAAATCCAAAATTGCACACCTCAATCGACCATTTTATTTTTAATCATTACCTATATTGTAAAAGATTAATGTATTTTTTTTTAATATGAACTTTCATTCAACTTACAAATTATCAATTTGATTTTTTTATTTCTTATTTTAAGTTTAATAATTTTTTAAATAAAAATTATTTGAAAAAAAAATAATAATAATAAAAAATGGCAGCTCTATTTTTCGTGAATAATTTTTCGCGTTTTTATTGATTACAACAAAACAAAAAGGCTTCAGATAGTGATTTTTAAAAGGGTTCTTGTGATCAAAAATACGCAGATTAATAAAAAAAAAAGTCGATAAGTCTTGTTTTTCGAAAGTTATCGTATTTAGACGAGTCCGAACACCACAATTGACGCAATGGAGGCTTTGGACTGAATCATTTTTTTTTATTAATCATATCATGAATTAAATAAAGATTGCATTGAAAAATGTTCCTTAATAAATTTCCTTTAAAATGGTGTATACCATTAACAACTTTTGTGTACTATAAAGAGAGTAGAGAGGATTTAAAGTCAGTGAAAGGGCCGAGAGTGAGAGAGTGACAGTAAAACACACTCAACGCTTTCGTGATTGAGGTGTGCAAAATAATTGTAGATGATGACGATGATAATGGGATAACAATTAAAAAAAGAAAACTGATGTAAATATTATTTGTAAGTTTTTGTAAAGTTATGAGTAGAAGATTTAAATAGATATGAGAAATTGTGATTGATTTAGATGACTCTCTGCAAATATCATCGTAAGTTAAACAATATTTATTATTTATGTGCACTTGAAAATGTAAAAAAATTAAAAAGATTAGTTTTTAAATATTTAATAAAAAAATTAATTTTTGTAATATAAATGTTGGAATTTTTTTATTTTTAACCTCTGATAAAATTAATAGATTATGTTAATCATAATTTATAGAAATAGAAATAAAAATAAGATAAATAAAAAATAATTAATTTTCGAATTATCTTTAAGTTTAAAAGAAAAAAATATGTCAGGTATGTATAATTTTTGAATTTTCAATTTTTACCACCAAGAGTATAATTCTATATTAATATTTGTTTTAAATATGCTGATTAATTTTTTATACATATATTAGGGTGGCAATTTTTTTTCGACTTTTTTTCTATTTCGAAGCTCACACGAAAAAATGTTAGTTTGAAGTATTTAAAGACTCCTGTTAAAGTTTCAACTCGATACTAAATTTTTTAGAGGTCGCTCAAGAATTTTTTAAATTTCTAAAATCATCAAAATTCAATTTTTTTTTTTTAAATCTTGACTTTCTCACTAGCTCAAACACTTACAAGTAGTTCGCAGAAAAACATACTAAAATTTGAAGACAAAATATTAGTCTTTACAGGTCACTCAATATTTTTGAAAATATATTTATCGAATTTTTGTATTGTTTTGAGTGACCGTTAAATATTGATATTGAGACTTGATCTTGTTACAACATTTATTTTATAGTATATAATAAAGAAGTTTTGTCATTCAGCATTATTGAAATCAAAAAATATAATGGAAAGAATGATTATTCTCAATGAGACATAGTGGCCATAAATTTATCAAAATCAAAGTTCCTGACTTGTCAAATATGCTTGGAATTTCCAGACGTATCCAAGCCTCCCAATAATGTGGTGACCATAATTAGAATAGTTTCATACTTATTCCGTTTTCATACAATGGTCACAAAAATTGAAGGATATAAAAAAAATTCGAAATTTTTAAGTGATTTTTAACATGCTGTAACTTAACGAAACATCACTCTGGAAATTTTTGAAAGTTCATCAACGGCTTCAGAGTTTGAAAAATTGAGACGAAAAAATTAATTGAAACTGGTAATCTTCGAGAGAATTTGGATTTTTTTGGAAAAAGTGAGAAAAAAATAGAAGATACCTATAAATAATCATATTGTAATTTTTATTTGGAAACTACACCTGAAAACAAAGAAAATGAAAAAAAAAAACATTGCCCTCTAGTTAAATTTCGACCAAGTCACAGGCTTTTGAAATAACAATGTGCGTTAGATTTTTTTTTCGAAATCCGTGACTTGGTCAAAAATAAACTAGAGGGCATTTTTTTTTCTGTCATTTTCTTTGTTTTCAGGTGTAGTTTAAAAAAAAAAAAATTACAATACAATTATTTATAGGTATCTAATACTTTTTTCTCACTTTTTTTTAAAAAATCCAAATTCTCTCGAAGATTATCCGATTTAATTAATTTTTTCGTCTCAATTTTTTAAACTCTGAAGCCGTTGATGAGTTCTCAGAAATTTCCAGGGTGATGTTTTGTTAAATAAGCCCAACTGGGCAATAATTTTTTTTTTCAATTGAGAAATAAAAATAGAAGGAAAAGTCGGCCCACTCTCGGATTGGCGGAAAAAATTGTATAATTAATTGAAGTTTTTTTTGAATAGTTAAAAAAAAAAAATAAAGAATGACATACTTCAACAAAATGGCGGTTTTTCTCGAAAAAGTTGAAGATTTCATAGAATTTATTATTTGAAAATTTTCTTGTATTTTTTTCTAAAAAGAACATTCCAAAACAAAAATTTTGAAAAAAAAACGTTCCCATTAGTCAATTTTGGAAGAAGTTATAACAATTAAAAAAAATAAAAGCCTTATTTTTAAAAAACTTATAACTTCTTTTTGGTTCGGTAAAAAAATTTAAAAATTTCCTGGAAAATGATTTTAATGGGGTAGAAAGGGAAAAAAAATTTTCAACCAAATCGAAAGGGGTCGAAAGGGGTTAAAAGTGGTCGATTTGGCGTGGAATACCCCATATATATGTAGCGACCACGTCACTACTTATATTATTTGATATTCATAATTTCGAATAAGTTCGTCAATCATCGATCGTCATCGATCGCCGAAAATTTCCTCCACGCGGATACGATATTCGGTAGCAACAGTTCACACAAGCACACGGTACAGTACAGGCGTACAACTAGAGGGATACACAGCAACTAGCTAACACATATCTAAGCAACTAGCATTATCTTGTATTATATAATTTAAATAAAACTCATTATTTATTATTTTGCTAATACTAATAATCGGAGTCAGATAGTTTATTTATCGTAGTGATTAAGTTTCAAGAACCGCATCCCAGTCACTACATTTGTGATCCCGACGTGATTTTCAAGAGGACGCCATTTCGTGCACTTATTCCACGTGGCATATAGCACGTTAAGTGTAAAATACCGCGTCTACGCTGATAGCTAATCGCAACACATTAATTCCGAGAGTTCTTTACAACAGTGAAGTGCGTGAATTAAGTGTTGTTTAAGCCATTTATCACGGCTGGTGCATTGCGGTGCATTTTGAACATATACCGCACTGGTTTATAATTTAACGGACACCATCGTGGTACAAATTAAATTGTGATAAAAGTGTTCAGTGAATTCCGCTGTAAAACACAGCGAGTAAAACTACCGTGCGCATTAAATTTTCACCCAGTAATAATTTTCGTGCGACTCGAAGCATCTCGAACATTCCTAAACGGTGAGTCAGCTTCGACGGACACTAATCCGCTTACAATAGTTTTAAAATTTTGTGTTAGTTTTATCGTGTTAGTGTTTCTCATATATTAGCTATGTCTGGTCCAAAGAATTCAGACGACAAGAAAGACGATGTCTTTTTGGACGCCAAGCAGGGGATTATCAACTCTCTCAAGGCACCTCACTTCAACCCGAAGCGAGTGAGTTAATGGTTTGCGCAGCTCGAGGCTCAGTTTGCGATCCACGGCATAGCAACTGAAAAAAAAAAATTTAACCACGCGGTTTCTGTCATTGATACCGAGTATGCGTGTAAGGTTGAGAGCCTCATCATCAACCCACCAACAACGACGCCATACGTCCAGTTGAAAGCCACGCTCATTGCGTGTTATTCAAAGTCAGAAGAAGCAAAACTGCGTCAGCTTTTAGATGGCGAAGTGATAGGTGACCGATCACCATCACAATTTCTCCACCATCTTAAATCGCTCGCGCTGACTATTGATGACGCAGTCCTAAAGGCAAGATGGCTGGCTAACTTGCCCAAGAAGACACAAGAACTTCTAGCCATTTCTCCGACCACGGCTACCATCGATAACTTAGCCAAGACAGCCAACAAGCTACATGAGATGTTCTCAGTGACTCACCGCTGCTGTCGCTCCATCATCATCATTGCAGGAAACGATGGCGCTGCAGAAACAAGTGAGCGAGCTATCTTAATAAGTGGCTCTCCTCACATTAGCTTTCAACAAGAACCGCGGTAGATCTCCAGCCCGAAAACCAAACCAACGCTCTAGAAGGAATTCGAAGTCACGCAAGCTTGATAAAACAGGCATCTGTTTCATGACCGATAGCTATATAATATGATAAAACACCATGGAAGATTGCCAAATCCCAATCAGGTAGGCAATTTCCCTTGATAGATGAACCCTTTAACTCCTCCGTCCATCTTACGGTTTTAAATAAAATACATATTATGATTATTGATTTCGAATCTTCAATTATCATAGAATATGACCCAACAGTTACTGTAACAACAGTTTTTATGACCACGCCAAGTTTGGTAAAACAGCGTACAAATGTACGCCAGGATGCAAGTTTGCGGGAAACTTAAACGTGAGTCACTAGCGGCGGAAAGCGACTCTCTCGCATCTTCAAACCGACTCTTCGTCGTCGATCTAACCACGAATACTCAATACCTCGTGGATTCTGGTTCAGATCTTTCTGTTTATCCATACAGGCGGATGAAATGCAAGCCTACGCCAGTAGGATACCAACTGCATGCAGCAAACGGCTCGTTGACAGAAACATACGGTTGCATCACCCTCTCGTTAAACCTTGGTTTGCGTCAAGAATTTACGTGGAGATTCATCATTGATGACGTCACGAAACTAATAATAGGTTCCGATTTTCTAGGTCATTTTAACTTGTTAATCGACCTCGAACACAAACGATTACGTGACGACTCCACTGGTCTCCAAACACGCGTGGATTCAATCCAATCGGATGCAAAACGCATCAAATTAATTGGAGGTGATACAGTTTACCATGAACTGTTATTAAACTACCCGGCTATAACTCGCCCTGAAGGAATAACTTAAGCCAAGAAGCTTTCCACAGTGCACTATATTAAAACGACATCGGGACCTCCAGTTTCGTGTAAAGCGCGACGTGCTGCGCCCAATAAATTGAAAATTGCTCAAGAGGAATTTCGCAAGATGGTTCAACTAGGTATCGCACGTCCATCGACAAGTTCTTGGGCATCTTCACTCCATCTTGTACCCAAGAAATCGGGAGATTAGCGACCATGTTGTGACTATCGACCGCTCAATGCGCGTACGATACACAATAACTACCTGGTCAGACGACTCGACGATTTTACCACAACGCTGCACGATAAAAATATATTCTTAGTGCTAGATTTGGTCAGAGCCTTCAACCGAATTCCCGTCGCCGAAGAAGACATTGAAAAGACAGCCATCATCATTCCTTTTGGCTTGTTCGAATTCCCATACATGACGATTGGACTTCGAAACGCCGCGCAAACTTTCCAAAGTTTCATTGATGAGCCCACACGAGACCTACCATTTGTCTTCCCGTACATCGACGACGTCCTAGTAGCTTCAGAGAACGAAGAGCAACACCTCGAGCACTTGAAAATTTTATTTCAAAGCTTACAAGACTACGGACTTGTCATCAACGCAGCCAAATCGGTGTTGGGCCAGCATGAGGTAAAATTTTTAGGTCATCACATCAGCAATAAAGGTATCAAGCCGTTGCCCGACAGGGTAGACGCAATTACCAACCTAAAATTTCCTAGTACGATATCTGTATTACGTGGTTTTTTAGGTACGATAAATTTCTACAGAAAATTTATCAGAAACGCTGCGAAAATCCTCGCAGCGTTAAAGAAAATGTTCGAGGGACCAAAAGTGAAAGGATCAACGCTGATCGTTGAGACACCAGAACTTCGACAGGCTTATGATAATGCGAATCAGGCATTAGCCAACGCTGCAATGCTTGCGCATCCAAACGACGACGCAACTGGAGCTATTTTCTTGGACGCATCAAATACAGCCATTGGTGAAGTTCTGCAACAACTAGTTGACGGACAATGGCAACCACTTGCTTTTTCCAGCAAAAAACTACAGCCATCCATTAAAAAATTATCGACGTACGATCGTGAACTTCACGCCATCTACGAAGCTGTCCGACATTTCTGTCATATTTTTGAAGGTAAACAAGTTGCAATTTACACCGATCATAAATCTTTGCTCTTTGCTTTTCGGCAACGTAGTGAACAAGTATCACCAAGGCAATTTCGTTGCCTAGACAATATTGGCCAATTCACGAGTGATCTTAGACACATCTCTGGAGACGAGAACATCGTAGCAGACACACTGTCGCGCGTTGAAGCCATTTTGACGCCGATTACCACGCACGAGTTGGTAAACGCTCAGAAGAACGATCCTGAACGCCGAGATCTTCTTGGAAACGCAGCGACGTCATTACAGTGGCAACAAATTATCTTCGACGACCATCCGGTCGCAGTTTACTGTGATGTTTCATCAGGTAAACCACATCCATACGTTCTTGGTCAACTTCGAAAGAAAGTTTTCGATGCGCTGCACTCTCTGGCACACCCTGGCACCAGAGCATCTCAGAAACTAGTGAGCAAACGCTACGTCTGGCCATCAATTCAAAAAGATTGTCGAGAATGGGCCAAAGCTTGCATACACTGCCAGCTAAACAAGATCCATCGTAATGTATCTTCACCCCTTGCTCGTTTTGAATTGCTGACGCAAAGTTTTGAGCATATCCACATCGATTTGGTCTCTTTACCAGCATCTCGCGGCTACGATAAGTGCCTGAAGATCGTCGATAGATTTACCCGGTTTCGCCATAGAAAAAAAAAATTTCATTTTTGTGGGCAAAATGTAGGGTACCCCCTGAAAAATGTAAAAAAAAAAATCTGAATATTGAAAAGGTTTGATTTTATTAAAAATTTTTGTAAGTTACATTAAGAAAAATTATATTTTTCGCAATTATTGGATGCAAAGGTAGATACAAAAATTTTCAAAAAAGTCATTATCATTTTTCGACCGATACTCGATTTTTGGAAAAGTTCAACGAAAAAAATCCAAAATAATGCTCAATTATATTTACAGAAGTAATTTCGAAATGATTAAAATACATTTAAAAAATAAAATTATTTTTTTATAAAATTTTGGGAGTACCGCGTTTTGCTTGCTCCCGGCTCCCTTTTCCCCTACATAAATATATATATATATATATATATATATATATATATATATATATATATATATATATATATATATATATATATATATATTTAGTGGTTCAGGGTAAAATTTAACTATATTAAAATAAATTATTTAAACCAATTAATAATGTTAAATAAATGTTTTATTTAACCAATGTAATTAGCACAGTAAGAGAAAGTATACAAAATATGAAAATGCTTGAACGCGTGTTCGCAGCTCAGCGGTGTATCTTGTAAATCTCTAATGTCTCTACGAATGAGGTAGAGACGGTGAAAAATTGAGAGAATACGCAAAAGGATTCTGGTGTAGGTGTGTTTAATTCAATAACTAAAAATTAACTCAAAATTACAGATTATCAATTTGATGTTTTATTAACAATATGTACACTTGAAAACCTGTGAGGAAAATACTTAGGAGCGAATGCAACTAGATATATACGCGATAGCGAATGCAACGGATCTAAGCTCGCGTATATTATATTCGACACGTGGTCGAGAGCGGTTAAACACGCGGAAATTAATATGTAATTAATTAAACGTGAAAGACAACTGATTTATTCTCAATAAATAGCAGCCTTAGTATACTGTCTAATTATTGAGAATAATAAAGCGTAAAGGTAGCGTAGTTATATTACAAGAGTAATTTACTGAACGAAGCGGTTAGTTGGATAGCTGTATTTGTACTGAACAATTCAATATGAAGATGATGGGTTGTGCCGGCGTCTTCTTCTTCGTTGCCGCTCGATGGTGACGTGGCAGGCTTGCAGTAAGAGACGAATTTTCCCATTGGCTTAAAAGCGCGCCAACAGGAAGCAGTTGATAGCGAACACTCTCATTGGCTGACCAACATAAAACGAATTATGTGATTGGCCAGCTTGTAGCGGGTTTTCATGGCGTCTCGATACGGCTATGAGTTATGAATTGTATGTACCGGGCCCAAATAGCGAGTGACCCGGCACTATTCTGACTTGCAGTCAGTAGCGAGTTCGGCAATTTCCGCGCGTAGCGAAAGTACACGAAGCTTGACAAAAATGATCGATCGTAATTATTGTAGCAACGCTACATATATATATATATATATATATATATATATATATATATATATATATATATATATATATATATATATATATATATATATATATATATATATATATATATATATATATATATATATATATATATATATATATTAGGGTGGTCGTTAAAAATTAAATTTTCTCAGGCGCCCTATAAAAAACTTCTGCTAAGTGAAAAAATACGTGGGGAATTTGGTTTTTTCGTTTTGAGTAAAAAGAACACGTGCCGAAGGACGATCTAAGTTCATTTTTCGATACGATCGCGGTTTTTTTCAAATATCTCATGAAATATGCAGATTAGAGGAAAAAATTATAAAAACAATTTTGTAGGAAATTAAATTTTTGACAAAAAAGGTCATGTTCATTTTTTTCATAAAATGTGTATTTATGAAGATATTTTAAAAAAAATTTTTTTAGATCTGATGAATTGAGCGTTCTAAGGATTACAAATTTTGAAAATAACACTCTTCTAAGTATATAGAAACTGTAACAAGCATTAATAATTGATATGTTACGAGTTACGAAGTTGTTTATATTTATGAAAAAACGTTATTTTTAACATTCGTTATCCTTAAAATGCCCAATTGATAAGACCTAAAAAAGTTTTCTTTAAATATCTTCATAAATACACATTTTATAACAAAAATGAATATGACCTGTTTTGTCAAAAATTCAATTTCCTACAAAGTTGTTCTTACGATTTTTTCCTTTAATCTGCATATTTCATGAGATATTTGAAAAAAACCGCGATCGTATCAAAAAATGAACTTAAATCGTCCTTCGGCACGTGTTCTTTTTACTTAATATGAAAAACCCGAATTCCCCACGTATTTTTTCGCTGAAAAGAAGCTTTCAATAGGGCGCCTGAGAAAATTCAATTTTTAACGACCACCCTAATATATATATATATATATCATTTGAGACTCTCGATAAACTATATACTATGCGAAGTCTCAGACTATATACTCAACTATACATTTACTCATTTTGGTATACTACTAGATCCACACAGGCATTCATTCATGCTTACACATACACAAAAATATATACCTTCACGTATATAAGTTCCACGTACACGAGTTACAAGAAAGATTCACGCTAGATAAGATTAACGTTACAAGATAAGGATGAGTTACAAAAATTTTTCCCTACCGTGCCTAAAGATGTTTCACTTAAAAAAATCAAATAGTCGGTTATTTTGTCCGCGGTTATTTTGTCGCCCAGTTATGTTGGCCGTGGTTATTCTATCGCCCGGTTATTTTGTTGCGGTTATTTTGTCATCGGATCTTTGGTCGCGATACCCAAGTTCGCTAAGAGCGAAGTACTGAGCGACGGATTTATCCAATCATATAGTAAGTGACCGGAAAAGTCACGATGAGCAATAATATGAATTGATTACGATGCAAATTGAACAGTGCAAAATGTAACCAATTATTTCAGAATAATCGCAAAATAAAATTACACTTAAAATATTAATTAAAAAACGGAGACCACTGGTGATTTAATAGTATAATAACGTAAAATTGAACAGCAGTAATAAACCCAATCAGCTAGCTTGGCACTAGCGACCTTCATTGTATAGCTGAATTGGCTATACGGCGTATCGTTAACTAAATTGACTCTACAGCGTGTCACGTAACGATTCAAACTAATTAATTTTAATTAGTTGTAAGTTTAAATATTTTAATTGTGAGTTTGAATTTAAATGGTTACGCGGGCATCCCGCCATTACACCGGTAGAGAGACAGCAGTCTGTTCACAAACTAGTGCATGCACACTGCGTTTGAGCGAGCACATTTGTGGATCTATTTTATTTTATAATTTAAAAAAATAAACCATTGATTTTTGTTAGTTTAAAGTTTTGGTTTATGATTTTGAAACATTGGGGATGCATAATCTAGCGTAACATTATGCCCCAATATTTGTCCAATATTGTATTTTTTTGGTACTTGTCATCCGGTTATTTGATGTCATTTGATGTTAAGGAAAAATATTGACCGCCGGGTAGGGGAAAAATCAATACTTGGACTGTACCATCGACATCGATACCATGATTTAAAATAATTATTACTTAACTTATAAGATATGTTAAAAATATAAATATGGTATGAATAAATTTTCATACATTTAATTAATTATTTATGTATCATTCAGGTTTCGGAAAATTACTTTTATATTTTATAATTTTAATTTAAAAACTAGGCCCGGGGCTAGGAAAAATAATCGTAATAATAAATTGGGGTAATTATTGCGTCAAGTGAGCGACCAACAGGTGAACAATAGGGTAATTAAATGAGAAAGATGCGGGCTAGCATTGAGTGTGAATGCTGTTTTGAACTGCTTTAATTTTTATCTATGTTTTCCTTACGTTTGGGTGTTACGTTAATTGTCGATTTACCGCGTCAATTGCGAAACTCTTAATCGTGGTTCTCTGGACTTTTAGATCGGGTTTCGCTGAAATCATCGAAGCGTACAATCACCATCATTAATGCCTGAGAAAGGAATTTGAAAGTCAAAACCACTCCGTATGCTGTTGTAGTTAAGGCGGAAAATATCCGTTGGCGACAGTGGGAGCATAAAGGAGGGTGAACTTAGGCGAAGTGAAAGGAAATATATTTAGAACGGTTAATAGTGCAATGACATATGTAAACAGACAAGGGGAGTTAGTAAATAAATATTAATTTTTAATTATTTATATAAAAAACCAATGTTGTGCTTGGTGGAAAACTGTTTATTAAAGTATACTATTAAGATAAGGATACTGTTTTCACGAAGACTGCTAATCATAAAATAGTGTAAATTTATGATTTAACTTACCAAAAATTAGATGAAACCAATTGAAAAAAAAAATCAATAATTATTTATAACAGTACTTAGTTATGGTGATTATTTTCTGGGCAAATCTGCTCGAGGCTGAATGGATGTTGAATCGGAGCATTTCGTTGGATCCCGGCTGAGGATTTCGTATTTATTACAAGTACTGGTCATCAGTTTATGGATGGTAATAATTTCATTGATTTAAAAATTGGCTAAAGTTAGTGAAATATAAATATCAATAAAAATATTTATTATTACAGGCTGCTTAAGAAATTTCCCGATGAAATTTTTAAGGATTTGATGAAGAATTTTTATAAAAAAAAATTACAACGAAAAATGTTATTATTGATTAATAATTATTTGTGAATCTAAATATATCAGCATTTGATGTATCAAACTATTTCATAATAGATTATAAATTTAAATTAAATGACTGTTTTCAAAATTGCGCTTAGCTGAGTATTTTCTACTTTAACGTTCATTCTATAGATTAAATTTAGCTTACGTAAAATTTTTAAGAATTGTTATAACTACATGCTATTTAATATATTTTTATAGTTTATGAAATTCCATATTATAAAAGAATAATGTAGTATAATTTATAAATTATTTTTCAAATCGATAAACATATCATAATTTAATTGATATTGTACTTGACTGACGATAGGGCCATGTGTTGATCGAGTAATGGTACATCACAACTTTTAGTGAGTGACTATGGGTACACTCAAGGACCAAAAAATTAATAATAATCGATGATCAAGATTATTCTTTAAACTAAAATTTTATTCTCATACTTGAAACTTAAAAAAAAACTATACAAAAAATATGGTTTCTCATTTTATTTTTTCATTAATATTGAGTGATTTAATCTCACTCCAATTAAAAGTGAGCAGGTATAGGAGCTATTATCTTACTTTTATTTTTAACTTCATTTATAAAAACTTAAGATAAATTACCATCTCTATCCTGCATAATTGTTAAATTTTCAATTCTTTCTTATTCATTTGTTATTTGCAGGCATTATTGTCTATTGTTCTTCTTTAAATCATTCATTATTGAGATATCTATCTCGATACTCTTGTGTTTATCCCAGGCTTGTTAGTTACTCATTGTCAACAATTTTATTGTTTGTTTCATTAATATATTTAAAAAAAAGTTTTTTGATTTTTCCATCTCTTAAATCAGTATATTAAGTGACTGTAATGGGTGATATTTTTGCGAATAAATCAGTGATCACACGGGGACCTACGCCGGCTTACTTCAAGCTAATGTTCATGCATACGTTATTGCCGAATAATGCAATTGCAATATTAAGACAGTTTATTTATGGAAAAAGAAGTTTCAAGAACATGGTAAAGCTGGATTGCTAGACCACCGTAAATTGAATCAGCGTCCTTGACTTACCACAGTTGATGAAAATTTATTATTGCTGGAAACGTCATTACACACCCCGTCTTCATCACGCGAGCAAATTATCAATTTATGCGGCTCCAATCTTTCGCCAATATCAGTTGATCGTCGCTTCAAAATGTATGGTCATATGTCAGCTCGTCCTGCTAAAAAAACCAGAGCTCACAGACGCCCATCGCATCAATCGCGTACAGTATGCTAGAAATTATCAGAACTGAACGCCTGAACAATGGGAAGATATTATTTTCACCGATGAAAAAGTATGTAATGATATTATAGTACTTGTTTTTGGTATATTATTACTTACAGACGAGAAAGAACTTTTTTACTAATATATTTTTGTCAAATTTCTTTCAAAGTTAAACTAAAAAAAATCATTTTTGACATTTCCAGTCTTTTTCAAAAGTGCAGATAACAGATTGCGCGTTTGGCAGCCAAGAAATAAGAGGTTCAATCCAGTTTATTTGCTCCCAGATCGTTGGTCTGGTCGAACTACGTCCAACCATCGGGGCTGCATTTCTGGACGAGGATTAATAGCTCTGCAACCTTCATCGAGAAATTTTAATAGTGAAGAATACGTCGAATTACTGAGTGAGTGTATGGGACCAGCCGTCCGTGATATTTATCCGGAGGAAGACCATCCTTTTATATATTTCCTGCAAGACAATAGCACGATCCATACCTCACGCATTGCTCAGGATTGGTTTATGGCCAATCCTGACTTCATCCTCATACCACATCCTCTAAAGTCACCAGATCTTAACCCAATCAAGAATGTGTGGGGTAAAACTTAATCTTCACATTAAAAATGAATAATCTATTGACATAATTCTAAGTTTTTGTTTCTATTTAAACGTGTAAGATATATTAATTTCTTTTATTTACAATTCTTATAGCTATGATGACAAGGAATTGGCAACCTGTGGAACCAATCAGGACTAAGGCAATGCTGAATGTATTTGTTCGTGAGGTCTGGGATAATGTAAGCTACAAAGTTCCAGACTTATTAAAGACAGTAAGATCCATGCCTATACGTTTGAAGCAAGTTATTGCGAAGGATGGTTATTCGACAAAATACTGAATATTTTAAAACTAAAATTTTTTTATTAAATATAATTTTATTTATAAAATATAAACTTAATGGTTATATGTAATGTGTTATATCACGAAATATAAACAGCTCCTGTTTCATAACTCTGATTATTTGTGAAATAAAATCCATCCTCAAAAGTACAACTTGAAACGGTGCTACTCCAATGTTGAGAACATCTTAATACCCTACTTTTTAAAAAAAATCAAAAAACTCGATCGCATTGTTTTTTTTTTTTTTTGTATTTTTATTAATTAATTTTTTTTTTTTTTTTTTTACATAGAAATGAATTTTACAATCTATTATTGAGAGAAATGATGCAATAGATTACGAAAAATATTATTAATTTGTTAAGAATCCAAAATAATTTTTTCGTTATTTTTAATTTTAAAGATGACTTAAATTTCACTCAGCCCGATTGTTCTGAAGAACCACATCACATTGAGTAAGGTAATATTAAAAAATCCCGTAATGTGCAGGCAAGCTCACTGACAATCGTTGCCTATTTGACATGTTGAAATAAACCTGCAACATAAAAATAAGAATAATTAATAATATATGAATATTTATGAAAATTATGGTTATGTCTATATTTTACACAGTAACCAAAAATAAACATCGCTACTAATTAAAATAGCACAACCTTAAATTAGAAGTACTTAAACATACCAAAAAGTCATCAATTATGTCGAGGAACCGGTCCCGGCACATCGTGGCAATTGGTACTTGACAAATTATTCTGTAATAATAAAAAAAAATGTATTGCTATGATTAATTAGCTTCAGATTGATTGAAATATAATTTTTAAGCTGTACAACTTACTTCCATATGCCAAGGTCATCGTCTCGTAAACGATTAAACTTATGATCCGTTCCATGCTTGAGGAGACGAGAACAAACAATCGCACGTTCTTCGTTGAAAGTCCCTGTAATTAAAAGAAAAACGATTAACTAATCATAGAAACGAGTAAGAGTCATCATTATATAATAGAGAACTTACATCCCTTTGGAGAGTTTATAATTGCAGCAAGTTATGATGCGATTGTAACCGGTGACGAATGAATAAATGAAGTGAACACTCAAAACAACTGAAATTCTCAACCGTCATTGTTTCTTGCTAAATAAAAAATGTCTGTCAAGATAATCGCTATGCATATATAATAAAAAAATTTAATAAAATACATAATACCATATATACGCATACTAATAAATAAATATATATATATTGAGACAAATCGCTGTTTCCCTTTGCGATTTTTTACCAGCAGCCACCAGAATTCGCGGGTTGAACCCTGGCTTAGGCTGGCTTCTAACAATTTTTTATTTTACTAGGACAGAGCAATGGGCTAAGATTCTTGCAAAGCAAAGGCCCGCACTTATTCAAACACGGCAACGTATGTGAAACTCACTAACTTACCTCACGGCTTATTACTTTATCAATAGATTCCTCATTGTAAATGAACTTATAAATTCTAACTTAATTAATAATACTTTTATTAAACTATTGAAGGATCTTACCAGTAAAATAGGATATGAATAGGATGGCCAAATAGTAGATAAAATGAATGATTAACAATATGTGCAAGTTTATTGCCAATTATGATAATAATAATTACTTACAAGAAAATGCAAGCGCTGGATGTAATGTAGAAAGATGTGTAGCACAGTATGATTTTTTGTTACGAGTATATCGCCGGTAATGTATAGTAATAGTTGATTAAACTAGCTTTATTTATAATAATTCATAATTAAACAATAAAATATAATTAAGAAGATATTTGCCAATAATGTAGCGAATATCGCAAGTTAATTGCCCTAGTTACAATTAGGTTTTGCCAGTAAATTGCCGGACTTAATACTGAATAATTAATATAAAAACGTCTGTACGCTAATTGATCCAAGATCGAAGTGATTGACCGATAAATTTGGGCGTAGGGCTAGCCTCGGGACTCTGTCCCCACTTCACCCTTACGGTCATGCGTCAACGTGAAAATTAGTCATGTGACCCCGGCACTATGACTTGTGTAGTTTCAGACGGCAACAAGACGGGGAAAAATGGGAACCGCAAGGCTGAGGACGACGAAAACAACTCACGATAGCTGAGACTCCTCAGTTAGGTGTGTCTATCGTATACCCCACCTAAGACGCCGTGTTGGAAGTTACATGTTGGAAATGTTATATATTGAAACAGGCATAGGGACGAGGTATTGCGAGAGGCGTAAGTTGTGAATGCCATCTCGCGGAGTGAAGCCGAACCACCACAGGACTCCCCTTCTTGGGGTATATACATATGTTGTATACTTATATTATCTATACTGTTATGCCTCAGTACATTATTTTCACGGTCACTTCCAAAAGTGCTGATAGTGATGTTCTTACGCTTGCTAGCGGCCGCATGACTACTTATTGTTTAATTTTTCTCAGAGCGTAATAATATCAGTTGTAGCATCACCTACAATGCTGACTGCCGGTAGTCAGTTAGAAAGAAAAACCGAAAGAAATAAGAATAATTATAGAACTATTAATTTAGAATAACTTTGTTTTAAATAGCAGTAGTACTATTCCTTATCTTCTATAATGAGTAATATTATTATCATAGTTGTAAGACATTCAAATCAATTTACTATCATATTATTTGTAATGCATTTAAAGTGAAGTTTTCAGTGTTATTTCTCAACAAATAAGTGAAACTTTATTAAAATTAAAATTCGAGTGTTGTTATTATTCAAGAAGATTCCAAAAATTCCCAAGGCATAATATTAAAATTGGTGGCAGCTAAAAGGATTTCATAAATCAGTGTCTCCGAAACAACGGAATTTTATTGACAGAAAATGGGAATTTTCGTATTACTGTAAGTAATTTTAAGGGTATTTCCTTATGCAGAACAATAATTTTACGGAATATCGTGAAGTAAAAAAAAGTGATAATTCGGAACCGATCGAATCGACTAGTGAAACGTCAAGTAATTCAGAATTCGATTACAAAATGCCAGTTCAAACTGAAGAATTAGTAAATCTTATCACTGCTTTACAAGCACAAGTTAATGATTTAACTGCTAAACTTAATTCCCTTTCTAAGGAGAATGACTCAAATTCGCCAAACGAATTAGATAATGAGTCCGTCGTATCGGAAACTAATAGTATTGGGAACCTTAGAATGGGCGTGGCTTAGATATTAGTCATCTGGTGGCCGAAAAATAAACTAATCAAAGTAGGCTACTCTGAATGTTTACTATACAAAATCAACTGGCTTATTTATGTTTTGATAATTTATTTAACTCATTATAAGTGTTAAAGATTATTACCATAAATAATGCGGGTGTCAATTCAAGACACTTATCAATTTATTAATGGAACACTTCAAAATAAAAATTTTACCGGTGATGGAAATATAATAAATCACGGACACTTGTTGAACTTTGGTAAAGTTAGTGAAGACAATAAGTGTTTAAAAATTATTACTTTTTACGAGTGTAAATGTAGCAGACATTAGACAAATTAAAAATCATAAATAAATGGAGTAACTAATTTAAAAATTAATATTTATAAAAATGCACGTATTAATTTCAAAATGTTTCAAATGTGCGTTTTAAAAAAATTTTATCTTATTAATTATTTATTCTATTTATTAATAATTTTAAATTTGTCTGATGTCTACTGCATTTACACTCATTACTTTTTGTCTTCAATGATCAAGTATTCGAGATGATCCGGATAAAATAAATGTTCAAGTTCTCAAAAGTGGAAGGATCGTGGGTATGAGTTTTTCTTGTTAAGTTGGTTTGATAGTTCATACAAACACGTGGTAGCAAAACTGTTTTATTTATGTCAGCAATTATCAAAACAGTCGAATTTATCTTCTTGATCCATTTTATTTTTCAAAGTAACCACGTTTGCGATTTTTTGACGAACATTGAAAAATGTACACTGTCATTTTTAGAATCACGACTTTTACAACCATACAAACAATATATGTTACATTTACTTATTTTTGATGGAAATTCCATGTTTATAAATTCGAAATTTTTTTTTAATTGAACGAAAACAATTTTTTAATTCATAGGAACACAATAATTATAAAGACAATTAAGTATTTATTATTTATATTAGCTGATAGACGTATAGACACATGTAAACATTCATGATTTAGCCTACTTTGAGTAGTTATAGCTTTAGCCACCAGTTGGCGTATCAGAATTCTGCGTTTCCCAATAACTCCGGATAAAATGAACATTTTAAAATCACAATTAGAATTAGTTACTGAATTTGACGGGAATAACATATCAGTGGAAACGTTAATTTTTTAAATAAAATCTGTTTTGAACGACGTTGCGGAAAACTCGGAATCCGTTTTTTTTATATTAATAATTCCCAAAAAAATTGTACGACATGCGAGAAAAATGATAGATGGTTGGGACATTCGATCAGCCAAAGATCTACTTCAGGCGTTACGGAATAATTTCGTTGAAAACAAATCATACGATGTTGCTTTGCTTGAATGAAGTCAATGTCAGCAAAGTAATTAGAATATTCTCAGCTACGATAAAAAATTCAACGATTGTCATTTAAATGTAAAAGCATGTGTTAATAACAATCCTGATCTCAATGTAACCAATAGAGTTATAATCTGAGCAAATGAAGAAAAACAAGGGCTTGTTCATTATATCCGTGGCTTACGTGTTAGTATTAAGCTATTTGTCAAAGCGAGTAAGCCAAAAACCCTCCATGAAGCTCAAAATTTAGCGTTAGAAACTAAAATAGAAGAATTAATTTCTCTAACCCTTCATAAGGAGCCTTCTTCAAGTAACTTTAAACCACCTCAGAAACCTCAAGAAAGTCGAAACGCCGGTCCTAAAATTCAAGGATTTAATCAGAAATCTGAAGTTAAGAATAATTTTCCGTGCCATGGTTGCGGAAGTCTAGAACATTTTATTAGAAATTGTCCAAAAAGATATCAGACTACCTACCAAAATTTTCCGTTTCATCGATTACCAAATGTTCCGCCAAATCAGATAAAATATACTCAATGTCGAGAAATAGAAGAAACCCCGGAGCAAATTTCACACTCAGAGTCAACAGTGCCGTTGGAGAGCGAAATCATACATTCCTGGCAGACACAGGAGCATCCGTCAACATCATCAAATTAAAGTGTACCATTGGATTACCTGTAAGGAAAGTAAGCGCAGAAATTACCGGAATCAATAATATTCCAATAATTTGTAATCAAGAATGTAAGGTTACTGTTGATAAAGTGGATCATATTTTCATAGTTGTTCCCAATGACTTTCCATTGGAAGAAGATGACATTGCAGGAAGACCGTTTTTAGAAAAAGAAGGCGCGATAATATTGACAAAACAACGAACAATAATTTTTAATCGCGATCAATCTCAGATTCTCCAATTAAAATGTAATGACTCAAAAAAAACAAAGTAATTTATTGAAAGAAAACACTCAACTTTCTCATATCTTAAAGGCTAAAGAAAAAAATGAAATCTGGGATATTATTGATTCATACTAGGATATATTTTACTTACCAGGTGATCCACTACCTACTACAAATTTAGCCGAACATACAATAGAAACAACCGATGAAATTCCGATAAATGTTAAACAATACAGATTTCCACCTGTTCAACATGAAGAAATAACTAGACAAGTAGAGGAGATGAAGAAATGAGATAATTCAAAATTCAAATTCACCCTACAACTCACTCTTATGGATTGTGCCAAAAAAAAAGACGCATCATGGAAACAAAAATGGAAAGTTGTAACAGATTCTAGAAAATTAGATGATAAAACTATTCAAGATGCTTATCCATTACCTAACATCGAAAAAATATTAGACCAACGCGGAAATTCAAGATATTTTTCTGCTTTTGACCTTGCAAGTGGATTTCATCAAATTGCTCTGAATCCGAAACATCGAATGAAAACGGCATTTAGTACTCCCCAAGGTCACTTCGAATATTTGAAGATGCCATTAGGATTAAAGAACGCTCCTGCAACATTCCAAAGAATGATTGATAATGCGTTGCGAGGACTTATTGGACGAATATGTTTTGTTTATCTTGACGATATTATCGTCTATGGGAAGACATTGGCTGAACATAATAAAAATTTGAATATCCTTCTCCAGCGACTTAGAGAAACTAATTTGAAACTTCAACCCGACAAATGTGAGTATTTGAAACCTAAACTGCAATATTTGGGTCATATCATCACGGAAGATGGAGTCAAACCCAATGCTGAGAAGTGTAAAAGTGTTTTAAAATTCCCGACGCCAAAGAATGTCAAATAAAATAAACAGTTTTTAGGAATGATTGGTTATTACAGGAAATTTATTAAAGATTATAGTAGAAAGGCAAAAGCCTTAATAACTTTATTACAGAAAAATGTAGAATTTTATTGGGGACCAGAACAAAATGAAGCATTTACGATTTTGAAAAAGGAATTATGTTCAGAACCAATTCTGATTTATCTAGATTTCTCGAAAGAATTTATTCTCACAACTGATGCTCCAGGAACGGCTATTGGCGGTATATTGTCTCAAATAAATAATAGCAGAGATGATCCGGTGGCTTACACTAGCCGTTTTCTGAACAAAACAGAAAAGAATTATTTAACAATGGAGAAGGAATTATTGGCAATAGTATGGTGTGTTAAATATTTTCATCCATACTTGCATGGACGTAAATTCAAAATTATCACAGATCTTCGTCCTTTGGTTTGGTTCATGAATCATAAAGACCCACACTCAAAATTATTGAGATGGAGGATAACCTTGGAAGAATACGAATATGAAATAATTTACAAGAAAGGGAAATTGAATACAAACGCTGATGCACTATCCAGGAATCCTGCCTTAGTGTTTAGAAGAATGAATGCTGATGATCTAATAGATTCAGAATCAGAAATAGAAGACGAAACCGAAGAACTTACAGTGGGAAGTGAAAGAAATAGGAAAACTATTAGATCTAGTTTTGAAAAAAGAATACGAGAAGATAAGGAGACACAAGCAAGTAATTCAAGAAGTCAATCTCGAGAGATTAAGAAGAATAAAGGAATTAAAAGAAAATTAGAAACACCAGGAACTAGTGGTGAAAGAAATAAAAAATTACGCATAACAGAAGTACAAGCTTCACAGGAAGATCATCACCTTGAAGATTTGGAACATCAAATTGAAGATCACTCAGAAGAACTCAGAAATCAAGAAGATGTTATTAAATTAGAAAAACAATTACATCTGACGAACTCACCAATACCTGAGGGTAGTGTTGATGTTTCTTTCGTCCGAAATAATGAATTCCGGTCGATTGAACTTTATTATGGTGAAGAAAATAGAGAATTCCATATAATTGTTGAAGTGAATGCTCACACAAAAAAAGAAGAATTACGTGAAAAAATATTTGAGATATTATACTTAAGTATTGCTGTAGAATTTAAGGAACTCCATGTTGATCATAATGGGTGTGCTGAATTAACTGGACTTCCTAAGAAAGAAATAGAAAAAGCATGGAAAGAAATATTTGGTAGAGGAAATACTCTGATAATTCTGCATGATAAAGAGAGAATTATTCCTCAGAACGAAGAAATTGGAAAAATATTGAAAGAAAACCATGACAGTATCCTAGGAGGTCATGGTGGAATAAAGAAAACTTATTATAGAATTTCTCAGAACTATTTTTGGAATACTTTAAGAAAATATGTTGAAAACTACGTAAAGAAGTGTCAAGTATGTCAGAAGACTAAAGTGAGCAGACATCCAACTACAATGCCAATGATAATCACCGAGATTCCGAAGTGTTTCAATGATAAAATTTCAATGGATATTTGTGGACCGTTACTATTAACAGAGAGACGTAATAAATACATCTTAACAATTCAAGACCGTTTAACGAAATATTTCGTGGGGATACCAATTCCAAACATGACTGCTTCTACGGTTATAGATGAATTTCTAAAACATTACGCAACTTATTTTAACTTCCACGTAATATACTAACAGATAGAGGTATGAATTTCACTAGCGATTTGATGAAGAATTTTCAAAGAATGTTAGGAATTAATCATATTGAAACGACAAGTTTTCATCCTGAGAGTAATGGCAGTCTAGAAAGACGTCATTAAGTACTAAAAGATTATTTGCGTCACTTTTCTAATGAAAACGCTGACGACTGGAATGCGAAAATTCATCTAGCAAATTTATATTATAATACTTCCAAGCATGAAAGTACAGGGTTCGCACCATTTGAATTAGTTTTTGTATTTAATGCTAAAGGTTTCTCATCACTAAGGACTAATAATATTACATACGAAGAATATTTATCCGATTTACGAGGTAAAAAAAAGAAGACTATAGAAGAAAGTAAACAAATTATGTTGGAAAGCAAGCAAAGAACGAAAACACGGTATGATAGAATGATAAATCCGAAAGAGCTTAAACTAGGTGACTTGGTATGGTTATGAAAGGAAAGTAGTGCCATAGTAAGACTAACGCTCTTAGTTTGCCTTTTGAAGGGCCTTATAAAGTAATCGAAAAATTATCTGACGTTAACTACAAATTAGAATAAAGAAATGAAAGTATAGTAGTGCATGCTAATAAGTTAAAATATGCTAATATCAATTTGTTTCAGAATCGTAGTTTGTGTGGTAAAATCAGAAGGTAAAAATTACGAGAAACTAAATTTTTCTACTCTTCCAAATGTTTATATGGAATATTTGGGAGATGTAAGGTTTTTTCACGAAACCTACAATATTGTATCCTATTTCAATCTTGATGAACTATCATTTCGAGAATCAGAACTCTTGAGAAGCATCAATAAAGTTGATTCAATATGTCAAAATAATTGCACAGAAACACGATTAATTTTAAGATTAAAAAGTCAATTAGAAAGTATTAGACAAGATAAGAATTAAACTATTTTTTGCTTTAGGGGTACCTAACTTAATTAGAAATAAAAGGGAAATTTTTTACATTGTGGGTAAAATCACTAAAATACTTTTTGGAACTATGAGTCAGGATGACGCTGACTATTATAATTCGGAAATTGATGCAGTTCATAACGATAATAAACGAATTGGAGAGTTATTCAAAAATCAAACATACATTTTACAATTAACCTTGCACAAAATTGAAAGTATTTTTAGAGTATGATAAAAAATTTGCTGACATAAACTCGAATTTCCAAAATTTTGATGAAAATATGAAACTTATTGTTGAACAAGAGAAATTGTTGCAAGACAATACTTTGATAACTGAGATGTGTTTAGAACTTGAATTAGGCTTGATAAAATTTAGTAGGAATGTTAATATGTTTACTCAATGTATTACTTTTGCTAAAGTGGATCAAGTAAATCCTCAATTATTGACACCAGAACTACTTATGAGTTCTATAAAATTAATTCAAAATGAGCGGGGCGGGAGTGAAATGCCGATTGTTCTCCACGATGGTAATTGCTTCGAATATTTAGAGATAAGTGAAGTAACAATTAGTGTAGTAGAGCATAGATTTATTTATCTTATCAAAGTGCCTTTATTGGAATTAGGCAATTATAAAGCACATAGAATAATCCCCGCACCGGAAATATTACATCAAAATTTAGCAATATATACACTAACGCAAAAAATTAAAGGAACAGAAAAATTTTATAAATTTTTTAGTAATTTTTGGAAGTCTGTAACTTTGTAAAAAATAATTGTATCGAGATTTTAAAAAAAGCATGTTATAGCTTAAAATCTCTAGATTTGGTGCGATTTTATCAAAATTTTTTAAAAGGTCTGGTTATTACGCTAACATGAGAAATACCGCGAGACAAAAAATTAAAAAATTTTTTTTTTTTTTTTTCAAAGAGCCCACGGACCGCGGAAAAATTTTGTCAACTTAACCAATGTATAGGTCATTTGGCAAATTTATTCAGCTTCAATTTGGCTATTTTGTTAACCTCGTAGGACAATTTGTCGCTGAGATATCAGCCTGCAAACAAAAAATGATCCTGTTGGCTTTGATCATCAATATCTCAGGTACCAATGATCGCACAGTGAAGTTGAGGGCGGCGTTAAAAACTTGAATAAATTCTCTACAAGACCCGTTCATGATTTTTCGGAAAAAACAATTTTTTTAGTTTTAACATTCTTCAAAAGTAAGTACAAAAAAATGACTTTTTTTGGTTTTTTAGTAAATCAACCGCTACTCTGCAAATATTGATAAAAAAATTAATGTTGCCAGGGACTTTCTTAGCTTAAAGTATCTCCAATAACGCTAAAAGTTTTTAAATTGATCTATCGAGCCGTTTTTTCGAGGTGATCGATTAAAGTTTTGCTAAACAATTAAAGGAACAAGTTTCGTTCCTTTAATTGTGTAATCATAATCAGAATGAAAAAATAATTTTTTTTTTACTTTTCTTTCAGTTTTGCATTGGTAACTCAGTAAATGTGAGGTATTATGTCCGGATTTAATTAATTAATAATAATTAATTATTGGATATGGTGACGTGGGCCTCAAGTGGGAGGCACTGGGCAAACAGGCTGATTTTCCTAGAGGATTAGCTCTAGGTTTTATTTTTATTGTGAGAACTCGAACGATAAACCCCGCAGGGGCCTCTTTGTGTACATGATGCAGAATTTATATTTTATACGTTAAAGAAATTGATAATTTCACCTACCTTTCGTTGTTTGCTGCTTACTTGCAAGTTGGTCTTTACGATCTCTGGACTGCAACTCTCGTGAACGGCTTCTGTTGGTCTCTGGTTGAAAGATGATTTGGTCCAGGAAAAAGGGATGTGGTTCTTAATATTAGAAATAATCTAATATGCCGGTTTCCCCAATGATAGATGTTTATTGAAATATTTTCCTATGGGCTCGCCGTACTCAGTTCACAAAATGTTATATTGTTCTTAACACTAAAGTTCTTTCTTTAACTTAAATCTCTTGGATTTTTACTTAACTACTAAACTTAACTTATGGCTTTACACTTTGAAATTATTGAGTCTTTAGCTCATATAAGTTCGGTCTGAATCTCCGACTCCAGCAATTCACTCTGACGAGAATCGCTATTGACACACTTAGCAATTATTGTAAAAGTCACTTCCCGTGAAGTAATTTTCGGAATAGGAAAATATGATTTCGAAAAGACAATTTTTGAATAGAAATTTTACGGTAACAAGCAACTTGCCACGCCTCCTCGAGTGCAATATCGAAACGATCTTCCCGTGAGATTTTATAGTATACTATCCCTAAAATTGTTAACGCTGCACTTTACAGCGAGCGTGGCAACAAGGCCCCTTTAATATATACGGCAAGCCGGATATAACAGAGGGAAAGAGAAAAAAAAACGTAAAATTTCCAAAAAATGTCAAAAAAAAAATTTTCGACCCTAAAAAACAAGTTTCAATTTGTTAATTTCTGCGATTTTCTTTGATATTTTTTGGAAATTTTTTGTTTTTTTTTCTTTTTCCCTCACATTTACTGAGTTACCAATGCAAAACTGAAAGAAAAGTAACAAAAAAATTATTTTTTTATTCTGATTATGATTACAGAATTAAAGGAACAAAACTTGTTCCTTTAATTTTTTAGCAAAACTTTAATCGATCACCCCCAAAAAACAGCTAGATAGATCAATTTAAAAATTTATAGGGTTATTGAGGATACTTTAAGCTAAAAAAGTCCCTGGCAACATTATTTTTTTTTATCAATATTTGCAGAGTAGCGGTTGATTTACTAAAAAAGCAAAAAAAGTCATTTTCTTATATTTACTTCTAAAGGATGTTAAAAATAAAAAAAATTGTTTTTTCCAAAAAATCATAAACGGGTCTTGTAAAGAATTTATTCAAGTTTTTAACGCCACCCTCAAAGTTACTGTGCGATCATTGGTACCTGAGATTTTGATGATCAAAGCCAAACGGATCATTTCTTGTTTGAAGGCTGATATCTCAGCGACAAATTGTCCTACGAGGTTAACAAAATAGCCAAATTGAAGCTGAATAAATTTGCCAGATGACCTGTGCATTGGTTAAGTTGACAAAGTTTTACCGCGGTCCGTGGGCTCTTTGAAAAAAAAAAAAAAATTTTTTTAATTTTTTGTCTCGCGGTATTTCTCATGTTAGCAAAATAACCAGACCTTTAAAAAAATTTTGATAAAAATGCACCAAAACTAGAGATTTCAAGCTTTAAAATGCTTTTTCTAAAATCTCGAAACCATTATTTTTTACAAAGTTACAGACTCCCAAAAATTACTAAAAAATTTATAAAATTTTTCTGTTCCTTTAGTTTTTTGCGGTAGTGTATTTCAAATCCGCATGATTATATTATAACATAGAATGAAAAATTATTATATACTCCTAGTGATAAACATTTTTTGGAAAATTGTAAAAATCATAAATTAGTTTACTTTTGTAAAACGGTTCATCCTAAATATTACATTTAAAAACATGATTCTTGTCTAAGTAAAATCATAAATGATCCTTCAAAATTAGATAAAAACGATTGCGATCTTGAAGTAATAACAATGCAACATACAGCTTGGATACAGTTAAAGAATGGTCATGAATGGTTGTATTCAGCTTCAATACCAGAAACTATAAAAATTATATGCGGAGATGTAGTAGAAAACGAACTTATAAATGGTACAAAATTATTAAGGATTGCACCTGGCTGTAATGTGTTGACAAATGATGTAATATTAAACTCTTACATTGAAAGAAATAATGATAATAACAAAGCATTTTATACCACTTATTACTTATAATTTTAGCGAACATTTTCAGGTATTAGAAGACCCATCTTCAAATTACAGTTTAATAAAAATTCATACTACAGCAACACCCGATATAAAATTAAGCAATTTAACTAAATACGGCACTACACTGACTGAAATACGTAGAAAAGCAATTGAAATAGGAAATCATGAGAGAACAAAAACTACTTATGAAAAAGCAATAAGTTGGATTTCATATATATTGTAGGGGTTAGGTGTAGTAGTAATATTATATATAATTGTTAAATTGTAGCTGTACCAAATCTTGAAAAACATGATAACTGGGATTTATAATTGTTGAAAAAAAGGTAAGGAACTTTCTCCTCAAAATTCTAATAATGTTCAAACCTTTAATCAAAAATTCGTAAAAAATGGATTTGCAATGAATGATCTAATTAACGCATATTCCATCTCATCAAATTTAAATGTACCTCCTGCAATAGAAACAAATAAACAGTTTGCTTTAAATAAAAACCATAGATCTAAATTTTAGCGGTCTGAATTTGAAGATTTGTCTTAGTTATAAAAGATGAGAAAAATCTATGTACTAAAGAATTAAGAAGATTTTTCATTCTAAGGATGGGGGTGTTATGCCTCAGTACATTATTTTCACGGTCACTTCCAAAAGTGCTGACAGTGATGTTCTTACACTCGCTATCAGCCGCATGACTACTCATTGTTTAATTTTTCTCAGAGTGTAATAATATCAGTTGCAGCATCACCTGCAATCGCTGCCGGTAGTCAGTTAGAAAGAAGAACTAAATGAAATAAGAATAATTACAAAACTATTAATTAAGAATAACTTTGTTTTAAATAGAATAGAAGTAATATTCCTGATTTTCTATAATCAGTAATATTATTATCATAGTGGTAAGACATTCAAATCAATTTGCTATCATATTATTTGTAATGCATTTAAAGTGAAGTTTCCAGTCTTATTTCTCAGTAAATAAGTGAAACTTTATTAAAATTAAAATTCGAGTGTTTTTATTATTCAAGAAGATTCCAAAAATTTTCAAGGCATAACAATACATTTATTTTATATGCAGTTATAAAGAGTTAAATATAAACATGAAAATTGAAAAGATAACTAATAATCTCACTGGAATAATTAATTCCTTTTTCAATTATATAATTTTAATTTATATAAATGGTAATATACATATGGAAAATAATAGAATTTTTGACAATGAGTAACTAACAAGCCTGGGATAAACACAAGAGTATCGAGATAGATATCTCAATAATGAATGATTCGAAGAAGAACAATAGACAATAATGCCTGCAAATAACAAATGAATAAGAAAGAATTGAAAATTTAACAATTATGCAGGATAGAGATGGTAATTTATCTCAAGTTTTTATAAATGAAGTTGAAAATAAAAGTAAGATAATAGCTCCTATACCTGCTCACTTTTATTTGGAGTGAGATTAAATCACTCAATATTAATGAAAAAATAAAATGAGAAACCATATTTTTTGTATAGTTTTTTTTTAAGTTTCAAGTATGAGAATAGAATTTTAGTTTAAAGAATAATCTTGATCATTGATTATTATTAATTCGTTGGTCCTTGAGTGTACCCATAGTCACTCACTAAAAGTTGTGATGTACCATTACTCGATCAACACATGGCCCTATCGTCAGTCAAGTACAATATCAATTAAATTATGATATGTTTATTGATTTGAAAAATAATTTATAAATTATACTACATTATTCTTTTATAATATGAAATTTCATAAACTATAAAAAATATATTCAATAGCATGTAGTTATAACAATTCTTAAAAATTTTACGTAAGCTAAATTTAATCTATTGAATGAACGTTTAAGTAGAAAATACTCAGCTAAGCGCAATTTTGAAAACAGTCATTTAATTTAAATTTATAATCTATTATGAAATAGTTTGATACATCAAATTCTGATATATTTAGATTTACAAATAATTATTAATCAATAATATGTTACATTTTGGCTTATTTATTTATCAGACAGAATATTTTTTAATTGACCAGGTTGACGTCATTAGGGTGTCGATAGACCCCAGGTGCGACAGCTGTTGATCTCCGTTTATTTTATGCAAAAAGTTTAGTCACTTACCATGGTGGAGATTATGGGCCCTATAAGTCGGTCCAGATAATCCCTTTCTTGCGTAACTTCTTCGCCTCCGCTGGTGCGTACTCGTCCCTCCCGGTGGCCTTGAAATAGGCCTCAGAATAATACCCGTTACGAGGGTCGTGAAAACGGATGCTCCCACTAGGTGGTTAGACGGATGGAACGTCCACTGGAATCAACTGCCAACCCTCACCGATACCAGTCCAGAAGACTGTGTTCTCCCTTGAAGCTTCCTCTGGACAAGACGTGCCTGGAAGGCCCGGTTCCTTTTTAAGGGCGAGTGACTCCAGCTGTTGAATAATACCACCAGAGCCCGACGGGTCACCAACTTTACTCGATGCGATACCAGAACTTGGTAACTTGTTAACCGGTTTTGGAACGACCAACGTCACCAGATCAAGAAGGACTTCCTCGGCAACGATCTCTAGGCGGGAACGTTGGTGAACTGAAGGACCGAGATCCTCGTGGATCGTTCGAATGATCCGGCGGAACTAAGCCTTTTTGCCTGACCTTCGGCTTCTCAGCATGAATTTTCGGGATGCGCAAGGGAAGTGCTTGAGCTGCCGGTATCAGCGCCCAAAAACAGGTGAGTGTATTAGGCTGCCGGTAGCAGCGCCCAATATGAGGTATGAGATTATTAGGCTTCCGGTAATAGCGCCCAAAGTTAAAGTAAGGAGTGCGTATTTGATAAAGTACGGATATATATTTTTGCCTTAAAGTCCGAGTGACAGGATAAAGCCAGCAGGTTTGCGTAAAGTTCTTAGCTCTACTAGATCTTGTGATCGACTGACTTGATTCTGTTGCTCCTTGGTATTATACATTATCAAAAGTGTTAACGTTGCATCTCAGGTTTCCTATGAGAGAATCGTCGTTGCCTGGGTCTCATGCATCGTCATCTGTTTGACTATCCTCGAGCCACGGCGACTTTCTTATTGCAAAAGATTTCCGTTACATTGTTGGTGATGAATAAAATAATATCACCAACAAAGAAACGATTTATTAATTTATTATTTATTTATAATTCTAAAAAGTGTCGATCCGTTTATTCGCCCACCGTAGCGAATAAATAACTCGAGACTTCGAAAAAAAAATTTCCAAAATTTTAATTTAAATTTGATGAGCGCCAGAACGTAACAAATAATATTTTTCATTGTAATTTTTTTTTTTTTAAATTTTTTACCAAATATGTAAGAATTTCATCAGGAAATTTCTTAAGCAGCCTGTAATAATAAATATTTTTATTAATATTTATGTTTTACTAACTTTAGCCAATTTTTAAATCAATGAAATTGTTACCAACCATAAACTGATGACCAGTACTCGTAATAAATACAAAACCCTCAGCCGGGATCCAACGAAATGCTCCAATTTCACATCCAATCAGCCTCGAGCAGATTTGCTCAGAAAATCATCACCATAACTAAGTACTGTTATAAATAATTATTGATTTTCATTTCAATTTTCAGAAATCTTGCTGTAACTTTGGATGTAATGGATGAACAAAGAATATCGTCGTTTTTTTTTTCAACCTCAAAGTGTCCTGAAAAAACCCTGAAAATTTTAAAGCGCTGCGATTTTTCTTTCTTAGTGCCCTGGAGCTTTAAATTTATGGATTTTGCCAAAAATCACCATAATTGGTAGTTTCCCGGTTTTTGTTCATTTTTTCGATTTCAAAATGTTTTTTTCACCAATAATCTTGATTTCTTCAATCAATAAATTAAAAGCTCCTGAACACTAATAAGGAAAAATCGCAGTGCTTTGAAATTTTAAGGGTTTTTTCAGGAGACTTTGAGGTTGAAAAAAAAACGAAGATATCCTTTGTTCATCTATTATATCCAAAGTTACAGCAAGATTTCCGAATATCCTTAATTAAGCGAATTTTTTTCTGTTTTTAGTAAACATTATCGCTTCAAGAAAAAATTTTATATTAAAAGCCACTAGTTTTGTCTTATAGAAAATGTTTTCCAGTTTTCAAAACTCTACTTCTCTGTACGACCAATACATCCGGAGTTATTGATTACCAAAGCCAAAATGGACTTTTTTAATATGATCAATAATAACTCGGCGCCAAATCGTCGTAGAGACTTTTTTAAGCCACCAAATTAAAGGGCATAAAATTTCCTAAAAGATTCATGAAGTCAGATTATCCAAAAAAATTTATTAAAGTCCATAGACTTGTTGAAGGACGAGCAAAAATTTTGAATATTTTTTTTTCGTCAGTTTTCTTAAGATTACTACGGAACCGAGCATGATAAAAATAATTGAGGTGCAGATATGAAAACTAGAAACTTGAGGCTACAATTTGCTTTTTTTATTTTCACTCTACGATCATTCTTCACCGAGTTACAGCATGTTGAAAATCATCCAAAAATTTCGAATTTTTTTTTGATCCCTTAATTTTTGGGACTAGTGTATGTATGTACATATCTAAATAGCTTTCTATGTTACAGACATTGCTGATAAATTATTGATTGTTCATCATATTGCATAACTGATTACGAAATTGTAAACCATTCATATTAAGTGCAACAAAATCGTTTTTATCATCTTTTTAAACATGTTCTTTAAGCATCTCTTCATCTGCGATGTTTATATCAATTTCATCATTATCCATATTTATTGCTTGACTGTCATCATTTGAATTTATATTCTTAACCATTTCATCGAATTCTTCAAAATTGTTATGATCACCGAGACAAATGTTATGCAACACACAAGCCACTAAAACCGTCTTTGGAATTAAATCTTGACGTGACATATCTAAATAGTTCAAACGTCTGAACCGATTAAAAGGTAAAGCAAAACTTTACTTAATAGGTTGTCGAGTTTATGCATGAATATGAATGAAACGTTTCTTAGCTGCGCTCAGACCTCCTCGATCAATAGAGGGTGAAACACACCAATTAGCCGTTGGATATGCTTTATCCCCAACAATATAATAGTTCGGTGCAATGATATTTACTGCACTGATGATTCTTTCAAATGATACAAGCAACGATGACTTACCGCGTCTGATATCCATATTATTTTCTATTATCGGTTTGATAAGTCGTAATAATTGTTCGAATACATTACGACATAATTGAAAGTGACTCTGGAATTCTCCTTTAGAATATTGAGATAAAGTAACCTCAATGTATTCAAAGAGTGGAGGAATGTTTTTTTTTTTTTTTTTCATTTTTAACAATCACTTTTATTATACAAAGAACCTTGTCACACGCAAATTTACTTCTAGTCAAATCCAGCTTATCGTTTTATAACGGTGGGCCCTGGCTATTTCGTGTCCAATAGCCACGAACCACTGTTACTAGATTTTCCCAAATAATTAATTTAATTAATAATAAATTATTAAATTTCAATATAATTGTTAATTATTGTAAAGCTGGTTCTGGTACGGGAAAATATCTCAGGAATGGGTCGACTCGTTCTGACCGGACACGCGGCTGAAATATACTTATTCTAAAACGACGTTGGTAATAAAAGAAATAGCTGATAAGAGATTCAAATTAATTATATAAAATAAAGTTTTTATTTAACCAAGACCCATATATATACAAAATACCCCTTTGTTATAAATTTAATTTTTAATTAAAATAATTGAGTGTCCAGCGACAATGGAATAAATTTATTTAACGCGCAAATATTTAATGGACACAGGCAAAATAATTATTTCAAATAATTGTAACGTTGAAGAGAGAGAGAAGGTTTGTGACAAATTTGTCGAAACTTATCTGGCTGTACGAGGGCTTACTGGGGATATCGGTCTCCGGTCGGTTATGGGTCTCTTGGACTCGATGTCGATCCTCTTCAGTGAATCCTCGCGGGCTCCTTGGATTCGATGTCGATCTTCGTGAAATCCTCGCGGGCACCTTGGATTCGATGTCGATCCTCTTCGGGAAGACGTTGTGCACCAAACCACCACACTCACAAATTAAATTTGGTTTTCTTCATCCAGACGAAGGAGTCGCAAAATCTCCTTATTTAATTTATTCGAGTCAAACAATTATCACATAATAAAATCAATAATTTAATTTAATATAAAAGAAAAGTATCAATAAATAAAATTATTCAGGTAACAGACTGACCGAGATAGAACTGAGTGTTGGAAATAAATGACTAGATATTATAAACTGATCGACTAAATATCGTTAGGCCGACTCAAATAAATTGTTGAGTCCTGGTGCTAGAGTAGAACCTCGCTAAGCGTCCTCAGTCCACTCTAGGCGATGGCCAGGGCCTAAGTCTCCGAACAAGTGTTTGCTGGCCCTTTTATATGTTAATTTTGGAGGGATGGAACTACCCCACTATCGTCTAAGTTCTAATTCCATCGAGGTGGCCTCTGACATGGCCCCAAGGGACTTGGAAGTGTTAATTAATATACAAATTTTCCTAACAGATGGCCGTAGAATCAACTAGATTTTTGCGCTCGATTTTCAAGTCGTAAAAATCACAACGCACGTTCACAGTTCAACCCACAAAAATTTCGTGGCAACAGTTGAATCAGCAGAAAACTATTTGGGGAACAAAACACTGAGCACTTAAATTGTATTGATATTGCATGAAAAATAAAAAAAATATGTTCAAGTTCTGCGGTGTTGTCTCACTTCGTTCGTGCGCTCAACTTCGCTCTCGTGCGCAATCGACAACTTACCACACTAGTTGTACAATGTACTATTTATAGGTCATTTACAAAAACGTGTCGTGTATTTCAAGTTCACATGGGATTTAGTCCTCGTAAGCAACGAAAGTATTATCTGTACATCAAGAGCAGTAGCAAAAATTCTTTGTGTACTCCGTTTCAATACATTTGTAAGCATTCCACCGCTAGCCTTTACGAAGATTTGCCCATGAAAATTTTTTCTAAGAGGCAAATCATTTATGATCCTAGAGAAATACATCGCCGTCCACTAACAGGAAAAAAATCAATCATTGCTGAAAAATTAAAACAGTGAAAGCCATCTCTAATTGCTGGTTTAATGCTAGATGAAGTCCTGGAAAAAATTCTGAACGAGGGAAATAGAAACAGTGCGCCGAGTGGCTTAATTTGCCAAACAATTCCAAGTAAAAATAACACAGTTGATGATTTGGATGCGGATTAGAGAATTTACCTCGAAAAATTAAGAAAGATATTGGCATCTAATCCAAAATAGCAACATCTGATATACAAGGACCGTATTCAGAATTGTTCCGTATATCCTCTCAATATTACGCTATTTACTTATAAATGGTACAAAATTATTAAGGATTGCACCTGGCTGTAATGTGTTGACAAATGATGTAATATTAAACTCTTACATTGAAAGAAATAATGATAATAACAAAGCATTTTATACCACTTATTACTTATAATTTTAGCGAACATTTTCAGGTATTAGAAGACCCATCTTCAAATTACAGTTTAATAAAAATTCATACTACAGCAACACCCGATATAAAATTAAGCAATTTAACTAAATACGGCACTACACTGACTGAAATACGTAGAAAAGCAATTGAAATAGGAAATCATGAGAGAACAAAAACTACTTATGAAAAAGCAATAAGTTGGATTTCATATATATTGTAGGGGTTAGGTGTAGTAGTAATATTATATATAATTGTTAAATTGTAGCTGTACCAAATCTTGAAAAACATGATAACTGGGATTTATAATTGTTGAAAAAAAGGTAAGGAACTTTCTCCTCAAAATTCTAATAATGTTCAAACCTTTAATCAAAAATTCGTAAAAAATGGATTTGCAATGAATGATCTAATTAACGCATATTCCATCTCATCAAATTTAAATGTACCTCCTGCAATAGAAACAAATAAACAGTTTGCTTTAAATAAAAACCATAGATCTAAATTTTAGCGGTCTGAATTTGAAGATTTGTCTTAGTTATAAAAGATGAGAAAATCTATGTACTAAAGAATTAAGAAGATTTTTCATTCTAAGGATGGGGGTGTTATGCCTCAGTACATTATTTTCACGGTCACTTCCAAAAGTGCTGACAGTGATGTTCTTACACTCGCTATCAGCCGCATGACTACTCATTGTTTAATTTTTCTCAGAGTGTAATAATATCAGTTGCAGCATCACCTGCAATCGCTGCCGGTAGTCAGTTAGAAAGAAGAACTAAATGAAATAAGAATAATTACAAAACTATTAATTAAGAATAACTTTGTTTTAAATAGAATAGAAGTAATATTCCTGATTTTCTATAATCAGTAATATTATTATCATAGTGGTAAGACATTCAAATCAATTTGCTATCATATTATTTGTAATGCATTTAAAGTGAAGTTTCCAGTCTTATTTCTCAGTAAATAAGTGAAACTTTATTAAAATTAAAATTCGAGTGTTTTTATTATTCAAGAAGATTCCAAAAATTTTCAAGGCATAACAATACATTTATTTTATATGCAGTTATAAAGAGTTAAATATAAACATGAAAATTGAAAAGATAACTAATAATCTCACTGGAATAATTAATTCCTTTTTCAATTATATAATTTTAATTTATATAAATGGTAATATACATATGGAAAATAATAGAATTTTTGACAATGAGTAACTAACAAGCCTGGGATAAACACAAGAGTATCGAGATAGATATCTCAATAATGAATGATTCGAAGAAGAACAATAGACAATAATGCCTGCAAATAACAAATGAATAAGAAAGAATTGAAAATTTAACAATTATGCAGGATAGAGATGGTAATTTATCTCAAGTTTTTATAAATGAAGTTGAAAATAAAAGTAAGATAATAGCTCCTATACCTGCTCACTTTTATTTGGAGTGAGATTAAATCACTCAATATTAATGAAAAAATAAAATGAGAAACCATATTTTTTGTATAGTTTTTTTTTAAGTTTCAAGTATGAGAATAGAATTTTAGTTTAAAGAATAATCTTGATCATTGATTATTATTAATTCGTTGGTCCTTGAGTGTACCCATAGTCACTCACTAAAAGTTGTGATGTACCATTACTCGATCAACACATGGCCCTATCGTCAGTCAAGTACAATATCAATTAAATTATGATATGTTTATTGATTTGAAAAATAATTTATAAATTATACTACATTATTCTTTTATAATATGAAATTTCATAAACTATAAAAAATATATTCAATAGCATGTAGTTATAACAATTCTTAAAAATTTTACGTAAGCTAAATTTAATCTATTGAATGAACGTTTAAGTAGAAAATACTCAGCTAAGCGCAATTTTGAAAACAGTCATTTAATTTAAATTTATAATCTATTATGAAATAGTTTGATACATCAAATTCTGATATATTTAGATTTACAAATAATTATTAATCAATAATATGTTACATTTTGGCTTATTTATTTATCAGACAGAATATTTTTTAATTGACCAGGTTGACGTCATTAGGGTGTCGATAGACCCCAGGTGCGACAGCTGTTGATCTCCGTTTATTTTATGCAAAAAGTTTAGTCACTTACCATGGTGGAGATTATGGGCCCTATAAGTCGGTCCAGATAATCCCTTTCTTGCGTAACTTCTTCGCCTCCGCTGGTGCGTACTCGTCCCTCCCGGTGGCCTTGAAATAGGCCTCAGAATAATACCCGTTACGAGGGTCGTGAAAACGGATGCTCCCACTAGGTGGTTAGACGGATGGAACGTCCACTGGAATCAACTGCCAACCCTCACCGATACCAGTCCAGAAGACTGTGTTCTCCCTTGAAGCTTCCTCTGACAAGACGTGCCTGGAAGGCCTCGGTTCCTTTTTAAGGGCGAGTGACTCCAGCTGTTGAATAATACCACCAGAGCCCGACGGGTCACCAACTTTACTCGATGCGATACCAGAACTTGGTAACTTGTTAACCGGTTTTGGAACGACCAACGTCACCAGATCAAGAAGGACTTCCTCGGCAACGATCTCTAGGCGGGAACGTTGGTGAACTGAAGGACCGAGATCCTCGTGGATCGTTCGAATGATCCGGCGGAACTAAGCCTTTTTGCCTGACCTTCGGCTTCTCAGCATGAATTTTCGGGATGCGCAAGGGAAGTGCTTGAGCTGCCGGTATCAGCGCCCAAAAACAGGTGAGTGTATTAGGCTGCCGGTAGCAGCGCCCAATATGAGGTATGAGATTATTAGGCTTCCGGTAATAGCGCCCAAAGTTAAAGTAAGGAGTGCGTATTTGATAAAGTACGGATATATATTTTTGCCTTAAAGTCCGAGTGACAGGATAAAGCCAGCAGGTTTGCGTAAAGTTCTTAGCTCTACTAGATCTTGTGATCGACTGACTTGATTCTGTTGCTCCTTGGTATTATACATTATCAAAAGTGTTAACGTTGCATCTCAGGTTAGAGAAATACATCGCCGTCCACTAACAGGAAAAAAATCAATCATTGCTGAAAAATTAAAACAGTGAAAGCCATCTCTAATTGCTGGTTTAATGCTAGATGAAGTCCTGGAAAAAATTCTGAACGAGGGAAATAGAAACAGTGCGCCGAGTGGCTTAATTTGCCAAACAATTCCAAGTAAAAATAACACAGTTGATGATTTGGATGCGGATTAGAGAATTTACCTCGAAAAATTAAGAAAGATATTGGCATCTAATCCAAAATAGCAACATCTGATATACAAGGACCGTATTCAGAATTGTTCCGTATATCCTCTCAATATTACGCTATTTACAATGAAGCAAGTAGATGACGTTGTTTATATAAGTGAAGCAAAACTTTTCTTGCTGCATTTGGGTGTAACAGGAAAAATTTGTGCCAAAGCTCTGAATATTGGGAAGAGGTTTTTGTATTTTGCTTCGGTATTGAAAGAGAAAAGAAATAATGAGATCGGAGTCCTACCGATCGCAGAATATCTAACCGCCGAAGAAAATACTCATTTTATAACATTTATAACATTTATAACATAACATATTAATAAGATGAATGATGTATAATTATTAAATATTCAACGTCAATTTCTGTTGTTGTTATTTAATGTTAATATTACTATAAACATTAAATACCGAACACAATTAAATTGAATATTTAATGAACACGAATGAACCCCAGGTTGAATGGGTAGGACCCACGCGTAACAGGTTCCGACTTGTTTTTATTACGACGTAGTGCACGCGCGAAATTAAGATTGACAAAATACGGGTTAGTTTTAATGAACTAAGTCAAATTAATACCTAGATGACATTAAGAAATACTTATCTCTCCACGATGGAATTAAATTATATCGAATAATCAATTTAATTATTGAATATGTAATTGTTAGCTTGAGAATTATAGACAGACTGCTCACAGTGTGTGCGCTCGTTAGTAAGACTCGTAGTCAACTAAACTAAAAGTCGCGGTGACACCGGTTCGTTGGTTCGACCGAACGGAAAAATCAGACACCCGAGTGATAGAGAGATGCTGAAGACATAAGTGCGACGATGATTCACAGCGAAACCGACGCTATAATGAGCGCGAGCGTTTGCGGTGCGACTCGACGTGCTGATGAATTTAATTAACGCACCGCCAGGTGGTGACTCTTTCAAATATTTAAATTTTTACGTTAATAAGATGACAATTAGCATCGGACTCCCGTTATCGACGGAACACGCTCCCGCTCGCGAGATGCGAATAGGAATGAGTATGAGTAGTGTAAGTAGTGTATGAGTGTCTACAATATGGTTATAAATTAGTTAAATGATGATTAACATTATGATGTAGGTTGAGTGTCAGGTAATAATGGACATAAGGTCGTAGTATTCCGAGTGTAGACTCTTCGTGATGTTTTGACCTTGACAATACGTGTGACACCGTCGCTTCCTGGATGCATCTCAGTGATAACTCCCAGTTTCCACACCATACAGGGTTTGTCTTTATCGATGAGGATGACGACTGAACTCTCCTTGAGTTTCACAGCACCATCGTTGTGCCATTTGTGACATTTTTGCATCTCGTTGAGGTATTCAAGCTGCCATCGTTTCCAAAAATCTTGTTTGGCCTTGGTAAGGAACCTCCAGGTGGACAATTTGTTATCGGGTACAGAAAGTAAGTCAGGATCAGGCAAAGATGTTAGTTTTTTACCAATTAAGATATCAGCAGGAGACAGAGCAATAGGATCGTTTGGATCAGTTGAAATGGTACAGAGAGGTCTGGAATTTAGAATAGCTTTAATATCAACTGCTAACGTGGCTAATTCCTCAAACATCAAAGATTGAGTACCAACTACGCGCTTAAAGTGATGCTTGAACGATTTCACGGCCGCTTCCCACACTACACCAAAGTGGGGCGAAAGAGGTGGATAGAAATGCCAAGTGATGTTACGTGGACTAAAAAAAGAAAGCACTTGATTCTGATGATCTTTAGATTGAAGAAGACTATAGAGTTCATGAAGCTGGTTATTGGTACCAACGAAGTTCAAACCGTTGTCCGAATGGACATGTGATGGAATACCTCTACGACCGATGAATCGTCGAAAGCTCGCTTAGAATGCATCAGTACTCAGGTCACTGACGATTTCGATGTGCACTGCTCGAGTGGACATACAAATGAAGATGCAATCATATGCCTTGATGAGAGTTGTATTACGAGATCGAGATTTACGATTATAACGTTTTTCCTTGATGAGAAAGGAACCACGAAAATCCAACCCAGTGTGTTCGAACGCATATGAACCTTGGACTCGAGATCTTGGTAAATCTGCCATTTTGTATTGTATGGGCTCTGGACGATGACGAATGCAAACGACACACTTATGAACGATTTTACGAACCTGATTCTTGCCGTCAAGCCGCCAGGATGTTTGACGAAGGGTGAACAGAGTACTCTGAATCCCAGCGTGATGCATACGTTGATGTGTTTCACGAATGATGAGGTCAGTCATATGACGATGAGATGGCAAGAGAATTGGATGTTTCTGTGTGCGAGTCAACATTGAATTTTTTAAACGACCACCAACCCGGAGTAATCTGTTGTCATCGATGTAGGGATTGTAAGCCCCCAATTTGGCATTCTTGACTGGTTTGGATCTTTTCAAATTGTTGATCTCTGCTCCAAACTGTTCCTGTTGGATTTGACATAAAATCAGAGTTTCAGTTTGATGACGTTCAGCGACAGACACATGTTCGGTCTTAAAGATGTTAGAAGACCACCATCGAAGACATCGTGAAATAACACGAGTTTAGAAAAAAGATGAGAAGCGATCAAAAACGGCGGATGATTCTGATTGGATAATGAGACATTGAAGTTCCGTAGGCTCGAGTGGACCACGATCGTCGACAGTAGGAGTTGTAGGCCAAGCGCTGGATGGTTGTGAGAGCCAATGTGGACCCTGGAACCTATTCGAATTGGTTTGGAATTCTTGCGGATATTGTCCACGGCACAAGGCATCAGCTGGATTCGTCTTAGTTCCCACATACCTCCATTCGACATCAACGCTGAGTTTTTGAATTTCCTTGACTCGATTCGATTCGAATACCTTCAATAAGACTGAAGATTTTTTAATCCAAGTGAGAGCTACTGTGGAATCCGACCAAAGAATTGAACGCGAAATGGAGACTCCGAGAGTTGACCGAACGTCATGATATAGTCTAGCGAGGGTGAGAGCCCCACAGAGTTCAAGTTTAGGAATCGTAGCCTCCTTGAGTGGTGCGACACGTGACTTCGAACAAGCTAGGCGGACCCAGACTTGATTCGAGCTGTTGGTAGAACGGATATAGAGACAAGATCAATACCCCACTTTACTGGCATCGCAGAAATCGTGGATTTCGATTCCAGTTGGCTGGCTGATGATGAGACGGCGATTGATGTCAATTGCCGACATGTTGGTTAATTTCTCTGCGAACGCCAACCATTTTGCTGCCAATTCTTGGGACACGGATTCATCACAACCAATTTTTAGACGCCAACAATCTTGCATGATGACCTTAGCTGTGAAAACGATTAGACCCAGTAGACCTAATGGATCGAAAATTTTTACGATTTCAGAGAGAATGAGACGTTTCGTAAATCTTTCCTTAAGAGCAATCAGTTAGGACGTGTAGACGAGAGTGTCTGACCGCGAGTTCCAAGCTATTCCTAATGTTTTAGAGATAGCTTCTTGCGGCATACCGGATGCTGACTGGAAAGTTTTGCTGGCAACGTTGTCCAAGGAATGACTGTGGTTGGAAGTCCACTGACGAATGTTGAACCCGCCGACCTCCAATAGATTGATGATCTCATCACGCAAACGTAGGACTTCATCCAAGGAATCTGCTCCTGTCAGAAGATCATCGACGTACAAATCTCGCTGAACAATTGAACTAGCCAGTGGAAACGTTTCTGCTTCTTCACGTGCGAGTTGATGTATAGTACGAATTGCCAAGAATTAATTAATTAATTAATGTAACGGAACCTAAGTCCACCTCCACTGACCGGAAGCCGAGGCCTCGCCCTTTTGGGCATACTCGCGCTGCGTAAGTCCCCTATCTTCTACCATAATATTAAAAAAGCGAAACATTGAGCAAGCTCAATATTGGCGGATGGTAAAACCCTTTAGGATCAGAGATCCTTTGCGTGTGGGTGCCGAACCAACAGCAACTACGAGTCCAACCGCACTCGGGCCCATGCACTCCTCCCATCTCAGGAAATAAAGAGACTCTTGGTCGAAGTGGGGCTTGGAATGGGCCCCCCATAGCACCAATTTCATGTATTGGTCGACATACCACTAGGTCAAGAGGGGCACGTGGTTTCTTCCCCTGACTTCTTGGGAAGACACCCAGTTTGTTTTACATTCATTCATCCATACTTCAACACATTCACACACACACCTAACTTCGGACTGACACCCGGGATGCACAGAGTCCTTACAAATCGCGAGTTCTGTACACCCATGCCCAGATGCTCCGACAACAACTAGGTGGATGCCAGTTGAGCCGCGATCTAGTAGTCTTCTTCTCCTTCCTTTCGTTGTTGGAACTGGCTGTTGAGCTTGTGGTAGAGACAATCTTTGCTGAAACCATTCAAAATTTTAAAGGAGTTTGGGGATGCGGCAAGAACCCGCCCGATTTGTGGCCACTTCGCGACCCACCCTTGTATGCTCTGGAGCACCTCACGCTGAGGCTCGAACTCAGTGCATTTTAGCAGTAAGTGCTGAACGGTATCCCACCCTTTGTTGCATTAGGGACATTTGCGATCCTTTGCAAGTCTGTACTTGAAGAGTCTATCCATAAAACAGCTGTGTCCGGTTAAAATCTGGGTAAGCCAGAAATTAGGGCTGATGTGTTTGCTTGCTAGACGTTCAGTAACGTCGGGAAAGAAGTTGAAAGTCGATCGTCCTGTGTCCGCTGTGGACCACTGTTCTTGCCATCTGCGAATGGTCTCTTTTCTGAGGGAGACAAGGCCTTCTTCGTCATCTGGCTGCACGGTCGCGGTTTCAAGGGTCGCCTGTTTGCCAATGTGAAGATTGTAACGGGCGCAACGTTCATCAATCACAAGCTGAATGGGCACTGCCCCCGCAAATACACAAAGTCCCTCATACGATGCCGTCTTGTATGAAGACGTCATCGTAATCAGGGCTCGACGTTGCAAGGCCCTAAGAGCCTTCCATTCCTCTACCCCACATAGGTCACTCCAGCCTGCTGCCGCGTAAGTGACAACAGGCAGGAAGTAGCCCCTGTAGATAGTGGACATAGCCGGAAAGCGCAGTCCCCATTCAGTCCGTGCGAGACGGTGTAGCCGACCAAAAGTTTTATCTAATTTCGCACGCCTTGTCTTTATGTGTGTTGTTGGTTCAAGATCCTGGTCGAAGTGTACCCCTAAGTATCTAACGCTCTTTTTGAATGCTATTTTTGTTTTACCTATTACAATTTTCGGTGGCTTTGAATCATACTTGGGCTTTTTCTGTCTCTTTGCTTCATAGGGGTACAGACCTTTGTCCTTGCGTGGACCGCGTCAGGCGTACTCTCTCTTGAGGAATATTGCCGCGGTCCTGGACTCCGACAATGTAAGTTTCGCGGAACGACACCATTCCAGTATCGAGTCTACTTGCTTTGTTGACTCTAATTCTTTTAGCAAATCATCGAACATAATGTTCCAAAATAAATGCCCTAATACTGATCCCTGTGAACATCCCCTTGTTGGCTTTTTATTCTCTTTCCCAAATCCCCATGACAGTAAGACTGTCCTATCTTCAAAGTAACTCTCTACTACCCTGTAAACATTTTTGGGGCATTCCCTTTTCTTCAATCCTTCGAGTACTTGCGGCCACCACACGTTGTCAAAGGCGCCAGAAATATCGAAGAGAAGTCCGATTGTCAGATTCTCTGTTGTCGAATCTAGCAAGCGACGCATCTCAACGATTGCATCTTCAGTCGACCTTTTGGCCATAAAGCCAAATTGTTGACTGGAGATCTTATCCCCAGCTAAGACTGTGGTGGTGAGTCTCGACTTAATTAGTCTCTCGAATACCTTCCCGATTACCGATAGTAACCATATTGGCCTATACGATTTGGGGTCACTCGCGTCTTTGTCGACGTTCTTAAGGAGAATGATAATTCCACCCTTTTTCCATGACGTTGGGAAAACTCCTAACTCTAAGCATCTATTGAATAGTTCTAAGAACGCCCTTGACAAAATTACTCCCGCCTTGTTCATCACCTCATTCTTCACTAAGTCTGTTCCGGGTGCTTTTTTATTTTTAAGGGTCTTTAAAATTCTGTAGAGTTCACGCGGGGTGAATGAATCGGCGTCCACGATGTCTGGTGGCGTCTGTGAATTTACTCGCGTTGTTATCTGCTCTTCCGTTTCTTCCTCTAGATTGTCGTCTGCAATGTGTGTCTTGAGAAAGCAGCTAGCTGTCCTTAAAGCTTTCTGAGGATTGTCCGTCACGCCGGAGTGTGGTGAGCACTCTGTTAACTCGGTGTTTGTCTGCCTGGAGCTTGTAAACGATGCCCCAGTGCTCCTTGTTACCGTTCGACGTGACAAACTCTCGCCAACTGTTTTCTCTCTGTCTTTTTACGTGTTTTGAGTACGTCTGACAGATTGTCAAGTATGTCGTCTTTAGTTCTGTTCTTCTATCCTCCTCCATCTCCTTTTGGAATCTCTTTCTGGCCTTGTAGACCACTCTCTTTTCTCTCGTTAGTTCTCTGGTCCACCATGGGTATGACTTCTTGTGCGGCTTCTTCCGCGGGATAGCAAATTCACATGACTCTATAATTGTTTTAGTGAGTGCAGTGGCATACCTTTCCACGCCCTCGACCGATTCCAGCGCCAGGCCTTCAAGATTTACTCTTGCGAGTTCCGGTAGTTTCTCATGGAACTTCTCCCAATCGGCCAACGCAATGTTGAAACGCTTGGGGTCAGTCCCGTCGAGTCCCTCCCGGTCTCTTGGAATTCCAAGACTGACATCGATCGCATAGTGGTCGGTACTTTGCACCCACTCGCGTTTGATGGACCAGTTTTGTACGTACGGTGCAAGTTTTTGGGATAGCTAAGGTGACATCTATGTATGATTCTCCTGAGGATGATGAAAAAGTTGGGCCCTCCCTCTTTATGTTTAATACCTCTAATCCATAATCGTCAATGAAATCCTCCATCTTTTCTCCCTTCTCATTTGTTTCTGGGCCCCATCTAATAGACCTAGCAGTCGCGTCCATCCCAAATAATACCCTTTTTCCCCTTAATGCCTGAACTACCTTTTCTAGTTGCGTGATGTAAATTTCTATTTCTTCGCGACACTGGAAGTATGACGATACCACGTAGAGAGAAATGCTTGGACCCTCAATTTGAGCGCATACGCAGTGTGCTGTACTTAATTGAGAAATGTGAATCATCTTGTATTTCGGGTTTGCCAAACAAATGGCTGCAAGTGGCCTTTTCCCGGTTGTAGCAGCAATTTGTACATTGCTGCCAAAACCAGGTATTCTAAAGCACTTGTCATTCATTGCTGCGTACGGCTCTTGCAGGAGAAGGAGATCAATACCTTCCTCCACCCATGAGGCACCTGTCTCCAGTATTCCCGCCTTATCGTTTCGCAAGTTTACTTGCAAAACTCGAAGACCGTTAGCTTTAAATCCTCTCTCTTCTCCTTCTCTCTCTGTCGGATTTGGGGGGGGGGTGGAATTTCGTTTCGCGTACCGAGCCCTTCTACCGTTTCTCCTTGTGCTGCAAGCCCACCGTGGGCAAAGTTACTCGACCCCGGACACTCACGTCGGTTTGTGCCCCGCGAACAATGTTTCCCGTCTGCTAATGAATTTTCTTTAAGCGTTTCCCGTTTCGCGTTTTCTAACGTTGTTGGTCGCGTGATTTTACCCGTGCGCGTCTGTGTTTCCTGATTCACGTGCCGACGATTATTAACGGGGGTACCAGGGGGCTTAGCGATAAAATTGGTAGCAAAAGCACGGCTTGCCACTCTGGAACTCCTTCGAACGAGCGTGGTGTTGGTTGTCGTTGCTGATGATGATGATGTTGATGATGTCTTGGAATTCCCAGTTAGGTAATTGCCATGACCTTCCCCACCCTTGAGGACCAGTCCCGCACAATCCGAACGCCGGCCCATTGGTGCGGATAATTTTTCAAGAGAAGGAACTGCCATGTTTTGTTTTTGTTTGTTTTTAGCTGTTTGAGTCGCCAAACTCCTGGTTGTAGCTGTAGAGAGGAAACTTGTCCGCTTATGCATGAAAATTTTATACGTATTGCTTTCGCAATTTGTATGATAATCAAAAATTTTTGCAGGGCCTGGACCTATTTGCGGTGGTATCAGTCCACTGTCGACATATAATACCTTTTGACTATCATTGCGTTCAAAAATATCGATTAAAGTGAAAAAAATCGGTCTATCGGTTGACCCTGCGGGCCAGCCCCAAAACTTCCCGCAGTTTTCGAGCTTCTTGAGCTCGAAAACATTGTTGTGAATACATTTTCGAGCTCTTCGAGCTCGAAAATACTGTTGTCTGCTATTACTTTAGGAAAAACCGTTTTTGAGCATTTTTTGATTGCCACCTCAAACATTTTAATCGGTCAGTTCATTAAAAAGATATTAAAAGTTTACATCCATACACACACACAAACACACTAGGATATCCTTCTGAAAATAGTCAGAATAGCTTTCTAGGACCTCGAAACGTCGACATTTGATGAAAACTTGATTTTCGAAAATCGGGGTGAAACCAATAACTTTCCGAATTTTTGAAAATTAATAATTTTCTTAGCGGGAAGTTAAAAATGGCCCCGGGTCCAAGGACCATATGACCATTTATCCACTTATAATCATCAATCATTAAAAATCGATTAAAGTGAAAAATTTCGCCTCATGTTGCAGGACATGAAGCTAACTAATCACTTATATATTCAAAATCGATTAAAGTGAAAAGCCCGCTTCCCCGAAGGGAGCAGGCCTTATCACTTTTATTTATATTCAACAAATCATTCAAGTTTTCCATTGATTTTTGAGTGATTAGCATCACTTTTAGGGGTTGGCAGCGTTGGGCTGCCACCCCAAGCCGATGTGCGTTCTGTTCTGCCCCACTAGAACATACATTGCACATAGGCTGCTACACTCCACAACAATACTTCCTGCTCATAGTTTCCGTGACAAAGGTCCACAGCGTTGTACATGTACAAATTATAACATGTCCAAATCCGGATTGAGACGGCATAATAAGAGCCTCCGAAGTAGACATGTGCTGTTTCTCCTAAATCACTTCCGCCAGAATTATTTGCGTGGAAGCATTGTGGTAGAGTGCCTTTCCTGACCCTCATCACTCCTTTCAACTCAGAGGTTGTTCTTTCTAAGGAAGAGATTTGGGACGGCTGGGAAGTACCCGCTCAGGCTTTTGTGACCCTAATGGGTCCACAAGGTTGTGGTACTATACGAGGTTTTTGAGCCTCTTTACATTCAAGTGAATCCCATCTCAGGTCTGAGTAACTTCCTTGAGTCCACAGAATCGTGGTATTCTTTGAAGTCTTATGCTCCGCTATCGCAAGTGCAGCCACTCAGGCTTGCGTAACTTTTTGGTCCGCAAGATCAGGTCGCACTTTAACTTTATTAATCCAGTTCAAAGTTTTCTTTTTAAGGAATGTTTAAAGCCAAAAATAAAATCGCCAATTTTCGATAAACAAAAATTACTTATCAACTTGCTACGTGCACACACGCCCGCACGCGCACACTCCGGTGCACTATTTCTCTCAATTCCCACGGTCGTATTGGGGAGAGTTATTTGCCCTCTTTTAGGAGTTATAAACTCTTTATCATTGTTTCAAGAAACAGCATGAACTCGCAGCCTCAAGAACCCCGGCTTTTACTCGTCCTTTTTGAGAAACCTATATCAGCAAGTTTCCTGCCCGGCGTTTATCCCTTGCGGGTATTACTAGCGTGACATTGAGTCATCGCCCCATAAGTAGTGAGAACCGAAGTCCCTGACCTCGAGGTTAACACCTTAAACTACAGTTTGATGTCTGAGTTTCCCAGGCTTTTCCAAGCGAGCACAGCTCTCAGCCCGTTTGGCCCTACGGTCCACAGGCTTTCGAGGTACTCAGGGGTAGAAATTGTTTGTTCAGCTCCTTGTTGACGGATCCAATCGTCTTATTTAAGAAGAAATATTAATCTATAGCCATAGTCCGTTTACTGAAGGCAAACGTCTTGGCGTTCTTTGTTTATTTCTAGCTTTCTTTGGCATTCATGTGTATATTTATTCATTTATGTCTTGTCCGACACTGAAATATGCGCATAGGTGCATGCACACACGCACAAATATTTATTTGTTAGGTATTTTATACCTATATGTATGTATCCAAAACCCTTGGATACTTGAGTCGGATCTCTGAGAGATTGCTGCTCTTTGGCTTCCTTTTCAAGCAATAAAATCCCTCAGGGACGGCATTGACATCGTTAGTTTCCCTTTCGGTACTTATGGTGGCATCGCGAAAAGGTCGATTTTGGCCACTTTTGGGCCAAACCACCAATGGCCAAGAATGGAGACGAACTGGCACCGAAAGTCGCAGTATTTAAGTTCAAGACAGAAATGCGCCCATCGTTGTACCAGAAGATGCGGTGGTATCGCCGGTCTTTAGGAGCAATCCAAATCCGCCGGTACATCTTCTCGATGTCTGCTTTTATGACAAATACATGAGTGCGGAAACGCAATAAATGTTCGAAGAGTTTATCTGGGATAGTAGCTCCGGCCATAAGTACCTTGTTGAGTGATAAATCAGTGCTAGTTTTAGCTGAAGCATCAAAAACGACTCGCAACTTCGTTGTAGTACTGGAATCTTTGATGACTACATGATGTGGAATGTAATACCCCGGAAGAGATTCGTCAGAAACGAGAGACATATGTCCGAGATCGAGATATTCCTGCATGACCTTGTGTTACTCCAGTTTCAGCTCCGGATTGGCCTATAACTTCCGCTGCAATGAGTAGAATCGACGAAGTGTCGGCGAACGAGACTCACCTAAATCGAAGTCATCGTACCGAAATAGTAATTGAACGACGTATTTTCCGTCAGAAGCACGTTGAACGCGACCAACATAATGTTTTTCACATAAGTCATTTTCAGCAGTTTTTACAGTTTTGTTGAATAGATCTTCGATCTCCCAAAACCTTTCTAGAGTTTGTTGTAAGTTAACCAGGCAACACGAATCAATTCGTGCCCTTTTATTAGCTTTCAACCCCCCAACGACCACCCAGCCTAAATGAGTTTTTTGCAGTAATAGATCACCTTGTGTAGGGCTGATGTTTCTTTGGCCGGATTGTAAGAGCGCGACTGTGGTGCCCGCACCAACTAATACATCGACAGGACAGGGTTCATGGAAATAAGGATCTGCTAGAGGCAAGTTTTTTGGCAGTTCTAACTGATCACGTGGAAACACGTCCCGGGGTTCGAAACCAGTGATTTTTTCGATTACAGTGCACGATATGAATTTACGGTAACTGGGATTAATCATAGATTCGAGCACCACGCTTGTTTTCCCTATCGTAGGTGTTGAGAGTGCATTTACCCCGTGAATGGATTCAGTAGATCTGCGGATTGGTAATGAAAGACGTTTAGCAAGTTCTGAAGTAATGAGATGAACGGTAGAACATGTATCTAATAATGCCCGAGTTGTCGCGAATAGACCAGATGCTGCCCGAATCCAAACCATGGCGCTCATTATCAAAGTCGTATTCGCGTGAATAAGACCCAGCGATCGAACATCCTCGGGTCCTAGTCACCTAGGCGGATCCTTCCTTTTCTGATGATCGCTGCCAGAGAAGGATTTTGCGGAGTGTAATTTTGAATGATGGGATTTTGGACAGTGTTTGCAATGATATTTGGAGGTACACGGAGAATGGTTTTTACCGTGACAATTTCTGCAGGTTACGTTTTTTCACGAACTCCCATCGTTTGGATGCAGTTAGTTTGTCGAATTCTCTACATTGGTACAAATAATGATCAGTAGCCCGACAATACTCACAGGATTTTATAGCAATAACAAGAGCACGCTCTCCGACCACGTTTTTGAAGGTCTTTGATTGATTTGGAAAACCGGTAAAAGGCCGTCTGTTAGCACTATCCTTTTTTGTGTTGGACGCGGATTTAGTGTGCATACGGAGATTGTTGCTTCCAAGAATTTACATATCTTCGACAGTAGGATAATCGTCTGGTTTGAGAGTATCCTGCTATTTTTCTGATACGGAATCGGGTGAAATTCTTTCCAGATGCCAGATAAAACAATCATGAGCTGGTTGGCTTCCGAGAGTTTCGAGAGATGTCAAATTCTGTCTGACTGTGTTCAGTATGAGTCCAAGGGTGGCTGGGTTGGCCGTTTCCGGTTTTTTGAGCTCAAATATTAAGCCGATGTGTTTGTTTCTCAATACCCGTTTAAATTAATACGTTCCTTTCAGGATGGTCCAAGCCACCTGGTAGTTTTCATCCGAGGCCTGTAAATGTATAATGTGTTGCGCGGCTTCTCCCTTCACGCACGTTTTCAAATATTGAAATTTTACAATATAAGCGATGTCTTCGCGTTTGTCAATAATATCCCGAAACAAATTTGAAAAAGATATCCACTCGTTATAATCTCCTGAGAAGGTAGTTGTGGGACCGGTAGTTTTTGTAAAGTTTGTTTTTTAGCTTGAGTCATGTTCCCTATAGTCGTGCTATTGTGTACTAGAACTTCTGTATCATCGGGAGTGAGGTGCTCTTCAAGTCCATAGTACGCGTTTGATACTTGATCGAAACGTTTAGCCTCGTCGGATGTCGGTTGCGCCGCGATCAATTCAATTACGAGCTCTTCATATTTGCGAAACACATTTTTTACCCGTTCGAATCGTAATGATGCTTATAGATCAAAGATTTGCTGTGCATTTACCAATTCCGCTATTCTGTTCAAATACCGTGTTAAGATGCTACGTTTTTTCACAATCAGCGCGATGCTCACGTCTATTGGCGGTGGGTCTGACATTTTGAATAATTAGATAAAATTGAAGTATCGGGTATTAAGATGTAACACAAGCAGCAATAAGAGAACTGAAAGAAATTCAACTGAGTGGCTCGCAAATCACCGCAATTAAGCGACAAAATCACTCAAATGAGGCAATCCCAGGAATCAAACAATTCAGCTCCTCAATTAATCGTGAATAAATTACAAGATAATTAATTACCGTTATCGAGTGACCCCGATGATCACGACAATCAAATGACCTTCAGATCGAATAATTGATGGGATCAGAATAGTCAATCGACTCAGTAAATTCAAATTTAGCTAACAGTTCAATTAAATTTATATTTCGAAGACTCGAACAATTCACTGATCGCAACGATTGGATGGTCTTGCGACAAACAATTGATGCAATCTCAGAATTGCACCACTCAATTCGAAATGTACAAATGATATTAAAAATCAAGGAAATCAAAGTATATTTAAATGAATGAAATAAATAAAATAAATAATTATTCGAGAGAATATTAATAGACTGTTCATAGTGTTTAATAAAATATGAACTTAGCTCGGTATGACTGCAGATGATCCTTCAGATGCGGCAGTGTCAACGGTCGGTAATAAATGATGTGTTGAATCAATCTGTTATCTACACTTGGTGATTGATTGTTATATATATATTTAAATTGTCCAATCAAGTTACCTCACAGGAGGCACCAAAATGTTAGTGGGAAATAAATCCCTTCTTCTATTGTTTAATTTATTAGTTAAACATCTAAATAATCTGAAAATGAAATTGGATTAGTATTTTAGCTTAATTTAATTTATGAGGAGGATGAATGGGTGAAATAGGTAGTATTAAATAAAAGTCGTGATTGGGTATCGAAATGAAAAATATATTCTGACCCAAAACAAGTGAGGGAAAGCACTACGGCATAGAACCCTTTGAAGATGTAACAATACAAAATATGAGAATATTAATATAAGAAGAATGATTATAACTCGTTGAACAATCGGTACAAGAACAATGTAGATATATGTGTGTATGTGTGTAATATGTATGTATGAGCGTATACAGTCAGATATTACGCGATGCTGGATCGTCGTATTTAGTTGTAAGAATCGTATGCAAATAAACACGTCTATATATGAGCAAAGGAAAATCCAATTGTCCGCTTGGGGACAATCGGATAGTACTTGGTACTAGAAATCGAGTAGTTGATGAAAGCTTTTGAGTGTATATGCGCAGAGGCGAGATTACCAATGGATCAGATCGGTCTTACGATTTGAATCGCGCAGAATGCTGACAGATTGAAGCTAGCTTGAAAGAGATTGGAAGTTCAATTATATTGCCGATGGACAATATGATGCGACTAGTCGTTAACTTGAATGCTGTTTATATGAAATCTATTTAATTAGATAAATTGGTTATATATTGTGACAGAGACGAATATTTACTGCAGTTAATTGAATCTGGTCAATTGGAATGGACCGATTATTGGTTGGCGACTAGGCCGTTATTTGAATGTATGCTGGATTCAAGTAATTGATCACGGTATAATTATTTATGAACAATGGTAATGACGAACGGGGGAAAATTTCAATTAAAGATATATTGAATGTTTAATAAGATGAATGATGTATAATTATTAAATATTCAACGTCAATTTCTGTTGTTGTTATTTAATGTTAATATTACTATAAACATTAAATACCGAACACAATTAAATTGAATATTTAATGAACACGAATGAACCCCAGGTTGAATGGGTAGGACCCACGCGTAACAGGTTCCGACTTGTTTTTATTACGACGTAGTGCACGCGCGAAATTAAGATTGACAAAATACGGGTTAGTTTTGATGAACTAAGTCAAATTAATACCTAGATGACATTAAGAAATACTTATCTCTCCACGATGGAATTAAATTATATCGAATAATCAATTTAATTATTGAATATGTAATTGTTAGCTTGAGAATTATAGACAGACTGCTCACAGTGTGTGCGCTCGTTAGTAAGACTCGTAGTCAACTAAACTAAAAGTCGCGGTGACACCGGTTCGTTGGTTCGACCGAACGGAAAAATCAGACACCCGAGTGATAGAGAGATGCTGAAGGCATAAGTGCGACAATGATACACAGCGAAACCGACGCTATAATGAGCACGCGCGTTTGCGGTGCGACTCGACGTGCTGATGAATTTAATTAACGCACCGCCAGGTGGTGACTCTTTCAAATATTTAAATTTTTACGTTAATAAGATGACAATTAGCATCGGACTCCCGTTATCGACGGAACACAGTCTAATTATTTAGGTGAGAATCCACTGCAAAGAATTTTTTTTTTTTTATAAACAAAAAAAAATTATAGATTTATTATCAACAGGAATCTATAATGAAAATTATTAAGTTCCGATCAATAATCTGCTAACGAAACGGCCAACAAGAAGTTCTATGCAGTAGCTACTATCGAAACCTCCCATGGTATCAGTACTATTTACGTATATCTAAGGAATTCAATTAATGTTTTCGCATAAATACAATTAATGATAATTTTATCATTTGCATCATTCCATTCAGGTGATAACTATGAGGTAAACTAAGTCAATTTTTGACCTATAGATGGCGTTATTTCTTGATAAAAAGAAACTCCTATTGAATTATATATTTTCGCTAAGAGATGTCAGGCATTGTTGTGATTGAAATTAAGTTCATCAGTGTCTTCGACACAAGATCACCGCGGTATTTTTTAAAAAAATTGATGTCATGCGCAGTACGCCATATGTCTGTTACCTACGTGTTGTTGGGGATTCGTATTTTTATGCTGAAATTTAAATGCGACATTTATTATTGTTATTATTTTTATAATAATTATAATAATAACAATAACACTAAATGCCCACGGTGCATGTTGTGTGGCTAGCGGGGATTTTGATTACCCCGTGGCACGTCGTGGGCAATGTAGGTCAGCCTATGATCTGCTGACCTACCAATCGCACAACAACCTTTGCATTAGGTTAACTCCCTAATGTAAAGTATACCTGAGTTCAAAACGATACTAAACCAGGAAGTGGTCCCCACAACAGGCCCTTCTCGGATGAGGGCTACCCACTAGCTGGGCGGAGTACCGAGATTCCAAACGATGACGACCTTGGCGAACAACGGACTGCATGAAGGTGGAAGAAGGAATTACGAGCCGATCTCTTGATATGCTATAATAACAGTGAACCGGAGTGGAGAGGCCACATGGCGAGGATGCATGCTTTCTGGAGCGATACGCATCTTACCCACAGCTATCTCACACAACAACATCTTCGTGACTATGCCTTTCATCTCTGGCGAACACGGAGATCACTGTTAATGAGCAGACGATTATCTCAACGTCTGTCGCTTCCAGCACAGCTACATCAGGAGAGACGCCGTTCTTCCGAAGATGCGGACAGTGGTTTTGACACACGGCAAGTATGTATCTCGAAGAAGATACATTACCAAAAACACCTACTTGACACAGAAAACCACGAACTATCTGTCCGGATTCAGGAAGATTCTACTCTTCTCACCATCAATCATGCTGTCTACGATGCTGCTTCCTCACTTTAACCTCCAGCGAGGAGAAATACTTCTTCTCTTGAGGCTAAGATGAAAGGGCACCTTGGGCAGCTTTCACTGAAAATTGATGATCTCCGGGAACATGTCTCCCGCATTCAGTGTGTGATTGAGTATGTAAATGCACGAAAAGCATTTACATCTAAAGTCCGCCGCATTGCGGCTGGACTACGATACCAGCATCACACACTGAATAAGGCGAATCTTCTTAACATCAAAGAAGGTTCTCTTAACAGGTTGCGGGCTCTAGTGACTGCTAAAAAGTCACTAGAGAAAAAGCTGAAGCAGCTTACCGATAACTCTTTGTTTCGGTTAAGTCCTTTACGCTTTCAGACACCTAAGACATCTGTTTCTGGTGATCCCCCATCTATCGAGCGAGTAGAAGCTTTCTGGTCCGTGTTGTATGGTGATCAACCGAACGTAAATCGTGACACTCCAGCTCTCAACGACTTGGAGGCATTTTGTCGACGACAACGCAACGACAATGCTGATGAAGAGAGCCCTAAAGTCAGTGTGGAAGAAGTTCGTTTAGCTCTGAATAATAGTAAGAACTGGGCTGCTCCGGGTCCAGATGGTATTCATTTGTTTTGGTGAAAGAAACTAACTTCTACCCATTTTTATCTAGCCCGGAATTTTACAGCGTTCATCAGAGGTAATGAACCAATTCTATGCTGGCTTGTAGAAAGGCGAACCGTGCTTATCCCGAAAAAAGGTGACTTGTCTGACCCGGAAAACTACAGGCCTATCACCTGTTTGAATGCGGTTTATAAGATTTTCACCAAAATCTTGAATAATCGCATTCTGCAGGAAATAGACCCTGTTTGGCAACGGATATACAACCAACGTGGCAGTAAAAGAGGCCTGTCAGGTTGCAAAGAGAATCTTTGCGTCATTTAAGACGCTATCTTCTATCAGCGCAACCTGTCAAAGGCCTGGATTGACTACCGCAAGGCATTTGACTCAACGTCTCATGAGCTTATTCTCTTTTTGCTAAAATGCCTTGGGGTCAATCACAATACAGTGGGATGCATTCAGCGTACGATGCAACTTTAGCGAACACGGTTCCACATTTCATGTGGCAACGACAAACGTGTAACCGAAGTTGTACAGTACAAACGAAGAGTCTTTCAGGGAGATTCTCTGAACCCTCTGCTGTTTTGCATCTCACTGCTGCCAATATCTGTTGCACTACGCCGCACCCGTGGATACTCAGTGGGCCCACCAACTGATTGGAAGTATTCGATCACCCCCTTGCTCTACATAAATGATCTGAAAGTGTATGCTGCTGATGAAAAACAGCTTCAGACAGCCTTGAATATCGTAGGGGAGTATACCCGGGATGTCGGGATGGCTTTTGGGTTGGACAAGTGCGCGGTCGTTAATCTGGTGAAGGGTAAGTGTTCCGATGTGCGTGAAGATATCGAGTTAGCAGATGGGAGCGTCATAGACCATCTTGACGCCGGAGAGTCGTACAAATATCTAGGGATTGACGGGAGTCCTATGCAGGACGTCTCGAAAATCAGAACGAATCTTTGCAGTGAGTATGTGCGGAGACTCCGGAAAATCTGGTCATCAGAACTTTCCGGAAAAAACAAAGTCTCTACAACAAACATGCTTGCTGCCCCAGTACTACTGTACTCTTTCGTTGTCCTTAAATGGGCCCGAAAAGAGCTCGGAGATCTCGATATCAAGACACGCAAAGTCATGAATATGAATCGGAGCATGCACCCTAAATCCTCAGTCACCAGATTGTATCTTTCCCGGCACATCGGAAGGAGAGGTCTACAGAGCTTGGAGTGTCTACACGATCGTTTGGTTTTGGGCATAACATACGAGATTGTCAATTTCACTGCAGATGAAGACGACTTCCTTGTGCAAATTGTTCATAGTCATGAAAATAGGCATGAGGGAGCGTTTTTATATAAGGCAGCAATGTAAGCGGCAAAATCCCTCGGTCTTGGAAGAGTAATCCCGCTTATCGGACTCCCTAAGGAGGAATTTAAGGTAGTCATCAGGAACGCTGAGCAACAAAAACTGCTCAGTACACATATGGACAAGTCCATGCACAGCGTGTTCTTTAAACACGTGCGTGATCATGGCTTGTCCACACAGCTGACGTTTTCCTTCTTTAAATCAACTGGCCTGATGTCCAAGACTGAAGGGTATATTTTTGCCTGCAAAGATGGTGTTATTTACACTCTTGAATACCGTGAAAAAGTGCTCCCGACACTTTGTGTAGGCTGTGTAAGCAACATCGTGAGACGCTTATGCATCTTTTGTCAGCATGTCCTGTGCTGGCAAGAAATGCATACATCCATCGTCATAATACTGCTCTGCGAGTACTTTATTATTATTTTAGACATATGCACTATATTGATAAAACACCAATGCTGCCTTAATTGCCAGAAGATATTCCACAAGTTGTTGAGAATGACCGTTGCCGTATTTATTGGAACGTGCCATTCGTAACAACACGGAAAAATTGACCATAATAAACCTGATATTGTGCTCTTCGATAAAACCGCTCGTGACATTTATGTCATCGAGTTCTCAGCACCTACTTAGTATAACATCACGGTTAAAGAGGAGCACAAACACGATATATACCAGGATCTCCTGTTTTAAATTGGCAAACTTTACCCAGGCTACCGTGTCAAGCTTGTCGTACTCATTGTTGGCGTCCTGGGAAGGATGAAACAGACTTTTGTGTCCACATTGGCTAAAATCCCAACTTGTTTATCGCAAGTTGAGTTTTTGGCATCGCGGATGCAAAAGGCTGTCATTCTCGGATCCCTCCGTCTCCTAAGGCAACAAAACTTGGCCTGCTGCGTATGCTGATCATCTTGTTGATGAAGCATCGCAGCAGTAACGATTTGGCGCTCAGGTGAGGCCCTCGGTAGAGTTGGACTACCGGGGATAACCCCCTGAGCATTTAACTAAAAAAAAAAAAAAATAACAACAATAATAATAATAATATACTAGTCACAGAAACTAAAAGATATAAAAAAAAATTGCGTGCGTACAAAGTAGCCATGTCGGAAGTGAAACTTCTTTGGCAAGCTGATTTTTAAATATCGTTTATATTTATACTTATCTAAAGCTATTTTTGTCTTTGAAAAAATTTTTCCATGCTATTCTTACGGAAAATGGAAAAATGCAATGAGGAACCTCTTAATGTTAATATTAGGATCTCTAATTTTCACAGGCGTCTTTTTTTATCTAAATACAACTTTTGAACATGTTTCGAAGAAAAAAAAATTGGCTATTGTTTGGATGATCCTAATATTCAGATATATATTATTTATATCGATTTATAATATCTTTAAATCTACAAAAGCTTACTTACAATAAAGGACGGAAATTCGACCAATTACATGCGTTTCAGTGTGAAATTTCAAAACCATACATAGTTTTCGTTAGTATCCGTATTTTCATTTGTACCCCCCACTCTATATTTTCCTTAGAGCGGCAATCTCTAATTCGAAAATTTACCCGATACTTGTGCCACATACCGACATAGAGCTCTGCGAGTTCATAACATACATTTGCTGTAATTTTGGTGTGAAATTATTAGTATTTCTTACTATCAGTTATTTGAAAACTTTTTTTTTTTGGTTTTATCAAAAGCTTATCTATATTTTTATTGTTTGTGCAATATTTGTGAGTGAATATCGACAACTATGGGCAGTCCACGAAACGTTTCAAGGAAGCTTTCCTCCAAAAGATATATTGTGCTCAGGTAGGCATATAATAATTTTCATACTCTTAATACGTTGCTTGCATGTAAAATTGAACATTGGTGTTCCTTATATCATAAAAAAATTGAGTTATAATTTTTCTGATTTTTTTTTTCTTTCAGTGCTATAAATATTGAGTCAAGAAAACTGAAAATTAAGCTGTCAAAATTTCATTAACTGCTGACATACTTAAACAAAAGATAATAAATAAATAGTAAACAAAACATAATCAATTTTGTAACTTAATATTTTTTTTATTAATATTGCCCATAAATAAAAATTTTATAAGTCCATGATTTAATCTCCTTTTGTCAATGTAAGTTTTCAGCACTGAAATTTTTTAAAGTTCAAAAATTAATCTAGTTTGGTCTGCCCGTGATGCAATTGTTTTTTATCCCTTTCTTGGCTGACCTTATAGCGTAAAAATTCGTTTGTTTATAACGAATTTCTTTCTTTATAAACAAATGAAAAATTAAAGAGAAATAGAAGAGAATATGATAAATTGTGATGAAACTAAAAATTCCAAATTTTGTTCAATACAAAAAATTGATCAATTACAATATTATTATGAATATTTTAAATTTATAAATTTCTTTCCTACAAATAATTTTTTTTTTTATGAGGCTACTGATTACAAAAGAAGAGCTTGAAAGCTCGATCCTGTTAAGAGCTCAACGAATGTTAATTTTCCCGTTTGAAGTACATGTAAAATAAATTTTTTGAGTTTCTTATATATTTAAGTACTTAAAAAATTTTTTTTCGAAAATTGAAGTACATCGTCTTCTAGGAAATTAAATTTTCTACAAAAAAAGTTCCTGAGTGTTTTCTTCGTAAAACTTACAGAAAACTAGTTATGATGCTTGAGACAATAGTGAATTGAAAAACTTAACGTAAACATAGTTTCCGGATTTTAATGCGAGTACATGTTTATACGGTAAATCTATATACTATGAGTAATCCGTGAGGTGTTTTAAGAAGTTTGCTGAGATCTTACTCATTTTCCGTATAAATTTCGATAAAAAAATATTATTATTAAGGATACAATTTTTTTTTTTTTTATATTTTTATATTAAAAAGGACTGTTCTGTTTTGAAAGTAAGGAAAATTTTTCCCATGTGTTGAAAACAAAATTGACAGATAACATTAGGTCACATGAAAAAGTCTAAATTTTTTACAAAAACCCTATTCAATATAATAAAAACAGGAAGTTATACTATTTAATATAGTCTAAAGCTCCATAACTTTTTTTCCGTTTATTCTTCAGAGAAAAAACTCAGAAACTTTTTTGTAGAGAATTTAATTTCCCATAAGACTATGTACTTCGATTTTTGAAAAAAAAATTTTTTTTTCTTCTATAATCGTGAGTTTACTCACGGGCAACTGAGTCTAGCTAACAAGCGACTAGACTTCAGATTGCCAAACGGTCTCCTTATCTCAGTTGACTCCCGCTTTTAGGCGGGTGGTCTGTAGTCTAGTCAGCATGTGCCTTTTTGGTCAAAGTTTTTTCTTCGCCTCGGAAAATTGTGATCGAGGTGTCATTTGATTCGTCATCGCATCTAGAAACTTTTTGAAAAATTTGAAGTTGCACTTGCAAAAATTGCAAAAGTTATAAACATTTCAGTAAAAAAAAAAGGGGTTTGGTTTTTTTTTTTTATGAAAGCTCCGCCTATTTCGGACCTTTAATAAAAAAATATTATTTAAACTTATTAAGTATAAAAATTAAGAAACGAAAAAATTCAGGCACCTACAAGATAGATCAATGAACAAAAATCCGGCAATCAAAAATTTTTATCGCGAGTTTTCAATTAGTTATCCATTAGTTAATTAACAATTTTTTGTCGCACGAACTTAAACATTGAAAGTGCGATAATTGTTAAACTATAAATCTGGAATTTTTTTCCTTTTATGGATCTATTTTACAAAGACTATAGAACAGATTCCAGTTGGAAAAATTGAAAAATTGTTAATTTTCACTTTGTTATTAACAATTTACTTAAGTGAAAAATTATTAAGCTCGATTAAATATTGAAAAAAATATTTTTTTTATAATATTGCTATTGGTCTGTTTCCTTATGATCATATGCTACTGAAAAATGATTTTTAATAATTTTTACCTCATATTGTTTAAAAAATTATTATAAACAATTGCGTTGTTTATAAGATAATCAAAAAATTTTTTTTCATAACATATTCTTTGATGAAAAGTACGGTTTAAAAAAAAAATCGTTTCTTGAAAAAATTTTTTTATTAATTAACTATTTTTTGTTTATAAACTATTTTTTTTTACCACTTGTTATAAAAATTAAGGAACCAATTTTTTTTTTAAATCATAATTCATCTCGTTCTTCGATATCTGAAAAAAAATTTCTATATTCAAATTTTAATTGTTTACACGATAAACAATTTGTTATAAACAATTGAATTTTTTATTTATATTTTTTCTTTATTCTAAAAAATACAACAAAAATAGCCCAGTATCAGTTTTTGAAAAAAAAATAATTTTTCGATTTTTTATTTAATTTTAAGTTATTTCATGTATTCAAACTTACCTTTCGTGCCTGCTTTTCTTTATTTATTATTAATATAACTTATAAACTATTGCAGATACAATAAATTCATCTGGGTATTTTTTCTTCTAATTTAGCTACTCAACAAATTTATGACTAAACTAAAGCTCTAATTTAATTATTTATATAATTTTTTTGCAATTATTTATAAAAATTAAAGGAAAAAAAAATTTTTTATGTTTTTAAAATCGACATATCTCATTAACTATAACAGATACGACAAAAGTTACTTATATCTTTTTCATTCTGTATTAGTTAATAAACAAATTGAGCTCCTAGCTGAGGCTGTAACTGTATAATCTTAGAAATTATGAATAAATGTGTCAGAATAGAAAAAAATTTTGCCCAATACATTCATAAGAATTATTAATAGCTGCTAATTGCTTTATAAATTTTAAGATTACAGTCCCATATATATAAGGGTGTCCGTTATTTACCAAATTAGATTTTTTTACTTGGCGATGATAAAAATCATTTATTTCTGATCCAAAAATAATAAAAAAAATAAAAAATTTATTCTAACGCCGTTTAACCCTGCCTAAGTAATGATACATTCGCGTTTTAGTACAATGAGAAAAATTTTATTACTTGCTTAAAAATAAGTGCTCAGTAATGACTTATATATAATTTGTAGGAAATATCCCGCTCTTCAAAAAAGGTCTCTTATGTTTTTTATGTGAATCAAACTGTTTAAGAGATATTAACCCTTTCCCGGCTCGGAGTATCGGTGAGTCTAGGTGTGAGTCATGTGGGGATAGAGCCAATGAAAGTCCGTTATAAGGCTGTATGAGTGAAAGTTTAGATGTAGTAGTGTAGAGAAGCGCCCCCCTCTACCATTTTTCCGGCCCCCTCTCTCGAAAACAGACTATAGCTCTCTCATTTTAAGAATAAGACGCACGATTCATATTAAGAGTAGGGATTCAAGGTCGACCGGGAAAGGGTTAAAGGTTAAAGTTTGATTTGTTTAAAAAAGTCACATTTTTGTTTGAAATTTGATAACTTTCTAACACCCAGACATAAAATTAAGCGCTATTAATTTTTTTGTAGAAAATTCATCGCTCTTCAAAAAAGGTTTCTTACACTTTTTTTGTCAATCCAACCATTTGAGTGATATCGAAGCTCAAAGTTGATGGATTTGAGAAATAATGTTTTTCGATTAAAATTCTATAACTCTTCAACTTTGAGTTTCAATATCACTTAAATGGCTGGATTTATAAAAAAAGTGTAAGAAACTGTCACGTAACGATTTAAATTATTTAATTTTTAATTAGTTATAAGTTAAATATTTAATTGGGTATTTGAATTTAAATCGTTGCGCGGGCGTTCCGCCATTTCGCCGATGGAGACGGCAGTCCGTGCACAGTGCTGGCGCATGCGCGCTGAGTATGAAATAGCACGTGTGTGAATTAATTTTATTTTTATAATTTAAAAATGCGAACAATCGATTTTTGTTTATTTTAAGTATTTATTTGTTATGTCCGCTGCTGTAATTTAATTTAATTATCCGGGATTTCTCCCTTTGGTAGCGATAGAAAAATTTAACGAGCGATATGGAGGTTGCGGACAACAGTAAAGAATACGGAAAGATTTTCACTTCCTATATTTATTATTTATAGTGGGTTTTTCGAAGAGTGTGAACCCAAACGTCTTCGAGCTTGGTTACGTTGCATTTATTAGTCGATCAAAAGAGAGAAAAAGTATTTAAAGTTATCTCTCACTTACCTTGAGATGAGTCTGTTCTTCTAGCAAGGCAGGCAGTATCCCTCCAGAACTTTGCAGCTCACTCGGCCTCCTCCTGAAGGACTTGGTTGAATGGGCGCTGCTGAGGTAGTAGGATAGAGTCTTATATGCTATTTTCGAATGAACTCACTCAGTTAAGATTATGATCTTTTGTCTTTTTATTCAACTTCTCAATTACAGCACTTATACACTATAATTGTTACAATGGATTTCACTTTTGAAAATGCAAAACCATTTAATTGATGATTATTATTTTTAATATATAATCATTTTTAATGAATAAATAATGCGTCCTTATTTAGCCTTATGGCTTCTTATGCGCAGATTATCTCGACCCGAGATCGGAAAATTATTACACTTGCTTTTTGTGTCACTATTCGATCGAGCCGGACTGATTTTTATAATAATTATGAATAACAAAATAATACCGCTACGCGATGTGAAAATATCGGCCTAGTACCTTTATCAATTCACAACTTAGCTGTATCTAAATATAAGATAAACCGCTGTTAATAAAATAATACCGCTACACGATATGACTATCGGCCTAGTACCTTTTATTAAGGACGGTTACTTATTGCTTTCTCTAGGACAGATTTTTGCAATAAGATTACGGGCTATCGACGCCGTTTACGCGGACCGTAGGACTCGAAATTTAAAGATCTGATCAACAACCATGAAACCGTACTAGCGGATTGTAGGACTCGAGATCTGAAAATTTGATCAACAACTAAGGCCTTGAGTAGGGTGCTTTTTTTTGCGAATATTTTTTTTTTTTCGCTCCCATCCCTAAATTTTGTGGGAAATACCTCCAAAAAAATTCCCTGAGAGTTTGAGCCCTTAATATTTATATTAAGTACTCGACCACAGCGTGTGAAGATTTCCCGTTTAAAATACACGTAAACTTGGGTTTTTATTTTTTATACTTCTATAACTCCACGGCATTTTATGATATCATCTCGCCCAAAGTCGGGATTTTCTCAGAATTAAATGTTCTACAAAAGTGCCCGTGGTCGCGAAGTTGTAACTCATATGGGTGGGGTAGTACGGACCGCTAAACCGAATTTTTTCATAGAATTCTTGTTTTTTCTCCCATTATCTCCTAAACGACAAGACCTGCAGAAAAAATGTGAATTACAATTTCACAGGAAATTTAATTTCTTACAAAAATGGTCCTTAGCACTGAATCACTCAGATTGATATTTTCTGAGATATTAATTATTGAAGTTTACGTAGCATTGAATTCCCATAAAATGTCGGATTAAATCTTAGAAAATATTGATTTGTCATTTGACTAATATCTCAGAAAATATCAATCTGAGTGATTCAGTGCTAAGGACCATTTTTGTAGGAAATTGAATTTCCTGTGAAATTGTTGTTTACATTTTTTCTGTAGGTCTTGTTGTTGAGAGATAAAACAAGAATCCTATGGAAAAATTCAGTTTAGTGGTCCGTACTACCCCACCCATATGAGTTACAACTTTGCGACGATGGGCACTTTTGTAGAACATTTAATTCTGAGAAAATCCCGAATTTGGGCGAGATGATATCATAAAATGCCGCGGAGTTATAGAAGTTTAAAAAATAAAAACCCAAGTTTACGTGTATTTTAAATGGGAAATCTTCACACGCTGTGGTCGAGTACTTAATATTAATATTGAGGGCTCAAACTCTCAGGGAATTTTTTAGGGGGTATTTCCAACAAAATTTCGGGATGGGAGCGAAAAAAAAAAAATAGTCGCAAAAAAAAGCACCCTAGCCCTGAGCCATGGTGCTCAGGCTATTTAAAAACTTTTGATTGATGTTTGATGGGAGTAATTAAATTATTGTCATTGGTGGAAAATGACGACAAGTTTTTATTTATTCGTCAATCGTTATTGCAAAAATCGTCGCGCTACTTTCATATGCATAAATGGTGGTAAACTGACGCTGCGTTTTCACGTACTTTTGTAAAGAGGAGTTTCGTAAATTTATTTATGAAATAAAATAAATAAAAAATTAATTGGACATAACATATTTATAAGTTTGAAATAGTTGGGATGCATAATTCAGCGTTACATTATGCCCCAACAATTGTTAACATATTATTTTGTTTAAACTTGTCATCCGACTGAGGATGTCAAGTGATGTTTATTATTTGGAAATAATTATTATTTAATTTATTATTCAATATCAAAAACATGGGTATGATCTGAATAAATAGTTCATATATTTAAATAATTTTTCATGTATTATTCAGGCGTTGAGGATTTATCTTTATAATTTATATTTACAATTTAAATGAGGCCCAGGGCTGTTAAAAATAATTATAATGGTAATTAAGGGCGACGGTGGTGCTATGTGTGCGACGACCAACAGGTGGAGGTTTGAGTAATTAGGTCAGAAAGATACGGACTTGTGGTGTGCACGGACGTTGTTTGTTGAGTAACATTGTGTTTATTATTTTTTTTCCAGGCTAAAAGTTGACTTTAAAATTAAAGTTTATAATTATTTTTGGATTCTGTTTTCTGGAGATTTCGAGTAAGTACTTTGTAGTTCCTTTTTGCTGGATAATATTTTTCACCCGGTAACCTCCCCCGGTAGTTGTTGGTCGTCGCTGCGAAGGAAAATAATTTATTTATATTTATCGTTTACTGAATGATACATGAAGTAATTATCAGCTATTATTGATGAATATTTTCTTTTTTATAGATTGGTGAAAATATCCAGATATTTCTTTTTATATATATCTGTACATAACGTACGCAACGTGGTGAAACGTTGTCAGTATATATATATATATATATATATATATAGATATATATATATATATATATATATATATTTATATATATATATATATATATATATATATATATATATATGGGGCATTCCACGCCAAATCGGACGGTTTCAAAATTTATTTTTCCGATTTTCTTAATTTTTGGGTATTTTTTAGTACCCCTCAAAAGAGGCTTCCTGGTAAATTTTGAGATTTTTTTGATCAATGGTTTAAAAACTATCGAATTTTAGAAAAAACCGCTCTTTTTATGGTTTTTTGATCATAACTTTCGTAATAATGGTCGAAATTCAATGTTTTTTTTTTCAAAATTTTTGTTTTTAGATGGCCTTTAAAGAAAAAAATACAAAACAAATATACGAAATGATTTTAATCGCGATTTTTGAATTTTAAGTTTTCAACTGTGTTTTTAAAAAAAGATGCATCCTTCGATTTCCTTGAAAATTTTCTATTTTAAACTTCTATCCATTCTGCAACTTTTAAGCCCGGTCCGGTAGTGGGCCTTCCATAATTACTATTTTTTTCGATTTTTGAAAATTTGAAATAATTTTTTTTCGCTATAAATGATTATCAGTTCCGATTTTTGACACTGTATACTTGTTTTTTTTTGCATATTATAAATTGATTTCAATATTTTTTGGTTTTGAGTAGGGATTTAAAAGCAGTAAGTAAAAGTTAATGCTATTTATGAGCAGTTATAATAAATGTTTTTATTTATTAAGAAGCAACTATTTCGAAGCAAAAGAAACATTAGATTTGCTATAAATTACAGCTAAGACCATTACAGGAGCTCAAAAATTCAATATAATTATTCGAAAACGCGTAAAGCATGAAACGTTTTTAATTATTTCCGGGTTTTTTCGAAAATTTAATATTAACGATTATTTCATGCTTTGCGCGTTTTCGAATAATTATATTGAATTTTTGAGCTCCTGTAATGGTCTTAGCTGTAATTTATAGCAAATCTAATGTTTCTTTTGCTTCGAAATAGTTGCTTCTTAATAAATAAAAACATTTATTATAACTGCTCATAAATAGCATTAACTTTTACTTACTGCTTTTAAATCCCTACTCAAAACCAAAAAATATTGAAATCAATTTATAATATGCAAAAAAAACAAGTATACAGTGTCAAAAATCGGAACTGATAATCATTTATAGCGAAAAAATTATTTCAAATTTTCAAAAATCGAAAAAAATAGTAATTATGGAAGGCCCACTACCGGACCGGGCTTAAAAGTTGCAGAATGGATAGAAGTTTAAAATAGAAAATTTTCAAGGAAATCGAAGGATGCATCTTTTTTTAAAAACACAGTTGAAAACTTAAAATTCAAAAAATCGCGATTAAAATCATTTCGTATATTTGTTTTGTATTTTTTTCTTTAAAGGCCATCTAAAAACAAAAATTTTGAAAAAAAAAACATTGAATTTCGACCATTATTACGAAAGTTATGATCAAAAAACCATAAAAAGAGCGGTTTTTTCTAAAATTCGATAGTTTTTAAACCATTGATCAAAAAAATCTCAAAATTTACCAGGAAGCCTCTTTTGAGGGGTACTAAAAAATACCCAAAAATTAAGAAAATCGGAAAAATAAATTTTGAAACCGTCCGATTTGGCGTGGAATGCCCCATATATATGTTAGGGTGGTCGTTAAAAATTAAATTTTCACAGGCGCCCTATTAAAAACTTCTTTTTAGCGAAAAAATACGTAGGGAATTTTGTTTTTTCGTTTTAAGTACAAAGAACACGTGCCGAAGGACGATTCAAGTTCATTTTTCGATACGATCGCGGTTTTTTAAAAATATCTCATGAAATATGCAGATTAAAGGAAAAAATCGTAAAAACAATTTTGTAGGAAATTAAATTTTTGACAAAAAAAGTCATGTTCATTTTTGTTATAAAATGTGTATTTATGAAGATATTTAAAGCAAACTTTTTTAGGTCTTATCAATTGGGCATTTTAAGGATAACGAATGGTAAAAATAACGTTTTTTCATAAATATAGACAACTTCGTAACTCGTAACATATCAATTATTAATGCTTGTTACAGTTTCTATATACTTAGGAAAATGCTATTTTCAAAATTTGCAATCCTTAAAACGCTCAATTCATCAGATCTAAAAAAAGTTTTTTTAAAATATCTTCATAAATACACATTTTTTGAAAAAAATGAACATGACTTTTTTTGTCAAAAATTTAATTTCCTACAAAATTATTTTCACGATTTATTCCTTTAATCTGCATATTTCATGAGATATTTTAAAAAAACCGTGATCGTATCGAAAAATGAACTTGAATCGTCGTTCGGCACGTGTTCTTTGTACTTAAAACGAAAAAACAAAATTCCCTACGTATTTTTTCGCTAAAAAGGAGCTTTTTATAGGGCGCCTGTGAAAATTTAATTTTTAACGACCACCCTAATATATATATACTTGTAGTATACATATCTATAGAACACACGCAGTACTTGAGTAAATTCCTCAGGTACTGACATTACCACTGAAAGAATTCCCCAAAGTATTTAAACTATTTTTTTTTGTTCTCACTCAAATTATTTATAAAAATATTAAGTATTATTTATATTTATAATCCCGTGAAAAAATATTCTGATATGGCTTGATATGGCCTGATTTCGGCGGTTCATATCAGGCCTGATATGGAAATTGGCCATATCAGACAATATATGTACAGATAAGATTTAATATGTTCTGATATGGACGTATCAGACTATATATAGTGAGATTAACATTGTTATCTCGGGAACTCAATTTATAGATAATTTTATAAAATTGTGTATAACTTTGTAAAGTTGTATATGCAATAATTGTCACGAAAAAAAAAAAAAAAAAAGAAAAAAACAATCCAGCCAGGTCATGGGTTCGAATCCCAGTACTTCTGATTCAAAGTCTAATCTATTTACCACTCTGCCAAATCACAAACTTGAAATGTAAGGTTGATTATATCTATTTGGATAAAATTGAAACTAAGAGAATTAAAGACATCAGATAAATGATTGATTTGGTTACTTGTATTATATTTAAATGTTATTGCTAATAGAGTAACGGGACCATTAACGGTGTACCCGCCAGCACTACTTCTTTTGGTAAAAAAAAAAAAAAAAAGATGAAGATTTTTAAACTCACACGGAGAAAAATGTCGGCTTAAAACCTACCAATTTCTGTTATGCTGTTGACTAAACTTGAAACAGGGAGGGAAGCATCAAAAAAATTATTATGCTCATACGAAAGATTATTATGCTCGTACGAAAAATTATTATGCTCATACGAAAAATTATTATGCCGCATCATAATTATTATAATGTATAAAAGTAATTGTAATTAAATTTCATCGATAAGTTTCTTGCGCGTAGTAAGTATTGTGATACAACATAATAATTTTTCTTATGAGCATAATCATTTTTTGGATGCTTCCCTTCCTGTTTCAAGTTTAGTCAACAGCATAATAAAAATTGGTAGGTTTCGAGTCAACATTTTTCTCCGCGTAATTAAACTTTTTTCAATTTAAAATCTCAATTTTTTATATTCAAATTCATTACGAAAATTTGAAATTTTCTCAGATAATTAATAATTGATCTCGTTAGCTTATTGGAAAAATTTTTCAACAAAGTTTGTATACTTTATACTATTTATAAATGCGGTAAATTAAAATATTTAACAGACTTCATAAGACTTTATGAATCATTATAAAATCGGTTTTTCCGAACATTGTGACGTTATTTGGTCATTTCTAAATTATTTTACCAAACGTATGTATACGGGAAACTCGAAAAAACTAGTATATGTGCCCATATTAAGGGATATCAAGCCATATCAAACCTGATCAAGATTTTTTTTGACAAGCGTATTAAAATATATATACCCTTATCAAGTTATATCAGGTCATATCAATACATATAAAAACAATTAATGCAAGCATATCAAGTCAGATCAAGACATATCAAATCTGATATCAACATATCAAGTTGATATGGACATATCAAGCTGATATGGCTTGATATGGCAAATTTTTATATCAGACTATATCAGAATATATTAAAAATTATATATGGGCATATCAGACCACATCAGGTCAGATATGAATATATCAAATTTTTTGATATGGCCATATCAGGTCATATAAGGCTTGATCAGAAAATTTTTTCACGGGATTAGTCACAATTAGTAAGTAACTTTATTGTTTTTATTTTGATTTGCTTACCCAAGCGGTAAAAAATTATTATTGAACTGATTATTTAAAATAATAAATTACTGAATGGACAAAAATTATTATTTTTGAGTGTAAGTGAGAATTATAAAATTCCGTATCTTTCTCTCTCTCGCAAGTGGTGAGAGATATATTGGAAATTAAAAATTAGAATATTGCTATTATTTATATTTAAGAAAATTCAAACGAAATTATTTATTCTTTGATTTATTATTAATTAAATCCAAGTATATTTATTATTTGATTGAACATTGAGCTGAGTATTTTAATTTGGTGTCGAGGTAGCTAGGTGATAAAATTATCACCAGTGATAATTTATAATTTTTAAAATTGTATTTTGATAACCACCGAGTGTCAATATTGTGATTAATTTAAACAAAACTAATTAACCGTGAAATATTATAATTTATTTTTATTATTGTTTATAATAATTAAACATACGGAAACCAACAGCTGTCCGGGAAAATTTAATATTTATTTTCCTCTGGATCTTTTTCCTAAATTTTATTCCCTGAATTATATTTTTTTGTCCGTTTTGGAAAAACGGTCTGGCGCCTGCGTGCACTAACCCAGCCTGAGGAGCTGGTTCAGGCACAACAAGTATTTATTTTCTTTTTATTTAATCATTGTTTAAATTTATTATTTATTTTAATTTGACGACGATATTTATTATCATTCAAAATAATTTATTATTATTTATTATTATTTGTTTATTACGCGTGGGCGACCTCATACGATATATTGAGCTGTTTCGCGTCTCCATCGCGGATTTTTAGGCTAGATATATGTTATAAAACCTTTTTTGATGAGCGATGAATTTCCTACAAGAAATCTTATAGCGCTTAATTTTATGCCTGGGCGTTGGAGAGTTATTAAATTTCAAACAAAAATGCCAATTTTTTTAAACAAATCAAACTTTGAACTTCAATATCTCTCAAAGAGTTAGATTCACAAAAAAAAACATAAGAAACCTGTTTTGAAGAGCGAGAAATTCCCTTCAAAAATATATATTAGTTATTACTGTGCACTTATTTTTATGCAAGTAATAAGATTTTTCTCATTGTACTAAAATGAGAATGTATCATTACTTAGGCAAGGTTAAACGGCGTTAGAATACACTTTATTATAATTTTTGGATCACAAATAAAGAATTTTTATCATGGCCAAGTGAAAAAATCTAATTTGGTAAATAACGGACACCCTAATATATATATATATATATATATATATATATATATATATATATATATATATATATATATATATATATATACATATATATATATATATATATATATTAGGGTGCTTCGTTTCCGGCGAAAGTATTTTTTTCATTGCTCATCAAGTAAAATATCGTTTTTTATGCTGAAACAAAAATCCCTGCCAAGTTTGAGCTCCTAATTCCAATCGTAAGTACTTTTCATTTGATTTCGAAGATTTCCTATTTAAAATACACGTAAACTAAATTACTTTATTTTTAACTTTCTAATACTCAGCTGCAATTTACGATATTGACGCGGTTTCGGTCGCAAATTGTAGGGCATTTAGTGTTCTTCAAAAGTGCTCATAGTATCTTAGCTGTAATTCTAGCTGTTTCACTTGTGTCCGTTGCAAAAGTCGTTTTTCCTATGAAATTGACTTTTATTGGCTTGCAGAACGTAAACCAATGAATGCACGCTAAAAATGTTAATGAGAATTTTATAGGAAATTTTATTCCCTTCAAAAAAAGTCCTATAAGTCAAGTCGCTAAAGTCTATAGTTTCCGAATAATAGTAATTTTCATAATTTGAAAAATATAATATAAAAAAAAAAAAAAAAAATGACAATTGATGTTTTAATTTTTAAATTATTAAAGTCACTATAACGCGGAAACTATGGACTTTAGCGACTTGACTCATAGGACTTTGTTTGAAGGGAATAAAATTTTCTATAAAATTCTCACAAGTGAAACAGCTGGAATTACAGCTAAGTTACTATGGGCACTTTTGAAGAACACCAAATGCCCTACAATTTGTGACCAAAACTTAATCGATATCATAAAAGGTAGCTGAGTATTAGAAAGTTTAAAAAAAAGCAATTGAATTTACGTGTATTAAAATGGGAAGTCTTTGAAATCAAATGGAAAGTACTTAGGATTGAAATTTGGAGCTTAAACTTGACAGAAATTTTTGTTTAAGCATAAAAAACAATATTTTGCTTGAAGAGCAACAAAAAAGATACTTTCGCCGGAAACGGCGCACACTAATATATATATTTATATATATATTAGAGTTGCCAAAAAAAAGCTGACTATTTGTTTTTCGATCTCGCATGAAAATTTGTTGGCTTATGATGTTTTAAGAAGTCTCTCAAAAAATCAGCTTGATAAAAAATTTTTAAGACATTGCTCACGAATTTTAAAATATAAGAAATGATTGAAACTCGGATTTTGTACTTCTTAATTTTTTCTTTCTCATGGCAGCAATATTTTATAATTGTTGAATGATATCTGTGTTGAAAATTTCAGCCCAAAATTTGAATATTTGAATGGTGCTCAAGAATCTTGGATATTAACTGATAATATGTCAATAATACTTTGAATTAGTTGTTGTATTTTTAACTTCCCGCTAAGAAAATTGCAAATTTTCAAAAATTTGGGAAGTGATTGGTTTCACCCCGATTTGTGAAAATCGAAATCCCAACAGATGTCGACATTTTGAGGTTCTAGGAAGCTATTCTGACTCATTTCAAGATGATGTCCGAGTGTATGTATATATGTACGTACGTACGTATGTAAATATTCTGTAACTTTTGAACGGATGAACCGATTTTGAACTTCGAGGCGTCATTCGGCGCGGCTTGTTATTTACTATAAACACTAAAAATTTGAACTTAATCGGTAGGGTACGTTTGGAGGTATTTCAAAAATACAATTTTTTTAAAAATGTTTTTTTTGAATAACTTTTAATTTGCTTGATGAATTGATTCCAAAATCTAATTAGCTCTAGAACTTTGTTCGCCGCGTCGAATGCCACCTCAACTATTAAAATCGGTTCATTCGTTCAAGAGAAACCGTTAACGAAAGAATTAAAAAGAAAAATTTTGGTTAGTATTTTGGAAATTTCTCAAAAATGACTCGATAAATAAATTTCAAAATCTGTTCAGTTGTAGAACTCAATGAAACGCGTCGATTGCTACCTTAAACGTCTCAATCGGTTTATTAGTTCAAGAGATATCGTTGTAGAAAAAATGGTAAAAAACGTTATTTTTCGAAAACAAAGGCATACGAAAGTATTTTCGAGCTGGAAAATGTATTCACAACAATTTTTCGAGCTTAAGGAGCTCGAAATGGGCGGGAAGTTTTGGGGCTGGCCCATAGGGTCAACCGACAGACCGATTTTTTTATAACTCAATTATTGTCATTGTAGTAAACTATAACTTTTGCATAACCTAAAATCTACAAGACAAATTTTCAGTTAATAATCTTGTTCCAATATTAAAATATTGAGAATTGTTGAAAATATGCGTGAAAACTCTTTTTGTACGCTTCACAATTTTTATAATAACAAATTTGTTTTCCGATGTTATTATGTGAGACTTGTATTCATACTTTAAGAGTCATATCAAGAGTATTGTATAATCGAATTTTATATCAATTTACCGATTTTCGTTATCGTAATTAGATTTTTATTAATGATTATGCGTGAAGGTCAATTGTAGCACTTGAGCAAGTAGCAATTGTAACACTCAGAGTCGTGTATGGGATTGCGCAAACTGGATGGACCACAAATCTACTCTGGGATAGTGTAGTTTTAATATTTATAAATGTTTAGTAATTTATATTAAAGATACAAATATATGTGCTACTTAAAGTTTAAATACTTGACTTCAAGAGTTAATTAAGTGTAATAGTATGTAGGGGAGAGGTGCTGCAGTTGTAACAATTCATTTTATTTTTTCGATTCCATTTGTTTTATTTAAGAAAGTAAACTTAAAAATTATCAGAAAGTTAGCTGATAGTATCTTTTATGTGACTGACTTGGTTAATTAGTAAAAAGTCAATGTTAACTTATTAAAAAATCAACTTATTTAACTAAAGTCAGGGGCCAAGATGGTGGCGCGCGTGGGCTGCAGTTGTAACACAGTGCAGGGGCAGTTGTAACACGGAATGAAATAGATATTTTTCACCAAATTGCTTTTATTATTCAGTCTTAATACATACTATTATACTTAATTAACTCTTAAAGTCAAGTATTCAAACTTAAAGTAGCACATATATTTGTATCTTTAATATAAATTATTAAACATTTATAAATATTAAAACTACACTATCCCAGAGCAGATTTGTGGCGCATCCAGTTTGCGCAGATCCCATACACGACTCTGAGTATTATAATTGCTACTCGTTCAAGTGTTACAACTGACCCTCATGCAGAATTGTTAATAAAAATCTAATTATAATAACAAAAATCAGTAATTTGATATAAAATTTGATTATACAATACTCTTAATATGTCCCTTAAATTATGAATACAAGGCTCACATCATAACATTAGAAAAAAAATTTATTATTAAAAAAATTGTGAAGCGTACAAAAAAAAAGTTTTCACGCGTATTTTCATCAATTCTCAATATTTTAATATCGGAACAAGATTAATAACTGAAACTTTGATCGAACCAATAATTTACTATTTTGAACAAGTTAAAAAAAGAATAATAATAATTTTTAGTTATTTTAATAGTTTTTCATTGAGTGTTACAACTGCCCCTTGTTACAACTGCAGCACCTCTCCCCTACTAAGATTGAATAATAAAAGCAATTTGATGAAAAATATCTATTTCATTCCGTGATCCAATTGCCCCTGCACTGTGTCGCAACTGCCGCCCACACATGCTGCCATCTTAGCCCCTGACTTTAGTTAAATAAATTGATTTTTTAATAAGTTAACATTGACTTTTAACTAATTAACTAAGTCAGTCACATAAAAGATACAATCAGCTAACTTTCTGATAGTTTTTGAATTTACTATCTTAAAAAAAAAAAATGGAATTGAAAAAATAAAATTTTTTGTTACAACTGCAGCACCTCTCCCCTACCGCTGACATTTCTGAATGACACACGTGTGAATTTCGGTATCTCTAAGAGTTGTGTAGAATTTGTTCTCGTTCTGATATGCTGTTGATAGGTAATTTTTTATTCCAATTAAAGGACAATGGCGACTCTTCCAGGGACTAGCAATCCAACGAATGCTAATGTCGATGCTTAAAATTCGCAGCAAAAAAAATCTGCAAATGGTGACTTGTGCTCTAATTCCAATGCTGATTTAAAACATAATTTTGTTTCTAAAAATTTGACAGAGTGGAAGTTGGAGAAAAACATTGAGATCTTCAACCGTTAGTTTTTTTAAACGTCCTATGTAATCGATTTCTATTGTATGGAAGTTTCATCAGTATAATAGTCTTTTGATATATTTGCTTATAGGGGAGAAAATTAATATATTTGTGTTTTTACACATTGCCGATGGGAAATTTGGTGAACTAATAAAACTATTTGGAGACCGCGATAAATTTATATTTCAGCGACATCAATATCTACAGTCCTCGAACTCTATTGAAATCGCACCTCAAGTATCATGAATTCCTGGATCTAAATTAAACACATTACTGAAAAGTACTTTCAATGGACAACACATTCTTAAGCAATCATATTTATTGTCATGTGGGAACGAACTGGCCACCGTTGTTGTTGATTACCTTTATACATACATGGCTATATATGTTTCATTTTTTACGGATGGTTTATTAATGAGCATATATAAAGCATGCATGGTCATACGTAGTCATACATGGGCCATTCACGGCCATATATGTTGAGTAAGTTACGGACATGCATGGTCATGTATTGTCATACATAGCTTTGTATGACCATATATGCCCATATATGGACTATATACGGCCATGTATGGTCATCTATGTTCAATTAATCATGGGCATATATAGTCATACAAAACCATGTATGGCCATATATGCTCCATGTATGGCCATATATGAGCCATATAGGCCATGCATTGTCATGTATGATTCATTTTTCACGGGAGTTCACAAAAATAATATTCCCACATTTGCTTGTGCAAGAAATTTGTGCAATAGGATGTTTGATAGCTTATTTAGTTTAAGTAGGCAGAATAAAATAGGTATCTATGAATTAGTCAAAGATAATGCACATATTAGTTCTAATAATGTCTTTCAACTAGTTCATACTGATGATATAAATCTGTCTCAAAATTAAGTCCATTTTCCTGTAGCTAATGATAATTTAGAAGTTAATGATAATATTAATAACTTACAAGGATCGGAATTTTTTGAAAGGGCATCGATAACTGCTACTGTCTTTTATGGAAATGTAAATCTCAGTCACTCTCAAGCAGAAAATATAACACCAACAATTTCTGTTTGCTTTTGAAATAAAAAGAATTCAGATGAACAATTAAAAATACTATATATTATACAACTCAAAATTTTGATGATACGAATAATTTGAAAATAATATAACTCGAAATTATTGCAAAAAGATTAGGTGGCTAGCAGCCGACACTAAATCATATTATTCGAATTTTATAATAAGATTAGTACAATCAAATTGGTTTCAATAACTAGAGAGGACTATAGAATTTGAATATAATACAATTTGTCATGATATTTCCGTGTGTTGGAAATGTTTTGGTATTTTAATATAAAATAATCTTACAGGCTGAGAATTTTATGATAATGATTATCATCTCAGGATGGTAAAATTAATTTTTTTCTCGCGATATCTATCAATCTCATAATTATTAGAAGGTTCACAATATGATATGTTAATACAGTAGAGTCTCTATAACTTTTTCGTTCTGTAACTTTGACTTCCCTTTATTTCTCCTCCGACAGCAGGGGAAGTGTTCTCCCACTCTGTCACTCAACTGTACATGCGCAAAGGTAAAGCGTGGTTCTGCGTATAGGTATTGCGCATAAACTGAATATTCTAACCCTCAATTTGTGTACGTAAATACACATTTAAGTTAAATAAGCTTTAATATTGTGAAAATCATTTTAAAAAAAAAAAACAAAAACTTATTACTTGATGGAAAATGAGTTTCACTGGAAAAATTGATTTTCTATTTAAGGTGTTCAATAACAATAAAATTGACATATTAATTTTGTAAAAAACCTAACCTTTGAAATTTTAAAACTCGTGGATCGTTTCGACTGACTCACACTTTTTTTAAGCCACGCCTTCTAGTAAAAAGAAGGAATACTTTTACAATTTTAATTCCTGAAATTTTGGATCCATCTCAGTCAAAGTTAGAGAGACTCCACTGTAATTAAAACGCACGATGACAATCGTTATCATCGCGGATGTTAAATTAATATAGTAATCATTATCACAAAAATAGTAGCTATTAACATATCACATGACAACTATTACAATCACTCGATGATATTTTTCACAATAAAGGGATGGTAGTAGTTGCTATCTCGCGATTGTAATTATTACAAACTTTTATGGCAAGTATTATCATCTCCGATGAGAATGATTGTCATAACATCTAAAAACTCAAAAATACTCCTCAATAACCAGTTTTTTATTCGTTGTAACAGGTAAAATGGTTTATGAATTTATTAAGGTAAGTATTAAAACAAATTTGAAACTACCCCTTTGCTTGGATTTACTCGCTGGAGTTCAGAGTTGGAAGGGGTTTCCAAGTAAGACACAGATTTTAAACAAAAAGAACAAAACTTTATTCAAACAACTTTTTTACACGGGTATTGGCTTAGAGCCCTTTTCTACTTCCTTTACAAATAAATAATGATGCAATAATTAATAATAAAGCGGTTACGCGGTCACTCAGCAACTTTCCCGTCACATACACTCATACACACACAAAATCTCGCGGGCTAAATCACGGTTCTACCCCTCCCCGGGTGCTTTGGGGTGTCTGGTCGACTTTCCCCGGCACTACACGAGTTTCCTCTCTTAGATGGTAGGAGGATGGTTTCCACCGAACCCCCACCTACTCAACTAGTTTCACCTGCCGTACCACGACAGAAGGCCTCAGGACGGTGACACCAAATCTCCGCGAGAGTAAAATTTCACTTATAGTCTAAGATACGGGATTGGAAAAATATACCCTCATCTGTTAATTAGATAAAACAATTTATTATAGGCTGATTTCAATATTATGAATTTATGAAAACAACCTCTGCCACCATAAGCCTGCTGCAATCAATAATAATTAATTAATTAACAACTAATTTATTTACAATGTTTACCTTTTCATGTTAATTACATGTAGTAAGCTAACACTGTCAATATTTTATATTATATATCTTACTGTAGTAGGCATCCATCTCTATGATTGCTATACTTACCTGCAGCCAGGTGAGAAAAGGTAGTTAAATATAGCTTATTTTCCTCACATGTTAATCAAAAATTACGAGCATCGTTTGAAAATTTAAAAAAAATTGAATGTATTTAGATGTGGCAGATACCTTAAATTCATCTGCAGCCTTTCTATGAAAGAGTTCAATTTTGGAAATTTTAGAATAATATATTCTGATAAAAGAGACAATCCATCTGATTTTTCGTACAAAAGACAAGGATACAACAGCGTAGTTGCGCCTGCGCCGCAGAGTAAACTGCGTGTAATCGTAAGCATAGTAAATTCCGAAGTTTGCTCGGTAATACCACATGTTAAAACATAAGCAAAAAATTTTATTGGCATTGTGAAAAACTGATTGAGGAAAATATTATTATATCTATAAAACTAAAAAAGAAAATATTTATAATATATTTTAAATAATACATTTTCAATATATTATTACGGTAAATAAAAAAAAATAATCATTAATTTCAGCGTATAAGAATTATAATTAAGGAACTTCATAAAAAAATTAAATATTTGAAGCATCAAGAAAACTTCACGGTAAATGTAAACTATTGCTGGAATTTTTCCATAATAATGTGGAAAAAGACCATTACTGACGGTTATATTCTAATTTATTTGATATCTATCAAATATAATTATTATATTTTATATAATAATGTGAAAGAAGACCATAAGTGACAGTTATATTCTTGATATCTATCAAATAAATAAGAATATAATCGTCAATGATGGTCTTTTTCACATTATTATGACAGTAAGTGAAATTTTTACTGCTGAAATTTACTCGATTACGTGATTGCTTAGCTTTACTTAGCAAAAAAATCAAGAAAAAAATTTTTTTTTTTTTTTTTAAATTCAAAAATTTATATTTTTGCAAAAACCAAAAACACAGTTCTGAAAATTTCAGAATCTTTTCAAATAAGTACAAGGTGTTATACAAAAAAAATTGAGCCAAAAATTTAATGTCGATCGTCATTTTTGAAGAATTTCAAGAATTCAAAATTTGACAAATTCGTCATTTTTCAAAATTTTTTTTTGGAATATTTTTTTTTTCATAGCCTTAAGTATCCCTTTCAAGAAAAGCTTTGGATCGTTATTGTAACTATCATAGTTTTCGAGATATAGAAAGAATAAAGTTGAAAAACTGGGAAAATCGCGAAATTTTGAATTTTGAATAACTTTTGAAGAAAAATTTTCAAATTTTTTTCCTCTGGCAGAATCGCGTTATATGGTAATAGGAAACTTTTGACCGAAATTCGTCCAAATCAAAAGGGGTCGATTCCAACTATTGGTCGATTTGACATGGAATGACCCATATATCTCCATAGATTAAGGATAGTGCCAATAAAACTTCTACGTCAGCAATACAAGAATCTGATCGCTGCTTAATAACAATTCATTTACCAGTTACAGTCACCGAAAGATAAACATTTTATAATTAAAAAAAAATTTAAGAAGATGTTTATTTAATGTAAATAAATATATCCGCTCATGTAGTTCTTTATGAAAGTTTAAATATTATTTCTCAGAAATTACATGAAATTTTATATTTATACGGAGAAGAAAAAAACGTATATCGATATTATAATTCGCACAAGTCTTTGAATGAAATTAATCGAAAGATTTTAGTGAGACTAATTATTCAGCACGAAGTTAACAAGGTATGTGCAAACCTTTTTGTTCAGGGCGAGGTTAAGTTAAACGAATTCAAGTTAATTTACACTTTATACAACTTATTTCATTTTTTTTTTATATAATTACTCATTAAATCTCATTTTTTATTTCAAAAATATTTTTAGAAAAACAACAGCCCAATTCGAAGAATATTCAAAATTAATTGTTCAAATATTCCCTGGTGAAACTGTTGAAACTTATTTTACACGATCTTATATTGCCGAAGAACTTATTATTACGTTTGTCACGTAGCAATTCAAACGTGAATCGCTGCGCGCGCTTTTCCATCTCGCCGTGAGTTTAACAACACCTCCTAGGTCAAATTAAGCGCATTTATTTATTATTATTTAAACATTTATACTATTTTGGTGGAATATGTTATTATGATTTAATTATTTATTTATTGATATTATTGTTTATTATGTTTATATATGAGTAAGATCACGTCAAGTGGACCCCCCATTTTCCACTAGATCATGAAAATTAAATCTATGTAACTTTTTCTTGAGTAGTTACGATGAAAAATCAATCCCTGAAACGATTTTTTAAAATTTTCATTTTAACAACAATTTTTTTTACAATGAAAATTTTAGGTACTTTTAATTAAAAAATAGATTTCAAATCAACCGTTAAAGATAAATGGATGAAATTTTCAGGGTTTATTGTTAAATATCTATATTTTATTAAAATATTAGTAGCTTAAAATTATTTGTTTATTATCCGATTGTTAATTAACTTTTAAGTAAACAAATAAAAATTTCATTGACTTCTCGGTAAAAAAATTAAGTTTTTTTTTATTGGTTGTATGCATTATTTATTAAAGTTTAAGATCCCGAAAGAAAATTTCACTGCTCGTGATTAGTTTAAACAATATGAATTTATTTATCACCGCGCGCCAGGCGCTCTCAATGCAGCGCGCGGCCGAGCGTCTCAGGCTATATTTCAGCTTCGGTCAGTAATAATTAAAAATAACAATTATAAAAATTATTACTAAACAAATTTAATTCCTTTGAACAATATCATGAATGATACAATGAAATAGTTTTCAATTGTGGAAATTAGACAGAAAAAATTAATAATTAAGTATTAATTTTTACAAAACCGTGCAATCTATATTTATTTTTTCTTTGTAATTTAGTAAGCAATCATTTTTAAATTTACTAGAAAGTACTCCATCTTTAGATAAATAGAAACCGCTGGGTTACTATATCTTCATTTGTTATTTGCGTATCCACGTAAATAACAAATGAGTTTTACTAGTCATTTCAGTTTATTTGTTAAATGAGTTCATACGCACATGAGATGAAAAAAATATTAAAAACAAGAGCTGAAGTTTTGTAAATTTGTGTTTAGTTATTTTATTTGTTGATATTATAATTTTTATCTATATTATTAATACTGTTAGTGATTTAAAATGGGCCGAGTCAATAAATGTTGTAATCCATTGAATAAAAAAAATCATAAATACGTCATTAATAATTTAGTTTTAATAACTGCTAATCGAGCTACTGATTTTAAAGATTTTTTCGGATATTACATGTGCAATTCTTGTGAGAGGGCAATTTATCTGGGCCGTAAACCTGGTAAAACTGAAAATCCTTGCGGGAATCCTATAAATAAAAATTGTAATGTTGACGAGACTGAACCAGGAGTCGATGAAATCAAAGATGATGACAAGAAAGATCCTCTGTTCAAATGTGATGCAGTAGATATTCAATTAAAAATTGATAACGTCAATAAATTGCTATCGGAGGTCGGTGAGCCACTAATAAAATTGAGACGAGTGTCGAGTGTCACTGAATGTAAGAAAGCTATTATAACTTCTGTCCGAAAATTGAGTGGTAGTGATATTAATAATAATAATCCAAATGAAGTAATTATAAATAATTTTAAGTCTGCTTTTAATCAAACAAATAGTAGATCAGAAAAAATCCAAGTCTTGACTACTCTTCCGTTGGATTGGTCAATAAAAATGATACGACGCGAATTTGGAGTTTCGAAGAGAATGGTACAAGCTGCAAAAAATATTAGAAAAAATTCAGGATTCGCGTCACAGCCTGATACTAAAAAAGGAAAAAGCCTGGTCAATTCAACACTCGATCGCGTAAAAAATTTTTATTTGTTAGATGATGTTAGCCGTGTGATGCCTGGTATTAAAGATTATGTTACGGTGTTAGAAAACGATAAAAAAATACAGAAACAAAAAAGACTTTTATTATTTAACATAAATGATTTATATAAAAAATTTAAAGAAGCTTTTCCTAATGAGAAAATTGGGCAAACTAAATTTCAATCTTTAAGACCACGGGAATGTATTTCTGCTGGAAAAGGCGGAACACATAATGTGTGTGTATGCAAAATTCACCAAAATTTTAAATTACAATTACATGGGCTAAAAAACGAACTTAAAAAGAAAGGAATTGATTTCTCTGAAAGCTCAAATGATTTGATTCAAAGCTCTGTTTGCGTGGAACCTAAATCATCATGTTTTTTTTCTACGTGTAACAAGTGTCCAGAAGTTGATTTTGTTATCGAAAAGTTAAAATTATTAATTGATAATCATGAGATAGAGGAAATATCATTTAGCCAATGGAAAAGTACCGACAGGTATTTGCTTCTTAATTACACGGAAAAAAACCTCTAAAAATGACTATTTGAAATTATAACTCGGAACCCGGTTGTCAATATGGGGAATTTTAACATTCAAATAGTAAATTTTATAATACGAGTCGTCTATTTTCTAAGTGTCAGTTACAATTTTCAAAGTTCAAATAGTAATTTTTCTTGCATAGACAATAAATTTTCCTATTTATCCTGTAATTATTTACGTTTAAATCGTAAATGAAAAAATTACTATTTAGAATGATAGTATTTACTAATCACTATCATTATATTACTTGTCATTCTCAATTTTTATAGTTCATTTTTTTCCGTGTAATAAAATTAAAAATTTAACACATCAAAATTAATCGTATAAAATTATTGAATCTCATTATTACAATTTGTATGTTTATTATTATTTTCTTATTTTTTTACGGTCTATAATCTGATGCATATGTTTGAAATCTGCAGGACTGAAATCATTGAAGCAAAGTATACAAAAGAAGATTTTTTAAATGATTTGCAAAATAAATGGCCAGAGCTGTTGAAACACGATTTTGTGGCAAGATCTCAAGCGTCTCATTTCTCCAAACAAAAAGAATCTGCCGAAGCTGGAGAATTCATAGTATGTCTTGATTTTTCCGAAAACTATTCTTTTTTTGTGCAAAACGCTATCCAATCGCATCATTGGTCCAATGATCAGGCTACACTCCACCCGTATGTCGCGTATTATAAAGAAAACGAAGAAATTAAGCATGCAAATTTTGTAGTGATTTCGGAGAAAGTTAGTCACGACGCAAGTTCGGTACATCTCTTTAATTCAAAATTGATTGAATTTTTGAAAAATAAATTTGGTACCGGTAACGTTAAAAAAATTAAGTACTTTTCTGATGGAGCAGCTTCACAGTATAAAAATAAATATAATTTTGCCAACTTAGTCAATCACAAGAATGATTTTGCTGTTGAAGCGGAGTGGAACTTTTTTGCCACATCTCATGGCAAAGGAGCGTGTGATGGCTTAGCAGGGAGTGTAAAAGACAGGCTTATCGTGCTAGCCTTCAACGTGACGTCAATAATCATATAACAACACCTCTTTCCTTATTCGAGTGGGCCGAAAGTTCTTTCAAAAAAATTAATTTTGCTTTTTGTTCTCAAGAAGATCATGACTTACATGAACAAAAGTACCAACAGCGATTCGAACAAACAGTGACGATAAAAAATACACGCCAATATCATTATTACAAACCGTTGGATGGTGTATCACTGCAGTGTAAGCTCGTTTCAGAAGATAATAAAGTTTTCATTAACAATGTTTTTAAAAAAAAATAAAGATTACACGGTTTTGTAAAAATTAATACTTAATTATTAATTTTTTCTGTCTAATTTCCACAGTTGAAAACTATTTCATTGTATCATTCATGATATTGTTCAAAGGAATTAAATTTGTTTAGTAATAATTTTTATAATTGTTATTTTTAATTATTACTGACCGAAGCTGAAATATAGCCTGAGACGCTCGGCCGCGCGCTGCATTGAGAGCGCCTGGCGCGCGGTGATAAATAAATTCATATTGTTTAAACTAATCACGAGCAGTGAAATTTTCTTTCGGGATCTTAAACTTTAATAAATAATGCATACAACCAATAAAAAAAAACTTAATTTTTTTACCGAGAAGTCAATGAAATTTTTATTTGTTTACTTAAAAGTTAATTAACAATCGGATAATAAACAAATAATTTTAAGCTACTAATATTTTAATAAAATATAGATATTTAACAATAAACCCTGAAAATTTCATCCATTTATCTTTAACGGTTGATTTGAAATCTATTTTTTAATTAAAAGTACCTAAAATTTTCATTGTAAAAAAAATTGTTGTTAAAATGAAAATTTTGAAAAATCGTTTGAGGGTTTAATTTTTCATCGTAACTACATAAGAAAAAAATACATAAACTTAATTTTCATGATCAAGTGGAAAATGGGGGGTCCACTTGACGTGATCTTACTCATATATGTTTTAATAATGATTTTGAATTTATGTACTTAATCGATATTTTCATGTCAGTCAGTAGCGCACGTGTGTGTAGAACATAGGTAAAAATATCGACCGAAGGGAGCGTAAGTCGATTTAGAAGGGATAAAAATCAATATCTCTCTCCAGCCACGTGGTGCACTGAAATAATTATTATTTTATTGTTTAAAGGGTTAAAAATTATTATGTTTATGTTTATAAATAGGAAATATTATTTAATTTATTATGATAACATAACTCAGGTCGTATAATGAATTCAAATATTTTATTTTAATTGATAATTTCGGGTCCGAGGTCATTAGAGGGGATAACACGTGAGTGTACCCATCCCTCGGAAAACTGACGCGGAAATATAGTCAGAGAGGACCGGGTTTTTGTAAAGATAGGACGTGTTGTTGTCCGTGATTATTTTTGAGTAAATTGTTCTGGCCCAGTAGCCTTAATAAAATAATTACATTGTAAAAATTTATTCAATTTAGATAATTAGTACGTTTTCATATAAAGTAAAAATTCAGTTTATGTAATGTTTATTATTGAAAAACTCAAGAAGTAAATTGTTGTCAACGCCGGTAAGTCAATTGTGTCATCATTGTCTGCCTTGGCTGTCGCTGGTCCTTTAGTAGAGTTGATTGTGATATTTGTTTGATAAATAATTGAACCTGAGTTATATTGTTATCATAAGTTGAGTTTGTCCGGCGTGCGTTTCAAGTATGTAGACGCGTCGAGCAAATTCCTTAGAGGATTAGACAAGGATAGCAAGTGTGGCTCCTTGTCTTACTCTAGCATTTCATATATTATTTTAAAAGTATATTTGAGTATTTAATATTATTTCTCTGGGTAAAATTTATTTTGTAATTTGATGATATGCAACCCAGTGTTGCCAAATATATATTGAGTACCCGCGTCTTTCTCTCCCCAGAGTAAATAATTTGAAATAAAGAAAAAGGATTATTATTATTTTATTAGTTTACAATTTATATGTTATATTGAGTTTGAATATTTGTAAATTTGTATTTGAATTCCCCCGTGGATAATTTAATAATATAATTTTATCATTATTATTTAGCTTGATTGAGCCTATTATTATTTAATAAAAATTTATTATAAATATTTGGGTATTGTAATAATCTGTTGAGTCTATTTAAATATATTTTGAATTAAATAATTTCGTGAAAGGAATCCAGTGATAGCCAATATTTATTTGTTTGTTTCCTGGATATATTTCAGTAATATTTATTCCTTATTATTATTTCTATTCATTATAGATTTATTTGGTTGTCATTCCGCTTGGTGCATACATTCTCGCTCAAGATTTTGTCCCGTGATCTCTCTCCTGAATTGTTATTGGTTTTGTCGGTTTTGTAAAAACGGGCTGGCGCCCTCGTGCACTAACCCAGCCTGAGGAGCTGGTCCAGGCACAATTTTACTTTATTTATAATTATTTATTATTTTTTAGTTATAATTATTATTATTATTTATAATTTTTAATACACTTGGGGACCAAATACGATTCCAGGTTTGTTTCACGTCTCCGTCGTGAAAATAAAAACGATTTACGTTATACGTTATTGAAGACAACTCGAGAGTACCTGCCACTGGTTGACTGTGGGATCGATATAATTATATAAAAAGGGTCGTCTGCGAAAAGACGGTTTGTTGCAGAGGAATATTGCAAAAGAAAGATCCTAAGTGATTGCCAAGGTGCCTATTGGTTAGTATATATTTGTATACATTATTTAGACATATTTAATATTTATATATTTATGTTCGTTAATTTTATTTACATTGTGTTACCGAAATTGGATAATTAGTGATTTTTTGTTCTTCTTTAAGTTTAATCTTCAATTTTTTTTGTACATATATTACCCAGCGGAAGCAAAACTAAAATTCGATAGACTAAAAGCTGGAGTAACTCTCAAGTTACCAAAACTCTGAGAATTTTGGAAAAATACCTTCACTTTGAGACGTCAATGTTTAATCGATGAAAAAGAGTCTGTTTCATCATATTTTACAAATTTTAAGTATCTAAAGAAAGATGATGGAAAATATTTGGTGATTGTTTATTCTTTTTAACAAATTTATATTTATTTAAGAAAATTTTAATTATTGTATGAATTTTAAGTCAAGAGTGATTTTGAAACTTAATATCCAAATAAAGAAGATTTGTTTCTAACATGTTGGCCTTTAGTGAAAGATAAACTGATTCAAAAGTTAACTCAAGCGACGAATCTTGAAAAAAGTGACAAGCCATACATTCCGTTTCTACACTGTGAAAAATTTCCATTAAATTTTACTATGGGTGCATTGTAACACCGGACCATAAGAAAACTGGTACAAAATTTACAAGTATCCGATAGTAAACGTATGCACAGACGACACCATTGGGGCCTATGCGCATAAGCTTTGCTATGGGCACCTGTAAATTTTGTACCAGTTTTCTTATGGTCCGGTATTACAATGCACCTATAGTAAAATTAGTTGGAAATTTTTCACAGTGTACCACCATTAAATCCAGGTATGTATCGATTTATTTTTTTGTACTACAACATTTTACTGATTTGGTTTTTTTTTATATTGAGATACTCAGGCAGCTGTTATTTTTCATTTATTGCCCTATATTGTTCCAAACGACCGAAGAACTCAAAAAAGAGATCACAGTAAAACAAAAAATTCAACAGATATTAATACCTCGAAGCAATTTAAAAGTAATGTGGTATCTATTCGGCTACAATATTTTACCGTTATAGTAAAAGTTAGTTTTATTATTAATTGTGACAACTATTAAATAGTTTAAAGTTTTATTTAACTGTTTGAATATTCTTAAATTTCATTTTCAGAGCACTGATACGTTTGATAATACGTATAATAGTTAGTTAGAAGAATTAAAAAAAATTCAAGATCATTTTCAACCATTTTTTTTACAAGGAAGCTTGACGGACATTAAAGCAATAAAAGTATATGTCAATGATACGGTTCTAGGTCAAAATAACTCCGCAACAATAACTCGAACAAAAATTACTCTGAAAATAATAACTCGAACAAAAATAACTCTTGACACTCATAACTCAAACAATTATAACTTTTGACAATAATAACTTGAAACATAAATGACTATTAGATCTGGTTTAAAGATTGAATAAATCTATCATGTTGAAGGTATTCAAATTAAATTTTATTATTTTATGTTCTTAATTGCACACAATCAAATTTTATTGTATAAATTTTATTTTGTAGATTAGATAATTATTAATTAAGGCACAAATAATTTTTAGGTATTATGGTCACAAGTTATTTTTGTTTGAGTTATTAATGTTATTAGTTATTTTTGTTCGAGTTATTATGGTCACGAGTTTTTTTTGATGAGTTATTATGGTCAGAGTTGTTTGTGTGTGAGTGATTTTGGCCGGTCACCCAATGATACTGGATACTGTTACGTCCTGGATGACGAACACAAGTTAATCAGTCCCTTAATTTTGAGTCAAAACACTTAAGCCATTTACCGGGGTAGCGGGGACCTCGCTATTTAGTGTCGAGTATGTTAATATACGAAAATAGGATGTACGAGGTGAATAAACGGGTCTTATCACTAGATAAATGAACAATTAATTTAACTTACAGTTGGTGTATTCAATATAATAAATTGTCAGGATACAAGATTTGGATGAGCTGGAGACCAGATTGTTGGCTGAGATTCGATTCGTATTAAATTGTTGTTGGTTGAAATTCGTTTCGAAATAAGTTGTTGTCTGGCGGCTTGGTAATTGGTTATGAGTCTTGAATGTTGAGAATTGTTGATGTAAAAATGAACAAAGGGGTTTACTTATACTGAGTAGTTAACAATCTGTCTGAATATACACTTTTAAGATAAAATTTATTTAAATATGAAAAAAAATAATATTTAAACAGTAATAATATTCAACAGAAATAATTTAATTAGATAAATTATTTGTAATGTTGAATAAAAGAATTGAAAATCGAAATTATTTTTATTCAGAATAATTCACTTTAATTTATATAAATTCCGAATTTAAATATTAGCGACTCGAATAAGAAATTAAATTTTAATATTTTAGAATAGTAAGATTATACGTAATCAAGAGCTTTATAATTAATGGGTATTAAGGGTCAATTTTCGTCGGTTTTTATAGGCGCTACCATAGACGAGGGGTAAAACGCGTGACCTAGTTTCGATTTTGTTACCCAAAACTAATGTGATTAGAAAAAATGTCTATTTGCAGAGCGTGGTGGAAAGAAAAGGCCTACGTGATCATCTCGGGTAGAAACTTCTAGAACAATGACAAAGACTCAAAAAAAAAGACGATGGGTGTGAGAAAGAGGTCCGACCCCATGTTATTAGATAGGAGTTATTTTAATCTGTTAATTACGGGTTATTAATAAGCTTTATGGTATAGGGGGTTATTAACTTCCCGCTAAGAAAATTGCAAATTTTCAAAAATTCGGGAAGTTATTGGTTTCAGTCCGATTTTCGAAAATCGAATTTCTAAGAGATCTTGACGTTTTGAGGTTCTAGGAAGCTATCCTGACTGATTTCACGATGATGTCGGAGTGTATGTATGTATGTATGTACGTACGTATGTATGTATGTAAATATCTGTAACTTTTGAACGGATGAACCGATTTTGATCATCAAGGTGCCATTTGACGCGGCTTGCGAATATCTTGAAGCCAAAAAAAAATAAACTTGATCGGTAGGGCTCGTTCAGAGATATTCCAAAAATAAACTTTTTTAAAAAATGATTTTTTCGCATAACTTTTTATGTTCTTGATGGATTGATTCCAAAATGAACTGGGCTCTGGAGCATCATAAGCCGCGTCGAATGCCACCTCAAACATCAAAATCGGTTAATTCTTTCAAGAGAAACCGTTGTCGAAAGAATTAAAAAAAAAATTTTTTTTAGTATTTTGAAAATTTCTCAAAAACGACTCGATAAATCAATTTCAAAATCTAATCAGTTGTGGAACTCAATAAAACACGTCGATTGCCGCCTTGAACGTTTCAATCGGTTTATTCGTTCGAGAGATAACGTTTGAGAAAAAAAGGTAAAAAACGTTTTCTTTCGAAAACAAAGGCATACAAAAGTATTTTTAAGAAAATTTATCCACAACAATTTTTCGAGCTCAGGAAGCTCGAAAATGGCGGGAAGTTTTGAGGCTGGTCCGCAGGGTCAACTGACAGACCGATTTTTGATTATTGATCCTTTTATCATTATCCCTTGATTAATCATAGTCATTTCTTCCTATCGTCAATAGTTTAAATGCTACGTTTAAATTTAATAATTATGCAATGATTATTAAATAATCTGGGATTTCTTTTGATCTAATTAAATAACAGGGACAATAGAATTACGATGGTGTTGTTACGTTTTCATTACTTTAATTATTTATCGAGTTATTCGGGGTAGAGCATAGATATAGTTATGTATGTATTAGTGAGAAGCTACGGATACGTCATGAGCCGTGAATCTTGCCATAAAAGGAGATTTTATAAATCTAGATCAATGTTAGTGGATGAGCTTTATACTCGATTATTAATTATCAATTATAGTTATTATGAGAAAATTCAGGTTTATTATTAGTTTGCTTGGAGGAGGAACAAATTAAATCATTATTATGTTTTTAATTTGTTAATCATTTTAATTATTTATTGAATTATTCAAAATAGAAAGTCTAGTTATTTTTATATGTGTTAGTGAGAATACAGAGACAAAAGTCGAAAACAATAATAATAGTCAAAGATGATCACGCCATTGAACAATTTATAGATCTAGATCAAGGTTATTGCAGGAGGTTTTAAAATAATTAATTATATATCATCCATTACAATTAAGAATCGAATGTTTAACAATTCATGTTTTCTAAATATTGATGGCTATAGTTAGTGATTAGAATTTGTAACCGTTTTTGATTTTAAATATTTAATAATTTGTAATTATTATTAATCCGCTTAATAATGAAATACTGGTGAATTGTCCTTGAAAGGAATTTATTTAATTATTATTTAAGTTCCTAAAGGTCATTATCGTATTAGAGAAGAATAAGGGGTAACGAAATGATAGATTCCTTGATCGATCTCTAATATTTAGTTAGTTGGTATAGTAGGTTTTATCTAACCTCTCATTCTATTTTTCTTTACCCACGGGTTTGTTATGAGTGTTGTTATACAGGTGGCTGTGAATCTAATTACAATATGTAGGCTGTTAGAACTTATTAGGGTATTTATCAGGGTTTAATTTAATTGCTCAATTTATTAGTTAGTTTATTATTTCTTCATAAGTAAAAAAAAGGAAATTTATGGTATTCTTTGCTTACACCAACAAGTTCTCACTACTCATCTGATCTTTGACATGTTTAAATTTTAGTTTTTAAGAATTTCGTATTCATTTATTTAATTATACGTTATTTTCGTATTTTCTCACGTTACGCCGTAACAATACTCTGCTGATACATATGTTGAAACTGTTACGTCTAACATGTAAATATTCATATACAGTCTCTTATTTCGAGTCAAGACACTTACGTCCTGTACTCGGGTGACGGAGACCTCGTCGTAACGGTAATGAGTATGAAATAGTAACTAATATAAGGAATTTCTCTAAAGAAATAACGTCTGTTAAGCTAGCATAATCAAATGAGCAGAATCACAAAATTTTAGTGCTAAAATTAAGTGCTAATTGAGTGCTAATTTAGTGCCAAAACTAAAAATTTACCGCTCTGGGAGAAAGCCTAGAGATTATAATATTGCTAGTTTCACGTTAAGCTAGCAAACTACTACCAAAAAAACGATTATCGGAAATTTATATAAAAAACTGCACTTCGGGATAGTTTAGTGCTCAATAAGTGCTGGCTATAACACAGATGGAAATTTCAAAATTGATACTTATTCTATTATTTTAATGTTTCAAGATGCTAGATTCACTAAACCAGCTCTTACCATCTATGTATGAATTAAATGCTCACTAAGTACTGTTAGTAGAAGCGAAAATATAAGTGGAAAAATAATTATTCATTTTTTTATATACAAGACAATGCTACACTGATGCAGCATTCTAGTTCACTAAGAAATGGATGCTCAACTCCTTGAGCTCTTAACGATTTATGTAAGAATTAAGTGCTCATTTAGTGCTGTTAGTACGAGCAAAAATATAAGTGAAGAAATATTATTTTGTTTTTTTTGTATACTTGACAATGCTAGCAACACTGATGCAGCATTCTATATCACCAAAAAATGGTTGCTCGACTCTGCAAGTTCTTAACGATTCATGTAAGAATTAAAAGCTCATTAAGTGCTGTAAGTAGAAGGGAAAATATAAGTGAAAAAAAAAATGAATATTTTTTTTATATACTTGACAATGCTAGCTACACTGATGCAGCATTCTATGCCCCAAAAAAATGGGTGCTAGACTCTGCAAGCTCTTAACGATTCGTGTAAGAATTAAGTGTTCATTAAATGCTGTTAGTAGAAGCGAGAATATCAGTGAAAAAAAAGTGTTCTCTTCTTTTATATACTCGACAATGCTAGCTACACTGACGCAGCATTCTATGCCCCAAGAAATGGATACTTGACTCCGCAAGCTCTTAAAGATTCTTGTAAGAATTAAGTGCTCATTAAGTGCTGTTAGAAGAAGCAAAAATATGAATAAAAAAAAATTATTCTTTTTTAACTTCCCGCTAAGAAAATCGACGATTTTCGAAAATTTCGGGAAGTTATTGTTTTCACCCCGATTTTCGAAAATCGAGTTTTCATCGGATGTCGACGTTTTGAGGTCCTAGGAAGCTATTCTGACTACTTTTGAAATGATGTCCGAGTGTGTGTATGTATGTGTGTGTGTGTGTGTGTGTGTGTGTGTGTGTGTGTGTGTGTATGTATGTAAACTCTTTGTAACTTTTGAACCAATGAACCGATTTGGGTGTTTAAGGCGGCGATTAAAAGAGCTTGTTGGCCATCAACTTTCCTGAAAATTTCAGAGCATTTGATCAAAGAGATTCGAAAATATTTGCGAACTTCGAAAATAAAAAAATTTTTTTTTTTAGTTTTTTATTGATTTCTCAGAAACGACTCATACGATCGACTTTAAAATCTAATCAGCTCTAGTACTCAAAAAAACGCGTCGATTGCCACCTCAAACATCAAAATCAGATAATTCGTTCGAGAGTTATCGCGGGAGAAAGAAATGGTGAAAAACGGTTTTTTCTAAATATTTTCGAAACGACTGACGTGATCGATTTCAAATTTTAATCAGCTTTAGAATTCAATAAAACGCGCCGATTGCCAACTCAAACGTCAAAATCGATCAATTAGTTCAAAAGATATCGGCATTGAAAAGTTAAAAAAATAACATTTTATGTTATTTTTCCTGGATAAATCATAATATAACCTACTAAAATGTGTCTGAAGTCATACTAACTCAGCCTTTATATGGTTACTTTCGATACATGATGTCATCGAACTTGGTTTTTAGTTTAAATCATAATATAAACAATAAAATCGATAAAACGTAGTTTTCAATATTTTTCCCGGATATTTCATATTTGATTGTATCTCACATGAGTCAACACTCATTTAAGTCTTAATTTGAATCCCTGGCATTGATTTCTGCCTGAATACACTTATTTCATTGAACATAATCAGGAATTAAATTTTAAAAACCGCTTCATTAACAATTCTTGATTCTGAAATTTTCAAACTTCAGCATAACAGGCAACTTGTTAGAGCTTGAGAAGATCGTAAAAAAACAACCGCATATGATAGCATTTTCGAGCTCGAAGAGCTCAAAAATATATCTACACCAATGTTTTCGAGGTCTTCGAGGTCGAAAACAGCGGGAAGTTTTGGGGCTGGCCCGCAGGGCCAACCGACGCCCAGATTTTTTTTATATACTTGACAATGCTAGCTACACTGATACAGCATTCTATGTCCCAAAAAAATGGGTGCTCGACTCTGCAAGTTCTTAACGATTCGCGTAAGAATTAAGTGCTCATTGAGTGCTGTTAGTAGAAGCAAAAATAGAAGTGAAAAAAAAAATTTTCATCTTTTTATGTAGAAAACAATGCTAGCTACACTGATGCAGCATTCTATGTCACAAAAAAATGGATGCTCGACTCCCTATGCTCTTAACGATTCGTGAAAGAATTAAGTGCTTATTTAGTGCTGTCAGTACGGGCAAAAATATAAGTGGAAAAAAAATTTTTTTTTTTAGACTCGAGAATGCTAGCGACACTGATGCAGCTTTCTCTGCCGTCAAAAAATAGTTGCTAGAATCGGCAAACTCTTTAAATACATTTGACTATATACAAATATAAATTATGTATGGAATATAAATTAATTAATATTCTACCTTCAATACAATATATGAATATAAAAAACGATAAACCAAGATATATTTGTTAAACATACACAAAAAAAATTAAATTGATAAATATATAAATAATATATTTCAGCAGTATATAAATTTCCAATATACATTTATTATTATATATTAACATGGCAAAAATATAAATTTTATTTTATATATAGTACAATTTATCACATTACGATGTTCATACATTTAAAAATTTTTTTCTTCACATGCAAAGTCTTTTTATGTGAGTAAACATATTTTGATTATATTTTTTTAAGTTTCCCATATATATTTATGTATTAGTGTGATGAAAAAAAATCGAATATTTTTTTTTTATCTCCCGACATTGAAAAGTTGGTTCTCAGGCATCTCTAGAAAATGCTCACCAAATTTGCGCTCTTAACGTTTATAGGAAGATCCTCCTCATCACAGTTTCCCATTTTTTCTCTAGTCCCTTATATAGAAGACCATATCTCATTATTCATTGATGGTTAAACCAAATCATCATTTATGTTTTTTAGTAAAGTAAATGCTCTACAAAAAAGTATGAGTATATTTAAACGATAACTTTTACCATTTAAAAGATATTTGAGATCAAAGTTTAAAGAATTTAAAAAAAAAATTTTTTTTCTTAAATAATTTTCTACATCATTAAAAAATGATTATTAATCAATGAGCGTGATATGGTTCTGTAGAAAATTTTATGCTCTACAAGAAAGGTCTGATGTGTTTTTTTGATTTCTCTAACCGTTTGGAAGATATTCCTTTCCGAATCCCAATGCGTTTGAGCTTCAAAAGTTTTTTAATAACTTTTTTAGATTTGTCAACTTAATTTATGAATTTTATAAATATTTATAAGAATTCCAGCTCATGTCAACAGAATAAACGTTTTTAACTTTTTTTTAAACTTTTTCATAGATGTAGGTAAGCTTCATTTTTGAAAGAAGAGAATAATACGTCTGTTTATTATTTAGAGATAAATTAAGATTTATTTTTGAGAAACAAACGTTTCTATTTTAGAAGTCCCGAGAAAAAATTTTTATATATAATCATACATAATTATATATAACTATATATGATCATATATAATTATATATAATTATACATAATTTATAACGTGTATCTACCCTAAAATCCGCGACGGAGACGCGGATCAGTCGAATATATCGTATGCGGTCGCCCACGCGTTTAAAACAAATGATAATAAATGAATTTAAATAATATTAAATGATAACAAATGGTTTTAAATATTTTTCTCAAAATTAAAATAAATAATAAACTTTAAATAATAATTAAATAATAAATAATAAATACTTAATGTGCCTGAACCAGCTCCTCAGGCTGGGTTAGTGCACGCAGGCGCCAGACCGTTTTTCCAAAAACGGACAAAATTTTTCAGAGGGAATTTACGAGGAAGATCCGAGCAAGTGACTTGTGACAAAGCGGAAAAACATCCGAGAAAAAATAGCAGAAAATTAAATAAACAATAGAATAGTGTTGAATAAATAATAAACAATTAGATGTAAATAATGAATAATTAAAAGAAAAATAAATGGAAATAACAGAAGGAAAAGATCCAAGGAAAATAAGCAGTAAATTTTCCCCTCGACAGCTGTTGGTTTCCGTCTTTTTAATTTTAAACAATAAATAAATATAAATAATAATATTGTACAATAATCAATTGTTGTTGAATTAACCACAATAATTACACTCGGTGGTTATTAAAGAAAATACAATAAAGATTGGTTAAATATTTTTACCACTGGGGATAAAAAAAGTGTCGACAATTACCTCGACCTCAAGACTTTTACTCAAACTTAATACTCAAAAATAAAAATAATAATTTGATTTACTATAATTAATAATACTAATTATTAATACTAAATTTAAATAAATAATAATTTCCCTTAAGTTTTTTTTATCATGAATAATAAAAATAACAATATTTCTTTTAAATATATCTCCCACCACTTGCGAAAGAGAGAGAGATACGTTATTTTAATTTCCCACTCACACTGAAAATAATATAATAATTTTTCCCACAGAATAATTGATAATTTAATCTTAAAATAAAATAATAATTTCAGTGTAAAACAATAATTCAATAATTATTACTGACCGCTGGGGTATATAAATCAAAATAATAATAATTGTTTACTTTCTTTAAATAATATAAAATAGAAATAATAATATAAATAATAATAATAATAATAATAATAATGATAATTTACAATGATAATAATTCCAGTGAGAACCAAAAGAAAAATATCTCAAGTACTTTGGGTAAATAATTACGCCATGAGATCAGACTTGAGGAATTTCTAAGTCCTGCGTGTGTAGTATAGATATATATACTACCCGTATATATCTATATACATACCGGCAACGTTTTACTACGTTGCGTAAGTTTGATTAAATTATTTCCATATACAAACATGAATATTTTCACCAATATCACAAATAATAATTAATAATATTTAATGGTAATAATTAATCCATGTATCACCCAATCAATAATAATTAGAAATCAATTAATTTTTCACTCACGGCGACCAACAACTACCGGGGGAGGTTAGCACGTGAAAATATTTATCTAGCGAATGAAATACAAAGTACTTGCTCAACCAGCAAAAAAAATCAGCCCAAATAAACTAGTTCACCAATAAGTTTTATTCACCCGGTGAATATTACTAAATTTAATGACTTTAGTATTTCAAATAATCAACTACTCAATACAGAAATAAAATTCACGTCCGCACACAGAGCTATCCCGTATCCTTCTAATTTAATTAGGTCAACCTCCACCTGTTGGTCGTCGCGTAAAGGGCAGCACCGTCGCCCTTAATTATTATAATTACACTTGACATCCCATTTAAATTAAAAATATAAATTATAAACATAAATATCTAACACCTGGATGATACATGGAAAATTGTTTCAATATATGAACTATTTGTTCATATCCTTTGCGTGTTTTGATATTAAATATTATAATAAATATTAATTGTTTCTAAACAATAAACATCAATTGACGTCATCCGTCGGATGACAAGTTAAACAAAATAATACGTTGACAATTGTTGGGGCATAATATTACGCTGGTTTATGCATCCCAACTAATTCAAAATTATAAATAAATACTTAAATTAAACAAAAGTCAGTCCCTTGTATATTAAATCATAAATTATAAATTATAAAAATAAAATTAAATCACACGTGCTCCCTCATACCTTACGCGCATGCCCGAGCACCGTGCACGGACTGCCGTCTCATCGGCGAAATGGCGGAATGCCCGCGCAACGATTCAAATTCAAATAATAAAATTAAAATACTTAACTTACAACTAATTAAAACTAAATAATTTGAATCGTTACGTGACAAATTCTATATGATTATATATAATGCAATATTTAAACGGAGAGTGTCATATGTAGCTCCATATATAATTATATATCATGCAATATTTAAACGGAGAGTGCCATATGTAACTCCATATAGAATTATATATGATCATATTTAATACTGTTCCAAGAAAATTTTTTTATATATAATCATATATAATTGTATACAATCATTCGGGTGTTTCAAAAAAAAAAGAATTTTTTTTTCATGGTATTCAAGAATTGAAAGTACCCAGTTTTTGGTTACCTGCGTTAATATCCCCGGACAAAATATCCCCGACAAAATATCCACGACAAAATATCCCCCGACATAATATCCCTGCGACAAAATATCTCCAGACAAAATATCTCAGGACAAAATATCTTTATGACAAAATATATTTTGACAAAATAGCAACGAATATTTACGTTGACTTGAAAAATTTTAATACGAGCAACGCAAGATAATAAAGTATTTTTTTACCGTCAAATTGAAGACAATTTAAATTCAAGAAACATTAACCGTAAATTATTATTTTCAAATTTTGCTGTCTAATTGATGTCAAATTCAAGCAGCAAATTTCAGGTTATATCAACATAAAATTACCGTAAATTTCAAGCTAAAGTAGCTATTAAAAAACTAATATCCACCCATTACCCCTACGAATTTAGACTAATCAGAAAATGGTTTTATGATGCAACACTTAGTGGTGCAAAAGTGTAGATAAATTTACCGCGGCTTAATTTAAATTTAAAATATAAATATGTCTTCAAATAATTTAAAAAGAAAATAACACAAGTTTGGAAAATGGTATTGTGCCATTTTTTTTACAGGTTTTGGGTGTGTGTGATCACAAAAATATGTTAACATAAATGCGTGTAATAGTACGTGCCCTTTTTTCAGGCATTTTGGGTGTGTGTAAATACAAAAATATCTGAATGCACCCGCTTGCAATAAAATTGTGCCCTTTTTTTACACATTACTTCATTAATTATTCAACGATAGGGGTATTTTGTCAAAATATATTTTGTCATGAAGATATTTTGTCCTGAGATATTTTGTCTGGAGATATTTTGTTGCGGGGATATTTTGTCGCGGGGATATTATGTCGGGGGATATTTAGTCGTGGATATTTTGTCGGGGATATTTTTTCCGGGGATATTAATGCGTGTCACCCAGTTTTTCAATCGGTTTGTTACGTGTGAGCTTACACCTGAATGTTCTTACTGCGTAACCGACTTACCGTGCCTAGCTCAGCGTCTCTAGAAATTTAATAGGATGTTATGAAGGGTGTGGGTCGCTCAGTAAAGGAATGATTATATGTGAATTATATGAATATTTATTTATTGGGCGTCCCCAAACATGGGAGTACCCAGAAAAGGCCCTGAGAGTCTCTTTTACAAATCTAAAATAGCATAAGTCATACGAATACAGATACGATACTTTTATTCAACAACAGCGACGTTAATTGTATTCTCCTAGTGATCTGTAATTATAGCGGTAAAATAAAGGAGATACAATATTTATGCGCGAGCAGACGACTATTCGAATCAGCTTAACTATGGTATCTAACTCTTTTCTGTTATTGCATCTTCTACCTCGAAAATATCAATCCGCCGTTTCCCATGAGAACTCTTTTCTTGCTGCATAAGAAAATATCTCTCCGCAGTCTCCAACGGAACTCTTTTCTTCCCACAGTCAAAACTGCTGACCACGCGAAACGTCGGCTCATCGCATTGTCTTTATAAAAGTAAGACTCAATACAACTAATGTAATGCGATATTTATGTGCAGCTGTATAGCGCCTAATGAAACTACAATAAAATGTTATCCTTCCTGAACTGAAATATATCTATCTATTATTTGTTAATTAGTATTAGACGGATGGGCGTCAGCTCACCCGTCACACGCTCCCCCGGCTCGAAAAAAAGAGCCATTTTCCCGAATGGTAAAAGGGACAATCCTATTCACAGAGCAGGTCGCATGTGAACTCCCTGATACCACTCGAAATCACGATTCCCCTCTTCGTCCGGCTGAAACGCATATTAATACTCAACTGTACAAGAGTAAACATTCTGCATTCTTACAATTAAAACACAAATAATATATAAAAGATAAAGACTATAACTCCCTGAAGAGACTCTCTTCATACTAAAGAAAATAGAATAATTGTCGAAATTACAATACATGTGAGGATAATAAGATTAGATATCTATTAAATAAGTAATAATTTATGTTCCACTGTCTGCGCAATGTAGTTGGGACTCCATCGACTCCAGTCCCCATCATCCTGTAAACCCCATAGGCTGGGACGACCCAGCATGCCGACTGCATTTCCCTTGGTGGCACACCTGCAACAAAAATGGGCTGGAATAGGAGAGAGGGACGGGTGGGTTGTTGGTTTTAACTCCTTTGCAGTCTCAAATTCTTATAGTGCCAAATGCTCCGACGGACAGTAGTAGCTCTGGTTAATTCTTCCGGTTCGTCATCATGATGAGGGAGTTGCGTTAGCTGCTTCATCTCCAAATCCGCATATGACACCCCTGATTGTTCCTGTGCCTCATCAGTTCCAATAGTGCCGGGTTTCTCTTTCAATCCGATAACGTCCGCTGTTTTTTTCTTTTTTGATCGCCTTGATTTTTGTAGCGGCTTCCGAATGTCTGGCTCAATTTCCTTTTGCTGCACTGGTTCCATCCTAGGTTCTTCCATCGATGTCTTTCTTCCTTCTGTTTGTTTTTCATTTACCACCCGGACTCTTCGTTCTGTACATACCTATGGCTCTTGTACGGTCGCAATTTTGCCTTCTTCTGTCCGCCTCTCATTTTCTGCTTGAATTTTCCGTTTTATGCATACTCTTGAGCACCATCCACACGTAATCAAAAATATTACGACGCCTAATCCTATGCAGAAGTACACTGCCAAGGTCTTGATCTCCATAATTTCAGCTTGTATTCCCTCAATCTCTACCATATGACGCAGCTCCTGCCGCACTTCTGCGAACTTAACACCTCCTTTTTCCATGGTAGCCCCATCACCCTGCATTTGTCTTACCGTGGCCATTAATTCGTCAGGAACAATATAAGTTCCTTCCAGTATCCTTTCCAACTCTTTCCCAATCTCTGGCCAACCGAGTTCTCTATCCATAATCTTGGCCACGGCATGTACTTCTCGAGTTGGAGTCAAAAATATTTCGCTCGTTACTCCCTCACACTCTTCCCGTATCCACATAACTCCAGTTCCGTTCACTGTAAATTCCTCGGTCTTGTATTTCGCACAGCTAATTTTTATGTGATCATCGCCCCTTGCAACAAATAGCCAAGCATTTGTATTGTGTAACTTCATCCAAAATGTCTTTTCCAGCTTGACCACCCTCAATTCACACTCGTGGATATCAACACTCTTTCCTACATACAGCCTTGCTTCGCACCCTTTTCCGTCTTCCATCTCATGTGTAATAACTCTCCCCACCCCAAATACTCGATTACCGATTACCTTACATTTACCTATGTCAATTTCCGTAAGTTGTACATATTCGCCTTCCCTTATAGCGGTGTATGGTGTAGTCGGCATTATAATCATCCCGTACCTTGACGCTGCTGACAGCATGGCGGGAAATGGGTAATGTTTGATCAATCTATATTTTGGTTTCAGCATCAACGGTACCCTCCAGATGTATATGATTTTTTTGTTATAAGCCCATACTTCTGCATCTATAATCGCCAGTAACGTTTTTATCCCGTCTGAATCCGTTTCGGTAGGAAGTTCCATCCCCTTACTGTCTTCCAAAATAACGCCGATGGCCCGCTAAATCCGACACCGACAATATCCCATTGTAATCCTGGTCTTCAGATACCATGAAGGAGGCGAGAAACATTCTTCTACTAGCAGACTCGCGCACTTCCAGCTCCCCTTCAAACTGATCCAAGTCGACCTCGGTTCCTTCATACCCTTTTTCAATGATGAATTCTTCTTGGGGCCTGAGTATTAATTCTTTATTTTCTGTTCTTGCTAAACTACTATTAACCCCCGCAAATTTAGATATTTCCTCATAATAACTCATCAGATCGGGTGTTGATTCCGCTGTCTTCAGCCTACACCAATCATTACTCTCTTCCACCTGGGTTCTTACTAGCTTAACTCGTTTTTCTATTTCCATGAGATGCTCCTTGCTCTTTACATGTTCCCTCAATTCGTCCAATCTCTTCACTAACCGTTCCGTCTCAGCTTCTTCCTCATGAATGTCTATGAATGTTATTATCTTCCACTCGTGCGAAAAGACTCTATACTCCCCGATATTCTCCGAATACAATCCTCGTTTATTGTCCAATCTTATCATCCTTCCTGTAGTCCCTTCTCCTGTCCTCACCGTGACACTGTAACCATCAAATTTAAAATCATAACCACCCTTCCCTCCTTTTTTTTTTTTTTTTTTTTTTTTTTCGAGAGAGAAAACGAAAGAAATTTCGAATAGAATAACTGGTCCTTAATTAATTTTTTTCTCGTTTTTTCTTATTTTAATTTGCAGTTTCTGAAACCGTCTTCTTTCTATTTTTACGTTCCTTTGACCTTTTCTTTCCCTTGCTTTTCAACGGTTCTTCTACCAACTGTAACAATAAATGTGTTACTGACGATAAAACTGCACCCACTAAATACAAACTCCAGCCGTATGCTCGATGCAAAATGTACCTATGTACTACCGTGTCGATTATTATTTTCAGCATTTTTATACTTATCATTATGACTATCAGGCCCGCACTTGCTGTTCCGAACATTAAAAATCCTCCCCCAAATTTATCCCATTGTTTCTTTGCATAACTTTCAATAATAGATTCATCCATAAACTGTGTCATTGATGTTCCTGTGCTACCGATAATTGTGCGGCCCGTTGCTCCTCTTACTATAGTGTTAACCAAAACTGGAGTTTCGATTGGTAGCATTAATCTATTCCTCAATTTTTCTAAATCCTTTTCTGTATATATCCCACTTGTTGCTAAATACTTTGTTTCCTCATAATCCCAAGTTGGTATGGTCGTTGGCTTTAAAATTTGTGGTTCCTTCGTATCTTCGAATCCCGGCCTCATAATGATTCAAGCCCCATCTACTTTGTATCCAACCGATAGTAACTGGTTGCAGTCTACAATAGTACCTTGTTTAATCAACATTCTTGATCTAGCCGTGACAAACCAGCTCTGATTTTGATAAGTCACCGGTAACTCCTGATAACATTCTTCTACTTTCTTTAACTGAACATCTACTGGTATACACTTAATTACGTAAGCTATTTCTCCTGCAACTGTTGCATAGTACCCTGGTCCTTTCATTATCGCATAGGCAAATTCCTCCGGCTTCAATCCTGACAACATCAGTGCGTTTAATATTACCTGTCGCTCCACTTCACAATTGTGCATCAATATATCTCTATACAAAGATCACATTCACCGTTTAATGTGTTTCTCTACATACACAAATTTCGAATTTATGTATGCAAATATATCAAGGTCTTGCGTCGAGATTGATTTTACTTTCGTTGTTTCCTCTCCTGGTTTGAGTACCCTAATTAATAATTTAGGATGTTCTGTTTGTATCAGAGTGTACCCACATATCTTCTTCTCCACCTTTTTCGCCAGGACAAATGTTATTTTTTCTGTATTGATTGTATAGATTTCCGGTTCTCCTTTTTCTCGGGACAATAACGTACCAGGTCCCTCGTACAAAATTATATGACTCTCTGTTTGACATGATTCTTCTCTTATGACTTCCCAAAATGCGTTACTTCCTGTCTGATCTATGCACCCTCCTTCAGCCCAGTCACATCTTGCTCCACTGCTAAGAACTACCCTATTGTTTGCACGCTCCACTGTGGCAAAGTAATTTCTGACCGTTATCTTAACGGTCGCCTCTACAATTACGTTATCCCAGGTGCCAAATGGATCACTATATTGCGTTCCCGCACACTTTCCATTCACCGTGTTAGTCCCTGCCAACATGATCGTTCTGTAATGCGTTGCATTTCTTGTTAATCCCTCCAATTCTGCATTATAGCCCATCTTAAGACTGCCAGTTTTATGTAGCCTCTTGCACTGTCTATATTCTAATTCCAAAATGTATTCTCTTCTTCCGTTTGTCACCACAAATGCATGGTACCAATCCCCACAGTATGTTACCACTCGATTTACTTCCACTCGACATTCAAATACTTCCGTATTGCCGAACTCTGCTAACTGGAGTAATTGAAGCGATACCGCCTTTTCCTCTGGATTTTTAAACTGTATGTCGCACTCGCCTACCTTATTTGCCGATATGGTAGTGACGTTCATAGATATACCTCCGCAATCGTACCCCAATAGTGCCTGTAGGGGTTGAGCCAACAAGATTATAGCGAGCAGCACCATTTTATTCTTGCGCTCCATCCTGTATCCAAACAAATGTTTTGTAAATTAGCAAAATTTCTACACTTCGCGATTTAATATATATATATTATAACGCAATAATTGTATACGCTATGCGATAAATTTTTGCGTTACAACTTCGTTCTCTGCCCTTAGCCTCCAGTCTCAATACGAATAGGGCGCCAGGTAATTTTTATCACTGGAATCACCAAACCAGTAAATCTTGAAAATTAGATAAATTTTTGATCTGTGGAATTATCTCGAAACGACGCAAACTAAATAAAACCAAAACTAAAACTTAACAAAATGCTCAGAACTCAAGCAAAAACCAAACACAGAGACTGGAAAATTAAAAACAGAGTTACGGTATGCCATGGTGTCGCTCAGTGTGTAGGTTTATGGAAAGAGGGAGTGGTCCGGGTTATATCATTCCAAATTCATGTAGATTATCAGTGGATTTGAAATTTTTTATTTAACAACAAATTACTCCAAAATCTCTATTTAACAATAAACAAAATACCGTAGCTTCGTACAAATAATTCTTCTCTATTACAAAATACTGAATCTAATAATACTAATAAAATTGATCTTAACAGAAGTAAGTTGTCATCTAACTGAGGCATATGAAAACCTTACAAACAAATTAATTAATTAATTAAGTAACTGGAGCCAGCCGATACTCGATTAGTATTCGGTGAACTAGACCAATAATGATAGATCCGATACTCTAGATCATTTACTTTGATCAAATGGTAAAACTAACATACATGGGTCTTATATTGACGTTAATCAGACGACAATTCGTCCAATAACTAAACGTGTTTCTTATAATTACTTTTATAAAATAATATTAACAACAAATTATGAACTTGACTCTAGACTGTAACAATATTCTCATAATTCTCTCAGATCTTAAATATTCTCTTTAATTGAACAGTAGTATGATATCTCAAGACTCTGACTCGAACTCAATTAATTATTAATAATTATAATAATTAGTTCATACCTGATTACTGATGAATTAAATATCAAGTAACGACTGACACTGTTTTCATAATACTCCTGTAACAATAATCTGAATCGGTAGCTTTCCGCAATGCCATGATACTCTAGCGCTATTTCTGCACACGTCTGCTCGCTTCGAGCGACCAGGGTCGAATCCCCGAATCCCTACTCCCCAAACTCAAACATTGTTGCCATTGTTACCAACTCTATACTTCACTCTATAACTCCAACTCAATATCAAATACTCAACAGGCAATAACTAAAGCGCACTCTATTGAGCATGGATATCCCAAAGTCGTTGCGCTCCTGGACTTGGTTTCAGTTGAGATCGCAGACCAAATTCCAAAATTTAAGTGACCGGCGGTTACCCTCAGCAGCACACTAGTCAAAACTGTCCACTGAGGCCTACCAACTAAACCCAAAACTCCAAAAATGACCAGAAATAGCGGCTTCCGCAGCGATAATGGTCACTGAATTATCGCTGACTCCTGCCAATCATAATAACAAAGAAACTGATCTCATGTACCTAATCCATAGTCCGTATTTTGGAGCGCTAGCATTTCAGCTAGACCTATGCAATCCACTGGAAGTCTCATAGGGATAGAACTAGGTTCTATCATCAGATGATACCGGGTGACTGATTCAAGTCCCACTCCACGGTAACACTGACTTGTTCACATACTCAATACACCCAAACTGTAAACTAAAACTCAAACTTTATCATTATCTCAAACTTTAATCTCAACCTATATTCCATATTAAATTTCCATAATTCTGATTCTAAATCTTTACTATACATTTTTCTTATCAGCAGCTCTATCTGTAGGCAGACGTTACTCTATATTGCACACCTCAAGCGCGAAAGCGCTGAGGGTGCTTTATGATCGCTCTAAATTTTTTGACTCATTCACTCACATTAAATTATCTCTAGACTTTTTCAATTACACTAAAATCGGTCAAATTTTATACTAACACAAAGACAATTTATTAAAGAATAATTTCGAACCAATATTAAGTCGATTAATTATTCCATCAATTAAATATAAATTATTTTAATCCCAGTGACACGAGTTGTCAATTGTCGTGTATGAAACTTAGTAAACCAAATAACTCTTGATAGGAATAATTGATCGGTCAAAATTTTTTTTTATTATCTTTGTATTTTTGATCACAAGAACCCTATTGAAAATTACTATCTAAATCCTTTTAGTTTAATTGTAATTAATTAGAATCGTAAAACTGATTATTTACGAAAAGTTAAGCGGCCATTTTTATTTTTACTATTGTTATTATTACAAAAGTAAATTTTTTTTTTCTTTTTTTCTCCCCATCAACTAGTGGTAGCAGCACTAGCGTAAAACAGTAGAATTGAAAGAAAAGAGCGACATCTACAACAAAAATGCGGGATATTCAGAAAAAATTTAAAAAAAAAAAAAAAAAAATTAAACTGGAATCAAGAAATAAAAAAATCAAATTATTGATTCAAAAGTTGAATAAAAATTCATAATAAAAAAAAAAAAAATAAAAGTAATGATTAAAAATAAAATGAGCGATTGAGGTGTGCAATTTTGGATTTTCCAACATTTTTTATTCTTAAACTATAACTAAAATCAAAAATCTGTATCAAAATCGTTAATTACTGTAAGCGAAACTATAAGTCTTGAGTTACCATGCTCGGAAATATAATACAATCAGTTGGTGCTTGTGACGTTAACCTTAATCCAAGCCTCGTACAAAAAATAACGTCACAATATATATATATATATATATATATATATATATATACTTGTTTTAGTTAATTTATTATTAACTTATCACTTTCACCCTCTGTTATATAACAAAATCAATTATTGCTATTAATCGTAACTGTGCATAATTCCATTGACCCATCTATTATCTAAAATTTATTTAGTACCTTATTATATTATACCGTATTATTTACCCCAAATTTTATTGTATTTTACTATCTATCTCAAAATTCCTGATCCCGTTTTCCTCATTCAAATGCTCTTTAAATAACTTTCGAAAGGGGAAAGGAAAGGAGAAAAGGAAGAGAGGGAAATCAAAATTGGAAGTCCGCACGAACCTGATTACTCAATGGAATCAATCCCTCTGATTCAATGTCCTGATTTTAATTGCTACAAATACCACTTTTTTCATTCTCGCCCGACGTTATTTTATTTCTACTTACAGTGTATTTTACAGGTAAGTGTCTTTGCTGTACCCCTTACAATATCCCTGACCTAATAGTGGTTCTTTTCAATTAAAAAAAAATTCTAACAAAACTCATCATTTCATCATTTTCCAGAAAAGAAAAAAAAATCTATATATTTTCCCTTTTTTCTTTAAAAGGTGTGCTACTCACAATTTACATGTATGCGTCTAATGTACATACAAAAATAGAAAGTGTGAGAATATATAATTAAAAAATTTGCTCTAAGTAAAAAAAAATTCTATAGTCATATTAAATTATTTTATTTCCCCCCGAAATCTAACAACCAATTCCTCTTGCCCTTTTTTTATTGATAACTTATTTGTAAGTTAAAATTTTATTAGACCAAAACCAAGAAATAGTTATATAAGTAACTTGCTCAAATTATTATTTCTGGTCTGGGGAGAGGAGAGAACAAAAAATTCACACAGTTTTACTAATGTCTATGTTTTTTTTTCAAAAAATAAAATAATTTAGGTAAAAGAACAAAAAATAAAATAATAAAAAAAAACCATCCTGATTTCCGTTTGGATTTCTTACGTAATTTTTCATACCTATAAAATACGATCTGTAATGTTAGATTAATATTCTTAAAATTTCATGATGATTTTTTTTTTTTTTTTGCGTACTCGATTTTTTTCTTTGGGGAGAAAAAAAATTTTATCTGGATATTAATTTCTCTTTCGATTCTCTATTCGCACGTGTGCATCTCGACAATCCGTCCATCGTTATCAGCCTCCTGAGCTGATGTTGCGTTTTTCGCGATATCTTTGCCTGCTCTCCATGTCTTTTACCATTGCAATCACTTGTTGTACTGAGTTAATTGTCCTAATACACTGGTGGAGTTACGCAAAAATTTTAACATGGATCAACCCCTTACCCTTGAACAATGCTGCGAGCGATTCGTCCCCGTCGACGTAAGTTACATTTTATTTTTCCTGTTTTTCCTAACTTGGTGATTTATTTTGAGTACAATGAAACCTAGCTTTTATAACGTATTTATTATTTTATATGCTCTCCAGGTCATTCTCCGTGTTTTCATTTATCTCCGAACCCGGACTTACGATCGACATCCTCCACAACGGGGTGTTTTCTTGTGTGACCAGGTCGACCAACTTATTCGTTCGTGCCTTCTTTCCGGTCAGCAGTATGAATTGTCCGGGTCAGTCATTCGAACACGGTTATTTTTCAATGCTCGAACACGACCACCGGGGGCTACACCTCGTCGAACTACCGAGTTCCAAGGTTTGCATCGCTTGTCATCTGACCTTGAAGTTATTGCAGTGAATAAGATTTTTAGCGAACAGTAAGTTTCAAAAGAAAATAAAAATAACATAGAGAGAAAGACAAAAGTAAAAATTTCAATTCGTCCTTTTTTTTGTGTTTTCCAGGGCCTCGATTTCCCGTCTCGCTGCGTTAGACGCAATCGATTAGTTAAAATCCTTATATATATTTTCTACTTTCCTTGCAAAAATGAAAATCTGTAAGGTTAAAAGAAAATAAGTTTCAGAGAAAAAATTTTTTTTCAACACAGACACTCGCTGTTTTTCCTTAACTTTTCTCTAAGGTTTTTAGGATGTGATAAATATTAACATAATTAAACAGTAAGTAATTAAATTATCAAAAAAATATTACTCTTAAGATTCATAGTTTGTAAAAAAAAAAATTCCAATTACGTCCTACGTCGCCCAAAATCCAAAAGCAGGTGATTCTTATAATTCCCTAAGTTTTTAACTCCAAGCCCTAGAATATTATGATTATAAGATAATTATAAGAGAATTAGTTGCGAGTTAACAAGCATTCAGAGATTCAACCATATTTTTATTTATATCCTGCTCTGAATTTAAAACAACACTGATTATCTTCCTAAATTTTTTATAATTTAAAGCCCGAAGATAGAATAATTGTTAGATAAATATTAGGTAACTAATATTTTTTTTTTTTTTTTTTTAAATATTTTTCCATAATAATTTTTATTATGGTTTACTAAAAATTTCATCCAAGTTAAATTCTACTCGCCTGAAGTGCCGCCGCGACGCTTATTATTTTCCTGAAATTTCTTCAATTCGAACTTAAAAGTACAAATGTTATAATATAATTATAGGGTAATTAATTCTGAACTAAAAATCATCTGAAAGTTTATCTCTATCATTTATAGTTTATTCAGAAAAAATTTTCGAAATCTATGCGTTGTTTAAACCCTGAAGTGAACACTTATCATTGTTCCTGGCTTTTTAATTTCAAATTTTGAGGTACAATAATTGTAATATAATTATAAGGTATTTTATTTTGAACTCAATTTTATTTAAAATTTTAATCCTATTGTTTATAGTTCATCTGAAAAAAAATTTATGTATGTTGAATTTCCATACTTCTTAAAATTTGAACCAAGTAATTATTATTTTTCCTAATTTTCCAATTTAAAATTCTAAGGCGTCATAATTGTAATATAATTATAGAGTACTTTATTTCAAACTAAATTTTATTTAAAATTTTAATCCTATTGTTTATAGTTTATCAAAAAAAAATGTATTCAAATTAAATTCTATGCTGCTAGAGTTCAAAAGCAAGCGCTTATTATTTCCCTTAACTTTTTAACCCGAATTTTTTTATGGTAAGGTAGTCATTTAACAAGAGTAAAGCAATTAAACATGGACTGTAACCTGCCGAAAATTTTTCGCAACTTCATAGTTCAGTAACACAAAAAAAAATTTTTTTTTTATATATTCAATATTCTGCGCTGTACAGTACTTGTATCACTACTCATGTAAAGCGGGGAGATTACTTATAAGACCGGTATTTATCAGGCAATGCCATTGATCGTTGGATCTTAGCGTACGTCAAAATATTCCTTCTCTTCCATCCGTCGGTCAAGAGATTTCCTCAATATTTTATCAATCCGTTCAATCTGCAATTTAAACGTATTCATTCGTGCTAATAATAATTAAATAATGCATTTCTATTTAATAATTTCATGATTATAAATTCGAGAAAAAAAAAATTTCTGCGACGATTTACAAAATTTAATTCCCAATTCAACCCTTACTATCTGGATCCTGATTTTCATTTACAATCCTTCGTGTGTTTTTTCTTTTTAATATTATGAATTTCATATTATTCCTATAGGAATTAATTTATTCACCAATCTGAGAGAGGAGAATAAATAAATGAGAAAAAAAAATATTTAATATCAACTAACCCTCACATTTTGTGAAAAAAAAATTTTTTTTTCATTTATAGTCAGTTCGTGTTGATAGAAATAAATACATTTCATGAAATTTATAGAAATGTTGTACCTGCTCCAGAATAAGAATGCCTCTTTCCTTTTTTATTTTCTTATATCCCTCATGTGCACATTAACAAATGACAAAAATTTACAATGACATATTATTATTGAATGAAAACTACTAATTAATAAAGTGGACAACTTTATATTTGTAGTGTTGTATATAAAAAAAAATGTTTGTATTTGATAATAATTTTAGGCAGCTAGGAATAACTGGCTCGCCTCTTTTTTTTTTTTTTTGTATCTTAACATACGTAAGATTATAACTAAGGCATCAAGGGATGTATTATTAAGGAGAAAAATTTATTTAACATAAAAACGTTTAATCCTTAATTTTCAGTCTCCAAGTTAATTAATAGTAATTAATTATAATTTATATAAAAAAAATATTTTATAAGGCCCTATTATTATTAAGATCAAGGAAAAAAAAAGAGAAAAGAAAAAAAAAATATTCTTTTTCTTTTTTTTCATTTGAATGAATAATATTCAGTAATAATATTTTCCTCCATTACATTTGCTCGTTCAAGTTCTTATGATCGAGACTCAAACTCCGTTGAATGGTCCTATTATCTTTTCCAAAACGTGTCATATTACTACATTCCGAAGTCAGAAAAATGACTTTATTCAAGCTCTGACTCTCATTGCCACTGTATTCGACAAAACTCACTTTTTTTTCGTCGTTTTTTTTTCTTTTATTTGAAGTGAACTGTGCTCCAAGTGTAACTTTTTTTTTTTATTTATATTTTTGTACTACTGACGAGTGCAGCGCAAAATATAAGGGTGCACTCGAGGTGTCAGATTTCAAGGAAAAGAAAAAGGAATTCCCCTTCTATACAAGGCAACTACTTTTGATATTTAGATCTTTATTACCTTTACCAAATAAATTTTTTCTTCTTTTCTCCGGGTCACAATTCAAAGTTAAAGTCAAAAGGATGACTTCGTTCGAGTTATATATTTTTTTTTAATAAAATCACATGTCTCCTTTCCCCCCTTTTTTTTCGTCAATTTAAAATTTGAAAAAAATTTTTTTTTTTTATATATATACCTTGAATAAAAAAAAATGTATCTAAAATACCCTTCCACCCTTCTTCTTTTTTTTTTTGACAAAATTTCTTTTAAAGTTAAAAAAAAGGAAAAAAAAATTTGTTTGTTTTTTTTTTTTTTCGTGACTATTTCCCAATACTCATAGCGAAAGAATTACAATTCCCAATGTTTTTTTCATTTTTTTTTTTTTTTTCCTATGTCGGGGTCACTTTCCACCGCTCTTGGCCCTGGACCTAATTGATGAAATCGAGAAGCTTACCGGCTTCCATCCCCCTGCCGTCCTGTCCGATCTGTATCACCATCTCGAGCGCGTAAGTGATCTCCGGACCAACCGCTATGCCTGCGCCCAAATTTCAATGGAGGAATACAACAGACCGTACCACTACGAGGGCGATCTTACCCCTGTCCAGGATCTACTATACCAGATCCAAGATCTGCTGGATAGCACGGCCTGAGTCGTCATTAGTTACCATTATTATCATCGCCTTTTTCTTATCATTTAAATATTCCTGTATTTATTTTATAATTTTCATTAATTTTTTTCTCTCTTTTTTTCATCAAATATACTATTTCTATCATTACTGGTGCTACTATCATTTATGTTGACAATAACAGCAGTAATAATCATAATAATAATCATATTCGAAATCTATAGTTCTATATTTGACTTAATTTTAACTTAAAATTGATTAATTTTAATAGCCTTCGAATATTTATAATAATTATATATTTTTTTGTAATAATCGCAATAATAACAACAATAATAATGCCAATGACAACAGCAATAATAACAATAATGACAATAAAATTAATATTTTCGGCATAGTTATTAATGTTTATATTATCATTATCACCCTCACCGTCACTACCACGATCAACACTATCATTATCACCATTGCTAATATTTATTACCATCATTAGTTATATGTTATTAAATATAAGTATTATTTAAATTTGCGTCTAACTTGTTTTATTCTGATTTTAATGGAATAAACTATCTTTCAATTGAATTGACTTTGACTCAAATGAAACTTTTTCTTAAATTTAAGTAAAATTATTTTAATCGATGAAATTTCTAACTTAAGTGTGACCCTTCTCTCTCTTTTCTTTTTTTTTTTTTTATCTAAAGAGAATACAGTCAACTGACCAGTTCCGACTTAAACGTGACTTGTTTTGCCGTCGAAAATATATAAAAAATAAAAGTTTTATAATTTTTAAAAAAAACTAAACAGTAGCGAAAAAGAGGCAACCTGAAAAAAAAGTTTTTCTATTTTTTTTGATCGTAAGGTGAGTTTCAAGGACAAAATTTTTTTCTATTACACTAGAAATTCAATTTTCGCTCAAAAAAAAAATAGTCAACTGTGTGTCTTCGCGCAGGCGCGACTGATATGACGAAAGTATATGAAAAAACATATATAAATGTACAAAAATTTAATTGCTTTTTTTTTTTTTTAATAATTATAATTAAACAAGGCCGAATTTGAATTCGAATTCTTCGGCCCTAAAAGAATCCTTCTTTTTTTTTTTGATACAAAATAATGGCTTTTTCTCGGGTTTTTGTGTTTACGGGTTACGGACACATTTTTCTACTGCTTGACGGGAAAATTCTATTTTACATTTTGATGTTTTTTTTTTTTTTTGTATTTGAATGCATCAAAAAAAATTACTCCTTATTAAATTCTCTGTCCGATGATGTGTAACTTAGTTAAGCTTCGTTCGATCTTAAAGCACTCTCTAATGATTCACGTTAAGAATCATGCAAAACAAACAACAAAAAAAAAATCCTAATGGCGCGAATTTAATTAGATGAACGAACGTCGTTTCATTTGGAACCTTCTAGTAATTGTAATTGTTATGACTATACATTGACTCGCTTGAATACATACAACTAGGCTTCGATCTCTTATAAACGGTCTCCTTATCTCATTATGGATGTCTCTTATTACCGAATTCCGAAGCAAGAGAATACTGACTCCATTCGAGCTCTGATCCTCGTTGTTGTCACATCTGGTCTATTTGCAATTGTAAAACCCGTGTTTTTGTGATCCCATTTCCGCGTCGTTGTGTCATTGGCTCTATTTCCGAATCTTGAAATTTTTGCCAGTTATCTAGACCGTAGATAATAACAAGATTGTATTCAGTGTGGTGTCTTGTATTGTGGTCCATCGCTCTGATTACTGCAGGTAAGGGTTACTTTAACATTATCTGATCTCCTCTTTTCTCTAACCAAAATATTCCTGCTCCCCCTTTTCCCGACTCTGACAGAATCACGTACATCCGTTTTCTCCTCATAAAAAGGATTTGTTTTCTTTCTTATAATTTTTTTTTTTTACCCCCTCCAAAAGCTTTTTTTTTTTTTTAAAGACAAAAATTCGACAATATAACACTCCCGCCTCCTTTTTTTCAGATTACCATCAGTGAAAACCAATCAAAAGCAAAAAAAAACATCATGCCGGATTTCGTTTCAATGAGTCTTTTCGACCGTCGCGTAGTTTGTCTCTCGGTGGATGTAAGTATTCCCTGCTTTTTCCTGGCTCCCGAGCCCGCTCTCTAACATATCCCTTTCTTTTTCTTTTTTTTTTTTTCAGGACACCCGGCGACTCGTGGCCGTCCTAGGATTTCTGTGCCAGGGCTTCTTTCCACCGTTAGTGGCCGTGGACTTTTTGGATGAAATGAACGACATCGCCGGTATTGCCGATATTCTCTTCGATCTCTATCATTTCTTGGAGGGTATCAATGAGGTGCGCGTTCAACAATATTCGCAGGCTCGGATTACTCTTGAGGAATATAATCGACCCTGTTATTACCCGGGTAACTTGGGCTCCGTCGAGAGTTTATTATATTCCATCTGGACTCTTTTACATTCCCTTGCTTAAACAATTATTATTTGCACCTAATTTATATATGATGATTATTTCTCTCCCTGCTTGTATGATTGTTCAAAAAAAAAATATTTAAGAAAAAAAAATAAATTTCCTCTTTTTTTTTACAATAATTACAATTTTTATCATTTATTATTTTTTCTTTGTGTGTTTTTTCTATTTTTTTCCTTAACAGAGTCACAGCGTGTCGGCAATTGGGTCCACGTGATTTACATGTGATACATATTATATATATTTTCTTGTGTTGTTTATTAAAACTACATATATCGTATAATTTCCTTGTAACTTTACTTTTATGGAAGATTACTTTGATCTATTAACTCATTCAATCACATCATTTTTAGATGAACATTCAAATATCGCAACTCATGCGCATGCGCTCTAGATTTGTCAGTATACTTCCGTTAGATTTCAATTCATAATAATTATTAAAATTTATTTATAAGATATTTTGGGGTAAAATATAGATATGATCCAGGTATTCTAGTAACAATATTTTAAATTGCAGAAAAATTTTGACATTTTTTTTTTTTTTATAATTTTACTCAACTCGGCCGATTTAATATTTATCTGTTTAACAAAACATGTCTTGTTGAAAATAAGTTTAAGTCAATTCTACCCAATAAATAATTAAATATCGACATTGTTTAATTGTTCCAAGTTTGCCTTGGCGAAATAAAATTAATGGGAACGAGTAAGTGTAAAGGAACGTAATCAATTATTTCATCATTTCTCCGCGTTATTTTATTTAACTTCATCCCCCACTATATGATTCCCTTATCTATTGTACCCATATCCTATTTCCAAATTCCTTTGACTCTATTCAGATCCAACTCACAACGCTGCCAGCAATAAGTATTGACAACTGCATCGATTGCGATCATAAATTTACGATACATGTATATATATAAAAAAAATTATTCATTCTTGGCGAATAAAATAATTTTAACAAAATTCTTGATCTTCAACGTCTTGCTCAGTGCTACAGTGATACCAGTTGGTGCAATAGTGTTTCCTTCATTGTGTAAAAAAAAATAATTTGTATTTAGTGCCAGTGTTGTATTTAATTATTCAGACCATTTTAGTGATTTGCTTTAAATTTGTGTTCCTATAGGTACGATATTTTGACATCAACGCTTCTTGTAAGGTAACAATTATCCTTTCATTGCTTTAAATTCTATAATGACCTAAAATTTTTCAAGAAATTTAGATGTCTTTAACATATCGCTCTTCCTACAATAACAAAAAAAATATTACCTTTCCCTTTTTCCTCTTTTTTTTTTCATTACCTTTTGTCAGCCCTTCCTCCACAATTTCAATAATTTCCTATTCTTCTAATTATCTTTCAAATAAACGAAAAGTCATCCATCTCTTCAACATACTGGAGAGAGAGAGAAAAAAAATTTACCCCTAATTTCCTAAAATTCTTTTCGACTTTCATTCCTCATTTACTAAGATATTATTCCCTTATCACATGATAAAAATTAATTATATATCTTTTCTTTACTCAAATAATTTCCTAAGCAAAATTTTACCGGCTTCTTTTTTCTTTTTTTTTTTATTTACCGTTCTCATAATATCGAATTTTCCTTAATAATTTAATCATTCGCCTCAAAATTTTAATTCTTATCAATTCGATTCGAGCAGGAACCTGTAACTGCCTAAATATAATTTACGCTTACATTTACTTTGTAATTTGACTGGCACCTATCCCCCATTACCTAGTTATTTTCCCCCCTCTTTTTCAAATGACCCCAAAAAAAAAAAATTTTATTCCTATATTTTTCTGACTACTCATTACAGCAGTATGTCGCATTTTATTTCGATGCGAGATTTCAACCATCGTGTGCTCCATCTTCCCAGAAGTGTAAGTATTTTATGTTTATCCTTATGTAGTTTTTTTTTTTTTTTTTGAACATACCTTTAAATATCTCTATTTCTTTTCAGATCCTCGAACAGCTTAGAGACATACTGTGGTATCTATGTCGAGCCCGCTTCCCACCGATTGTGGGTCTAACGTTCCTGGATGATATATCCAGCCTCACTGGGCTACAACTTTCAGTTATTGTTGAGGACCTTTTCACCAAACTTAATCGCGTAGTTGCAGTGCGGCGGAGGCAGTGGGTTCGGGCCCAGATTTCTTTGGAGGAGCGCCACCGCCCCTACCACTATCTAGGGGACCTGAGCCCTGCTCGAACCCTGTTAAACAACATTCAGGATCTACTGGATAGAACTGCTTAGTTTTTTTTTCGAACCCCCCCCCCCCTCTTTTTTTGACTAATTTGGTATCAAAAGAAAAAGATTTTTTCCATAAAGCGTCTCTAATTTCCTTATATTTAACCAAAAATTTTCTTGTACTAACAAAACAATAACAAAAAAAAATTAACGATATGTCTCTAGATTGATAATTGTAACAATTTTATTTATAACGATACAATTTATGCTTAGCTCGTTACCTATTATTATTAATTAATTAATTGTTTTATAATATAATTATTGTTCTCTTTTTTCTTTCAAAAAGATTCATAGTTTATACTTTTCTCGTTTTGCCTAATTAACATCTTACTTACTATAACCGTCCCAATCGCATCTGTTCGCATGCTGCGACAAAAATAATGAGCTTAACAAGGGAAGAAGATCTGGTTAACTCGCCAATCTCAAAAATGTAGTTTCCTCTGACTCGATTTATTAAGTTCGTTATTGACAATTATTCATTTGTAAGGTTGGTTCCTTTTTTTTTTTCAATGTGAGTGATTTACACCTATACTACAATATCATTTTTCTTTATTCAACTATATAATCATTACCTTAATTTGCTAATATACCTACGTTATAGGTGCGAATAACACCTATTTCCGGCACGCATTGACTCCAATTAAAAGGGAGGAAAATATGGGTTCACGAATGAGAAATTAAGAGAGACATCAACAACTAACCAAACCTAATGGAGAAAGAAAAAAGATGACTGGGGAAAAAAAAGGATGAAATTTTAGGCTGTATGGCGAAGGAAAAGGTGAAAGAGATAAAATTCCGCAAGATCGGTAAGTTATTTAATTTTCTCTTTTCCAGATTAACTTAATCATACAAAAAAAAATACATTTTATTTAGATGAGTTAAACTGTAGTCACCCGTCAACTCTGAAACCGTGTGCATCGAGGATAACCAGACTGCAACGTTACTCTGTTCACAAATAACCGTATACTAGGTAATTAATTATTATTACTACTTACCACTATCATTTTACATCCATCTTCATAATAATTTTATCTTTATAATTATATAATTCTTTACTTCCCTTTACCTCAACGCTTATTTTTTTTTTTTTTTTTTGCATAAAATGAATCTTTTATTTATACTTACACTCCTTTTCTTATTTATTCCCCACTCGATTTTATTAGATATCCCGTGGAATTATGCACAGTTATTCGTAATTTATATTCTTAACAAATAATGCTACAATTTTCATTCTAGATTTATTATTATCACTTATTGATTAATTCCTCGAGCCAGAGAAAGAATTTATCGAAGTTTCAAGTATATGATCTGAAGCCATGCAATAGGAAGTAGCAGAAAGTAATAGTAGAAGAATAGGTTACTGGTACCGGGTTTTCATGCAATGAAATATTTAAATTCTTCCTCCCACTCTCTTTATTCTAGCTTTACTTGTTATACTTACAACGAAAGAGAGAAAAAAAAATCAGAGGGTGAAATTCAAGTTAATTATATTCTTTATTAGTTTGTACGCAACTATTAATACATTCGATAATCATGTTCCATTATTATATTTTTTTTTTGCTCATTCACGTATTTACGACTATTGCTTTTAATTTTCACTTCTTTTTCTAGATTTAAAATTATTCGTCCATGCGCGTCATCTTAATGAGCTCCTCATTATTAATACTACTAACGATTTCATCCAGCACATACTTCGGCAAATCTTCTAATGGCATCTTGCTGTTTCTTGTAGCATTATTTAGTACTCGCATAGCCCTTTCGATAAGCTTTTCCCTGTATCTTGCCGCCGTGACCTTTTCCAACATGTCATTCCCATAGTAACCGATCTTCCCTCGTTGAAGCTTCCGGACAAAATCCCTATGTCTTATAAATCGCCTCATACTTTCTGTTGATGCCTTCCACACGTCGATAGGTGTCACTTCTCTTTTTCCTTGACGTATTAATACAATTTTCTTCATTCCCTCCACTTCTTTTCTACATTTTACTTCATATTCCTCTTCATTTTGCTTCAAATACAACAACTCCCGCTCCAAATCCTGGTTTATTATATCTCCCATAACTCTTTTTCTTATGAGGAACTGTCTTATTATCGAATGCGTCCAACTAACGTGTCCCTCAGTGACTGACGATATTTCATCCGGCTCTTTTTCATGTCCTGCAGGCAAATCATCGTCTTGTCGCGCGTATCTGCAATATTGTACCACGTATCTTCCCTTTTTATTTTTTAAATTAACATTTGCCCCATTTTCTAGTAGTATTGTTACAATCTCATCATATCCTCTTGCTCCTGCACGGTGCAATGGTGTTGCTCCTTCTTTAGTCGTCTGCTGATTGACATTGGCTCCAAATTTTATTAGCATTTCCGTTATTTCCATCTTCCTTATATGATCTGGACTATACAAATTGTTTCCTTCATAACGACGAGCTAGAATTTTCTTAAATATCATGAACAGTGGTGTCATTCCATGGCAATCCCTATGATTTACTCTAGCCCCTTGTTTTAATAATGCATTTACTTTTTCCGATTGCCCATACTCCACTGCGTAGAATAATGGTGTTCTTCCTTTTTCATCTTCAATGTCCATATTCACATTATGTTCAGTAAACAAATCAAATATTTCCATATACCCTTGTCGCACATTCAGATGCACAGCTGCGACTCCTTCACGATTTCTCGCCTCTACCTCGACTCCATTCTGCAGCATGTATTCCATTATTCCTACCAGTCTTGCCCTGTTTGCTTCTGTTTCCTGTCCAACAGCGATGACGAGCTGATGTATCGGTCGATTTCCACTGTCGTCATTATCTGCATTGATATTTACACCTCGGGCAATGAGTAACCATGCTAATTCCGTGTTTGAATATTTTAAGATTCTGCATAATGGAACTATGGAGTTTGCGTGACTTGGTCCATTTATATCCGCGTTCTGCACAATGAGAGCCTGCACCGCTCCTTTCTTTTTCCTTAGCAGTGCCTTTATAATGAGCGCATATCCTTCCCTCCATTCTGGTACGTATAACAACCCGTATCGCCTTATTACTGCTGTCACCTCGTCGTTCCTGTTCGTATCTATCGCCTCGTTCATCAGCCGTTTTGCTTCTTCATACTCCATCTTCCCTCTTCTTTATTTATCTGCCAACAGAGTAATTTCATTATTGTCTTATTGCATCTCCAACTGTGGGTCTGCCGAATCAGACTCGGAAGCAATATGCGCAAGTTTAATCTTATCCTGATGAACTACACGATTTCTTCCTTTTACGATTAATTCGACGTTTTTATTGTCAAATATTCTGACTATGTCATACGGGCCGTCATAATGATCTTTCATTTTATCCGCTCTCGGTTCTTTCAACAGCCACGCCCAGTTGCCGACTTCAAAAATTCTTTCCTTTGTGTTTCTGTCGTAATATTTCTTTGATCTCTTCTTAGCTTTTTCCAAATTTTCTTTCAATAACTTACGAGCTGTTTCCAGCGTGTCTACCAATTCATTCAAGTGATCATGGTACAATCTCCCACCTGTCGTTCCTTTTCATGAAAATTCAGATGGCACTGACGCGGGTCGTCCAAAAACGAGTTCGTGTGGAGTATAATTTGTCGCCTCGTGTACTCCCGTGTTGTATGAAAACATCGCAAAATCAAGCCATTCATCCCATTCTCGATATTTGTCTATAAAAGCTCTCAGATACTCCGTAAGAGAGTGGTGGCTCCTCTCAATTGATCCATTAGACTGCGGATGATAAGCTGTTGTATTTAAATGTCTTATTCGAATCAAATTACATAAGCACTGTATCATATCACTCATAAAATTCGTTCCTTGATCCGTCAGAATCGCTCTTGGTGCCCCAAACAAACAAATCACTTTTCCTGCCAACGCTTTTGCTACATCTTCGGCTTCTTGTTGTCTGAGTGGAATTGCTATCCCGAATTTTGTTAATAAATCCTGCACAGTTAAAATATATTTATAACCCCGTCGCGTCTCTTCTCGTGGCCCATAAATATCCATGGAGATTTTTTCGAACGCTGTCTCTGGCGGATCAGTAATTATCATCAGCTTCTTAGGTTTTACACGCACTAATTTTCGTTGCTGACAAATAAAACAATTCTTTACCAAATTCCTTACATCTTGTTGCATCGTTCTCCAATAAAATCGAGTTCTTATTCAGCGATATGTTTTTGTCATTCCTTTGTGTCCTCCAACCGCGTAAGTATGATACTCTCTCATTAATGACTTTCTGTTAATGGCTTTGGGTACCTCTAGTTTTCTACCGCACACTGTTATTCTTATATCCTGTTCCTTTACAATCTCACGTAACTTTCCAATGTAATAATCTTGTAGTGCTTTATTCAAATGTTCACTTCCCGCCGGGACTCTCAATGTCTTATACCCTTCTCGCTTAATCAATATTTCCAATGACACCATAATCATATCTATTATTTTCTCTGATGTACGACCACCAGCATCCAATGTATAGACCAATCCCAATCCGTGTCTCTTCCTTTTATTTATTATTAAAATATCGCCCTGTTCCAGTTGAGTTCCTTGTAGATTTGTTATATTTTTCCACTTCATCTCGAGCAACACATCCGTTAAGTTCGCATTTACATCCCCATTGGCTGGTGCAAAGAAAGCAAAATTGTCATTGACGTCTGTTACATGCTGTTTTGTGTGTATTAATTTTGGTTTTTCTTCCGGATTTGCGCAATGCCCATCCGGTGTATCTAATTCCATCAATGAGTCCCCCGAATCTGAATCCAAATCTGTAGTCGTTAACACACGTGCTTCTTGCTTCAAAATCCTTTGACAACAGGAATCGCCATGGTTCGTTGCCATTATTGTCATCTTCCTCATCAAAATTCTCTCGGTATTCAAGTCCCGTGTCCTCTTGCTCCATCGGTACTTCTATATTTCCTTCCAACTCGTGTTGTGTCAACTTGAGCTTCTGCACCTCAATTATTTCGTCTTTTATTTTCTTTTTCACGTTTTTCTTAACAGCTGATGGTGTCTTGATTTTTTCTTTTGCCGTTACCCCGCTCTTTTTTAATCGTTGTTGTCTCTCGGTTTCCTGCCCCGTTTTTTTATCTTCTTTCGCTTGCTGTATTCTCTCCTTCATTTTTGCTTTATATTTGCTTCGTTGTGGACGACTGCTGGCAATCTGTGGCTCCGCTCCAGGTTCCGACGCTGATTCGGACGGCACGTAATACTCCCCACTTCCATCACTTGCCATTCCTCGTGGTGACTCACTATCACTGAGGGGAACTCGTACCACCTTTTTGGGTCGCGACTTACTTCCCCTCGGACGTCCCCTTCGTCGCACTTTTTTTTCCTGTTGTGTACCCGACGGGCCCGGATTCTGAGTAGCCACGACTGGACTTGTCTTATCATTTCCTTTCGTTCCATTGTCAGTCATCATCTCGATATCAGATTCTCCCGATGATGTATTATCTTGATGGTCGTCTGCTCTTCTTAATTTCTTCTTTAAATTTTTTACCTTTCCTCTCTGCCCTCTTCCATCAGCTGATGAGTGCGTTACTGATGTGTCCTCGCTCTCTCTTTTGCCAACATTTACTTCCACCATCTCCAATAGTTCACCGTTTTCGTTTCTCACCGGATTTCGCGATAAAGCATCTGCATTTGTGTTACTCTTGCCTGGTCGGTGGGTAACTTCATACTCATATTCTTCTAATCGATTTACCCATCGCCGAATGTGCTCTCCAGGGCTTTTGGTAGACTTGAGCCACTGCAACGGCTGATGGTCGGTAACCAACGTAAATTTCTTACCAAAAATATACGGTCTAAACGTGTCGACAGCATACATAATAGCCAATAGTTCTTTCTTGGTCACCGTGTAATTTCTTTCTGTTTTTGACAAAGCTCGAGAAGCATAACTTATCGCTCTATCTTCTCCAAGTTTCCCCTGGCTTAATACCGCGCCCAAGGCAAAATCTGACGCATCTGTAGCGACGATGAACGGTAATTCGAAGTTTGGATACTGCAACATTACATCCCCACACAATTCTTCTTTCAATATCTTAAATGATTTTTCTTGCGATTCGCCCCATGTAAAAATAGCGTCTCTTTTCAGTAAATCAGTTAAAGGTTTTGCCTTGCTTGCAAAATTCCGAATGAATCTTTTGTAATATCCCGCAAGGTCAAGAAATTCTTGTACTTTCTTCTCGTCCGTTGGTCTCTTGAATTTTTCAACCTCTTCCACTTCAGCTGGATTCGGTTTTACTCCTTCCGCGCTGATTATATGTCCCAAATACGCAACTTCCCGCCGTAAAAATTCACACTTTGCTGGCTTTAATCTTAATCCCACTTTTTGAAGTCTATCAACAAATTGAAAATATTTTTGACAATGCTCCTCTAATGTTCTTGCATATATTACTGCGTCGTCGACATAAAAAAAATCATATTACACCCTGCAGTCCGGACAATACATTTTCCATCGTACCTTGAAACGTCGGTGGACCTCCTTTCAAACTCATCGCCATCCTTTTAAACTGATAATGCCCCATCGCCAATTCCTCCGCCAATGGTATCTGATAAAATCCCGAGTCGAGGTCAAATACAGAAAAATATACAGCATCACCAATTTGGTCCAAAATAACTCGGATATCTGACAACGGATACGAGTTTGGTACTGTTTTGTCATTTAACCTTCGAAAATCGATTACCAACCTCCAATCTTTAGTTCCGTCGGCTTTCGGTTTCTTAGGGACGATCCATACTGGTGAACTGTACGCCGAATCCGATGGTTCAATTATATTAGCATCAATCATTCCTTGTATTCGATTTTTTAATACGTCCTTCAAATGATGTGGCATGCGATACTGCTTGATATTAATCGGGTTGTCGTCCTTTGTTCTTATCCGATGAGGTGGAACATTTGCTGCCTCCAGTAGTTCACCGGGTAATATGTAAACTCTTGGCTCATATTCAATGTTCCGTCGCACCGTATTTAGCTCTTCCTCATCCAGATGTGTTACCGATATTAAATTTAGTGCCTGCTCTGCCCGTTCCGCTGTATTTTCTTGCTTCTGTTCCGTGTTTTGAATTAACTTCACTTCTGCCTCGGCCGTTATTTCCTCAAAAGATTCAACTTCGACGTACGGTATCGCGAAATCATGCTCTTTTTCCGTGGCGTTAAATGCATACATCCGCGCTGCTCCTTGATGGATTGACATTATAGCTTCTCCCAAATATATCCCTGGTGCAATATCACACCGAGGGATGTATCCTTCCGAAACATTATTCATAACTCTTACTTCTATCATTTTTACACACTTTCTCGGAATTCTTATAATGTCCTCCAAAAAGTCGTATTTCTTATTATTAATTAAAACTGTTTTATTACCAAAATCGATTTGCGAATTTTGTGCCAAAAAGAACGGCTGGCCCAATATACCATCTTCTTTTATATTAAATTCTTCTCCCATGACATCAAACAGCACCCGTTGACCTATCTCCAGCTCAGCTTGGCCCGAAGTCGTTATAGCATCGGATGTTATGCTTTTTATCAGTGTTCTTTTTGTACTGTCAATTTTTGTTCTTAATTCCAGAGAATCTCGCCGTATTAAATTTATCTCTGCACCCGTATCAATAAGGAAGATACCTCTTCCTCCAAGTACTTTATCAGCCCTTAATTTTACACATATGTGTGTAGCGCCCACTAATTTAACAGATTTTACTCTTTCCTCTTCATTTATCCGCTCCTTAATCGTTTCTTCTCAGTTGGCCGTTTCGACGGAGCGTGTCATCGCACCAGCCCTTCCTAGTTTAAAGGCCGTGCGTTTGGGCCCCTGTTGGACATCTGCTTTTCCCGGTTCTGCTGATTAGTTCCTCGTGATCCATCCCATCTATTGTCATAATTACCAGGTAAACTATTTCTAAGCCGCTGTGTTTCGAATGCATTTGTCACCATTGCACCTGAGTTACCATAATTACTGTACCGCCTGTTAAAATTGCCTTGAACTTCCTGACCTCTGCCTCTGCCGTAGTAACCATTACTTCCATAATTTCCTCATTGATTTCCATAATTGCTTCCATTTTGATACCCATTATAATTGTTGCCCTTTGCCCATATCCATAATTACCATTACTCTGCCAATTATTACCGTTTCCTCTATAATTATATCTTCCACTCCCTCTATATCTATCGTTTTGTACATAATACCGCTCCTGCTGCTGTGGAACTCTTCCCCGGAATTCCTGCTGATTCGTCAGTGCCCAAGCATTTTGTTACACTTTCATTATCCTCTTGAATCATTCCCGCTAATCGATGTATTATCGCATGAAATGTTTCCGTCCTGCCAAAATTTTGACGCAGTTTCTCGATTACTTGATTGACGTTCGTCACCTTCCTTAAAAATGTACGCATAATGCTTAAAACCAATCCTTTGAATCGCGTCAAGAATTCAAAAATAAATACCGGATCATCATCAGGTTTCAACCGCGTCGCACTGTACTCGATAGCATCAATTAATGCTTCCACATCACCCTCTCCCGTAAAAACCGGTATGTGCCGCATTAACGATATTATTTTTTTTAACTGAACCTCTTCAGTCTCCGCCATGGTTCTTACCGGGTTTGCGCCTGAGGACGTACCAGGGCAATTTGAATTACCGTTAGTTAATAAATTATTATTAGTTTCCTCCCGACTCTTTTCAAAAATGTCCACTAATTCCCCAATATTTTTTATGTCAGTCTCGTACGAACAGTCTTCAACCGATTCTTTTGAACTTACGGAGCCAGACGGGAAGTCACTTGGATTATCTAACCGCCAGTTAGTCCATTACTCCCGCTGGTCCAGTTTACTATCACCGTTGAAAGACTCAATTTTTACTACTCACATAGACACCATGATGAATAATGTTACTGCTGTCAGCATTCCCGTCTGTTGACTTTGATTTCCTCTCAGACTGCTGTCGTATCCGACTCCTGGCAACGGCTTCTCCCCTCGGCGGCGCTACAGATCACTATTTCCTTTCTTCTTTTTTCTATTTGTTAACTTTCCTTTTTATCACTTATTCCACTTTTTATTCTTCGTTTTTCTTCTACTCACTTATCTATTTATTATCACTCATCACTGGCGGGGCTGCTTTGACATAAAATTTCCACACTCAAACCGGCTGCACTCATTTAAAGGATTTTACAGTTCATTCAGCAGTTTCCCAGTAACTTTAAATTTTGGCACTTAATTAAACAACTCTCTACAAATTTTCAATATTTCTTAGTATTTCACTATTAAATTCTATAATCTTCAATATTCCTTCAATAATTCACAATTCAATTCAATATGCTTCCAATATTCTTCAGTATTTCTTCAATAATTCGCAATACAATTCAATATTCTTCAATAATTCACAATTCAATTCAGTGTTCTTCAGTATTTCTTCAATAATTCACAATTCAACTCAATATTCTTCAGTAATTCACAATATAATTCAATAATCTTCAGTATTTCTTTAATAATTCACAATTCAATTCAATATTCTCTAGTAATGAACAATATAATTAAATAATCTTCAGTATTTCTTCAATAATTCACAATTTAACTCAATATTCTTCAGTAATGAACAATATAATTCAATAATCCACAGTATTTCTTCAATAATTCACAATTCAACTTAATATTCTTCAGTAATTCACAATATAATTCAATAATCTTGAATATTTCACAGTATCATTCACTAATTTTTCAATAATTCTCAATTCAATTCACTTTTTCTTCAATTTTTCACGATTCAATTCATTTATTTTCCATATTATTATTTCAATTTAATATTTTTCCATAAATCTTCAATGTATTATATTCAATATGTGCACTTTCCTTACTATCTCACAATACCAGTCACTAATTGATTCATCGGGGAAAAGATTTAGAATCTCAGTCTCACAGTTTCCTGTCGCGTTGACTGGGCACTCACCACTAAAATTCCCGAAAATTCACTTCACTCACCTAACTTCGCTGGGCGAAATTATTTCGAATTAATAACACAACAAAATCTAGAGTAAAACAAATTAATTACAATTACTATATTTATTAAATAAATTGTAATAAATTTCTGTTTTACTCTAAATTTTGTTTTGTTATTAATTCAAAATAATATTGGATTCAATAATTTTCGGTGAATAATAAAAAATATTGAGTTAATTAATTGATAAGTTAAAATAAGAAATTTTTTTCTGTTATTAATTGATTAATTATTTTCTTCCTCCTCTTCGGCCCTCTGTAACTTCGTTCCTGTTGAGTTTAGAAAAAAAATAGACATGGACAATTTTGTAGAGAATTAAATTTCCTATAAGATAGTTAAAAGCAAAATTGAAAAAAAAATTTTCTTCGTGTCGTTATTTTAAAAATAAAAAAAAAAAATTTTCCCATGTTATTTAAATGGGAAAGGAGACCCCCCTTTGCACCAGCTCAATTTTTGAGATATTGAGCTCAAACTTTAGGAGATTTTTTTTTTTTATAGTGAAGAAACTTAAAAGATCGGTCCAATCGAAAAAAAATTAAAATAAACTTATTTTGACACAGTCTAATGTATATATATATATATATATATATACATATATATATATATATATATATATATATATATATATATATAGTACATAATATGACAATTTTTATTTTTTTGATGACGATTGAAAGATCGGAAGGGTATCTTAAAATATGGTGACAGTTAAAATTTGAGCTATTAATATTGATATTTAGAGGTGGCTATTGATAATTTTCGATTTTTCATTTAGTAACATGGTAAAAAATACATAACTTTCGAAAAAATCAAGATACGAAAAACCTCTCCTGAAACATTTTGTAGCAAATTTACTGATCTACAAAACAAGTCTTTTATGATTTTTGCATAAATTCAACCATTCACAAGATATTCTACGTCATAGATTAATAAAATTCAAAGAACTTGTTTTTGCTCGTTGTGAATTTTATACCATATCAACTAATGAGAATTCAGAAATTTTCGATATAGTTTTTTTATAGGAAATTGAATGCTCTACAATAAAAGTCACTTATCATTTTTTGATAAATCCATCTGTTCGAAAGTTATGAGAGCTCGAAGTAAAGTTGGAGACCTTTTTACTTTTCCGGCGATACTATCGGGCTAATCATAAAATGTCATAGAAACTTTTTTGTAGGCAATTCTATTTCTTACAAATTACTTCTGATAAATTTTTTTTGAATTCGGCATTTTCTTCTAGTTATTTCCATTTTAATGCCAAGCTCCTAAAAAAAGTGTTCTGATCGATTTTAAGAGCTCGAAATTAAAATGGAAATAACTAGAAGAGAATGCCGAACTCAAAAAAAACTTATCAGAGATAATTTGTAGGAAATAAAATTGCCTACAACAACAATAAAATGATATTTTATGATTAGTCCGATAGTTTCACCGGAAGAGTAAAAAGATCTCGAAATTTACTCTAACTTGACTTTAGGCTCCAATAACTTTTGAACAGATGGATTTATAAAAAAATGATAAGAGACTTTTTTTGTAGAGCATTCAATTTCCTATAAAAAAGCAATGTTGAGAATTTCTGAATTCTCATTAGTTGACATGATATAAAATTCAGAACGAGCAAAAACAAGTTCTTTAAATTTTATTAAACTTTGACGTTGGATATCTTGTGCATGGTTGAATTTATGCAAAAATCATAAGAGACCTTTTTTGTAGATCAGTGAATTTGCTACAAAATGTTTAAAAAGAGGTTTATTGTATCTTGATTTTTTTGAAAGTTATGTATTTTTTACCATGTTACTAAATGAAAAATCGAAAATTATCGATAGCCACCTCTAAATATCAATACTAAGAACTTAAATTTTAATTGTCACCATATTTTAAGATACCCATTCGATTTTTCAATGTTCATCAAAAAAATAAAAATAGTCTCCTAATTTGAAACAGTCTAATATGTATGGGGTATTCCACGCCAAATCGACCACTTTTGACCCCAACCCCTTTCGATTTGGCTGAAAATTTTCTTTCCCTTTCTACCCCATTAAAATCATTTTTCAGGAAATTTTCAAATTTTTTTACCCAACCAAAAAAAAGTTATGATTTTTTCAAAAATAAGGCTTTTATTTTTTTAAATAGCTATAACTTCTTCCAAAATTGAGTGATGGGGACGTTTTTTATTTTCAAAATTTTTGTTTTTGAATGTACTTTTCAGAAAAAAATACAAGAAGATTTTAAGATAATAAACTCTATGAAATTTTCGGCTTTTTTGAGAAAAACCGCCATTCCGTTAAAGTTCGCCATTTTTTATTTTTTTTTAATTTTTCAAAAAAAACTTCAATTAATTCTACAATTTTTCCCGCCAATCCGAGAGTGGGCCGACTTTTCCTCCTATTTTTATTTATCAATTGAAAAAAAAAATTTTGCTCAGTTGGGCTCATTTTACAAAACATCACTCTGGTAATTTTTGAGAGTTTATCAACGGCTTCAGAGTTTGAAAAATTGAGATGAAAATAATTAATTGAAACTGGTAATCCTCGAGAGAATTTGGACTTTTTTAAAAAAAGTGAGAAAAAAATAGAAGATACCTATAAATAATTGTATTGTAATTTTTTTTTGAAAACTCCACCTGAAAACGAAGAAAATGAAAAAAAACGAGTGAGCCTCACAGACATAAGGTCACAATAGAAGTGAAACTTTTTTAATAATTAAGTCGGTTTAAATGAATGAATACATTAATATTAAATATAAATATAATATATATAATATTGGCCATTACATCTTGTCGGATAGTATAGCATCGGATAAAAAGAAATCTCGGAAAATAAAACTTATGTATAATTAGTTTTCTACTAAATGTAAAAATTTAAAAAACAATGAATTGTAAGATGAAAAATCAATATTTCAAAATATATTTATGTTAATTAACCCGAGTCGAAATATTCAACGTAAATTCAACGTTTTCAACGTTTTAAACGTGAATTCAACGTTTTCAACGTAAATTCAACGTTTTCAACGTAAATTCAACGTTTTCAACGTTTTGAACTTGAATTGAACATTCTGGACAGTGACTAGCCTATGAGAAAGAAAAGAGATCGGGAAAAGAAAGCACTGAGCTCTATCACAAAGTTTTCCAGATTAATTATCAAAAAGATGAGTAGTATCCTAAAGGTCTTTCTCTAGAACACAATCTACGATGCTGTCATTTAATCCAAGAACATTAAATTGAAGACTGACACTGCCATAAGATTGCCCGATCGAAAATGATCTTAAATTATTATAATTGAGTATAAATTATATTATAATAATTTGAAATCATTTTTGATCGGGCAATCTTATAGCAGTGTCAGTCTTCAATTTAATGTTCTTGGATTAAGTAACAGCATCATAGATTGTGTTCTAGAGAAAGACCTTGAGGGTACTACGTATCTTTTTGATAATTAGTCTGGAAAACTTCGCGATAGAGCTCAGTGCTTTCTTTTTCCGATCTCGTTTCTTTCTCATAGGCCGGTCACTATCCAAAATGTTCAATTCAAGTTCAAAACGTTGAAAACGTTGAATTTACGTTGAAAACGTTGAATTTACGCTGAAAACGTTGAATTTACGTTAAAAACGTTGAATTTACGTTAAATATTTCGACTCGGGAAGTGTAAAATTATAAATATGAATTGTAAAATGACCGATTAAAAAAAAGCCTCAATAAAAAAAAATCTCTTGATTTGTAAACTACTAAAAAAAAACATGGTCCCTATTTAAAAATTTGTAAATAATTCTAGTGTATATTTGTAAATATTTATAATTAAAAAGAACTAAATTAAAAAGTTGATAAAAAGTAATTACTATAAATAAAGATATACCTCCAAATAAATTACTGTAAAAAATTAAATTTCAATGAATAGAAACATAAATAATTTTAAAAATTGTAATTATAAAAGTATAAAATCATTTAAATATACTTAAAATATTTTCTTTAATTGAATAAATGAAAGTATATAATTTTAAAGAGAACAACAAAAAAATTACTATGAAAAAAAAAATTCTAAAAACAAACATTTGCATAACTAAACATGTATATAAAAAAATTATGTTAAATAAACATCTCTATAAATAAAATTTCTATAAAAAATTAACTGTTTTTGAACATCTCTATAAAATATGATAATATCTATAATCAAATTTGATTCGATATTATATTTAATAGAGATTTTCAAAAACAATTAATTTTTTAGATATTTTATTTATCGAGATGTTCATTTTTACTTAATTTTCTTATATACATGTTTAGTTATGCGAATGTTTATTATTAGAATTTGTATTTTTATAGTAATTTTTTTTAGTTCTCTTTAAAATTACATACTTTCGTTTATTTATTTAATTTAAGAAAATATTTTAAGTATCTTTAAATGATTATATACCTTTATAATTACAGTTATTTTTAATTTCTTATGTTTTTATTTATTGCAATTAAATTTTATACAGTAATTTATATGGAGGTATATCTTAATTTATAGAAATTACTGTTTATTAACTTTTTAATTTAGTGCTTTTTAATTATATATATTTTCAAGTACACACAAAAATTCTTTACAAATTTTTAAATACTGACCATATTTTTTTTAGTAACTTATTTTACAATACATATCAATAATTTTACATTCAATTAATATGCATATATTTTTACATTTCGTAGAAAACTAGTTATACATATTTTGATTTTCAGAGATTTTTTTTCCCCGAAGCTATACTAACCGACAAGACCTAATGGCCAATATCATATATATATATATATATTAGACTGTTTCAAATTAGTGGTCTATTTTTATTTTTTTGATGAACATTGAAAAATCGAATGGGTATCTTAAAATATGGTGACAGTTAAAATTTGAGCTCTTAATATTGGTATTTAGAGGTGGCTATTGATAATTTTCGATTTTTCATTTAGTAACATGGTAAAAAATACATAACTTCCAAGAAAGTCAAGATACAAAAAATCTCTTTTTGAACATTTTGTAGAAAATTTACTGATCTACAAAAAAGGTCTTTTATGATTTTTGCATAAATTCAACCATTCACAAGATATCCGACGTCAAAGTTTAATAAAATTCAAAGAACTTGTTTTTGCTCGTTCTGAATTTTATACCTTGTCAACTAATAGGAATTGAGAAGCTCTCAATACAGGTTCTTGTAGGAAATTGAATGCTCTAAAAAAAAAGTCTCTTATCTTTTTTTTATAAATCCATATGTTCAAAAGTTATTGGAGCTTGAAGTCAAGTTAGAGTAAATTTCGAGATCTTTTTACTTTTTCGGCGAAACTATTGAACTGATCGTAAAATATAATAGATACTTTTTTGTAGGCAATTTTATTTCCTACAAATTATCTCTGATTAATTTTTTTTGAATTCGGCATTCTCTTCTACTTATTTCCATTTTAACGTCGAGCTCTTAAAATCGATCAGAACACTTTTTTTAGGAGCTTGGCATTAAAATAGAAATAACTAAAAGAGAATGCAGAATTAAAAAAAAATTTATCAGAGATAATTTGTAAGAAATAAAATTGCCTACAAAAAAGATTCTATGACATTTTATGATTAGTCCGATAGTTTCACCGGAAAAGTAAAAAGATCTCTAACTTTACTTCGAGCTCTAATAACTTTCAAACAGATGGATTTATCAAAAAATGATAAGAGACTATTTTTGTAGAGCATTCAATTTCCTACAAGAACCTGTATTGAGAGCTTCTCAATTCCTATTAGTTGACAAGGTATAAAATTCAGAACGAGCAAAAACAAGTTCTTTGAATTTTATTAAACTTTGACGTCGGATATCTTGTGAATGGTTGAATTTATGCAAAAATCATAAAAGACCTTTTTTGTAGATCAGTAAATTTTCTACAAAATGTTCAAAAAGAGATTTTTTGTATCTTGACTTTCTTGGAAGTTATGTATTTTTTACCATGTTACTAAATGAAAAATCGAAAATTATCAATAGCCACCTCTAAATACCAATATTAAGAGCTCAAATTTTAACTGTCACCATATTTTAAGATACCCATTCGATTTTTCAATGTTCATCAAAAAAATAAAAGTAGTCCTCTAATTTGAAACAGTCTAATATATATATATATATATATATATATATATATATATATATATATAAATATATATATATATATATACATATATATATATATATATATGTATGTATTTATACATGAATAACGTGCTTAAATTACGACGCATGCGCACTACACTCGTCCATTCTACTCGGCTCTTCTCACCACCCCCCACTCTTCAAAATATATAAGGCTTGCTATACAAGCGATTCCCCTTCTCGCCTATTCTAAACTTTCACTCAATGTTTCTCCTCTGGCGCTACCTCCCCTTTTCCGCCTCAAGTCGTTCAATTTTAGCCTCCGTAAAGAAGTTTCACTTCAAAAAAAAAAATTGCCCTCTAGTTTATTTTTGACCAAGTCACAGGCTTTTGATATAACGATGTGCGTTAGATTTATTTTTCGAAATCCGTGACTTGGTCAAAAATAAACTAGAGGGCAATTTTTTTTTTTCATTCTCTTTGGTTTCAGGTGTAGTTTTCAAAAAAAAAATTACAGTACAATTATTTATAGGTATCTTCTATTTTTTTCTCGCTTTTTTTAAAAAAATCCGAATTCTCTCGAAGATTACCAGTTTCAATTAATTTTTTCGTCTTAATTTTTCAAACTCTGAAGCCGTTGATAAACTCTCAAAAATTTCCAGTGATGTTTTGTAAAATTTTTTTTTTCTATTGATAAATAAAAATAGAAGGAAAAGTCGGCCGACTCTCGGATTGGCGGGAAAAATTGTAGAATTAATTGAAGTTTTTTTTGAAAAATTGAAAAAAAAAAATAAAAAATGGCGAACTTTAACGAAATGGCGGTTTTTCTCAAAAAAGCCGAAAATTTCATAGAGTTTATTATCTTAAAATTTTCTTGTATTTTTTTCTGAAAAGTACATTCAAAAACAAAAATTTTGAAGATGAAAAACGTCCCCATCAGTCAATTTTGGAAGAAGTTATAGCTATTTAAAACAATAAAAGCCTTATTTTTGAAAAACTCATAACTTTTTTTTGGTTGGGTAAAAAAATTTGAAAATTTCCTGAAAAATAATTTTAATGGGGTAGAAAGGGAAAGAAAATTTTCAGCCAAATCGAAAGGGGTCGGGGTCAAAAGTGGTGGATTTGGCGTGGAATGACCCATATATATATATATATATATATATATATATATATATATATATATATATATATATATATATATATATATATATATATATATATATATGTGTGTGTGTGTGTGTGTGTGTTGTGTGTGTGTGTGTGTGTGTGTGTGTGTGTGTGTGTGTGTGTGTGTGTGTGTGTGTGTGTAGGTAAAAAGGGAGGTGGGAGTAGGCAAAACGAGGTACTCCCAATATTTTATAAAAAAAAAATTTTATTTTTCAAATGGATTTTAACCATTCCAAAATAACTTTTGTAAATACGATTGAGCATTATTTTGAATTTTTTTCGTTGAACTTTTCCAAAAATCGAGTATCGGTCGAAAAATGTTAATGACTTTTGTATTCTGATAAAAACTATTAAAAATTTTTTTATCTTCCTTAGCATCCAATAATTGTGTAAAATATAATTTTTCTTGTTGTAACTTACAAAAAATTTTAATAAAATCAAACTTTTTCAATATTCCGAATTTTTTTTTTTTTTACATTTTTCAGGGGGTACCTTTCATATTGCCCGCAAAAATGAATTTTTTTTTTTGGCCATTGAAAATTTTGTCTGTTCATTTTGAATTTCTAACAACTTCTATATTAATTTGTTATGAACTTTATAAAATTGTGTGAAATTTTATCAAATTTTACAAACTTTTACCCCACACTAGATGCAATAGTAATATCAAATTCTTTAAAGCTTTATGAAATGTTACAAAATTTTATACAATTTTATAAAATTTCATACAATTATATAAAATTTTATCTAATTATTACTTCGTTTTTTAAATCTTACTTTATAAAATTGTATAAGATTCTATATAATTTTATGAAATCATATAAAACTTTATAAAATTTTATAAAATTTCATGTAAATATAACTTCCCTTCTAAGGAGTTACTTCATGTAATTGGATAAAATACTTGAAGATCGTATAAAATTTTATATAATTTTATAAAATCACATAAAACTTTATAAAACTTTGTACAATTCCATCAAATTTCATTTAATTATTACTTCCCTTACAAAGATCTTACTTTATAAAATTTTTTAAGATTGTTCAAAATTTCACATAATTTTGTGAGATTGTATAAAAGTTTATACAATTTTATAAAATTTCATATAATTGTATAAAATTTTATCTAATTATTACTTCCCTTTTAAAATCTTACTATATAAAATTTTATGAAATTGTATAAAATTTGATGAAATAACATAAAATTTCGCTGTGCAGTCTTATAAAATTGTATAAACTTCTATAAAATTGTGTAAAACTTTATAAAATTTTATAATATTTTATTCAATTTTATAAATAAATGTTATACAATTTTATAAAATTACATTTATTTATTACGTTCTGTACTCAGATCTGACAATAAAATTTTGTTCTGAAATTTTATAAAATCTTACAAAATATAGTATTATTTCATAAAATTTTATAAATACATTTTTTCCCGGGTATTAGTCTATTCGATCCATTAATTTTTTTACGAGTTAAGATACTCAGAGTTAAATAAATAATTTTCCCGTGTTATTAAAATGGGAAATCGAAATTTTAATGAGCTCGGTCTGTAATCGACAAAGAATTTCTTTTTTTGCTTGGATTTTTTTTTAACTATGATTTTTTTGGTAACGCGCGTTATCATCCTGCGACAAAAAATCCTCGACAAAATATCTTACGGACTGTTACATTCTGGCTTATTTATTTATTAGACAAAAATTTTATTGACAAGGTTGACGTCATTAGGGTGTCGATAGACCCTAGGTGCGTCAGCTTTTGACCTTCCTTTATTTTATGCAAAAAGTTTAGTCACTTACCATGGTAGAGATTATGGGCCCCATAAGTCAGCCCAGATAATCCTTTTCTTGCGTAACTTCTTTGCCTCTGCCGGTGCGTACTCGTCTCAGCCGGTGGCCTTGAAATAGGCCTCGGAACAATACCCGTAACGAGGGTCGTGGAATGGGATGCTTCCGCTGGGTGGATGGACGGATGGAACGTCTACTGGAATCAACCGCCAACCCTTGCTGATGCCGGTCTAGAAGGCCAGGATCTCTCTGGATGGTTCCTCTGAACAAGACGAGTCTGAAAGGCCCGGTTCCTCCTTAAGGGTGAGTGATTCCAGCTGATGAATAATCCCACCAGAGCCCGACGGCTCAACGACACAAGAGCTCGACGGGTCACTAACTTCACTTGACGCGATACCCGAACTTAGTAACTCGTTAACCAGTTTTGGAACGACCAACGTCACCGGATCGAGGAGGACTTCCTCGGCAACGATCCCTAGACGGGAACGTTGGTGAATTGAACGACCGAGATCCTCGTGGATCGTTCGGAAAATCCGGCGTAATTGGGCCTTTTTGCCCCCTCGCTTATTTTTGGCGTAAGCTTGGGTTGAGGTTTAGGAATTACCTGTACAGGCGGTAGCAGCGCTCAGGTAGAGTACCAGGTCGCCGGTGTCAGCGTTCCTCATGGTGAAAGTGGTTTTAATGATTACTACTACGTATGTAGTAGTGACAGCTTTATTACTTAAAAACAAACGAAGAGGCAGGACGAAATCAACGTAATTTTGATCAGAGTTCTTAGCTCTGTTAGAACTCGCGATCGACTGACTTGATTCTGCCACTCCTTGGTATTATACATTATCAAAAGTGTTAACGTTGCATTTTAGGTTTCCTGTGAGAGAATCGTCGTGGCCTGGGTCTCATGCGTCGTTATCTGTTTAGACTATCCGCGAGCCACGGCGACTCTCTTATCGCAAGAGATTTCCGTTACATTGTTAATGATGAATAAAATGATATCGCCAAAAAAGTAACGATTTCTTAATTTATTATTTATTTATAATTCTAAAAAGTGTCGAACCGTTTATTCGCCCACCGTGGCGAATAAATAATTCGAGATTTCGCAAAAAAAAAAATTTCTAAAATTTTTATTTAAATTTAATTAGAGCCAGAACGTAACACGGACAAAATATCCCCCGACAAAAGATCCCTCGATAAAATATTTCCGGACATAATGTCCGCGACAAATCATCTTTCGATAAAATTTCTACAATTTTCGTGAAAAACTAGCAGTCTAAATAGGTACTAATTTTTTGTTTATACATTCCCACAATTATCCTGAAAATCAAGCACCCAAATTAGATGTGAATAATACACATAAACATTTAAATTTTGTTGGGGATATTATGTCCGGAGATATTTTGCCCGTAGGATATTTTGTCGGAGATATTTTGTCGTAGGATTTTTTTTCACGGCATGAAAATGCACGGAACTGATTTTTTCCCCATGCACTTAAAAAAAAAATTTGCTCCGAAATTACGCACCCTAATATATATATATATATATATATATATATATATATATATATATATATATATATATATATATATATATACATATATATATTGTGACATTTTAATTTCACTGCATAATTCGACGCCGACACGTGGTCACTTTATTTATTAATCCGTACATTATTTTGTTATTCTTACATTATTTTCTTTCAATAATGTAAGGTTATGTTATTTTGACAGCTGTCGTATTTTGACTGGCCGATCACGACTGTTTAAATACTTTCCCGCGTCATTTTAATCAATTACTTCGTTCAGTTGGCAGCGTGGTACGAGAAGGATCCTAGACTCGAACTACGACTACGAATAATAGTAATAATAATAATAGTCATAAGTTGAGTAGTACTTAAGTTAGTTTAAGTTGAGATTCTTAGGTTAAGGTACAGGGACTCGTTTGCTGGTCATCAGAGCCCAAGAGGACATGGCCAAGCCAGGCCAGCAGATCCTAGCCGGGAGACGACGTTTGGAAATATTACCGATAGCGGAAATGTCCGAACTTGACATCAGCTCGTGATTATTATTAGCTGCAGGATTTTTAAAACCGTCGAACATATTAGTTGCTGGGCACGAACTGCTTGAACAACGGATTATAAAAAACCTGGTGGCTTGGATAGCGTGTTGGTAATTTAAATCGTATTGACGGCGGGTACTCGAGAAGTCACTAGACCGACCGTCTCATTCAGTCCCTAGGCGTGATCACAGCCCAGCTTGAGATGCTATCGACACGTCGCCAAGTGGGGAAGCCCTGAACTGAAGGCTGGAGGTGGAATCAACCACAATCGACGCCATTCTGGATCGTACCTCGCTGTGATTAAGACGGTGATTTTGATATCTTGGGACATCGAGTATTTCGAACCGCTTAGTAATAAATACAATTAAATTGAAGTAGTTTCGATATTGCGGAAAACAACAGACCGAGATTCCGGTTGGATTTTGCCGTAATAAGTGTTTTTTCTGACATCTTCCCGTACCTGTGGGATTGCGAGACGCCGTGACCGGCTAGCCATTATAAGTTCATCAACCACGTGGAGCCGGAGAGTATTGGGAACGACGAGACCATCGACCGGTGAGCGAGTCTAGATATTTCTTTCGAGGAATAACTCGATTTGTCGCCAAGTTAACTTGCTATTATTTTTTCGGTGGTGTCAAATACTAAATTCAAATTGTCTAATCCGATTGGTGCGCGCTGACAACTCGAGTTATTCCGCTGGTACAGTTGTTTTTTTGTTTTGTTTTTTTTGGTTTTGTAATTTGCAATTGGCATCGTTTTGGTACCGTATTTGTCCGTACGGATAACATTAGTAGATGTAAGAGTTACTTTGAAATTTGAGATCGTTCATTATCTTCATAGACTTCATTTGATTATTGTTTACCGCGCATTTCGAGTCTCGTTATCGGCGTTTCTATTCTTGTATTTTCCGAATCCCGATTATTATTAGTATTACATTAGTATTATAATTATTATTAGTTAAGTTAGTCAAAGTAACAGTTGGATGTTAATTGAAGCATGTTATCGGCTTAATCGAGTTACCGACGGTCGACTCTACCTGTAAGTTGACATCACATTGCCGTTAAGTCGCCATACCGGGTATTATCCCAAGTACATATTTTGGTTGTTATAAAAAATTGTATCGAGTCAAGCCGTTTACGGTAATTTATATCAAGTTGTAACCGATTATTCTTGTGATATTGAATAACATAATTGTTTTTTGGTTTAATATACGATTAGTTAATTCTGTTAATTTTGACAATTATTTGACGTTAAGTATAAGTGCCTCCCCTATTCCCGATCCACCACCCTGAGCTGACTTCTTCCAAGCAACGAACTCGGTGATTAATACATCACCTGGCGCCGAGTCGAGCTAAATAACCGGTCACAATATATATATTAGGGTGGGCCAAAAAAAAAAGAACTAATTTTTTTTTCTTTAGCTACCGTGAAAATATTGTTAAAGTTGATGAAAAAAAAATTCTGGTAAGGTTTGAGCTCTTAATATTAATATTAAGAGGTGACTCATCGGGTTTTTTGATTTCCCATTTAAATAACAAAGAAAAAAATAATTTTTTAGTTTGGAATTTTTTACCTCCGCAATGGCTCATTGTACGAATAATCCCAGCATATATTTTCGTAGGGAATTTAACGCTCTACAAAAAAGCTCTTCTATTATTTTTCGATAAATCCAACTGTTCAAAAGTTATTCGAGCTCGAAGTCAAGTTAGAGTAAATTTCAAGATCATTTTTTTTTTTCGGCGAAACTATCGGACTTATCATAAAATGTCATGGAATCCTTTTTGTAGACAATTTTATTTCCTACAAATTATCATCGACAAATTTTTTTCAAATTCTACATTGTTTACTAGTTATGTCCATTTTAATGCCAAGTTCTTGAAATCGATCAAAACACTACTTTTTTAAGCGCTTGGCATTGAAGTGAAAATAACTAGAAGAGAATGCAGAGTTTAAAAAAATTTATCAGTGACAATTTGTAGGAAATAAAATTGTCTACAGAAACGATGCTATGACATTTTACGATAAGTCTAATAGTTTCACCGAAAAAGTAAAAAGATCTCGAAATTTACTTTAACTTGACTTCGAGCTCAAATAACTTTTGAACAGAGGAATTTATCGAAAAATGATAAGAGAGCTTTTTTGTAGAGCGTTAAATTCCCTATAAAAATGTATGCTGAGCTTATTAGTACAAGGAGCCATTGCCGAGGTAAAATATTCCAAACTAAAAAATTATTTTTTTCCTTGTTATTTAAATGGGAAATCAAAAAACCCGATGAATCACCTCTTAATATTAATAGTAAGAACTCGATATTAATATTAAGAGCTCAAACTTTACCAGAATTTTTTTTCATCATCTTTAACAATACTTTCACGGTAACTAAAGAAAAAAAAATTAGTTATTTTTTTCGCCCACCCTAATATATATATTAGGGTGGGCCAATATATATGTATATATATATATATATATATATATATATATATATATATATATATATATATATATGATATATCGCGCCGTTCTCCAAAAATTGCGTCCGCAACTCTACACCTATCCTAATGAAACTCAGTATACTTATTGTATGGACGATTACTTTAGATGAGTTTGAAAATGAGTCAATTAGGTTAATAAGCTTTGAGGTTATCGTTTTTCGTTTTTTGAAATTTCATTTACTTTCGCTAAAAAATATCTGTTGAATAACACAAACATTTTTATTGAAGTTCAGTCAAATACTTCAGAGCAACAGTGAAAACTATCAATCTGCGATAAAAAAAAGAAATTAAAGTAACAAAATTTAAATTTTACATTTTTACAAAACATCAAAATCGGAACACGGTTTTTTTTTTTTTAAATTGATGTTTGAACGCAAGTAATTGAAGAGCATCTGAGAATTTTGATAAATTTTTCAGGGATAATTTGTAGGTGATAAAATAATCTAAAAAAAGTGCTATGACTATTTGTTACAAGTCTGATAGTTTTGTCGAAAAAGCCAAGTATCGGAATTCATCGTATTTTAAACTTAAACTTGAAAATACTTTTAAACGGATAAATTTATAGAAATATGACATGAGACCTTTTTTTTGCAGCGTTCAATTACTCACAAAATTTTTAAAATAAGTTTCCTGTGACGTACATGAAAATTGGGACGTTTTTCGCAGAACTAAAATAAATCGAAACGAAAAGTAAAAAACCTTCGATCGTCAGGTACCTTTCTTGTGTTATTTACGTGAGAAATTTTTTCCACAAGTATTCCAAAAAAAAATGTTGCTCTCAAATGACGCACCTTAATACATATACTAGCTGCTAATTATACAAGATAATGATAACATTCTCTTATAAATTTACCATGAGAACAAATACAAAAGATTTATACTAAATGTACTAGAAAGCGCGTAAAATTTCATTTAGTTATATTCACAATAAATTTCAAAACCATTTTTCTATAAGAAAAATTAGTTAAAACATTGACTTGAATAGTGAAAATTGAAGGTTATTGAATACGCTTGCAGATACAAGATATGAAAATAGACTTCAAGTTTCGGATTGGAAAATACATCCCTATAAATCAGCGAAAATAAATTTTCCTGAATATTTTCTAAAAAATGCAAAACATCCACCATTTTTAAATTTTTTTACCAAACTGATTCATTTTCGACCTCAATTAAGATTATTGCCCTAAGAACAAGTATAAAGTTTTGACAGATATTGACTCAAATTTCAAACATCTACTACTACTAATATTATCGACTGAATTGGCTTATTTTTCGTTGATCAAGATATTTATGAAGAAAATAAAATTACTGAGTTCTACCCTGATCCGTCAAAAATTTAGGCTGATATCCGAGTGACAAAGCGTGTTAAATCTCATGTATACATGTATATATGTATAAAAATATATAAAATTTCGAATTGTTGTAATTGCAAAATACCCAGTTAAGCGCAGAGAAACACAACTTTCTATATGTATTATTGATGTATAAATGTACTAGCAATATTAATTAAAACCCTGATAAAAATAAATCCAGATTGAAAAACTGGCCCTTGAAGTAAAAATTCAAAATATTTGATTTCACATGAATAAAAGATAGATCGATAGGTTCAATAGCAACATAAAAACAATATGCGCATCTAAAACCATGCTGAAATATTCGAAGGTTTTGATTGTTCGAAATCATGTGAAATAAATTGTAAAATTTTTCATGTAAGCCAACAGGTGATCTTAAGTATATATTATGAATGTTATGGAAAAAGCCTTTTGTACACCATTAGAAAACAAAGAATTTTTTTTTACATTCAGCATATAATAATATATATCTACCGTTTGTGCACATCCTGTAAATTAAGAGTTCATACTAGTTTGACACTAAGCGTTCAATAAATCTGTAATTTTTGCACTGTAAACATTAGAGTGTCCCAAAAAAAATAAATATTTTTATGTTACCTCTTATGGGCTCAAAAGTTACTTAACATTATAAAAAAAATCCTCACTAAATTTGATCCAGATATCTTTAAAATTGAATTATCACAAATTGGGGTTTCCCCTTCCCATTTAAAATACACGCGAAAATTTTTCATTTTACTTTATCGTTATTAAGACTACGAAAAATTTTTTTTTTTTTATTTCACCTAGTGTAATTTCGTAGGAAATTAAATTCTCTACAAAAGAGTGCCTGTCAAAATTTGAAAAATAAATTTTGTCATAGGATAAAAATGAAAAATAATTAAAAAAAATTTAACACTGAGGAAACTAAGTTTTTGTCGATCTTTGAAACCCCGTAACTTTTTCCCAGTTCGTTTGTCATATATCATGCACTAGCACTTTTTGGTAGAGAATTTAATTTTCTACGAAATTACACTAGGCGAAATTAACAAAAAAAATTTTTTTCGTAATCTTAACAACGAAAAGAGTAAAATGAAAAATTTTCGCGTGTATTTAAAATGAGAAGGGGGACCCCCCTTTGTGATAGTTCAATTTTAAAGATATCTGGCTGAAATTTAGAGAGGATTTTTTTTATAATATTAAGTAACTTTTGAGCCTATAAGAGGTTAGAAAATATATTTGTTATTTTTGGGACACCCTGGTAAACATACGTTTTTAATAAAATGTAAGTATAATTTTTTTATATTTAATTTTTTTTCTTTATTAGTCGACCATGAGATGTCTCACAAATAAAAGCCAGCTTAATGATTATCTTGGAAGTTATTCAACTATGACGTTACATTTACTTTAAATGGAAAGAATAAAAGATTAAAATTTGAATAGAATAATATTATATGAATTGAATTGTACATGAATTGATGTTGAATTTACATCATTATGATTTAATTAGCAAATTCAAAATATTATGGATTTAGATAGAAGCCCTGAAAAAGTTTTTATTTGTAAAACCTTAATTTACAAAAGTTATAAAAAAATTTGCTACTCACCGAGCCAGAAGTTTTTAACACATCATTAGTTATGATTCGAGGTTTCTTTTTAGTTGACAAAATTTCAAGTGACCAATAAATTTGGAAAAGAATGAAATAAGTTTACTGACTCATTTCAAATTTTGTTATAAAAAGAAAATTTTAACTCACTGAACCGATAGTTTTCAACACTGTGTTAGATCCAGTTAAAGATTGGGTACTTAGTGTTTCTTTAGCTGAAGAAATATCAAGTGGCTTAAAAATAGAATAATTAATTATAATCGAATGTATCCATACTTAAAAAAATTTTCTAGCCCAAACAAAATTTTTGTTATCAGATCAAAATGCAAAAAATTTCTTAGGGCGAATAAAAATTTTCTTAGGGTGAGTAAAAATTTCTAACTTCAACTTACACATTGGGGTGTTAATGGTGCCGAAGTATTTTGGACTTCTTTTATTTTTGATTTAAACGGTACTTCGTTATCGTTATCATCGGGTCTCGTCGCTGAAAGAAAGCAAGTTACGGAAACATTTTAAATTTCATAAATTATTATTTGTTATGAAATTTAATATGAAATTACTTTAGTAGATGCTTTTCTCAGTTCTAAAATTTGATTAATTAAACCTTTGTTTACTGTCATTCCTTTTCCATTTTCTTTGTTACTTTTATTTGAAAATCCTTTTTTATTGTTTATTGGCTTGTCATTGTAGGTATAATCACTTATTTCTGAAGCGCTTTCAACTAGATTATTAGGTGGAGCTGAAACTCTCCTGGAAAAAATTTCTATTTCTACTGCTGATTTTAATTCTAAAAATTAAAGATGAAATTTTAAAATTAATGATTAAAATGTATCATGAGTATGGCAAAGCTATGCCGATGGGTTTGTAGTAGGAGAAACACTTTTTTTGGTACAATTTTATATATTTATAGACATTACCTTTAATCCCTAAAATAATGCATTCAGCGCTTGCATTTTCTTGTAAGTAATTTTTATTATTATAATTGTCAATAAACTTGCACATATTGTTATTCATTCATTTTATCTACTATTTGTTCATCTTATTTATTATCCCATATTACTGGTAAGAAATATTGAATCGTCTATTAAGAATATTATTATTAAGTAAGAATTGATAAATTCAATTAACAATAAGAAATCTATTAATAATTAATAAGCCGTGAGGTAAGTTGGTGAATTTTCTATACGTTGCCGAGTTGGAATAAGTGCGGGTCCTTGCTTTGCAAGAACCCTTGCCCATTGCTCTGTCCAAGTAAATAAAAATTTGTTAGAGGCCAGGCTAAGCCAGGGTTCAACCCGCGAATTCTGGTGGCTGCTGGTGAAAGTCGCGAAGTTAAAAAGCGATTTGTCTCAATGTTTAACTCATGACAAAAAAAATAAAGAGAACCTCTCCCCACTTCCTAAAACCTCTTATGAGACGACCATACATTTAGCTAATGAAATGATTGTCAATGAAACGGGAAACTATTCATCCTCGGAATGGTAACCCGTGAAAAAATTTTCTGATCAAGCCTTATATGACCTGATATGGCCATATCAAAAAATTTGATATATTCATATCTGACCTGATATGATCTGATATGCCCATATATAATTTTTAATATATTCTGATATAGTCTGATATAAAAATTGGCCATATCAAGCCATATCAACTTGATATGTCCATATCAACTTGATATGTCGATATCAGATTTGATATGTCTTGATCTGACTTGATATGCTTGTATATCATTTTTTTTATATGTCTTGATATGACCTGATATAACTTGATAAGGGTATATAGATTTTAATATGCTTGTCAAAAAAATCTTGATCAGGTTTGATATGGCTTGATATGCCCTGATATGGGCACGTATACTAGTTTTTTCGAGTTTTCCGTAAACATACGTTTGGTAAAATAATTTAGAAATGACCAAATAACGTAACATTGTTCGGAGCAACCGATTTTATAATGGTTCATAAAATCTTATGAAGTCTGTTAAATATTTTAATTTACCGCATTTATAAATTGTATAAAGTGCACAAACTTTGTTGAAAAATTTTTCCAATAAGCTAACGAGATCAATTTTTAAATCTCTGAGAGAATTTCAAATTTTCGTAATGAATTTAAATATAAAAAATTGAGATTTTAAATTGAAAAAAGTTTAATTATTATTAAATTTTTATGTATACTTTTTTAAAACTTATAAGTTAAAAAATCTTGAACTTTTTTTTTTTCTTTTACCAAAAGAAGTAGTTCTTGCCCCGTTACTGGTGGGTATACCGTTAATGGTCTCGTTACTCTGTAAACAATAACAATTGAATATAATACAAGTAACCAAATCAATCATTTATCTGATGTCTTTAATTTTCTTAGTTTCAATTTTATCCAAATAGATATAATCAACCTTACATTTCAAGTTCATGATTTGGCAGAGTGGTTAACAGATCAGACTTAGAATCAGAAGTACTCGGGTTCGAACCCATGACCTGGATGGATTTTTTATTCTTTTTTTTTTTTTTTTCATGACAATTATTGCACATACAACTTTACAAAGTTATACACAATTTTATAAAATTATCTATAAATTTAGTTCCCGAGATAACGATGTTAATCTCACTATATATAGTCTGATATGTCCATATCAGAACATATCAAATCTTATCTGTACATATATTTTCTGATATGGCCAATTTCCATATCAGGCCTGATATGAACCGCCAAAATCAAGCCATATCAGGCCATATCAGAAAATTTTTTCACGGGAATATAGGAACCTGACAATGTAAATGGGATTTTCTTAAATATTGCGACTGTACATTAATATATTTACAAACATTCAAAACACTTGATTGAAAATAACAAAAAAATGTTTCAATTTTCACTATAACATCGGAAAAAAAAATTTTACAGAAACTTCCTAAAAAATTTTTAAACTAGAAAATAATTAGTTTTTCTTTTAATTAACGGAGAAATCGAAATAAAGCGAATTAAGTTGTAGAGGGAGCTAAGTGTTTTCTATTCCTACGTACTCTATAGTTTTAGAGATACTAGACAAGAAATTTAGCTAAATATCTATATAGATGACGTACACGGAAAGTAAAAAATAATAGTGGCAACTCTCTGAGATAGTACTGAGTACTTTCTGTAAAAAAAAAAATTTCAGAAAGTACTTTATGCTATCTAGACTGTATTCACTACTCTCTAGACAGTGCTGGTTACTATCCCAGACAGCAACCACCAATATCTCATTTAGTACACTCTTAGATAGTAGTCAGTGGCATCTGTAAAGTAACGAGTATTCTGCTGGAAAGTATAGGCACGTTTTTAAGATATTACAAGATACTATCTGCAGATAGCACGTGTGTCAATCTGTAGATGACAGTGGTTACTGCGCAAGACAGGACTGTTTACTTTCTGAGATAGTAACCAGTACTTTTCCAAATAGTTTTCAGAAATATCCAAGACAGTAAAAGGAAATTACGATTTTTAATTTATTATTTCATCGAATTAAGCCGAATCGAAATCAATTAACATTAATTCAAGGAATGAAGTCGTAATAGCTAAAAATAACCTATAAATAATTAAAAACTAATTGTGTCGAACAAATTTTTTTTAACATTCAGTTTTATAAAACGGTATTAATAATTGTTAATTATTATCAAAATCGTAATTTCCATTTACTGTCTTGGATATTTCTGAAAACTATTTGAGAAAGTACTGGTTACTATCTCAGAAAGTATACAGTCCTGTCTTGCGCAGTAACCACTGTCATCTACAGATCGACACACGTGCTATCTGCAGATAGTATCTTGTAATATCTTAGAAACGTGCCTATACTTTCCAGCAGAGTACTCGTTACTTTACAGATGCCACTGACTACTATCTAAGAGTGTACTATATGAGATATTGGTGGTTGCTGTCTGGGATAGTAACCAGCACTGTCCAGAGAGTAGTGGATACAGTCCAGATAGCATACAGTACTTTCTGAATATTTTTTTTTTTTTTACAGAAAGTACTCAGTACTATCTCAGAGAGTTGCCACTACTATTTTTTATTTTCCGTGTAGACTTATATATATAATATAATTCTTGAGGTTATATTACACATACTTTTGGATAGTTTAAATTGTTTTATTGAAGTTGTAATCTTTATGAAAGAATATAAAATTCACGGTAAGTACAAAAAAAATTGTGTATTACAAGTAAGGTCAGAGACCCAGTACCCGATATGGGAACTAGTGTACGATCATTTGTGCATTTGTATATCTATATTTATTGAATTTTACTAAGTATGGATATACAAACACATGGAGTGATTGGGTACTAGCTCCCTGATCGGGTACTGGGTCTCTTACCTTCATTAATTTTTGAATGGCTATTGTAAATGACATAGTAAAAATGAGAATTAATAGACCATTAAGTCATTTTTAAAGCTTATTATTTGATACTAATAAGTGTGAATGTAACAGACATATGAGACAAATAAAAAATTTTGAATAAATCAATAAAATAATGAGATTGAATAAAGTGGGTGCAGAGATTTTTAATTTCTCTAAAATTAGAATGTGTAAGTCGCAGGCATCAATCTTTCATTAATGATAGATGAAATTTTTTATAACAGATGAAAAGGATGAGAAAAAGATTTAAACCTAGTAAATTGCAATCCGCATTTTTACGATCAAGGAGTAATCGAATTACGGGTAAGCTGTCATTTCCAGATGTGTTCCATAGTTAAAAAAAAAATTATTTTCTATAATATAATTTTACTGTTTTTGTTAATGATTTTGACTCTTTCTAAATTGACAAAAAAATTTAGCTTTTTTAGCTTTTTTAGCTTTCGAGTATAAATTTTAGAATGAATCATTTTAAATAGTATTGATTTAAAAAATTAGGAAACATTATTTTATGATTTTAAATTATTAAACATGATTTCAATTGTCGAATTATTTAGAACTAAATGAAATGAAAAAATAACACTGGTATTTCTGGTTCCACAGACACTTAAAAATCATTTAAGAAGATTTAAACTTTCGAGTCATTTCAAATTAATTTGAATGAGAAAATAATATTACCGTTATTTCGAATTAGAATTTAAAAATTCGAAGTTAAGAATTTTGGAGTATTTCAAATGAAAATTTTATGATATAATACAATATGATATGATGTATATTTTTCAAATCATTACAAATTCTATTTCTTAATCATTTTACGTTCGAAAAAAGTGTCTATCGCAAAAGTCACAATATCGTTGTATTAATACAGGTGATAATTTTAACCAGTTTTTTTTCATGCTATTATTAAAAAATGTTTTTAAAGCAGAGGCGTGGAATACATACTTTGCCGTCCAAAAACATTATCAATAAGTACATATATTATAGATCTTCCAGGATGTCCCAATCCTGTATATGATATATCATTTCCGTGACTCAAAATTTTTATATTTTTATTTTATACAAGAAACTGTCCCGTAATGCCTCTTTTCATTTACTTGGATTTATCTTCCAGTCGTTATAAGCAGTTAAAGTGAAACCGACGAATCAGATGGATCAAGTGATCAGCAAAAAATACCCTCACTGAGTAAACAGGCTCGTTATTCTAAGATCGCAGACAAGAACCAAAATTCGTCAGTTAGCGAAAATGAAATTTCGAGTGATTATGATGACGACGATGAAATGGCTATAACTGATGAAGAAGTGCCTGAAAATTTTGAAAAAGTACAAAAACTGATCCAGATGCATATGAAAGTGATGTAGAAGTTCATACAAGTAGTCAAGAAGCAAGCGAAAATAATGAGAATTTTTTCGATTCTTATTCTTACCCACAATGGAAAGAAACATCCACAAACACTGCTGATATAAAAGCATTAGCAGAGTGTATTATGTTTAAGTCATCCGGTATATCTGTATTAGAAGTTCTGAACATGGTAACAGCTATAAGTATTCGTTTCAGTTTATCTGACGAAGCTAATCAAGCAGTTTTACAATTAATTAAGATTTTAGCTGTTTCTGAGTATCAATTAATAGATGTGTTATGTCCGGACTTAATTAATTAATAATAATTAATTATTGGATATGGTCGCGTGGGCCTCAAGTGGGAGGCACCGGGCGAACGGGCTGATTTTCCTAGAGGATTAGCTCTAGGTTTTATTTTTATTGTGAGAACTCGAACGATAAACCCCGCAGGGGCCTCTCTGTGTACTCGATGCAGAATTTGGATTTTATACGTTAGAGAAATTGATAATTTCACCTACATTCCGTTGTTCACTGCTTACTTGCAAGTTGGTCTTTACGATCTCTGGACTGCAACTCTCGTGAACGGCTTCTGTTGGTCCCTGGTTGAAAGATGATTTGGTCCAGGAAAAAGGGATGTGGTTCTCAATATTAGAAATAATCTAATATGCCGGTTTCCCCAATGATAGATGTTTATTGAAATCTCTCCCTATGGGCTCGCCGTACTCAGTTCACAAAATGTTAAATTGTTCTTAACACTAAAGGTCTTTCTTTAACTTAAATCTCTTGGATTTACACTTAACTATTAAACTTAACTTATGGCTTTACACTTTGAAATTATTGAGTCTTTAGCTCATAGGAGTTCGGTCTGAATCTCCGACTCCAGCGATTCACTCGGACGAGAATCGCTATTTACACACTTAACAATTATTATAAAAATCACTTCCCGTGAAGTGATTTTTGGAATAGGAAAATATGATTTCGAAAAAACAATTTTTGAATAGAAATTTTACGGTAACAAGCAACTTGCCACGCCTCCTCGAGTGCAATATCGAGACGATCTTCCCGTGGGATTTTATAGTATAATTGACTGTTCAGATTTTATGAATGAAAGTGAAACTAATCGGTTTAAGAGCAATAGAAAATAGAAAAAGGATTTGCCTAAACGTAACACGGTTTAGAACTCACGCGGGCCAGCAAGGAAAATACATTAACTTCTCAAGCGTCATAGGCTGCCGCCCCTCGGTGTTCGTTGTTTTTATCACCTCGTTTCTCGGTTCTGGAGGGAATAATTTAAAATATATAATTGGGTGAGTCTAAAATACAGTCAAGTGTAATTCCCTGATTGGAAGAAACGTTGACGACGTGCAACGAGGTGTTCGCAGAAGTTGCTATCCTTAAAATTGTTAACGCTGCACTTTACAGCGAGCGCGGCAAAGAGGCCCCTTTAATGTATACGGCAAGCCGGATATAACAGCATTCTTTTATGATAAAGTTTCAAAATTTTATTTTTGTAACTTAATTAAAAATTCTTTTATGAAAAATTTTCAAAAAAATTTTTACTTCAGAAACTTAACTGAAAATTCTTTTATAAAAAATTTTCAAAAATTTTTTTTTTTATTTTTGAAACTTAACTGAAAATTCTTTTATGGAAAATTTTATTTTTGAAACTTAATTTAAAAATTCTTTTATGAAAAATTTTCAGCAAATTTTTGTATTTGAAACTTAAATTAAAAATTCTTTTATGAAAAATTTTCAAAATTTTCATCTTTGTAAGTTAAATTAAAATTCTTTTATAAAGAATTTTCAAAATTTTTTATTTTTGAAACTTAACTGAAAATTTTTTTATGAGAAATTTTCAAAATTTTATTTTTGTAACTTAAATTGAAAATTCTTCTATGTAAAATTTTCAAAATTTTATTTTTAAAACCTAGACTGAAAATTTTTTTTATGAAAAATTTTCAAAATTTTTATTTTATTTATTTTTTCTTTTTTGTTTTCTTTTAGTATCTTCTATGTTGTTCCGACGAAGAGTTTGACGATATCGTCAGTGCATGTCCTTTGGATTTACTTCCAAAGATTGTACCGCTTCGGAAAAGGACATCACGAAGACGTGCTCTCCGGTTCCTTAATAGCCGTCTTCAAGCCAGTGATGCTCCTTTCTTTATTTGGCGGTTGTTCGACCCCAAGTCGCTACGGACAGTAAACCACATCTTTCAGGAGTGTGCGGTGTTCCATATTAAAAACTTGTTTTCCCGAGCCTACTTTTACTTTTGGTGGAAGGAGAAAAAAAAATTTTTTTTTTTTTATTCGATTTATTATTATTATTATTTTTTTTCTTTTATTTTTTTTCCTTCCCCCCCCTTTTTTTTTATTATTATTTTTTTTTCTTTATTTTTGAAATATTGACTCCTGGGGCTCTTGTTTTTAATTTTGTACCTGATGGGCAGCTATAATATTAAGATCAGGCTTCGGGAGTTGACAAGGAGTAAGTATATCACTATTATTGTTATTTCCTGATTTCTTATCGTTGCTGTTACTGTTGCTGTTGTTTTTGTTGTTGTTGTTATTGTTGTTGTTGTTGTTGTTGTTTTTTTTTTTTTTTTAAACAGTTATCAGATTTCATAGGCCGTCAAGCGGATTTCTCTCTTTGGTGGTGTACGTGGTAATGTGGTCCGTTGTGGGGACGTCTGTTTCCCGAGTATGTTATCGGTCGAGAACGTCACCCTTTTTGATTTTGGATTTCCCAGGCTCTGTGCGATTGTTTGATCTACTGGAGCAGGGGAAGCCTGTTGGCGTGGTGCGTTTGTCTGAATCCCAACGCTCATATTGTAGCTGGTCGAGAGCGACGCACCGTTCTCCTTTGGATTATGGATTACATCTTTAAATTCTGGTGGAGGTTCGACTATCGCGGAGGTAAGTTCGACTCCAATGTTATCCTCTCCGAGATCATTCTTCTCATTTTGTTGATTCTTGTAGATCCTGTTTATATCGAAGGATTTTCGCCAAGGGTTTAGTTTTGAAAACCCATGTTGCCTACAGGTGTGGATTACCAAGGCTATACACAATAGTGTGAGTAAGATTATTAAACCTGTGTTTGTGGCTGTGATTGATCTGTGTGTTGTGTCTTCTTGTCTGTGCATCCCTATTTCTTCCATACGGTGGATGCTACCTCTTAAGCTATCCCCCTATGGTGAATGTAAGCTCGATTCTTCCACTTGTAATTTTTCTATTTCCATAGTAGTGTTCACTGTGTTACCTTCCTTTATGACTTCGCCGTTGTGGTTTCCCCAATTTCTTTCTAGAAAGCTGGTGTTGATACTCGTTGTGATTTCTTCTTCTACTCCTTTTATGTATAAGAATTTGTTTTCCAGTGAGCATCCTGGGTTTAAGGATATCAATTAATTAATAAATGTAACAGAAACTAAGTTCACCTCCGCCGACCGGAGGCCGTTTCCTCGCCCTTTTGGGCATACACGTGTTGCGTAATCCCCTATTTTCCACCATAATATTCTAAAAGCGAAATGTGAACATAAGCTCACATTAGCGTACCCATTAGGCATGCAGTGCATGTGGGTGCCTCACGCACAACCACCACGAATCCAACCGCAAATGTACCCAAACACTCCTCCCATCTCAGGAAATAGAGAGACTCTGGTCGAAGCGGGGCTTGGAATGGATCTCCCATGGTACCAATTTCCTGTATTGCTCAACGGAATGCACATGGTTAGTGGTGGGCACAATTTCTTCCAACAGACCCATAAGGGCAACCACTACTCATATTAGCACTAGGATTTCAGACATGCCATTATATACACTTGCCCTCATCCATCACTTAGTGTTCTATTATCTCCGAGTTTTTTGTGGACGCCATGATGTTTTGAGACCCGAAATGGCGGCGGTTGGTCCACTCGGGAGGTTTAAGGATAACAAGCCAGAGTTGTTCAATGCGTATTCTAGCCGGATGTTTTGTCCGCATTTCAAAATCATTTTTTCTTGTTCGCAAACTGAGTATAGCCAGGTATTAGCCTGGTACAGTTTGACGAATTAATTTTCGCACGTTGGAAAAATCCTCACATCACAAGATTTTATAGTGTCTAATGACGGTTTCGTGAATAACCGTGGTTCACAGTCCGTGGTGTCACTTATTTCGTGGATGGCCAGGTCGGGCTGACATGTCAGCTCGTCTGCTATTTCTTTACATGATCGTATGAACTCTTCTTCAGCAAGGAAGTAATGGTCTGCCCCTGAGTCGACTGCTAAAAATTTTGTTTTTGGTCGGACCAGTATGCTTCTTATAATCCCGCTGATATTTTGAGGTGTTCTCGTTGGAATCATTCTGTATGATTCAAAAATGTTCTTATTTAGCAGAGGTATAGTAATTATAGTCAGGAATACATCC